>CP149057.1:11200000-11892500 GCA_038024825.1 Polylopha cassiicola
CCTCCAATAATTAAATTAATAAGAATCAAATCAATATTTGTTTTTCGGCGAAATATTGATTTCGTTACAGGAATCCAGGTACATTAATATAATCGCACGCAAGTTATATAAAAACGAATATTAAAATAATTAAAACAAAAACAACATTCATTAATACGATAATAATTATAGTAAAAAATGTTTATATCATTAACTACAAGTTCACAAACTGATTCACAAAATAACAGATTTAGAAAATAATTTCGAAATGTTTTTAAGTATTACCTCCAACTACTTTTAATTTTAATGTTACTTAAACTACACTTGAAGTAACCAGGACAAGTCAATATATACGTGATTTATATTTATCTAATACAATATAATATATTGTAAATGCCAAACTAAGTTATAGCACTTGTTAAATAGTTTTTCCATACATACATTATTTTTGTTGATCCATTACCATGTTTAAAATGCAATAGTTTATCGTCTGCCTTTTACAAATCTGGTTATATTTATTTTAATGGCCAGGTTTTGAGATGCGGATGACCCCAGCAACTACAATAGTTATTAATATTTCAATTGCTCGACCAGGGAAGTATTTTCATCGTAAGGGTACACTGACCTCATTTGTTCCAATATCGAGACACTGGCGGATAGGTGCGAAGCCTGTCTACTGAGCGTGTGTGGTGCATGCGGCGTTCCTGATAAACACATCCAAACGCAAACGCGTTCGTTTAACATGAACGCCGCGCACTTCTCGAGCTGACAGGCCCTGCACAGAGCTGAATCAAGTTGATTCAGTAACGCGGCAAGCATTTACATACTTCCGTAATAGAACCTTTTTGATTCAACTCGCCGTCAGTGTCGATTTGAAAAATTCCATGATCACTATATGGACATGGGATTAGAAGATAGAACATTTCTATTCCGGATCGATGTACATATTATATTGTTTTGTCTTGTCTGATCGCAAGGTTGTTGTGATTTGTTTACCGTGTCGGTGTACTCTTAAGTCAATAGCTTTAATGTTATATCAGTATCTTCCACTTTAATATAATAAATAATACAGTTAAAGCAATAGTTCCCAATCTGCCAACGTGAGTACCTCAATAATTATAGTTATATACTCTATATAATATAATAACCAGAATGGTCGCTAGCAGAATTTTCGCCGTATTTTTCGGTTAGTTTCAGTATTATTTCCTTTATATATTTAAGTTGTTGGGCGCGGCTCGGGCCGGGTGTTCTCTGCGACTCTCTGCTACCAATAATAGCGACGTTAAAATGTAGTTCCGTAACTCAAAGTGCACTTACAATTTTATATAAAATACCTGATAAGTATTATACTAAGTAATAGATTCGCTACTCCCCGGTCGAGCAATCATCGTTGATTACCCGTCTTTACAATATATAAATGTATTTACAATATACACACTTACGACATACAATATACTCACAGTTATTGCTAGAAGTAACTTTTTATCTACAGATAAAGTAAATGTGGTAGAATTACGGTAAAAACGGTGGTCGAAACGCTAATGGACCGCGAGGACGGATCAGTCGAACTACTTCCGACTTTTCAGTGCCAAATCTGTTAGACATACGTGTTCAGATATATACTGCCAGTTAGTTATTTAACGATTGTTAACACTTTTGTGAACCTCGACTGGCACTCTGTTATGTTGTACGAAAGCGAGCGATTCTCCTCGACCACCAGTTTTTAACACAATTGCACCACTTTCTTGTTATACTCGGGTGAAACATTTTATACACAGAAATATTTTTTTATGAGATAACAATTATATGTCAAAGTTAATTAAGTGGCAATTCTAATTTTAACTGCACTATATTTTGCTGACACACTTAGGATTAGATTTTCTTTTCGTAATTTAATGTATGCACGATCTGCGTTTTTTTAGCATCGATTTCTTTTCTCTTGTAAGTGCGCACGCGCAGGGCGCGCTGCGACCGGATGCGCTTCAATAAATCTTTTTTTTAATAATATTATTCTGATTGACAATATGAGATCCGGTCGCGAGCGCGCGCCGCCTGCGTTCATAAGCCTAAACTAATATTGTGTTATTGTGTAAAAGTTATAGTTTGCCATCGTTGATCAAAGAAGAAATATGTGTTAAACATTTAGTTAGTGAGTTTTGTTATACTTTTAAAGTTCTGGTTCGGTCTGAGGGTGCGGGTTGTACAGAAATTCATAGTAATGTGTATTCGAGTTAGTACCTAGATAGGTGTGGCAGGCCGTACGGCTTACAGAGTTAGGGCTTCTCTTGAAAATTGTTGTAAGTTGAAACATCTGTGTCGGTCGGTGAAGACACTTAAAGTACTATTGTTGTAGGTTGTAATATGGAATCGATTTTGAAGAATTTGAGAGAACTTTACAGGCACTGACATCCAGAAGTTTGTAGATAGTGCTGCTTGAACGTTTTCTCGGCCGCCAACGCTTCAAACACAACTTTTAACCCTACATATCAACATGAATGAAGTGCGACGTCATACAAGATAAGAGACATTGTTTAGGATCAAGCTAATGAAAGGCAAACCAAGATCATCCATACCGCAGCAACACTAGACATCAATAATATTTTGACGACGGTGTTACCGCGTAATTGGGTATTTTATCATATCGTCTAGTAAAATTTTTACACCACCTTCCATCGTGAAGTTTATATTGCTTGTAACTCGCTAAAGTTTTCAGCGGAGTAATTTTACTAAATTATTTTGACTTGGCGTGCCAACTAAACGAGGATAAGGTAGATTTGAGAGTAAATTAAGTATTTTGAGATGTCAGTGGCTGTAAACAATGGGTGTCTTTACTTGTTTCGATGTTGTTGATATAAATGTGGTTTAAGGAATCGACGCGGCGCAGTTGGCACATATCAGTAGTCGGAACACTTAGTACTATAAGTATCTTTGAATCTGACTTGCAAATTGATACTGACATTTCGTAATGTTTAAAAAAAATGGTTAAGTTAGATTTCGTTTATTGAAATCTGCGTTTGAATTCTCAACAGTTGGGTGTAATAAAAGTATAAAATAAACTCGCAGTGATTCCATTGAATATTTGTATTTTTATTTGTTTTTACCCCTTTTCCCTTTTTCTGAAATGGTGATTAAAATTCTATCTTCGATGCAGCAATGGATGGTCGTAAGTATATATTTAACACGGGTTATGGCGGATATTTGACCTTATAACGAATTATATTACCTAGATTATCTGCATTAAGTATATTTGTATATTAATTTCTGTCGATAGTAACCTTAGTACTTAATGGAAAAAATATTTAAGTAAAATAAGTAGGTAAGTAAGTACCTAGGTATTAGGTTTGTTTTGTATAAAATTTATTAAAAATAGTATCTAGGTAATGATAAATGGGTCATTCCAGCGAAACCGGCACCATAGGCATAAAATATAAATAACTTAATTTATACATAAATACATATTTAGAGAATAGAACATTATGCCTTGTTTTATTAATCAATGAGTTTTTCATTTTTATATCAATATTTTCCATTTTATTCGTTTTTGACCGTACTCCTAGCGCCAGTTGTCCACGCCAGCCTATTTTTACTTTAAGTTTGCAGCACTATTTCGCGGCATTTCTGAACATTACGGAAAAAGTGATACGTATAAAAGAAAATATATCTAACGCAGTTTAAACTAGTGCTAAGTAATTATAAATTAAGTTTCATGGTTAGTATTTATTCGGTTTCTACAAAAAGCTTAACTCATGTCCCACCCGTCACAGTAAAACAAGGTTTTTTCTTGTTAAACCTAAAAATATCTAACCTCTTGTTATCTTGCTTTGTGAAAGAAACAATTAGGTTGAGGGCGATTATTTTAGATCAAAAACGCGTTGCATTACTAAATAAAAATTGTTTTTAACGCTTTTCAAAGTATGTCCCACCCGTCACATTGACGGATGAGCGAAATGGGTTATCTGATAAAACTGACTTAGTGAGTATAAAATCGTTGTGTCAACTTTATTTAAACGTAGCTGGTTTATACTAAAGCAAATTATATGTGTTATGGCGTTTAATTTGGTGGTGGTATATACTAAAACTGACTCAAAGAGGATAGATGAGGATGATAGAGACCAAACGCCAGGATTAAGTTTTTCCACCACTAATAATTCCTCCGCCGACGAAGACTCAAGTAAGATTGGGTTAAATTAGAGATTACTGCCAGGAAAAAGTCGAAAGATTATAAATACCTCGCAGTTTCACAAAGTACCTTTGACTTCGAAAAGGTCATGTTTTTAAAATGTGTTGATAAAACTAGCAAAGCATTACGAATGAATAAGGAAGATGTCTCTTTCATTAAAACTAGTCATATTTTAGACATTCTACCAATTATTATCAATTTTCTGAGCCTGTAAACATTGAAAAGAAAAAACAATTTTTTTGTTTTTATTATTCTAAAAAACTACTGAAATGATTACTTGTAACATTAGATAATTCATCTAAAAACTGATTTAAAATAAATACAAAAGAACTGTGTTTATATTTTTCATACATTTGTATGACCAAATGTTACTCGTCCCACCCGTCACAAAGTACTGTCCCACCCGTCACAAGCTTTGAGAAGCAAAATTATTTTTATTTTACGAGTTATCTGCGTAAAGTTTACTAATACCTAATCTATACAATATCAGAAACTATATAAAAATAGGTTGTTTAACAAAAGTTACATAGTTTCTTACGAATTGCGAATAGTGTAAGTCAACTCTGAGAGGAGAGGTAATTTGAAGTCCCACCCGTCACACTTCTTATATCGTCAATTTCTCATAATAATAATGACATTTTCATACTTTTTTCGATGGTACAGTATGCAATGACTATTCAAGTATTTGATAATGTCATATTCAATGCGTAAATCGTTGCCGTTTGTCAGAAATAAAGCGAAGTGCAGGCACAAATGAGTAAAAATGTCCCACCCGTCACAATGGAATGACCCAAATACATCTAAGTACTTACTTACAATGGTGTATTAAAATAGAAATAAATAAATAGGTAAGCATAATAATATATTTACTACAGTAATAAATCCCTACTAATATTATAAATGCGTTAGTAACTCTGTCTGTCTGTCTGTCTGTTGCTCTTTCACGCCTAAACGGCTGAACGGATTTTGATGAAATTTGGTATGGTAATAGATGATAACCTAGAAATGGACATAGGCTATAAATAATCACGCCATCGTTCTTAGGGGGTAGGCAGTAGGCAGATAACTAAATTGAGATAGTGATTTTTAGTCGTTTTGGTTGGGACTTTTGCTCTTTCACGTCTAAGCGGCTTAACGGATTTTGATGAAATTTGGTATGGTAATAGATGATAACCTAGAAATGGACATAGGCTATAAATAATTACGCCATCGTTCTTAGGGGGTAGGCAGTAGGCAGATAACTAAATTGAATTAGATATTTACTAACGCAGAGAACTAATATTATAAATGCGAAAGTAACTCTGTCTGTCTGTCTGTCTGTCTGTTACGCTTTCACGCTAAAACTACTGGACCGATTTAAATGAAATTTGGTACAAAGAAAGTCTGGAGCCTGAGAAAGGACATAGGCTACTTTTTAACCGACTGCAAAAAAGGAGGAGTTCCACGTGGACGAAGTCGCGGGCTAAAGCTAGTATTAAATAAATCACCTCATTACTTGCATAATAAGTAATTGCATCAATTCTAGGCATTACTAGGTACTTACCTACGTAAGTAATAAATATTTGTCAAAATCCTTTTAATTTTATATAAGATACTTACCTACATCTAAATATTATATTAAATGTATTATACCTTAATCAAGCTGATAAGTATAAATCTATTTATTTCACCTTAATTTCTTATGAATGAAGAAATCAACTGTTTTTATTTTCTAACAATATTTTAATTGGCAAACCTACCATATATTTTATAAAATATATAATAGAACATGTCTTTAAAATCATTAGACTGAAATAGAGAGACCTCATTTTAATTAATATTATTATTAAATAATAGAAATTCAAACGAATACAATGTAAGTAAGTACCTATTATTCAAGTAAAACTCAAATCTACAGAATAAAACTTAGGAATCACAACTGAACTCCAACAAAAGGCACAAGAGAGATACTTTTTTGTCTATCAAGGTACCCCAGAAATATGTTTAGTTCTTACTTCGGTAAGTAAGTACTTAATAATATACACAATGCACAAGTCATATGAAATAACTTACCTACCTCCTTAACAGCTAAATTATAAATAAAGAATCTATCAGTATACTTAGGTATATAAGTAGGTACATAGGTACCAACGGGTAGCAGAAGACATACAATTTTAGTAGGTAAGTAGTACGTTAGGAGAATTGTATTTACACAAGTAAGCAAATAATAAAAATAAAAATATTCAGTGATTAGTTAACTGCCTACAAGAACCAAAACATCTCTTAAGGTTTAAAGTTAGTAAGTATGTACTTACCTAAGACCTAAGTACTTAACTGTTTTAAATTGCCTTATAAAATGACTTACCGAGCTTGAACTGATGCGAACCGAACGGGCGAACATATGCATCACTTTTATTTCAGGAATTACTATCTCATTTAAGAATTATATTTCAAAACATTACAATAATATTATATTTCACAATTGACACAACTTGTTATGTAAACTGTAAAGTCAAAACAAAAGAGCGGGAAATGTAAATTTTGATTGTAATATTCCGCACATAAAAAAAAACGCCCAATTTCAACTTTCTCAAGTTCGACATTAATTAACCGGTTCTCGTTATATTATAACGTGTTATCCTCTAAATAAAAGGTATAAATTAGGTCACAATACATATTTATTCTGCGTCTTGATAGCCTCTATTTTCGTAATAATTTATTAACATGAACGATTTTAAACGCAGCTCAAGTAAACAATGTGACAAGGGTTATTATGACATCTAGAAGTTTGACACTGACAGCAGGCCAAAGACTGCAAAGACGTCGGTGATCGGTTAGACCTAACAACAATCGCACGTGGAATTCAGAATCAATGATTGCGTTAAAACACATAAAATTTGCTTAAAATGGATGCTTACGACATTTTCAGAAAGTTAACTAAAGGACTCACATTCAAACAACGTGTACTAGGCGTTAAAAACAATGTAAGTATTAAACTTAACCTCACCTCGCAAGTTATGTATTATTTCCGATCATAATAACTTTTTCTTCTAGGAAAATAATTTAAAACCTACACCAATAAAGAAAGAAGAGGAATCGGACATTAAAGAAGAATTACCTAGTGATAATGAAGAGGAAACACAAGAGGCAAGTGACAATAGTGACCAAGAATCCGATGAACAGAGTAACGAGGATTTACAGATCTTAGAAGGAGTCAAAGTAGGAGAAAAAAAGAAGAAGGAGAAAACGGAGGATTTGTTGAAGAAACAGGAACAAGAAGAGGTAATTTGAACTGGTGCATTTCAATAAACCATTTGTGATACATGTATGCCTCAAGTAAAGTTCATTTTCATGTGGCATTTCTAATAAACATATGACTTATATACCATATTGAGACAGTGCAAATCGCTGCTCGATCTATCTATGTTACGTGATCTACGTGACTGTGGCAATCTGCTGACAGGGCCGCCACAATAATATATATTTTTTTCAAATAACCAGTAGATTCTTTTAAAATCATTAACTATTAATTTTTACTTAATTACAGCACAACCGCTTCAGAAATGAACATGGAATCAAAGTGGTTGGTCGTCACATACCAGCAGCATTAGGGGACTTCTCAGAACTGCCATCTCGGTACAATGTGAAGCAGTGTATAGTAGATACCGTTATGCGATGTGGGTACACCGAGCCAACACCGGTGCAGCGACAAGCTGTACCATGTATGCTTGAGGTTGGTTTACTTCAGCATTTAAAATTATGTATTTAATATAATTTATAATATAAACAATGTGCTTAAAAAATATGTCCATATTTTGGAGAGCACATAATATGTTTAACTGTTTGTCATAACATTATTAAGTCAAGCTTGAAGATTAAGATCTGATGGAGATCACTGGAATCCTGCTGAAAGTGGCTATCCTTGAGGGAAGCCAATTTATTACCTAAAAGTGGATGTCTTTGTTACTAATACTTAATATGATGATAATAATTATTTTTGTTACCTCCAGGACCGCCAGATTCTCGCTTGCGCACCGACAGGGTCCGGCAAAACATGTGCCTTCCTCGTTCCAATCCTGCACGCCCTGGGAGCTCCGCAAGGCGGCCCTCGGGCTCTAGTGCTCTGCCCCACGCGGGAGCTTGCCCACCAGATATACCAGGAGGCTCTGAGGCTGAGCGAGGGTACAGAGCTCAGGTGCAGTGTTGTTAGGAACATGAAGGAAAGTAAGGTTAAAGAACGGGAGGCTACTATTAGGAAAAGTGGTTAGTATACATTTGCCAATAAGAGTTATGGAATGAAACAACTATTAACGGATTTTATTTGCTAATAGTTATTTCATTCCAATGTGTAATAACCGCGAAGGCATCAGAAATTATTAAATAAGAGTTTTATTTTGATTTATGGTTACTAATATTATTACATATTGGAATAAAACAAAATTAATTTAAGTACATCCATATTATAATTATAATTAATATGGGGACAGTAAAATTTTGATATAATAAAATATGTGCGATATATTTTATTTTAATAAACTCCATCAAGTTTAAATTATTACAATTCAAAGAAATAATTATAATACTATTATTTTATGAATTTGAAAATTTATTCTTGTGTTTCCTTTCAGATATTGTTATCAGTACGCCAAATCGTTTGTGTTATTTGCTGAACAGGGACAATGTCAATATTACCCTAGCGAAGTAAGTAAAGTATCATAATATAAAGCAAAATCGAGTGCATTTTTTTCGGTGGCTTCTAATAATTTTCTAATCTTGTCTTAGTACAAAAATATCATTATGCTTATATGTTTTTCAGAATAAAATGGCTGATAATAGACGAAGCGGATAAGCTGTTTGAGGGCTCAGCGGACGAGCAGTCGGACTTCAGACAGCAGCTGGAGCAGATCATGAGCGCGAGCGAGAACAAGCAGCGCCGCGTGGCGATGTTCAGCGCCACGCACACGCCCGCAGTCGCCAAGTGGTGCCGGCACAACCTGCGGGGACTCATCAACGTTACTGTTGGACAGAGGTGAGTGTGGCGGGGTAATGATGGCTATGGAGTTCTGGCTATAGAGTTATTGCGGTTAGGGGGGTAAATTCGAGTATATAGTATCAAATCAAATCAAAAATATATTTAATCAATTTACGGCTTTTACACTTATGAAGGGTAGAAGATACCGTAATTATTTAACACTTCAAATTATATTTTTAAATTATCTATTTTTTAACAGTGACTAAATGGAATGTATATCTTTCAGCTACCTGTTGAAAGTTTTGTTTACTATACTAATATTTATCCGGTACATAATTTATTTAATAGATAAATTTTTGGACCTTTTTTATTTTTATCGCCTAGAAAAATTTAATAAGGTTACATTATGTAAGTACTTGGAAATGTCTTTACAAGGATTTTTTTATATTTGATTTATAGAAATGCAGCAACAAATTTAGTAGAGCAAGAGCTATTGTTCTGTGGCAATGAGAACGGCAAGCTGGTCGCGTTCCGGCAGCTCGTACAGAAAGGACTGAAGCCGCCGGTATTAGGTAAATACATTACTGTATGCATTTATTATTTTTTTTAATAAGACAGAGTTCAATAATTATTTGAAGAAAATAAAAGTAAAAAGTACGAAGTTGTATTTAAAAAAATATATTGATGAAAACACTGTTAAAACAATATGAGTTGAAATTTTGATATTTTTACTGCAGAATAAATTTACGATAATCTAAAAGTAAATAGTTCTCACATGTTTTTAACCCCCGACGCAAAAACGACGGGGTGTTATAAGTTTGACGTGTCTGTGTGTGTGTGTGTGTGTGTGTGTGTGTGTGTGTGTGTGTGTGTGTGTGTGTGTGTGTGTGTGTGTGTGTGTGTCTGTCTGTGGCATCATAGCTCCCAAACGCATGAACCGATTTTGATTCTGTTTTTTTTGTTTGAAAGGTGAATATGTCGGGAGTGTTCTTAGCTATGTTTGATGAAAATCGGACTTGTAGTTTAATAAATAGAGGGGGGTGAAAGAGGGGATGGAAAAATAAATGTCTACAAATATACTCGAGTGGGGTATCAAATGAAAGAGGATCACGTGTACAGTAGAAAAATGAAATTATAATGAAAATCGGTTGAGTCGTTCAAAAAATATAGGGAGTGAAAGTGGGGATGGAAAACCAAATGTCTACAAATATACCCGAGTGGGGTATCATATGAAAGAGGATCACGTGTACATTACAAAATTGAAATCATAATAAAAATCGGTTAAGTAGTTCAAAAATTACGGGGAGCAAAATTGTAAATGGTAAGCCCAATGTCGACAAATATACTTACCCGAGTGGGGTATCACATGTAAGAGGATAACATGTACATTACAAAATTCCATGTGAAATGGAAATTAGTTAAAAATAATAATATGTAGCAGGTACCTACTTAAGTACCTACCTACAAAAAGTATGAAATAAAAAAAATAAATTAAAAATTTAACAAACCCCCGACATAAAAACTAAAAGGCCCTCTAAAAAGTATAACAATAATAAAATCTTAATATTAGTTACCTGAGTATTAATATTTCTACAAAGAAAACGTCTTGTCGGGGGGACCGTAGTTTTAGGTAGATTGTAAATATTAAGTAAGTACACCTAAATGAGAAGCAGTCCCCCCGACATGACGTTTTCTTTGTAGAAATATTAATACTCAGGTAACTAATATTAAGATTTTATTATTGTTATACTTTTTAGAGGGCCTTTTAGTTTTTATGTCGGGGGTTTGTTAAATTTTTTTATACAAATTATCTAGTTTTGTAGCAACAAAAATATAATATACTCGAAACGTCACCATATAAAAATTACTGTACGCATTATTTTGTTTTAATTAAACAAAGGTACGGTGACGGTATTCGGGTCCAGCTGAAAAACAGCGCTGTGACTATAAGTTGCAGCATTATGCTGAGCTGGTCGCCCTTTTGGTGCTGTCCTATTCACATCTCTTACAATGTCGACAGTATCTACGTCTTTTCTTTGTATGTATTGAAAGATGTACCTATGTTTGTTTTATAGCACTAAATAAACGTTTCTTATTCTTATTCTTATTTAT
The DNA here is from genome assembly GCA_038024825.1 of Polylopha cassiicola. Classification (NCBI taxonomy): domain Eukaryota; kingdom Metazoa; phylum Arthropoda; class Insecta; order Lepidoptera; family Tortricidae; genus Polylopha; species Polylopha cassiicola. The sequence continues at coordinate 11,211,223 of CP149057.1, forward strand.
AGAAGGTACCAGGAGATAATATCATTTAAGTTTTCTTTTACTTATTCTTAAATAAAATCTAAGACGACAATGACGGCGTCTCAAACTCTCGAAGATCCACCCACGTATCTATCTACTTTGACATTTCAGTTTTTTTTTTTATTTATACATTTTCGTTTTTTTTTCTATGTTCCGTTCAGTGTTCGTGCAAAGCAAGGATCGAGCCAAACAGCTGTTCAAGGAGTTGATATACGACGGGATCAACGTGGACGTCATCCACGCGGACAGGACGCAGACACAGGTGAGCCACTGCTGCCTGGAGACAGGCGCGTGCGCATGCACTGGGCTAGGGTAGGCATTATATACATCTGTTACTAGCAAGTGCGTGCGCACGTACTGGGCTAAGGTAGGCATTATATACATCTGTTACTAGCAAGTGCGTGCGCATGTACTGGGCTAGGGTAGGCATTATATACATCTGTTACTAGCAAGTGCGTGCGCACGTACTGGGCTAGGGTAGGCATTATATACATCTGTTACTAGCAAGTGCGTGCGCATGTACTGGGCTAGGGTAGGCATGCTATACATCTGTTACTAGCAAGTGCGTGCGCATGTACTGAGGTAGGGTAGGCATTCCTTATTACGACATTGCTTTATGAAATTATTAGATTACAAAACATTCATACAATATAGTAGATAAACTTATAAATATTGATATAGGTAGGTGACTGTAAGTAAATGTTGCGAGACGCCTTCTAATTCTAATTGTAATGTCAAATTATAATTGAAATGAAACACTATGACGGATTCAACTCGCGTATTTGCTGACGATTCGAAAACTTTACAGGTCCCATTTTCGTCGATTTAACTGACGATATTTTAACGTTAAATCCGTTAGTGTTTTATTCCAATGTGTAATAACAACCAGAAAATTAAAAAAAATATTGTCATTTCTCAGCGTGACAACGTGGTGCGCAGTTTCCGCGTGGGGCGCATATGGGTGCTGATCTGCACGGAGCTGATGGGGCGCGGCATCGACTTCCGCGGCGTGAACCTAGTCATCAACTACGACTTCCCGCCCTCCGCCATCGCATACATACACAGGTCACTCTTATTTATATTTACTCCACTTCATGCACTTTCGCACAAGGGCCGATTCAATATAGGCTGGTAGAGAATACAATAGAAAAGTTTTGTTGTACAATAAAGAGTAAATAAATCAATTTAATATGTATCAGGTGCGTGCGTAAGTAGGCTAGGGTAGGCACTCCATACATTTTTGACTTTATGTCTACCTGTACAGATAATGGAATACGCATATGCATATCTATATAGCTTCACTGAGGTGTAGGTACATTTGCAGGTGACAATGTCTAAATTATAAAATACTCGATATTTTCAGGGTCGGCCGCGCGGGGAGAGCGGGGCAGAAGGGTCGCGCCATCACCTTCTTCACACAAGACGATGTCGCCAATCTTAGAAGGCAAGTTTCACATTAAATTAATTTTATTTAATTAAGTAAAAGTTTACTCGTATGCGAGTTTCTACGTAGACTACAAAGCTGAAGATTGTGGGTTCAATACCAGTTAGCTTATTTTATATACATTCATCCTGTATATGATACGTGTAGGACAACACTTGCTTGAACAATATATACCACGTAGTGATGTCAATTGAAAAAACTTATAGTACGTAGACAAAGTCGCAGACACAGGCTATTGTCCTAATATATTTGTCATTATTTATTTTCAGTATCGCATCAGTAATAAAGCAGTCGGGCTGTGAAGTGCCGGAGTACATGCTGGCTCTTAAACAGAACGCGAATAAGAGGAAGAAATTAGCCAAAAAGGCCCCGAGGAGGGAGGAGATCTCTACCATACTGGGGAAACGACCCGACAAGTAAGTACACAGGCGCGTGCAGTGGGGGTAGCGCCAGGGTAGGCACTACATACATCGGTGATACAGTGCCTGTATGGAATGCACGCCATTGAGTACACTAACAAAATAGTGAGAATGACAAGGTTGACTGGTAGAGAATGCCTCAAGGCGTTAATTTCGCATTTTGTACACTTCCTTCAAAGACAAGAGTAGAAAAATCGAGGCCTTTACGCGCTGCGCCGTGCTTCCAATTATGCTATGGGCGTCACTGGTTTAGTCGACGAAAAATTTATACCACTATCTGTCTTTGTCTATTTGTATATAATAAAGAGGAACAGTTTGTTTGTTTGTTTTGATTGAACAGGCTCCTACACGACTGGACCTATTTGAAAAAATCTTTCACTGTTGGAAAGCTACACTATTCCCGAGTGACATAGGCTATTAAAAAAAAGGGATCCGGGCGAAGCCGGGGCGGGCCGCTAGTACTTTATAAAATACAAACAGCTATACCGAGTTAAATGAATTATAGTTGTTTCATTTAATGTGTAATATTTAAAGCGTCAGAAATTGTTAGTTTTGATTGTTAAATGTTTTTGGTTTTTTTTTATTTGCAGAAGAAAATTAGAAAATGACCCCGACGCAAAAGATGACAAAAAGAAAGCAGATAAAGCACCTAATGCGAAAAGAAGGAAATTACAAAATGGAGAACAAAAACAGAAAAGTAAACCGATTAAAAATAATAAGAAAAAAGAGAAAAGTTTGAAGAAAAATAATAATAAAAGAAACGTTGCGCGCAAGAAAGTTAAATAAGTATTTAAATATCTTTGTATGTAAGGAATTAATAAATAATTAAAAAAATATAACTTATTTTTTTCATATTAGAGGAATAAAACTCCAAATATCGAAAAAATAACCCATTTATTTTTTTGACACATAAAGCTTACAACATACGAAATATACAGTCTTCAATGCAATTATATACAAAAATAGCCATCTCTATAATATATTTCAATAATTATAAATCCCAGTTAATATTTGCAATAACAATATGGCACTGTTATATTTAAATTTTAAATTATTCATAATAATCCAGTGATACATCTTTACTATAAATTTTGTAACTTAATTTAAAAAATATATCATTTTTTTTTTGACTTGACGATCACTAATTTACTCTTCTAATGTCTTTTACAAAATAGTCATATATAATAATGAATTGACTCTTTAATTTCAATTTTCAGAACATAACAAGTTTATGCTAAATTAAGACTTACGTTAATACATCTTAGGTCGATAATAAGTTTAGCCTCTTTAGTGGATTGGTCCGAAAATTGAGAACATTATTGAAAGATACCCAAAAATATTAATCTTAACTCTGTTATTATTTAGGAATATAATTCCTAACAAGAAATAAGAAAAGAAAAATCTGCCACTAATAATAGTAGGTACATTACGCACCTAGGCCAGTAAAATAAAAAATGTCTCAGATCACATGTAATTGTCGTCACATGACATTGACAAAAATGTGATCTGAGGCGTTTTTATTTTACTGGCCGAGGTCAGTATACTATTTTTCTGTTCGACGAAGCCAGAAAACGGCAATTTCATTTAGCGCAGCGGCCACAGAGTAGGCGCTTTCTGGCCGAAGTACAGAAATAATTATTTTTATTCTGAGAGTTTCTAATACGCTAGATTTGCGTCGTGTAGGTCCATCTGCCGTGTTCCACCAATGGGACACAATACCTACTGGCCTGTGATTGGTGGAACATGACAGCTGGACCTCATTCTACACGACGCGCATCTAGCGGATTAAAGACGCGACAAAATTCATATTCTGACACATGTCAATAGTACATAAATCAATGTAAGGTCTAGTTAATACTCGATATTATCTTTAATGTAGGTATGTAAGAGTATTAACATTTACAAACAATTCTAGGGTCCTACTGCAAAGGGATACCTGTAAGTTCTATAAAGTCCAAATGCAAAGAGGGTATTAGTCATTTACAAACGTTATACACTTACGCCCTTTTATTCTGGACCCCACTGAATTTAACATTTGGACGGATCTTGACAGTGTAGGTACACAAAATTAAAAAAAAACATGTTTTTTTTCTAATACCGTCTCTCTCACCTGTTAAGAACGACTGTCAAACCTTGAATAAAAAAAAAATAGAGATTCTTAAAAAAATACATCGCTGTTTATATGTACAGTAGTGACTTAAAATAAAATATGTTTGGAATGAAACAACTATTAACAGATTTAACTGGCGTATTTTTATTTTATTTGCTGACGTTTCGGATTCTTCACAGTTTCCATAATATATACCTAACACTAAAGACTTTAGCGTTAGACTAACTCGAGTTAAATCCGTTAATGACTAGTTGTTTCATTCCAATATGTACCAATATGTACTATAACCGCAAAGGCGTCAGAAATTATTATAAATTATGTTGTTCTTCCATTTAAGATTATTAGTCGTCGCATTCAAATTTGAATTCACAGTGACTTATTTCGAATTAAATCACTTCTATTACAGCTGCGATTTGGGATTTTCGAAATTTCTATACTTACAACAATATGGGGACCACCTTTCCTTTTTTCTTATTTACAGATAGTAATTCTGATGACATAACATAAGCATACTTATTTACACATTGAAATAAAACCACTAACAAATTTAACTCGCGTAAGTAAGTAGGTATATCATAATTTTATTTCCATATTCGTAGCAGATGATTTAACGCTTGACCATACTACACTAGATATGGAAACTGTAATATAATCAAATTAATACACGCAAGTTAAATCTGTTTTATTAAAATGTGTAATATGCGAAAGCATCATAAGTTATTATTTACTTAATTTATAAATATTCAGTCACTTTAACACCAATATAACTGATATGTTTACAATTAAATAAAGCCGCCTTTACACCACTTTAGAGTCCGCAGTAAAGTCCATATAAAACACATTTTCATCATTAATTAATGTCCATAAATATTTTTCACTATTTAACACTCACTCGTCAACACCACTTATAAAGCTCTTTCATAATGTTTTTTTTTTTCAAAATTTGACGCCATTAATTTGCCCATAAAAAAGTTTGAAACGCAAACGAACACAATATTTCACTGAATCACTTCTAGTAAGTAGGTAAATATTTGTCATCTCCGATAATTATCATTATTAACCTAATGCAATAGAAACGAAAATGATGTTAGATTTTATTCCAACATCATTTTCGTCAACGTAACAAAAGAAATGTCCAGGTTTTACTAAATTGACTTTTTTAAGGTAAAACAAGTATTTAGGGCACCAGTGTTCAACATTAAAAACGTTTTCAATCAACATTCGGCAAAAGTGTTAATTAAACATCAACCACTATTGTGGTGTATGTGTTTAGATTCAACCAAAAATCGCTGCACTAACGCCATTTTAATTCTTTCTTCTTCATAAAAATCTGGCATTACCATCTTGGCATTATAAGTGTTTATTCACACAACCAATCGCAGGGCAGCCTGGGCATTTTATTTGCAGGCCAAGGAAGATAGCCAGCTGTTTTGAATATCCAGTAGTCATACGACACTTTGCTTATAAGAAGCACTAGGATGAGAACTTCAAGTCCTATTATGTAGTATATATAGTCAGTCCAATCTCTGGGCGTGTGGCAGACTTGAAACTCTTTCAATTCCACTACCGGGCCTAGCCCGTCCTCGCACAGAAGTTCTTTGTAGTCTTGTATAGTCTTGTAGTTTTCAATCAGCCAGGGCTGTAAGGGAAAAAACAGTTTTAAACATACGTCGATACAGAAGTACCTAACTTATTTAATAGTACATTACGCACCTAGGCCAGTAAAATAAAAAATGTTTCAGATCACATGTAATTGTCGTCCGAGGCAAAGCCGAGGTTGACAAAAATGTGATCTGAGGCTTTTTTATTTACTGGCCGAGGTCAGTATACTATTTTTCTGTTCGACGAAACCAGAAAGCGTAAACTTCATTTAGCGCAGCGGCCCGAAAGTTGGCGTTTTCTGGACGGAGGACAGAAAAATAACTTATTGAAAATAATTTATTTTCTAAACTAACTTGATACTAATAGGGATGATAACTGCATAAAGAAAACGAATTTTTATTTAGTCCGTCAGCTAAATTATTTAAAAATATTAGACTTGTGACGGCATATCTAATATACATTATATAGAAAGGTGAGGTGACCAGTTGGATTACTTGCCTTTAGAACTTTTTCTGTATTACAGTCACAATGCATGTAGTTCCCTCCGATGAGGAAGGTCGTGTAGCCGGTGTTCTCCAGACGGTTCGACAGCATGTATGTATGGATCTGCGAACATTTATATATTCAATAAAAATAGCTTCTGCACCCGACATCTTGTACGCAGAATTAGGAGGAGGAAAGGTACTTTATGTAGCTTAAGTAACTACCACCTAATCTACACGTAGACCTCGTGATTCCTTATCTTTCAACTTTTCTCTGCGCGAGAGTGTTAATTTAGGGGCAGAATGATGCATAAATAAGACTAGATATAGTGCGTGTCACTAACCGTCTTAATCTTGTTATGCGTGATCGAGAACAGCATGAAGTTGTCGATGAACTTGGTGCCCTCGAGTTCGCCGATATCGGTGATGTCGTTGTGGTCGGCGATCAGCTGTCGCAGGTGCTCGTATGTGCCGTCAGTGTCCACGGCGCCGAGGTTTGTTATCTGCAAATATATTATTATAGTGAGTAATGAGACAATTTATCAACAATCGTCAAGCCAATTCTCAAGAATCACTAAATACAGCTTGCAGCTACTGCGGGTACGCTACGAAGAAAAGTTAAGGAAACAGCCAGGGTTTCTTTAAATATCTACCTTTTAATTGGGAAATGGAGTTAGACGTGATTTGCTAAATTTAAGTGAAGATAAAAGCACATTGCCCTAAAAGAGAGTGCATGATCGAAGTCCTTAAATCGCGTAAATGGACCGAAGTATCATCAGCGTAGGTCAGCCCTTTACATTCTACAAGATAATCCAACAATCTGACAAAAGATGTGATGTAGTGTAGGAGTCCCTTAGGCGCCTGGTGTAGGTATTTCGTTACGGGCGGCACGGGACTAGCTTTCATTAGCTCTGGTCTAGCTTTTACTGTTCATTACTGTCTTTGGGGGAAACTCCTCATTCAGTACTCGTCGTATTTGGATTGCCATGATCTTGGGCGTGCTTTACATATTAGCATAGAGCCCATCCTATTAACTAACAAATGCACGAGCCTGGTCAAATTTAAACTTACATTATTATAAGAGACATTAAGCTTCAAGGTGTTGGGGGGCAGGTTTGAAGGCATCTCCTTCAGGTGTCTCTGGGAGCAGTCCACGGCCACCAGGTACGTGACGTCTTTGCCGATCAGCTCGAGGCGCTCCGGCACGCAGGTGCAGTTGATGTTGGAAGGCTTTATGTCGTGACAGCTTGCGGATAACTGGGGACAAAATAAATATTACAGTATTTTCTATTGTCCTATTCAGCAATCATGACACGTTGTTGTGACTTCGGAACGTCCTGTGATCATGACAACGTGTCGTTAGTCTATCAGTTGCATTATCAGAAATTATAGGTTACGTAAGTATTTTATTATATTATTCTTAACTCAAACAAAAATATACAAAGATAAGTTCTTTTAAAGTTATGTGATGGGGCCTCGTGGTTCTTAGCCGGAGAGGGGGAGGTAATTATCCCCGCAGGGGTGTTACTTTTATTTCAACAATCATCTGGTAGTTTTCTTGAATGCCGAATGTCAAAGTGACAAGTCTGAACAGAGCAACTAGCGCATAAGTTCGTCGTTAGGAGGAAGCATAATATCAGTGACCCTAGTTAGGTCATAAGGCCCTCATGAGATAACGTAACTAAAATTGTTTAAGAACCATGCTAGACTAATTTACCTCTCGTTGTATCCTCAAATGCTCGATAGGCACAAACTGGACCTCCTTAAACCAGCTCTGGGCCTTGTTGAACTTCAAGTCCAGGGCGCAGTAAGTGTTGTTGTAGTTGAGGAACGTCACCAGGGAGTTGTTGTTGTTCTCCATCGCTCCCTGGAACTGCTTGCAGGGCAGGTAACTGTTCCCTGGATGAGAAATTGTATTATGTAAAATTTATCGATACCTATGTATAATGTACAACGTCGAGTAGGGCTAGCACTCGATTTGCTTCTGTTTTTTAGAACTGTCTGGGACATAGGGACGAATGGATAGATAGTATACTTTGAATTTTAAAAACAACGCTTTTGAAGCGGGTTTTTTAATAGACAGAGTGATTCAAGAGGAAGGTTTAATAGCACTTGTGTAAAGCTGGGGTAGGTCGCAAGTTTCTTCATAATTTCTGATGCCTTTGTGGTTATTACGGATCCAACTCGCGACTATCGTCAACCCTACTACGAATATGAGAACAGTATAGTTTTCGATAAGTCAGTAAATAAAAAAAAATACGCGAGTTAAATCCGTTATAGTTGTTTCATTCGAATGATTTTATAATCTTTCACAAACACCTTGGATTAATGGTTTTTAAATGAACAAGTGAAATACCTGATAAGTCGACAGATATCTTGCGGTTGCTCTGCACCAGGCTCAGAGGGAACTCCGTGAGATTGTTGGCGGAGGCGTCGAGCACGGTCAGGTTGTAGAGGTAGGCGAATGGACGGTAAGGCAGTTTGGCCGCCGTCAGGTTGTTGTTCGATATGTTCAAACACGCCATTGAAGAGTGCTTCGGGAACTGACCTGGATGATACAACTGTACTTTTTATTTATCCTTCAGGTAGAGTGCCTAAAAGTAAGGGACACGTTTTTTTAAGGAGGTTCTTAATTCGTCGGGGTCTTTTTTATAATAAAGTTTTCCCATTTATATTTAAACCCGCTGTCTTGAGAAAAAACGCTTTACCTAAACAGATGACGTATAAATCTCTTTATTAAAACTTACCACCTTTCGTAAGTTCGTCCAACGCAAATTCATTTGCTTGTGTGCGTGCAAATAAAGTAAATGAGATTATTTTAGAACATTTATCGTCTCTAAATAATTATGGCAGAAAAAAAGAAATAGCTACCTATATAAAAGAGAAGTACCTTATTATTACTTTAGAGATAATCACATGCTTTTGCTTTGGAAATTAATTCGACTGGAGACATCATAGTGTTTTATGTACCTACTTTATTTCGTTTTGTATTCTATACTTGTTTTTTTTTTTTTGACATCTGGAGAACTTTTACATCTTCAGTGAGGAAATGTAGCGCTGCTTTGTCGGGACCACTATTAAATAAGTACCTACAGCTGACAATTTCTTGCGGTGTTTCTTCTCGCAGTATTATTTTTTAGAAGCACTTGACACTTGTCGATTAAAAGTGTCCTTTGGGTCGTATTTACATAATAAAGATTTTCATTTTCATTTAGTAAATAATTAGTGGTCTTACCTACAATCTTGCCGATGTTTCCATCTGTCAGCGCCATGGACTGCAGCCTCCGGAACACAGCCTGCGACAAGTCCAGCTCATCGATGTTCGCGTTTAACACGTGCAGGTTTGTCACGTTCTGTTTCACTACGAAGAAAAAAACGCTCATTAAAATTACCAAATTTGAGTAATAGTCACATGTAAATATATTTTATTTTACATTGCATTAAACAATATAGCTTTAATAATAACCCTACTAAAATGAATAGTTATGAATATTTTATTTTAATTGCTGCCGTTTCATAAACTTTACGGTTTCCATATTCTTAGCCGACTCAGCCGACTATAGTCTAACACTAAAGGAGTCTGCCCACTACACCGTATCATACCATGACTGTGCTATGAACGTGTCAGGCAAAGAAATATTCTTTGTACTTATAGAAAAGCATGATACTATGTCCACTAGACCGTTCCGTCACCGACTCGTACCGTCTTACGTATAACCTTCCGTGCTTGAATACGTTCATAGCACGGTCATGGTATGATACGGTGTAGTGGGCAGACTCCTTAAAGTGATCTTACATTATGCAAACTAGGTAGGTATGTAGGTACAAACCGGAATATTTTGTTACTCCATATAAGATTCTATTCCATCGCGTTTAAAATTGAATTTATGTGATGAGTGATGACACATTTAGAGTTATCTCACTATTTTAGTAAAAGAGCGAGTTAATGTCATTGAAAAATCAAGGATCATCATGTCTGACAGAAGACACTTGACATCTCGGCGCACGCGCATATTCACGGCCTAATTACCTCACGCCAGCCGCAGCAAACACCGTCCTTATCAGCGCAGTGTTGCAGATAAGGGATGCAAACCAAATACCAACTGCAACCTACTTCAACAAACACGTGAGTTCACGCTTCAGAGACAATTTAGAATTTCTCGCAACATTTTGTTATGCACTCAGATAAACTGTTTTATTGGATTTTTTATTGTTAGAAATAAATATTTATTAAGATAGAAACTTAATAAATATTTATTTCTGGTTTTAAAGTCAAATATTTGAAAGTCCTAGACGATATAACGATTACCGATTGATTACCGATTGATTAGTTAATTTAGAATATCTAACGGAGGCTTAATTAAGCCTCATTATGCAGAATCTGCTTTCTGATTTTTAAACCTAAGTATAAAACGACCACACCAACCTTAAGGTATCCTAGATCAGAGTGCTGACCACGTGACATTTCGTTAGCGAACGTCAATTAAGTACGTACAATTATGCATTGGTTTCTTTCGGTTGCTATTATCGATTGTCACTTGTTTAGGAGTTGCCTTTTTATGGGCCGTTGGGATTAAATTTTGATAACGTACAGTCAACGTCAAAGATAATCTCTCAAGTTTTGACAAATGTATTACGTTAGTACCTACATTTGAATACTTAGCTGGATGTTACCGAAGCAAAACTGGTATTTACATTAAATAATTGTATCTATACCTATGTGTAGTGTCTGCTATGCCACCTTCATATGCCATTGTAGACCTTGTCGACAACGTTCTCAATATAATATTATGTCGATAAAATGGCGACTAGACTCACTAAAACTAATAGCGAAGACTCGGTGCTAAAACTAGTAGTGAACTTAATAATATGTAAATTTATACATTGGAATGAAACAACTTTAACTCGCGTATTTTATTTTATTGGCTGACGTTTCGAAGCCTCTACAGATTTCATAATCGTAGCACGACTGAGCTGACAAAGTAGTGAACTTCGGAAGAGGTGGTAAAAAAGCCTCACCATAGAACACCAGTCCCTCCCTCAGCGTGAAGTTGTCCACGTCGCAGCAGAACACCGAGGTGGGATTGACGGTGGCGCAGCGCAGCTCGCCGGTGGGGCAGTTCTCGCGGTCCATGTGGAAGCACTTGTTGAGGTTCAGGTAGGGCTTCGGGGATTCCTGCTTTGGAGTCGAGGTTGGTGGTTGCTGGAAATTATGGAGTTATAATTAACACTAGCAGAAATATATGTCTGTATGTTTAGTTAGTACTTTGGGAAACTCCCCCTCACCCTTCTCTTTTATATTTATTTTTTATTTTAACTTAATATAATAAAGACTATTTTATGTCCTTGCCCAAGAGATTTAACAGTCAGACAGAGAAACTTTCCGTTTAAAATATTAATAGTAGCTACCTGAGAATTATAAATGATCTAAAGAAAATTAAACCCTAATCAAAGTTTTAACTAAATAAATATTGTACATTAATTATATTATGTGTTTTTACACATGAACATGCAGAAAACTTGAACTCGACATGTAACGTATAGGTCAAACTTTAGCCAACGTTTCAAAAGTATACAAGATTAGGTTTAATCTGGAAGCTCGCCTATAGTCAGCGCTTCAGTCAGTTCAAAACAAAAAGTTTACTAATTTAATATGACGTGATGTTGGTACCTCTCTATACTTGTGCGCCGCCTGCTCGAGCTCGTCGACGCGTGTCTCGGTGAGCGGCGCGTGCGCAGCGAGGTACACCACCAAGCCCCACAGCGCCGTCTGCGCACAACAATAAACAATTATTTATACAAAACGATCGAGAAGTGAGTTCTGTTAGAAAAATCGATACAGTTGTCTTAAAAATATGGGGATTGTTGCATTCGATTCAGAATTTAATTTTGAGAAGGGGGTATTTTTTTTTTTCCGCCATTGAAAATTGCAATTTTTATAGACAATAGACGTAGTGAAGAAAAGGTAGTGTCCTATTTGTAGCTGTTACTCGGAAAATATTGAAGTTAGCTGAAATTTTAAAATAGATTCTGAAAGAGGAGGAAATTTCACAGTCAGTTGTTTTGGAATGAGACAACTATTAAGGGATTTAACTCGCGTATTTTTATTTTTATTTTAATAGCTGACGTTTCAGTCAGTTGTTTGTCAATTTGTAATGCCCATTTCTAATACTAAGTATACGCGGATGAATATATCTTTCTCAGCTAATCTTTATTTTTAAATCCAGGTAGCAACAGCAGCGTTTTAAATCATTACGTATCAAAATAACTTCCCGAAGGTCGAACGATTGATACACGCGTTGAATTGACAGAAACATATATAGGTAACATATATAAATCGTGTGTTAAAAATAACCACAAACGTTAACAGGTGGAGGTTGCAGTTAGACGTATGACCGGAATATTTGATGGCATATAAAACATTAATGTTTTTGCAGTGTCTAAGTAATTTTAAACTGTTTGTTTTGCAAACATTGGTTGTGAACGTGACGGTTAAAAAGTTGGAATGAAACAACTATTAACGGATTTAACTCGCGTATTTTTATTTTATTTTATTTGCTGACTTTTCGTATTCTTTACAGTTTCCATAATCGTAGCACAACTGAGCTGACAATAGTCTAACGCTAAAGACGAAGAAGGTTAAAAAGTTGTTATGTACCTACATATTTATATATAAACAAACATTAAAATTAGACTATTTATTTGAGCTTCGTAATTCATTTGTGATGCAACTTTAACTATTTCAATATTTTGTGTTTCCTTTGTGGTTATTACACATTGGAATGAAACAACTAGATTATATCACGAATTGAACGCGTATTTTATTTTTACTGACGTTTCGACTTCACACTTTGCTGTTTGAAAAATAGCAAATAGCTATGTAAAACATGCTGTAAATATTACATTGTTTCGCATGCGGGTCATACAAAACACATGTCAATGTTATTGTGAGAGAAGCGTCATGTGGCCACACGTGGGCTATCATGTGGAACTGTATGAGACACATACAATGACTAACTATACCCATACAACCACACAATACCTATAACCACATGTATATGTTAAAATTTATCCGTATCTAGAAGTAGAAACAAGCATTCACATAGCTACCTACTACTGTAGATAGGTACCTACATATTCTGAATATTTAAAATTATAACAATTCCACTGTAAGAATATGAAAGGAAATAACTTCTAATGGATTGAGGGTGCGTTTTAATGATTACATTAGATTAGATATTCATAATTTATTTCTAATTAATGCACTCAGAATAAGACCGTCTCAACAAAAATATTGTAAGATATAACAAAAAAATTACAATAATAATTATTATGATTAGGTACAATAACCTTTTATAATGCATAAAATGTCAATTATAATAGGTTTTTCTTATTAATGTAATATGTAATTGGTAAACCAGACCATTTAGGAAAATTGGTTACTTAATTAGGTTGCATAAAATTTTGGTTTTAGAAAAATATTTAGATATTGCTGAATGTTTATAATCTAATAAAACAAAGTGTAAACGCCACCTAACAATGTCTAGGAAAATCCAGATAAGCCTTTTATTCCATAAAGATTTCCACAAGACATTACATAACATACAAATCAGTTTCTTATGCCGCAAGAATTTACGCTTCATCTTCTAAATCTTCTTGTGTAGAAAGAGACGTAAACACGGCTGTCTGTCTCACTGGAGCTGTCACTAAGATCCTTGGTCCAGAGTTGGATCCAATTATCCAATATGGACTTCCTTTAGAGCAATTGACGGAAACTGGGGTTAAGGAAACAAGTTTAGTGATACTTGTATCTTTGCGTCTGGAGACATCACAGATACTTAATAATTTCTCATGTCTAACGCTAAAGTCTTAAACTATTGAGTTTGAGTTTGAGTTTATAGATAGTATTAGATAGACTACCTTTTACCCGCGACTTCGTTTGCGTACTTCAACCAGGACTAAAGTACTCTACGCAAACGACGGAGGTGAATTTCAGCAAAATATGAAACACATCTTACATCAATTCTGTTAATGTATGTTTTTGCAAAAATTTACATAAATTGGACCAAGGTATCACATTGTCCCATACAAATTTTGCAGCCCCTTTTCGCCGCCTTAGGAGCATAATTTCAGAAAATCCTTTTTTATAGAATGCGTACTAGACCGTCATACAAGAATGCCCTCCATGTTTCAGCTCTGTACAATCAGCGCTTTAAACTGTTAGTCAGTCATTTAGGACAAAGTATTTTATATCTACATACTTACCTATATTACCTATAGTAAGTAGGTAGGTAACTAACTTTAGTGTGACATAAACACATGTTAAAATAATATTCTCGACCAAGATGTTTCCATCTACTACAGACGTCGAGGACAACAGAGCTTACTGTTATGTTATTTATTTATACATCCAAAAGATAAAATGCCATAAATAGACTATGACGTCACAAACTCTGAACAGATATGGGAATATTATAAAGCAGTTATCTTATCTGACACTGCTATATTTGACAAAGCTTGGGTATAAAGTTGAGTAGGTACTGTATTGTTTTGTCAGACATTTTTAATTTACATTGGAATATAACATCTGTAAACGGGTTTAACTCGCGTATTTTATTTGCTGACTGACACTTTAGCGTTAGACTATTGTCAGCTCAGTCGTGCTACGATTTTGGAAACTATAAAGAATCCGAAATGTTAGCAGAAAAAAACGCGAGTTAAATCCGTTCATATTTGTTTCATTCCAATTTGTAATAACCGCGAAGGCATCAGAAATTATTATTTTTAAATTATCTTAAGTAAATTCAAGTAAATTTCCAAAAGATAAGCAAGAGTAGATCTCTGGCTACCCATGAACGGGTAGCACGTAAGGTTTTTGTCGCAAAAGCGATTGATGATTGAAAAAACCTCATGGAAAATCTCAGAAATAACACGCATAGACCATATTAAGTAGGTAGATATTAAATTTATTTCAGAGTTTCGAGACATTTTCTATCTTCATCCCTACTAATCCCTACTTCCCTACTAATATTATAAATGCGAAAGTAACTCTGTCTGTCTGTCTGTCTGTCTGTTACGCTTTCACGCTAAAACTACTGGACCGATTTAAATGAAATTTGGTACAAAGAAAGTCTGGATCCTGAGAAAGGACATAGGCTACTTTTTAACCGACTTCAAAAAAGGAGGAGTTCCACGCGGACAAAGTCGCGGGCAGAAGCTAGTTAAATAATAATAATGTAACAATCACTTTAGCGTAAAACTATCTTCCGATAAGTCGTGTTATGAATATGAGAACTGTTTTTCGGAACGTCAGCAAGTAAAATAAAATACGCGAGTTAAATCAGATTTAGTTGTTTTAGTCTATAGTAGGTAATTAAGTTGAAGACAGTCTAACACTGCATGCGTCACTGACGATGCTATACCTATAACGTTCTAACTACCGCTACAACCATACAGTAGCAGTCACGCGTTACAATACGATTGTCGCGCGACATAATCGTCAGTCGCAAATCGCAATACGATTCCATCTTTACAAAAGACTGTTCGTCTAAGTCCACGTACCTAAATCATAACCCTTTATGGCTTACCGCAGTTGGTAAACAAGTTAATATGCGCCTGCGCACGTGGTTTAAAATGACTTGCAGTTGTCACTATGCACGATTAATATATGCACATATATTAGCCATAGACGCATAAAACTACATCGCTGTAGAAGAGACTTTTATATTAAATGGATGTATAGTTAATTTTGTATTTTTTTTTTGTTTATTTTGTTATTATTAAATGTAGTAGGAAAAGAGCTTGGTGGCAATGACAGGCAATTTTACATTTTTTTTTTCATTAATTGTCATAGTATGGACACGTAATTCAAAGCACATTACAACAATAGCAAAAAGTTAAATAAGATCCCACTTGCACAAACATTTTTATTATCCCTAGTCATAGAAAGAGTTGCCAGCAAGAACAGATTAACATAACAAAATAAAAAAGTTCGGTCGAACTTAACTGTGATTATATTGATGCTAAGCTTTTGCCCGCGACTTCGTCCGTGTAGGTACCTACAGACAGACAGTCAAACTTTGAGCAAGTTAAATAAATCTCACTCAAAATATGTCTATGAAACAATACGGCAAAGGTTTTTAAGTTAGTTATTCGAATTCTAATGTTATAATTAGGTATATATTATAGTATAACAAGTTTGACTGTCTGTCTATACACATGTATGACATAAACGGTGCCGTGTCTAAAAGAATAGTCCGTCTATCAGGATGAACAAATCATGCATTCTATGGCTTAACTGTCGATATTTCACCTGCGTAAACTATCCAGGCAACGCGCAAATTATACATAGGTCCTACTTAGTTTACCTTTTTATTTACAGGTATTCTATCAATATGGATTATCTATACTCTACTAATATTATAATGAGGAGAGGTTTGTTTGTTTGTTTGGATTGAATAGTTTCCAAATCGACTGGACCGATTAGAAAAATCTTTCACTGTTGGGAAGCTACACTATTCACGAGTGACATAGGCTATAAAAAAAAGGGATCCGTTCGAAGCCGGGACAGATAGCTAGTCTGTAAATAAATAGAACCTAACACATTATTTTCTCATTATTTATTTAAGAAAGCTAATCATTGATCCGCCATATTACAAAACTGCCCTATTTTGTAAAACGGCTAGTCGTAATGTTATAGGTACCGGGTACGGCGGATTATACGATGCGGCTTTCACATATTTGTACAGCTTATTTAAACCTGGAGTGTTAGTTGGGTGGGTAACTAGATCTATATATTATGTAGTTTTATCTAAACGAGTAATTTAAGTTCCATATAGATAAGAAACAGAGCGATCGACTAGTATCGACGTAATAGTTATCAATTAAGGCTGGTTTTAGTTCCGTTGATATCGTGGTTAATGGATGTACCTACTTATATAGTAATATAGCTTCTGCCCGCGACTTCGTCCGCGTGGAACAGTTATTTTGCCCGTTTTTTACACATTTTCCACTGTTTCTTCGCTCCTATTGATCGCAGCGTGATGTTATATAGCCTAAAGCCTTGCTCGATAAATGGTCTATCCAACAAAAAAGTTTTTTTCACTTCGAACCAGTAGTTCCTGAGATTAGCGCGTTCAAACAAACAAACTCTTCAGCTTTATAATATTAGTATAGATTTTGTTGTAGGTACCTTTAGTTTTAGCTCTATGCTATGTGCTTAAAGTAAGTATTGTATCTAAAAGTCATATGACTTTTAGTATTAAGGTACGATTCTACGGGAATCAGTCTCTTTCCTCCATATATAAGAAACTAGCTTCTGCCCGCGACTTTGTCCGCGTTTTTTGCAGTCGGTTTTAAAGTTGCCTATGTTCTTTCTCAGGCTCCAGACTTTCTTTGTACCTACTAAATTTCATTTTAATCCGTCCAGTAGTTTTAGCGTGAAAGCGTAACAGACAGACAGACAGACAGACAGAGTTACTTTCGCATTTATAATATTAGTAGGGATAGGTAAGCCACACTATCACTAACATAGTCATATATTAGCGTCATAAGATTCATATTTACAGTATTATACCATTTGACTATTGTCAGCTCAGTCCTGCTACGATTATGGAATCTGTAAAGGCTCCGAAACGTCAGCCAATAAAATAAAATACGCGAGTTAAATCCATCTATAGTTGTTTCATTCCAATAATACTATTAAAATAATCTATCTATCAATCTATATAATAATATAAAAAAGAGTCGCAAAATCTGTTGGTAAGCGCATAACTCTACAACGCTTGGACCAATTTGGCTAATTCTTTTTTTTTAGATGTTCGCTGAAATCCAAGGATGGTTTATACGACAAGAAAAATTCAAATGATTGCCTGGGAAACCCTAAAAAAAGCTCTTTTATTTTCCCATACAAACGTTGTCTAACTAAAGTCAATTTGAACTTAAAACGGGCAGGATGACGTCTGCCGGGACCGCTATACCTAATAAATATATACACTTGTACTTACACATAAATATTATTGCAATATTTGCGTACCTAATTACACAGTTACAAACTATTTATAACCATGCTCATACAAAATAAGCCTTTAGCAAACAAATCAAAACGCACTTGTTGCCTTCGTAGCAAACAAACACACACAACCTTGTCTAATGAATTAATAGCTTATTTTAACAGATAACTTCATTTAAGTAGGTATTACTACAAATCTGTACTATGTACTGAAAGTTTGCTACGAATTTGTACCTTATTTGGTTAACGAGTAGTCTCGTTTTCAAAGTATTTATTTTTGGAGATAGTACAAACAAATTGGTTGATACAAATAATTAGGAACAATTACGGTATGTTGCGTGAAGTAATTTAAAGTAAGTATGTTTCGGAGTTTATAAATTAATTAATTAAAACCCCCGACACAAAATAAAGTAAATAAAAAAGTAACTAGGTATTAACATAAATACGTAATTAAAAAAAAATGTCATTTAAAATAACTACAAATATGACAAAAAAGTTATTTACGAAAAAACCCTATAAAAAGAAAAAAAATAAACTTTAAATTATGACCCTATGTAAATATGTACATACAGCCAACAGCATGTCACACTATCAACTTTGGACTTACTGCAATTTATGTCCAAGATATAAGCGCTAATATTGAACTGCAAGTGGTTACCTTGACCTGCTGTTGACCGTACCTACGTATGAAATTTTTTAATTAAATGTTGTCGCGTCGGGGGACCGCTCAAATTTATTAGCGTAACGTTTTTAAGGCATATCATGAAGTAATTCTCAATCCTATATAATATAGAATTTAAGTAGACTAACTCACGCGCATTACGATGGACGGCGCGCAAGTCGCGGCAGCGCGGCGCGCGGGTGGGGCGAAAGTGGGCGGAGCGTAACATTATTGAGTATGCCTACCCGAGCGGGCATACACGCGAGGGCATACGTCGTTGACGGTCGTGTCACTCCGTGTGAATTTTATTGCGTCGTACTTAAAATGGTAGTTAGGATTTTGTTAGGCATTTATCTGGATAGCTTACTTTGTATTAAGTTTTTGTACTTGTAATTCTTAATACTTACGTACTTTATAATTATCGGTAATTTTAATATAATTTTGTTTAGGTAGGTACCTAGTAAGTGTTCTTATTTAATTTAAGGTTTTTGAATCGTAATATTCATCTTTTAAATTGTTCTTCAGCATTTATGTAATTAGGTAGTTTAGCTGTGTAAATATTCAGGTTTTAGTTTAGTAGGTTAAGTTTATTAGGTTTTATGTAGATTTCATTGTTAGGTACCTATTAAACATTATTCTTGTAATTGTATTTTATTTTTTTAGGTAGGTAAGTAGGTGTTTTTACTATAAGTAAAGAGCGGTCCCCCGACGCGACAACATTTAATTAAAAAATTTCATACGTAGGTACGGTCAACAGCAGGTCAAGGTAACCACTTGCAGTTCAATATTAGCGCTTATATCTTGGACATAAATTGCAGTAAGTCCAAAGTTGATAGTGTGACATGCTGTTGGCTGTATGTACATATTTACATAGGGTCATAATTTAAAGTTTATTTTTTTTCTTTTTATAGGGTTTTTTCGTAAATAACTTTTTTGTCATATTTGTAGTTATTTTAAATGACATTTTTTTTTAATTACGTATTTATGTTAATACCTAGTTACTTTTTTATTTACTTTATTTTGTGTCGGGGGTTTTTTAAAATTTATAATTTAAGTAAACTTTATTTCTTACTTTTTGTAGGTAGGTAGGTACTCCTTGTTTTTTTTATTTAAGTAATTTCATTTATTTTTTTGCATTACGAGATTGAGGAGGTAATTTGATTTAATCAGGTTTTTTATCCATCAAATAACGATTATTAATTTAAAGTTGAAGAATAGTTTTTTATGACTTGCCAGTTTTTTTATTCTGATTTTCATCACTATTAATTTAGGTGTATATTTTAGGTAGTTATTTTAGATCTAGTTTATAAAAATGGGACTAGGCAGAAAAACTAAAAAGGCTCAAAACGAAGCCAAAAGGCGTAAATTAACTCAGCCTGAAGATAGTACATGCAACAAAAAATACATTTTGCTGTCACAAGCTACTCGAAAAGCCGAACTGCGTTGTCAAGAGAGTTCATTAGATAGACAGCGTCGTTTGGATAGTGATGCAGCATCGAAGGCTTTACGTAGATCAAAAGAAATTAGCGTTGAACGTCGTTTACGTAATATAAATAATGCCCGATATACTAGTAATTCCCGATCTAATGAAACTCCAGATCAACGTGTTTCCAGGCTTTCCAAAAACGCAAAGTGTACTGCCGGGTCTCGTTTAAATGAGACGCCGGAACAATCTTTGCTAAGGCGAGCTACGAATGCACTGTGCACAGCCGAGACTCGTTTAAATGAGACGCCAGAACAACATGCTTCGAG
The DNA here is from genome assembly GCA_038024825.1 of Polylopha cassiicola. Classification (NCBI taxonomy): domain Eukaryota; kingdom Metazoa; phylum Arthropoda; class Insecta; order Lepidoptera; family Tortricidae; genus Polylopha; species Polylopha cassiicola. The sequence continues at coordinate 11,231,721 of CP149057.1, forward strand.
GCTTGCTAGAGATGCAGCAGCTACATCTCTGTCTAGAGCCAAATGTAGGATAGATTTTGATAATTCAATAAACAAATTTGCTGATACAGTTTGTTTAATTTGTAATAAGCTTTGCTATCATAAGCAAGTACAGTCAGTAACATTAGCCGATTTGCCAGGTGATTTAATACCAAATGAGTTAATGGTACAATATAACGTTATCACTGCCTGTCACCGATGTACAAGAACACTTCGTAGATCAAGAACACCTACTCAAGCCTATTGGAATGGCATGTCATTAGACGAAATTCCCCCTGAAATAGCGACATTATCTGATGTAGAAGTTCGTTTGTTGAGTAGGATAATTCCATTCGTAAAAATGGTTAAGCTCAGTGGTCGTTTCGGACAACATGGTTTTCATGGTCAAGCCGTACTTTTCGGCCAAGATGTTGACGAAATCGCTGAACAGCTTCCTCTAAGAATTAGTAGTGCTGGTCTAGTGATTGTTTGCGAACAATTGGAATCAGTTCAAAGATTGCGTCAATTTTCTGTAAATATTCAAAAACTGCGAGCTGCATTAAATTGGTTAATTGCTAATAATCCTTTGTACAGAAACGTTGTAGTAAACTTTAATAATGAAAACTACGATGTTAACGAAATATGTCATGTTGAACATAACGACACAATACAACAGGAAATTACAAATGATACAAGTGGTTTTCGAGATATTAATAATAATCGGCGTATACTGAGAGGCTCTTTTCATCAAAGTCACAGCAAATTTCTTGATTTTTCTCGAGGAAAACAGTGTACTGCGAATGCGGCAGTAGCTATTACAGTTGCAAAAATTAAAGTAACTGAAACATGGTCTTCTAATATAATAGATTCAATATTGATTTCAGGTGATCGTTTATACTCAAATAGTATACAGTCTCGAAGGGCTCCGAATTCGGGGGAAGCTAATATAGAGTATTTACGTGTTCAAGAGTTACAAATCAATTTTGAAGTGTTAAATCATTCATGTCTAATACAAATTCATGATGAAACTTCTTCGATTTGTGGCCATTTGACTCTAGAAATTGGTGGATTTCCCAATCTTAAGAATGGCTTAATTCAGTTTTTTACAGAGTCTGGTGCGGATGAAGGAGCTATTGTTACATGTAATGGAATATCGGTAGCAATCTGGAAAAGGGACGATCTATATTATCTGTTTGACTCACATTCAAGGGGACCAAAGGGTCGTGTAGCTCAGGATGGAACAGCTTGCTTGATATCTTTTACCGATATAACACAATTGTGGTCAATTTTAAAATCAAACATACCCAAATCACAGGGAAATAGGCTAGACGATGATCAATACAGTATTACAAAAATTACTCCTTTCGTAAATCCATTAAATCAAAATGTAAATGAATGCCTAAATAATATTCATACTATAAGAAATACTCAGCAATTATCAGAATCATCAAATAATTTGAACAATGACAATATTGTTATTACCTCATCAGTTTTACGTGTTGTAGACGAACCCATCCCTGAATTGTCCACTGTTATTGACAACAATAACTGTGATCAGTTACCAGTTCATGAACTACGAAGAAAAACCGAGGCTCCTTTACAAATAAACAGAGAGAGAAGAGCAGAAGAACTGTCTTGGTACCACTTGTTCCCTTACGGCAGAAATGGTTTACAGGAAACCCGAACTCATCCAATTACACCATTAGACTACTGTCAAGCTAGAATTATGGGAGCTGATACACGTTTTCAAAGACATGACTATCTTTTCTATGCATTATCTGTTATGGAATTTTATAGAGCAAAGCAAAATGTAGGTGTAGTTTTAAGAATGCGCCAGGGTGAAAGTCGACCTGAGAACCTGGTTGAAAATATTCACCTTAATATGCGCAATATGCGTGGATCTAATGCATACTGGCAAAGTGCATGTTCTAATCTCATTGCTATGGTAAAAAATATAGGCCCTCCTACATGGTTCCTTACCTTGAGTTGCAACGATCTTAATTGGTACGACATATTGAAAGCGCTATTAATTGCTGCGGGAAGACCAAATGAAAATCCAGATGATTTAACCTTTGATGACAAACAAGCATTGGTTGACGGTCATCCTGTGACGTTAAGTCGCCAATTTATGATACGAGTTAATGCTTTTATGACATTTTTAAAGAATGATGACCAAATTCTAGGAGGCAAGCTTATAGATTTCTGGTGGAGGATTGAGTTCCAAAACCGCGGCAGTCCACATTTGCACATGTTGTGTTGGATTCAAAACGCTCCTAATTTCGAAACTCCTGAGGGTAGAAATTTAATTAATGACGTTGTTTCTTGTTCGTTAAATAATGCAGATGATGAACTAAATGACATTGTGAAACGAGTCCAAATTCACTCACATTCCCATACCTGTTATAAAAACAGGCAGGACCAACACTGTCGGTTTAATTTTCCCAGGCCAGCAAGCGATGAGACAGTTTTATTAGGGCCTGACGAAACTTTGCGCAACAATGGACGATTTTGTATTCTGAAAAGAAATCCTGAAGAACAGTATGTAAATAATTACAATCCGCAGATATTGAAACTCTGGAAGGCAAATATGGACATCCAACCATGTGGTAATGTAACAGCTGTTTCCTATTATATAGCCAAATATACTTCGAAACATGAACCACAGGATGTAGGCCAAGCGGTAAAAGATGCCGTCAGCAAAGTTAGAGCCTGTAATGGTGATATTGGCAGGCAATTATTTGCTGTTTCTATGGCAATATTAAATCATCGCAGAGTATCAGCATGTGAATGTGCATACAGATTGTGCCATTTGAAACTGAGAGACAGTTCTCGAAAAGTAGTTTTCGTTAATACATGCCGACCTCATGAGCGCTACCGAATTTTAAGATATGACAGTGACGAAGGTCAAACATATCAAAATATATTTGACAGATATATTCAAAGACCAACAAATCTGGAACATCTGAGTTTAGCAGAATTTGCCGTAAATTATGAACACACAAGTCGATTTGTAAACGACGAAGAAAACGGCGATAGAGAAGCTTACGAAGATCTAGAAGAGGGCGCTGAAACGGCGCAAACAACCATCAGACTTCTAAATGGAAATCTGATGAAAAAGCGAAGAAAGCCAGCAATTTTGAGGACTCGCTATTATACTCAAACAGGAGATCGAGAAGGCTATTTTTATAGTTATCTTGTGGCCCATGTGCCGTTTAGAGATGAAGGAGATTTGTTAACGGGCTATGAAACATGCGAAGAAGCTTTTATGGCACAAAGAGATCGGTTACGTCCTTTTCATGGAGATTCCATTCAACAATTTCAATTTATTGAACGAGAACTGCAGCAAGTTATAGGCCAAGTTCTAGCTCTAGCTGAACCTCCCGCATGTAATAATTTGAATGATCAAGATACAGAAAACCACGATGTAGGTGCTATTGTTGACGGATATGATCCAAGAATGGCTGATGTTGATATCGAAGTAGATGAAGTCGAAGAACCAATACACGTCAACATCACAGGCGCAGAGTTTCATTCTATGGTTAGCAACATGAACATAGAACAGAAAAAAGTATATGATGAAGTAACAAAACGAATTCGAGATGAGGTGACAAATCAATCAAACACAAATGTCCCATTAAAATTATTCGTTACGGGAGGAGCTGGTAGCGGCAAATCTTTCGTGCTTAAAACCTTAGTACACCAAATTAGACGCTGTTACGCTCCAACAGTAGACCAATTATTGCATCCAAGTTTTGTCGAAATCACTGCACCCACAGGAGTTGCTGCTCGACTTGTTAACGGGAAAACCTTGCATAGTGCATTTTCTCTCGGCATCGAAAAAGGTCGAGCCACAGTCTACAGGCAAATGACAGGACAACGTCTGGAAGATATGCGAAGAAAATGGCGTTATATCCGTTGGCTTGTAATCGATGAAATATCCATGGTATCTTATGAAGTTTTTAGATCTATACATCTTCGTTTACAAGAACTCAAAAGCTGTACAGATATTTTTGGTGGAGTGAATATCTTGGTATTTGGTGATATAATGCAATTGTCACCCGTAAAGGGCAGTTGGTGCTTCAAGCAACCTCTTGCATTCCAAGGAGAGCCCCATCTATGGCAATATTTTGGACTTTGTGAGCTTCAAAGCAATGTGAGGCAACAAAATGATAGTCAATTTATCGACATTCTGAATAATCTACGGGTAGGGGAATTAAGTATGGAGCAATATGAAATTTTACTTGAGAGAAGTCGAGTGTCATTGACTGGAGATTTCGCTGACGGTAACGCAGTACGGATTTTTCCTACTGTAAAATTGGTAAATAGTTACAACGACAAAATGGTAGAAACAATGGCTGAAACAGTTAAAATTTATACTATACATGCTCTCGACGAGTCAAAAGAACCTGCCACCTATGGACAAAAACCTAATCATGTTTCTGTCCCTCAAGATCCAAACTGTACGGGAGGGTTACTCAATTCTATTAAAATTGCGATCGGGGCTAGAGTGATGTTGAGGGTAAATTTAAAGGTATCTGAAGGGCTAGTTAATGGTAGTATGGGAATTATCAAAAAAATAGAATGGAATGGACTTCGCCGAGACCAACTAGAAGAAGGGGAACTTCCAAAAATAATATTTCTTAAATTTGATGACGAGTCCATCGGCAGGAGCTCTAAAGACGAAAATGGTTGGATTCCCATACGACCACACAGTATAATTTACCAAGGTCTAAGAGGGTATGGTAACATTGAGAGAACAATGTTTCCAATTATTTTAAGTTGGGCTGTTACTGTGCATAAGTTGCAAGGAACAACTGTTGAAAAGGCTGTTGTATATTTGGGTAAAAAAACTTTTGCAAAAGGGCAAGCCTACGTGGCTTTAAGTCGAGTAAAAAGTTTAAATGGTGTCGCTATTTGCGAGCTCGATCAAAGGAAACTGTTTAATAATCCTCATGACAAGCTGGCTTTGGCCGAATTGCAGAGACTAAGAAGCAATAAAGATTAAACTTTGGTTTTCCTCACTTTTACTTTAAACAACTATAGATATTGATTTAAATTAAACTGACCGTATTATAAAGCTGTAAAAATGTAGCTATGTAATCACATAACTCCCCCAGTATAGCTATCAAAAACGCGCCTGCTGGATTCCGCAGGCGCGTGCAGTGAAGGTCGCGCATGTACTACGTATGGGTAGGCACTCCATATAATTATACCATTGTGCCTATGGAATGCACGCCCTTGGTAATCCGTAATGTCGCGGCGGCGGTCATCATGGAGCGATATCCACGAGAAGCACACACACACACACACACACACACACACACACACACACACACATACAATCGACAAACTTCGGAAATATTACTAATATATACAATACGTATATACGTAAAATTATTATTTAATTTGTAACGTCTACACATAATTATTTGTAGATATTTTTTCTTCACTTACATCCTCTACAACTATAAAACTACTGAACCGATTTTTATTCTATATTTTATTTTGTAATGTAGATGTGATCCTCTTTCATTTGGTACCCCACTCGGGTATATTTGTAAATATTTAGTTTTCCATCCCCACTTTTACCCCCCCCCCCCTCGTAACTATTAAACAACGGAACCGATTTTCACTATAAATTTAATTTTGTAATGTACACGTGTACCTCTTTAATTTGATACCTCACTCGAGTATATTTGTGGACATTTATTTTTCCATACCCACTTTCATCCCCCCTAATTATTAAACTGCTGAGCCGATTTTCATCAAACATAGCTAAGAACACTCCCGACTCATTATAATATCAATTTTGTAATTTACACGTGATCCTCTTTCATTTGATACCCCACTCGGGTATATTTGTAGATATTTGAATTTCATCCCCACTTTCACTCCCTATATTTTTTGAACTACTCGACCGATTTTCATTATAATTTCGATTTCGTAATGTACTTGTGACCCTCTTTCATTTGATACCCTACTCGAGTATATTTGTAGACATTTATTTTTGCATCCCCTCTTTCACCCCCCTCTAGTTATTAAACTACCTCTCCGATTTTCATCAAACATAGCTAAGAACACTCTCGACATATTCATCTTTCAAACAAAAAAAACAGAATCAAAATCGGTTCATGCGTTAGGGAGCTATGATGCCACAGACAGACACACACACACACAGACACGTTAAACTTATAACACCCCGTCGTTTTTGCGTCGGGGGTTAATTAATTACCTACGCTAAAATAATTCAGTCCAGGTTAATTCTTAAAACAGGTACTTAGGTATGTTTTAAGTAGGACATTTGTCAGTAGGTACATACATTTCTACATATTAATATATAAAATTATCGTAATGCGGTGTTTGTTGCCAAACTTCGAAATGGTTGGACCGATTTTTATGAAATTTTGTGCGCATATAGGATTTTTAGGTAGGTACTAGGCCTGAGAATCGGCCAGTACAATATGATTATTAATTCTTTATTGTACAACAGACCTTAAACAAAACAATGTGACGAAAATATTTTTTTCGTAATGACTCGACCAATGTTGCTAAACATTGTTCCCGCTTACTTATTCATTATTATTCTGCCTGTTATTAGTATTGTTCACTTACTAATTATCTATTCAATTATATTACTAATCCTTTGAGTTGGTTGCGACTAACAATGTTTTAATTCGTATTTAATGATATTTTAATATGCAAGAAGTAAAAAAATACTTAGTTATAACGTAAGGGTTCTTCATCCCTATTTATCCCTATTCCCTACTTATCCCTACTTATATTATAAATGCGAAAGTAACTCTGTCTGTCTGTCTGTCTGTCTGTTACGCTTTCACGCTAAAACTACTGGACCGATTTAAATGAAATTTGGTACAAAGAAAGTCTGGGGCCTGAGAAAGGACATAGGCTACTTTTTAACCGACTGCAAAAAAGGAGGAGTTCCACGCGGACGAAGTCGCGAGCAGAAGCTAGTACTTAATAAAAAACATTTTTTTATACATAGCATCATCTGTGATAATATCAACTGTTCAATTATCACAGTTCGTTAGTTATAGCCTAGTGACAGACGGACGGACAGCGGAATCGCAATAACAGGGTCCCTAAAAATGACTTACTAGATAAAAGTAACTAAGCCAGCAGAACCTAAAACATTTTTCATTTCTTTTTCCTATTGCCCATTTTTATAAAAGGTCGTTGACATTTCATTTGGACTGCAATTGGACCCATTTAATACCTTCTCCAAGAATAAAAACTATTGAAGCATTTTGCCAATCGATTATATCACTTGACGTCTTACTAGGGTTGCCAAATGGATAATATCATAGTACCTACAAGCAAAAATGTTTTATAACGAGTCATACTTATTATAACGGAAACTGTAAGTCTGCTTCATTTATAAAACCTAAAAAAATATTGTTATTAAATGCTTTTATTTCCCTTGTTTTCCTTAGCTAATGAATCAGAATAACATACCTACCTATAGCTTTAGGTATAAATGCAAACATCCTAGTGACTATTTTAACCATTTAACTTTACTTATAAAAATACTAGCTTTACACGGATGCTGTAAACCTTCCTCTTGAATCGCTCTATCTATTAAAAAAAACCGCATCAAAATCTGTTGCGTAGAATTAAAGATTTAAGTGTACCTACATAGGGATATAGGGACAGAAAAAGCGACTTTGTTTTATACTATATAGTGATAATAAAAGAACGCGTAAGGAGCCAGTAAAATGTTACATCACCGTGCAAAAAAGGGCACAATAACATCACATAAAGCATAGGCTACAAATAGAAAAGTAACTCTTTTGCCCGTCTTGTCTCGCTTTGTTCTGGCAACCCTGAGACGAAGCCGCGGGCGGTCTGTATACGGCCAATAACTTTTTTATTGACTACAAAAAACAAGTGACAATCTTAAGATCTTTTCGTACAGTATTGCTCAGAGTAGATGGCCGACTGCTTGCCATTTAGTTAAGTCGAGAATCTGCGAGATGGATGGACAGAACCTACAAAGTACCTACCTACTCATAAAAGGCTACCAGATTCAACACATTACCTACCACCTACCTTCCTACATCATCATCATCAGAATCAAAAATGAGGTGATTCAGCAGAGAACCAGAGTCATCGACATAACCCACCGGATTAGCAAGCTACAGTGGCAGTGGGCTGGCCATATTAGCCGAAGAACCTTCCTACACCTACCCATTACCTAAATAATTGTTAAAACTCAAAAAACAAATAAAATGTGCTTAGTTTAAACAGTGTTAGATTATTGTCAGCCAGTCGTGTTACGAATATTGGAACTGTAAAATTTTAGAAACGTTAGCAAATAATATAGGTACCTACACTATTTAAATCAGTTATAGTTGTCTCATTCCAATGTGTAGTATCCGCGAAGGCATCAGGAATAGGTAAGATAAAAAAAAGAAGAAAAGTTGTAGACAATTTAATCCTCTACAATACATAATAATTTATAAGGAATACCTACAAAAAGAATAGTTTTGTGCCTAGCTGTTATAGTAGGTAAGCACAGAGCTAGTTTACACAACCTCACATTGTAGCGTTTGCCAAACCCACCCCGTAGTTCAAGTATCCAGTCTGTATACATAACAAACAGTCTTAAACAACCTCTGACGTGACAGGTATAAACGCCGATACAGACTACGTCAGAAGTTTAGTACAAAGCCTAAACCAACTAGAAACTATAACGCAGTAAGTCAATGAAAAGCTATGTGAATTTACTACGTCTTAGAACGGTTATGAATCAACTCGATGTTTGGTGTGTAAATATGGGTAGTTCTTGTATTACAGTTTTATACATGTTGTAGGTACCTTCTTATATCTTATATAGGTAGGTAGGTATAGATAGGTAGGTAGGGTTATAGGGTACCTAGCTGGGACCTGAAATAATTAATAAATTAATAAATATGTAAGTATAGTATATTTGTGGTGATTTTGTGATTTACACATTAGCTGTCTACTTCTAAACAATTACTTAGGTACTTACTTGCATTGTCATTATATCATTTGTTTTGTTTTAATGTCACAAGTAAAGTTAAGTACCTACAATAATATTACCTATATATACCAATTTTAAAACAAAACTCTATATCATATAGGTACCTATTTTAAAATATGACTATGTAGAATCTATTATAAACTAACTAAAATGTAAACTGTACTTAATACGTTTCCGTATTAATAATTAAATTACTTTTTAATTTTATGAATGGAAATTCTAGTGCAAATAGTGTGTAAATAAATAATATACATGTAATTTAGAGTTTGCAGTTGAGATTATCTTTACAAGTCACCATCTAGTGTTTGTGTCAGTGAAATTTGCTATATTTATATTCAAATATAAGTAGGTACAATAATCTCGAAAGCTTTAGAGCAATCAATTATTTAAATATTTATCTGTTATTTTACCTAAATAAAAACGCTTCGTCACGCTGCGCGTTGTTGACACTGTTCCACGCAGCTTTCCACAAAGATGAATTGCGTTCATTAATTTATTTATTTTTAAATAGTTGTGCGTTTTTAATAACGCGGCCTACCTACTTGGGTTTCACTGTAGCTAAAAAACGGAGAGAACTAAATATTATCGAGGTGGGAATGGGACCTAACGGTGTCGATTAATTTTTCTGACCTTTTTAATTTTGTTTTTATGTCTTAATATTTTTGTAACAAAAAAAAACGGGAATCCTAGTTGTCATCGTCTCCGTCGCCCCTTTTACGTAAAACCGTTTCTGATATCTTATTAATGTTCAATTAAGGATTAAGTGCGTCAGATAAGTATCTAATAAAATATATGAATTACTAGAGCTTCTGCCCGCGACTTCGTCCGCGTGGAACTCCTCCTTTTTTGCAGTCGGTTAAAAAGTTGCCTATGTCCTTTCTCAGGCTCCAGACTTTCTTTGTACCAAATTTCATTTAAATCGGTCCAGTACTTTTAGCGTGAAAGCGTAACAGACAGACAGACAGACAGACAGAGTTACTTACGCATTTATAATATTAGTAAGGATAAGTTTTTAGTAAACGTCATGACCATGAACAAGACTGGCGTAGAAACCAATGCTTTTACGCTCCATCGGTCAATATTTGACAACCAAATAATATCACGAATTGTACCAATATTTTAACGGGGCATGTTTATTTTTTTATTCTATTAGTACACCGATCATTATATTTACAAACTATTAAAAATAGCCGTTTCCAAAATAGGCAGATGGAAATTTTGCAGCATAATTTCAACTGTCAATACGTGCGGCTTATTTGGTAAATAGTGATGTACCGACTGTTGTTATAAATATCGATAAACGTTTTTTGTTATAATGTTTGCTATAATTATTATGACAAGCTGATTTATTAGATTGTTTTTTTGTTTTATACTTACTTGAACAGGTTATTAAAGTGATTAATTGAAAAAGTAACTACAATTTGAATTACTTATTGTAAAAACTTAAGTAAGCATGTGTTCTTACATATAATATATGTGTTCTATTGAGGAAAAAAGAGTATCTGGCAAAGTAGGTAATGTGAAGTCATTAAAATTGTGAATTTAGATCATGAAATCCGCGGGCTCATCAAATAAGATATAAAAAATTTGTAGGTATATTAAATTACAAGCAATATACTTAGAGTATTAATATACTGCGCAAGTTTCGTAACCATGAGGCGTTACAAATTGATTGTTTTAGCTGTAAAATGGACACAACATGTCAGTACCGATAGAACAATACCTTTTGTTATTGTTACTAGAAGTAACGTAACTCACACGTCTATAATTATAATCATACTGTAGTTATATCTATGTAGTACTAGACTATTGTTTCTCTTTTAATTTATTTAAAAACTTCCTTTTTATTACTGTACGGAAAAATGTAGTTAGTCGTAGTTGTTTCCCCTTCATATTATTATTATAATTTTTAAAATAGACATAATTAATTACCTATATAATTTTCGTTACTTCATAATTCGCTCGTGTTTCAGACATTTTTGCATAGGTACCTACTTTTAACTACAAATAAGTACCTATTAAACATAATACAATTAATTTTAAGTCTCTTTATTTTTTCACGAATTGTGCGGATTTAGAATAAGGTAGGTAGGTACATCAAAATTGCATTCTAGAGAAATATTAGCAGAACCACAAAATATACAAAACTTCTTTGAGCAATACGTGATAAATATATGTGATAAATATGCTTGCTCATACAGAGAAAATATTCACAGCTTAAATTCGTTCGTTAATTTACCGAGTAAATATTTTCTCCGGCGAAAATAGAACTCGCAAGTTGACATTTAAACCACAAGTTATGACTGTCAAGTGTGCGGATAAACATACTATGTTTGTATATATATTTTTATCGAGGCCCTTTTAGGAGTATTTTTTTAGCCTTTTCCCTATGGAGGAGACAATAATATTAATATTATTTTTATACTTCGTGTGGGTAGTTTAGCAAATGTGTAGGTAGTCTTTTATTTATACTTTTATATACCTAATGAAGTGTTTTATTCTATAAACAAGATAAAAGTTTTTATATTTATTGTAATTATTTTGTTATTACGAATGAGTTATGTAAAATAAACATAGCATATATATATCATTCGTTTGTCAATGTTAAACAACGTAGTTTGCAAAGCGATAATGAATAGAACTATTCACGTTTCTAGATGCTAATGCAATTACATAACGAATCTTGACTGTGGAATGCAAATTAACATGCAATTATAATGCACGCAGTTATTTAAAAGAGGACAAATTGCTTGATGTTTGCTAAACAAACGTACCTACAGTTGAAACGGCTATTTCGTCGAGTTGGTAAATAATGAATTAGCATTGGAATGTTTTGAAAATAAACTAACGATTAGGTACCTGTATTATTTTTTTAACTGTTTTAGAAAATCTGGATAGTATCATGAAACTTATAAGTCTATATAATTTGATATAATGAACTACGTTGACATTAACGGATAGATTTATAAATAAGTATTATAGTCTTGTGTAATAAAAAAAATAAAGGATTAATTTAATTACCTCATTTTTTTGCCGAAAAGGAATAAAAATAAAAAATAAGAGCTTAGAAATTTATTTTTCTCATTTTTTTTTACCAAAAATAGACATGTTGGAGACCAAATAAACTTTATGGTTTACTAACTGGCTGTAAATCATAGCGGACATCCTCAAGTGTGAAACTATAAATAAAGTGCTACCGTCAACTGGCGGGGCAATTGCAGGGCAATTAAAACTGTAATGAAACCGCGACCGGAGGGCACGCTAATATGGTAAATGTGATCCCAGTCGCGTTCAATTACATAATTCAACTGACATCTGCACTTTGACATTTCATAATTATTGTTAAATAACTTTAACATAATATTTTGCTGTATAATAAACATGTTTATTCAAATAAAGTTTTTATAAGCTTCCGTTTTAGTCGTGCTTCTTAGTGTTCCTTCTATTGTGCCTACCTTCCGATTTTTTTAAATGTTTTACACTATTAATTATTCACTAATATCTTGAATTTTGTAATGTCTGTTTTTTTATCTCATAAGAAAACATTAAAGTAAAGCTGTCCCTACTGAAATGTGTAAAGAAGAAGGGACAGCCGATATACTTTATAATAGTTTATTACTGCTAGATGTCTATTAAAAAAATAAAACATATTACCTACTATGAAAAATCCTCGCAATTATAAATAGCGAAACAAATTAGTCTGTTTAGCAGGACGTAGTTAACTTCATTGACATAATGCGATGACAATGACAGTAAAGTCAGTCGCGCCCATCGAGCGGTGACCGTGTTGGAACAATCTGAAGTCATCATCCGACACACCTTCCCATCTAATTAGGAAGTACCTACTACATGAGACATGGCAACAGCTACATCAAGTGATATTTAATAAAATATATCCCTGTATATAAAACGAGGAGCTGACTTAATGATTGACGCATGATCTAAGCTAAAAGGGTAAGAAACTTAAAATTTTACGCAGAAATTATTATTATAACGTGCACCAAGAAAGAATTTTTGAAAATTTACCCCGTAAGGGGGTTAAACCTTGGTGCTTATCGTGTACAAATGAACAACAAAAATAAAATTAAAGTCCATTCAATTCTAAAACTTCTTTAATTTAGAAAATGAAGTACCTACTAAAATTTGTGTCTACTACGATGTAATTTTCTTCCATAAAATAGGTACAGTCGAAATTGCTAGTCTAGACATAATATTGTACCTACTCAGTATTATGCCTAGACTATCGCTTTTTTACCTAATAATTAATTATAATCTAGGTAATGTACCTACTTATAAAGTTTTGCTAACGTATTAGCATACTAAAACACGTGTAAAAAATACTAGTAGGTACTAGGTAGGTACGTGCTTATTCTTAGTAGTGGAGTCATTGAAGCATTATGGGTCCGATTTTTTTTACTGTGAACCGAATTGCATACAATTTTGGAATTAGGTTCATCTTACCCTTAAGTTCAAAAGTGAAAATGATTTGAACTCCGCTACCACCCCGGGGGTGATTGCCACCCCTTCTCGGGGGTGAATTATTTTTTTTTCAAAATAACCTCGGATATCGATAGAAGGCCTAATTTTAAGGAAAAATCGTCTATAAAGTTTTTCAAAAAATCCAATACTTTTCAAGTTATTTGCAATTGAAAATTCGCAATTTTTTCACCTTTTTCATCGGTTTTTTGCAAAAATCTCCAAAAATATACGTTTTATCGAAAATTTTATAAAGAACAAAATTGTAGCAGGCAAAACAATGAACAATTTGGTATTATTTTATACAGTATTCTAAGTGCAATATTAAGCTATAAATTAAAGATCAAAGCCGTTTTTTATGTTGCCTGAAATTTAATCGATGTGGTCAATGCCATCTAGCGGCGAGCAGATGCATTTTATGCATTCTAATACAAAAGGGTTTTGTAGTGCTTGAAATAAGCTTTAAAATGAGCACTATTAAAAGTCTTTTGCACGTAAAATAAGTGAGCTGTATTGCAAATAAGGGGAACAACTAATGTTTTTTCTTTAAAATCAATGGGTTTCATAAGTGCCATTTCCACCATAATTAAAATTAATCGTATTCCGCCTAGAATTAACTTCATTATGAAGAGTTTGATAGATAGTATCAGTTTGGCTGCTTCAGGACACATATTTTTCAAAAAACTCACGATTAATTAAAAAACAAAATTTCAAATTTTTAAAAATCCCACGTTTATTTCATAATATTTCAAGAATGACGACAGATAAGAATAAAAGTGTATGAATAAAAAATGTAGGTATTTTTCTGACAAACCATTTGGTTTTTTGTTTTTCTGACAAATAAAAATTGACGGAAATGTGATTGTTTAAAGAGCGCGTGGCAGCGCAATCACTGCCTCTCTTAAGCCCTTTAACCCTTCCCCGTTTTAGAAAAAGGTTTTTTACTATATATTGCAATACAGGATGTTGTAGCTCTCTTAATTACCTTTACAATGATTTTTTATAAATTGTGATAGCGTGAAAATTAAAGGAGCTATGGTCCAAAAACTTATCATATTTTTTTCTACTTAGTAACTGAAAATTTCGGAGTGTGAATAATTGGAGCAATGTGAAGGTACGCAGTATAATATAGACCCACAACTATTGTAATGTGTATATGTTAACGGAAATGTATATAATCCGTCATTGTATACAATTCCTAGGAAATGTATGTAATTCCTAAAATCGCAATCGGAAATGTAAAACATTTAAGACATAGGTTAGGTTAGGTTTCCGCGAGCCAGTATGAGTCTGGCAAACCTTTTGCCTTCCCCAGGGCATAAGGTATCAATGAGGATTTCCCCACTAAAAAAAAAAAAAGTTAGGTTAGGTTTTTTTTTTAGGTTAGGTTAGGTTAGTTTTAAGGGTAGAAAAGCTTAAGAACATGATAATCGTTTGCGAGAGTGTGGAATAATATTTAAATCCTTTTCATTTTATCAAAAAAAAAATATCAAGGGGTTACTACCCCTTGATATTTTTTTTTTGAAGGGTTGAAAGGGGGTTAAAAATTTGATTATTATTATAGAGAATATAAAATATTACTTACTCTATACTTACATCTTTTTATGTCATACCAAAGTATTTTTTTCAGATTTTTTCAATTTGGGGGTTGTAAGATTTTCAAGGGGTTGAAAATAATTTTAATATGAGGTAATTATGTTAGAAAATACTTAACCATTTCACCACTTACTATTAGACATGTTTTCTAGCGATAAAATGGCTCAATTACAATTTTTCCATTAAGGGGTTGTTTACACCCCTTAAAAATAATAGGCGGAGTTCAGATCATTTTCACTTTTGAAGTTAAGGTTAAGATGTGCCTAATTCCAAAAATTTCATGCAAATCGGTTCACAGTAAAAAAATTCGGAGGTAAGGCCGTATTTTTCGCTTCAATGACTGCACTATAGTTGTGATTTTGAAAATTACAATAAAATTAAATAATACATCTGTAAGTCAACTAAACTCGTTTATTATAGCAAGTACTTTCCCAACACTATTTCAAGTAAGTACCTACTTTTGACGCATGTTTAAAAAGACTAGCGCGAAGATTCAAAGATTATTTAATTAGGTATCTTCATACCTATAGCCTTTTACATAATTCTTGTTTTTAAAATACCATTACGTACAGCCGACCGCAAGATGAGGTTCTATTTATAGAAATGCAATCAAAGTTTAATTACCAATGTTAAGTTATAAATAAAGTGTTATGTACCTATTTTTATAACGAGTTTCTCTAACATTTGCGAAACAGATCTGTTGTTCTAAAGCTATAATTATATTGGCTGATATAGAATAAGTTTTAAGCATCTCATATACCTAAACGCGAAATTTAATTACTTAAATAGATACCTGCATAGTGTTTTTTTAAGCTTTTGCGGTTATTAAATTTTCAGTGTTAAATTGTTATAAGAACTGTAAAGGTACTATACCGATATATACATTTTCGAAACCCACAGCAAATAAAATAAGAAAGTTAAATCTTATAGGTAGATATTTCATTCCAATGTCAGTATATATATTATTATATTACCTTTATGTATAAAAATACTATAAAAAAACTGTCTATATGTAGATAGATTGATAATTTATAGCTTATAATAAATTTACTTTGAAATAAATAATGTCATTACTCAGCATTAGTTCTGTGGTACCTACTTACTTACATTCATTTAACTTTTTAATTTTCATTTTTTATATTAGGTATATTTTATATTGGAAACAATAGACTATAGGTCTACTTATAATAGTTTTAGTTATTCCCTTGAACTATTTATAAGTCATTAATGTGACGTCATTATTTGAGATGTGTCATTTTTAACAAAGAAAAAGATGTTTAATACTCTTTCTACAGACTTAGTCATAGTAAGTATATGATATTTTTTTAGTCTTAGCTGTAAGTAGGTATTTTTTTAAATGTTTGCTTCCTAGGTATAAGTAGGTACATTAATCAAGAAATTGCCTACTTAAAAGAAGAAATTCAGGTGTATTTAATAATGTGTACTTAATTAAACGTAATAACATCAAATCTGATAGTACCTAGTTCTGTAGGTATACAACATAACATCATAGTTTTATTTTAGGTTGCGTTATCTGGCCTAGTCGTGTATAACTTAATTTTGGGTACGAATGTTATTTTATTTATAAATGTTTCTAGTGTTGACAAATTTTTATATCAACATGTAGGTAGGTATTTAGATATTTTTAATTGAAGTAGGTATTCAGTTTTCATGAATCTATAAAATTGATAAATGAATGATAATTTAAAATGACTGTCAATGAGTTTTCCTGGATGACCCGTTATCATTCTGTTAATGTCATTACAGTGTATACGAGGCAAATATAAATATTATTAGACAGCGGTCACTGTAACTGGGAGCGAGCCAATTCTTTGTCTCTCGAAAAATATATTAAAATACAAACTATGGCATACATTAATTATTTGAGATATTTTATAATCTGGAAACCATTTTATATATGTTACATCCTTAATTTCTAATGCCTTGCAATTATAGTAAAAGCAGAACATGTACCATATTTATTTTTAGAGTATTACTCCAGGCGATGTTATAAAACTCGAAAAAAATGCAACAGACAAGTAAAAAATAAATACTCACTTCAACGATACTAAACCGCGTTCGCCTCATTATAACACAATACCACTAAAATAAATCACTGCTTTGTACTAAAATTAACACTAAAACACATACAATTGCATCGCTTGTAAACATGCAGTTGCAACTTTCGAATACTAGCGGAATCTAAAAAATGCAGAGTTCCCGCGCCACTCGGACTCGGAGCACAACCGGTCCATTTTCCGCTTAGTAGCACAAAAAATGTCAAATCAGCACAAATTGCGTTAAATCGACAAGTTCACGACACTTTTGACACAACACACCACATGTAGCTGTCTAATTCGGTTCGTCGTCAACTTGGCAAAACTACAGTACTACACAAAAGCGGAGTTTACGAGTGAACGTGTGGCGCTCGCGCGGTGCGCCGCCGTTGTGGGACAGGGACAAACACACATTATCAGCCGACTATTCTATTTCGTTTCGATTCGAATAGACTGCACCTATCCGTTTCCACCTACACTGTTCGAGGGAGACGGGAATAATCATCTCGAGGCGGGTCAGTGCTGCGTGTCAAAGATAAAGGGCTGTAGGGAATTTTGTGTTGATGGTCAGAGTTGGGTTGGTTGGAAAGAGATGGATGTTTTTTGTAAGCTTGTCGAAGGCATCCGGCATTCCCTCCGTGTTTGCTGAAGATAACGCAGTGGTCTGTGGTCAAGATGCGATGTTGACCTCTATAGATTATATTTATTTATAATAGATGAGCCCACACAAACATATAGTAGCTACGAAGAGACCTTGCCGAACTATATTGCACTTTTAGACATACTTATAGGTTTATTTATCTACACTTTTTATTATTAGGCTACTATTTAATATATATTTTTAAAATGTGAACAATATTAGACCAGTTCTTTCAATTTGCCTTCTATATTACACAATTTCAATTTGTAAAGTAAAGTTTAAATAGAAATATCGATAATAACGAGGACAGCACATCACTACGCTATAATGGCGTTACAATTTGCGTTTCGAAGAAATACCATTTTCCTGAATTGATAATTTTAAGGAAAATATAATGTTTAAAAATAAAATAATTATGAAATAATATACAAGTAAAATACTTTATCATTGTATTAGGTAGGTACCTAACCGTACCCATTCTTTGATCTTATTAAGTAGGTAATAGGTTAGCTTAACACATAATGCGAAAATATTGTTTTATGATAATTATGTAAATTGAAATAGTGTGTAAGTGGGTACCTATCCTAGCAAAAAAGTCAGGTTGCCGGTTTAAATCCTACACATAATATATTTTAGTGAGGAAATATCCAAGACTCAGATATTTCCAAGAATCTTCTGTTTTATATATAAGTTGCGTCACGAAGTACCTAGCAAAAAGTATAGGTAGTACCTACCTGCCTGGGTGATTCCACCAGCGTTCCAACCGCGAAGTAATAAGATTTAAATTCGATTAATTCAGAAAATAAACTACATAATATTATTATCGTTGCATCGAAAGATAATTCTTGGTTTGGCTCATTTAAGACTGAGGACTGACGGCTTCGACGGTTGAAAGTGTTGAAACACCAATGGAATCATCACCTAGCTACTTATTGCCGATGCTTGCACCTACCTAGGTACTGCAGTACAGGTAGGTACTTACCTTAGTTTTAAAGAACAACTAATCCAGAGTTTCACAAATATCTTACCATACCGAGCCAGCCTTAGAGAGACCAGAAAATTAAGGGCGGCCAATGATGACCTAAGAAAGGGACGATTGGTACCTACTACTGTTAGGTAGGTAAGTACCTCGTGGCCTAGTGTGGCCAACACTACAAACTCACTACTGCTGCCAACACATATAATAATTTAGTACATAATTATAATAATTTCTGATGCCTTCGCGGTTATTATACATTGGAAGGAAACAACTTTAAACGCATTTAACTCGCGTATTTTATTTTATTGGCAGACGTTTCGGAGCTTTTACTGATTCCATAATCGCAGCACGACTGAGCTGACAATCGTCTTATGCTAAAGTGATCACTTTAACATAAGACTATTGTCGGCATTCCAATGTTAGTCGATAATGCTGTACAGAGACAGTTCTAAATACGTCATATAGATCAATTCCGACAAATTAATAAATAGGTACCTAACCAGTGGCGGATTTGCCATAAGGCTGAGTAGGCTGGAGCCTAGGGCGGCAGATTTTAGGGGGCGGCAAATTTGGCCCAAACATTTTATTTTGTCTTACAGAAATAAAATAAAATTATATACCTACAAAAAAAACTCTATTATTGGCTCTAGAACTGTTTTAATTTGTACTCCAAAAGTCGCCAGATAAGTCGCTAAACTATTTTTATATTTGTCTTCAAAACTTTTTTTGGTCGCTAAGCCTCGCAATTGTCGTCAGTTCTAGCGACAAAACCGCTAAATTGGCAACACTGGGCGGCAGCGGCATAGGCATTGAGTTCGAGATCGAGAGAGATAGATATAGAGCGGGAATACAAACGGGGAGTCCCTACGATTTGCTTCAAAACAAAAGCAAATGAAAAGTCACATTTAGACTACAGGCCCATGTTAAAAAAATGATGGGTCATTTGAACCACCAGATGACCTATGTAGAATAGAGCATAAAATAATAAGATTCAGCATTATGCCGTCACTTGTAAGCTGTCCAACTGAGTGCAGGTGAGAATTCAAAAGTACAGGTAGAGTGAGTACATTTTGGTCATATATTTTTGAACGGCATTGTTACCATCGATAGATCCATTGCAGCCCCCTCTCTTTCCGTGGTCCAGGGGGTGATTTGATAAAGTACGGCTTCGGTTCCAAAACATTATCTAGCACTTAAAAGTACTATTAAAAATAATGCCGTCAAAAAATGATTGTTCATTTGAATGTATATCAATAATTATCTTAATTTCATCGTATTCTTGATTTATAAAGCTGTAAAATCATTTGATCCTGTACGGGAACTATTTTTTTAACATAATATTGTAAAATACAATTGTTATATAGTATTGCCGTTCAAAAAAAACTGTTCTGAAAAAAATTATGGAGAAATACAAAAACTGAAATTTTGCAAATTATTGCAATGAAATATAGCAGTTTTCTATAAATAGTATTAACATAAATAAATTAGGAAAAAATGTTGCCGTACATTTTAATGCAGACCATATCTTTAGGCTGATGAAAATGACGCTACCATTTTAAGGGTACTTTATGGCCATCTGATACAGTACGGCATTAACATATTTTTGAAGAGAACAATTGATAATATGATAAAATCACTATAACGTCTAACTGAAGTGAAACGGTGTGTATATTATATCCAAAAATTGAAACTGTCAATCACAGTATCAACAGTTTTGTATACTTTTTGGTTTACTTCGAACATTATTGATACATATATATAACTGATTTGTTTCTTTGTAATGATGTGAATAAATAAAACAAACATTTTTTAGAAAAAATCGATATATTTAATGATGATAATAAAAAATATGGTTTTTCTTTAAATTATTCAGTATCGGAATCAGCCGCTGAGTTGTTATTAGAATCAACGTCTTCATCTTATTATTAAGTACATAAATCGCAGGCACATTACTTTAGATTTAAATTTGAAGTAATTGCTCGTAAAAATTCACCTTCGTTCGATTAAGTATATTGTCAATTCTTTTTTGTTGCTCCATATGTATTTTCTTTTCTTTTTCTGGCGGTTGCCCATTCATATATGATTGTATATTTCCAAGAATAATGTTAGATTCAGCTAATAATTAATTATGATTTGTATATAAAATGAGCGTTATACCATACAATCTTTATAAGAAATAAGCGTTATACCGAACGATAAATATACGAAATAAATTTATATATTTTAAAATTATACCAAACGTTTATTATACACAATGAGTGATTATATTAAATTATATCAAATGAAATTATTTGAAATTATATCAAATGTTGATATATCAATAGAAAATATATTAAATATTTTTATATCGATCATTACACACCCCTTTGAACCAACGAAAATGTACGGCATATGAAAAAATATTATCTATGCATAAAATACTTTCGAAATAAATTAATTTGATGTTGTGTCAAATCACCCCCTGGACCACGGAAAGAGAGGGGGCTGAACCTTCGGTTTTTTCCCCTTGTCGCTTGATTTTTTTACGGCGTTGCGGAATGATGGATTAGAAGCAGTATTGAAATAGTATGAAACTGATGCCGTACAGTATCAAATGACCAATTTCACCCTGGAAATTGTCGGAAAATCAAAAAAAAAATCCGACTTTTTGGCTCCCCTATTTTTTTACGGCACTACGCGTTTTCTTATTATTTTTCATGGATCTATCGATGATAAGAATGCCGTTTAAAAATATATGACCTAATGTATGTAATTTTAAGCTATGTTCATATGGTGTATAAGTATTTTTAAGGCATACCTTACCTTATAATTAGTACATCCTGCTGTTTTTAGCTCAACAGTATTATACTCTTCACTAAATCGTGGGATGTAAAAATAATCTAGAAACTGACACAACTATCCTCTAGTTCAAAATCATACTAATAACGAAAAAAAAAACGATGTACTTAATGAGGACGATAGAGCACAAATCATAAAGTTGCAATTTCATTAACATAAAAAATGTAGGTAATTAATAATAATTGTGAACTAAACTAGCGTATGAGGTCAATAGGGGCGGCAAAAATTGAATAGCCTACTGGCGGCAAATTCGTAAATCCGCCACTGTACCTAACACAGATTTCACCGAACTAAAAAACACAGATTCGTTTTCAGTTTGCGGTTACCCTTGGTATTTATTTATTTTTTCTTTATTAAGGGAAACTTATGGATAAAAACATTTTTTCAACATTATATTATCTAACTTTTCAATTAATAAAAAATTAAGACAATACATTAGCCAACAAAGTTTCCACTGATAAAGTTTACTTATTGAAAACTATACTTAGCAAAGTTAGCCAAAAGTATTCAGTATATTTATGATTGAGTCACGTGATTTCGACAGTTTTTCATACACTACCTTATAGGTAAGTACTCCACTCCACTTCAAAGTCGTAGAATGGAAGTTTTGCGCCTGCGCAACAAGCTTAGCAACACTTTCAAGTAGTTTTAATTAAGTCACTTGTAGGCGTTTCTGGAATAAACCTACACGATAATTCTTTTACAACACATGATTCTACAGCATTGTGTAACATTTTATCGCTTTATTTTCTACTAGCTGTCCGGCACACTTTTTTCTTTTTTTCGAACTGAATACTGAAGCGTATTTGGCCAGCTAATGGGCCTTTACTGCAAAACCGGGTGGTGAGCCTCCTGAGAGTAGGCTTTCAAGCCTTTAAGTTGGGTTAGGGTTTTTGGCCCTGACCGACCCGAGGGGGGGTCGCACCTCGGCTCAGGCAGTCAGGTACTTTTTTCTATAGCCGTGATCACAACCTTATTTATGCCCCATTCGTTCTCTTATCATTTGAACTATTACTTACTTAGTTTAAATCAATTTCTGATTTCCACTGATTTTATCTTACGCTCTTACTTTCTTCGTCATGTCCAACATGATTTTTATTTTTACATGGATATTGGCACTTTTCTTTATGTTTAACTACCTTTGTTATTCTCGCTGTTCACCATGTTTTAACTACCTTTGTTATTCTCGCTGTTCTCTTATAACTATAAACTGCCACTATTTGTGAAAACCTTTACCTAATTAGCTCCTACGTATCGTATTCTACATCTGTAGGTAGGTAGGCTGTTGATTTTCCATAACTTAAATAAATAAATGAAGATTCCTTCAATTTGGAAACTTATTCAATTACTAGCTTCTGCCCGCGACTTCGTCCGCGTGGAACTCCTTCTTTTTTGAAGTCGGTTAAAAAGTAGCCTATGTTCTTTCTCGGGCTCCAGACTTTCTTTGTACCAAATTTCATTTAAATCGGTCCAGTAGTTTTAGCGTGAAAGCGTAACAGACAGACAGACAGACAGAGTTACTTTCGCATTTATAATATTAGTTAGGATTTCCGAGCTACCAGCAACGTTACACATTAACATAGTTTTCAATATCAAAAAACGTCACGGGCCCATAACCCTTCAGTATACGTCCGTAAATAATGCATTTATACGAGACATTTGCGATAAAGCGGGCCGATACGGCAGTCGCATTACAAAACTAATAGTTAGAAAACTCCTTTACAATTGTTTTTGAAAACACTTGGGCATACATTACGTTAGTGGCAGTTGCTCGGCGGCGTCGCGGGCGCATGTTCGTGGCAAGAGTTTCTAGAATTTTGTGATGTTGGACTACCCGAGCGGTATGATCAAACTATAGTGGTAATACTAGTTTGTTCGCCCCGGCTCGTGTCGTCTCGCGTCACCCTGCGACGCCACGTGGGTTCGAATCCTGACTAGGTGAGGTGTTTCCATTTTCAGCTCGTGGTTTGTGAGGTTAGTTTAATTTAGATTGCGTTTGTAACGTGTGAGTTTTTTTGTGAAAAATAATGTTAGGTACCTAGGTGCTATGTGAGTACCCCCTGATAATTTGTTTGATTTATTATAATTGTCTATTTATTTTGACTGATTTATCTTAGGTACAGTTGTACAATGGAATATATTTATTTTCTAGAACCAATTTAATATAAGGTGAACTACACGTAACTAATTCAACTACGTAATACTGAAGCTGAGGCATTTATACCTATTCTCAGTTTCTTTAACAGACTGTAACTAAATTGTGTATGATTAGGGTTTTATTAACAAAATAAGCTTGCATAAATGTAATATAAACCGTGCTCACAGTAGATTGGTACGGTTTAGGGAATAACATCTTGGTTTTAATACTACTTGCATACAATTTCCGCATCACAATACCTAACTCAATATTCTTGGCCCCAAAATACTTTTTGAATTCTCTTCCTTCCCGTCTATATTTCTATCAGGAATGTGAAAAGTTACTGAACTCTTATCAAAAATTGTTAAGCTAAGCCGGAGGTTTATGCCAAAGACGCTACCTACGATGCCATTCGACTAAACCCAACCCAAAAGGCTTAAGAGTCCGGTTTTGCAGTGAAGGCCCATTAGCTGGCCAACTGCGCTTCAGTATTCAGTTCGAAAAAAAAAAAAAAAAAAAGCCATTCGGCATTCCCATAAGAAAGTGGAAACCGGAATGTCACAAAGTTTTTTTCGATATTTGGCACACTATTTAATCTGGGAAATGGGGATAAGCATTTATGTCATATTAATAAGATCTATCACTGCATAATATAAAACAAAGTCGCTTTTTCTGTCCCTATATCCCTATGTACCTACGCTTATATCTTTTAAACTACGCAACGGATTTTGATGCGGTTTTTTTAATAGATAGAATGATTCAAGAGGAAGGTTTATAGCACCCTTGTAAAGCCGGGGCGGGTCGCTAATAAGATATATGTAAAAGATTTCCTTACACTTACCTACCGTAGTATTAGCGTAGATCTGAAAACAATATTTCCTTTATAATAAGGAACATGCCTGCGTCGACATAGGTACCTACAGCCTTATAATAACTGCTTGTCCACTATATAATAATGATGAAAAATCTTAACTCATTATTAGCTTAGCTGTTTTAGAACTTTTATGATGCAATGTTCGTAACACATCGCTTCCGGTGACTAAATAAACCGATACAAGAGCGGCAGGTTCTAATGAAGGCTTGACAAGAGAAGTTCAGGATTGTGTTGAGTCGCCTTGATGACGCCTTTGTCTCTTCACATATTGGACCAATTGTCAATTGTACCTACCTATACCAGTATAACTTACTCGTTCTAACCCGATAGTTTTGGCTACCTATTCCTACCTACTTATTTATTTATTTATTCTTTATTGCACAATAAAACAAGTGTAGGTACAAAAGGCGGACTTAATGCCATACGACATTCTCTACCAGACAACCTTTAAAGCAAACAGAGAGCATGTGCATACAAAAAGAGTAATACATAATAATATAATAGAAACAATATATATCAGGATGATATTACACTACATAAATATACTAAGATATATAGATAGGTATACAAAAATATAAAATTAACTACAATGACAGAGATGATGAAAACTAAAGGTTTAAAAAGTGGTTACGTAACGTACTTACTTACTTACATACTAAGAGTTTAAAGAAAAGAATGGGTGTGTTTCGTGGGCTCTATTTTTTACGCTTGTAATAGGTACTACTTAAATTGCGCATGATATCCACCATTAAGGGTCGTTTCATGAAACTAGACAGCCTTCTGTACTTATCTTCAGCTTTATAATGGCAGCATACCTACCTACAAACTTTACGCAGAAACGTCGGTACGATGCTAGTTCGACACGTCGGATAACGTAGTGAGTTTGCCGTTATTGTTTCGAATTGGAGTTTTGTAGATCACTATCTTAAGTTTTCAATATTTACTATTATTTCCATTTTTCAAAATCGTACGTCAAAATGTGTCACTGTTTCGGCGTAGAACTTAGTTTGTAGGTAGGTACCTACTTTCTATGTTAGTAGTAGGCTTAGCTCTCTAAAAAAGTTCCTTTAAATTATGTTAATGGAATATTATTAAGAGCAGCAATTTTTCTTCTACTTAATCAGATCTTTTTATTCATTTTGCTGTGGTAGGTATGTATAGAACTGCAACATTCCAATACTGATTAAAACAACATAAGTGCAGTTTATAAGTAGGTACCAACTTAGCCATTACTAATCAAAAACTAAGTTTGTACATGCATATGGAACAGTAAGTAATCCGGTTTCCACGCAATCAAATAAGTAATTGATAATAATGATTAATGTGATATTTAATGTTCGACAAAGCATAAAATATTATCGCGGCACAATTCGAAAAATTCCGCCTAGAAACACATACAATATGCTCGTAAATTGTAACTAGGGCGAACTGTACAAACTTACAACTCCCGCAATGGAAAATCGACTTAATCTCGAACGGTACAAGTTTGATTTACAACTGCACCTAATTGTTGATTGAAGCGGCCATTTTGATTTTCAGGCTTGTAACCTCAAAATGGTTTACCCTAATAAGCATTGTTGAGTAAACTTTATTTGCAATCGGTTTACTTAGGAACGTAAATGCTTTGACGTAGCTACCTACAGTTGTTCCTGTATACTTAGGTAACTACTTCCTCACTTTTGGATCATTTAACCAATTAGTTAGGTTAGGTGTAATATTAGTTCAATAATCTGTTGATACTGTGTAAGTTAGTAATCACAGGTACTTCGCTCTGAGGCTCTAGATTTTATTTATTTACAAAACAAGTATCCTTGCCACTGTTTAATGTTCAACTGATACGCTCGATTTGATGGAAAATTTCCCAGTAGAAACCCACTTCATAGTATAAAGAAGCTCACGATTTATATACCTAGTTAATCACTCTCTGATAGAGACAGAAACATTTAAACCTTTGGATAAAATGCGTGTTATTTATGGTATTTTTCCTATCATTAGGTTGGTACCTACAGCGATTCTTTTTTGGCACATCCACCAGAAACTGGCATGCGTAATCCTAATGTTATAATGTTCACTATAACATAAGGGAGAACTGTGACTACTACTAAGTGAAAAAGTAACTTTAGGCGTACCTATATCTATAAAGTTACTTTCGCATTAATATCAAAGTTATACTTCAAATTGTTATAAACAATAGCGTTGATATTTGCTTTTTACATGGGTTTGATTAATTGATGTAGGTATGTACAAACATGAAACAAAATGGCGGCGAGCATTACACAATCAGCAAGAGCGTTCATTTCTTAGCGCGATTTCCACGGCGGAAAATTATCCTTCTCTTATCGGACCATAAAAGATATCGGAGAAACTGCAATAAATCGACTCCCCGGACGTAGGTAATGAAACGTTTGCCACCTTACGAATCAAAGTTAGTTTTGTTATCGAGCTTTCGCATTTTATTAGGTTTTTTAATGTTATTGGATATTATATTGTGTACGATTGTGTTTGCGGTTTAATGGTTTGTTGGTAGTTTGTACAAATATTATTACCTAGGTACTTAAATTACTTAATAAAGACCTACTTTACTACTTAACTGAAAAGTTAGGTTTTCAACTACTAACGTAGGTCTTTATTGCTTCCCAAACCCAAACATTGCCGGGAAGAAAAAAAGTAAAAAGGGCCCCCAGAAAAGTGCCAATCGATAATAAAAACCGACCGAAACGAATGTAATATTGTACTTATGGGATTGACATAAACGAAAACCGACCACGTGACTTTTCTTTCGCATATGTATGTCAATTCCATAAAATATTAAATTCGTTTCGTTCGGTTGCTATTAGCGATTGGCTCTTATCTATCCAAGGTCAACAAATTCTCTGCTGATCATTGATATAAATACCACCATTAAGAATATAGTAATTATTATGTATTTAGTATGAAAGAAACAAGTAGGTAAGTAAACGGATTTAACTCGCGTATTTTATTTTATTGACTGACGTTTCGGAATCTAATTGATTAAAAAATAGTAGCACGTTTAAGTTGTTTCATTCCAATGTGTAATAACTGCGAAGGCATCGGAAAATATTATTTAGTATTTTGATACTTTTTTGTAATAAGGTATTCGCTACAACGTTATACTGAACATATCAATAAAATGGTAATGTTGACTTCAAAAACAGGAACAATATTCCTATAGCAGTAGAAAAAACTTTCTCCGCAAGTACAATCAGTACTTCCTTGAACAATAAGGTTTGTACGGCGCGACAATTAAGCGATAAGCCAAAAGGACGGCGGTTACAAACTGCACAATATTTAGAATGACGTTAAATACATATTATAGACGAACAAAGGAAGAAAATTATCCCATTTCTAAACTCTGTGTGTTCCTCACCGGAGCACCGTCGCGAATATATTATTATGAACGATTAAACATATTTAAAAAAAAGTTGGTAAAAATTGGCAAAACGAATTTACTTACGGCTAATTCATTGTTCCGGCAATCAAAGCAAAATAATATCTCAGACTCAGCTTTTTATAAACATCTACCGTCATTCTATCTACACAGATGCATCGACTTCACAAATAACAGAGTCACAGCGTGTTCGAAGCCAGGACGTCATCCTGTAAAATACTTTTCGGGTACCTAGATAACTATACATTTTTTTACAACAACTATCTGGGAGGTGGTGGTAATAGTCAGACTACACTTCTAGTGTCAAGTATTTCGAAATAACACTGACCGCTTAGGGCCATAGTACACGGCGTATTTTAAACGCGCCGACGACGCGCGTTTCTGGAACGCGCCTCTTCGGCGGACGCTGCTTGTTGCGTTTACATTGATGAAACAAGCGCGCGCATGAAGCGCGTATACTCGCGTTTGAAGCGATACAAACGCGCGTACAAAGGAGCAGAGTAGGGGCAAACGCGCTGTATCTGCGCGTATAAGCGCAGTAGAGGCGCGTTTTCCGAACGCCCCGTGTGCTTAGGTTACTAGGATGCGATCAAATTGCGTTTGAAGCGCGTATACGCGCGTCGTCTGCGCGTCGTCGGCGCGTTTAAAATACGCCGTGTACTGTGGCCCTTAGACGGACGCCGATCAGCGTCGCAATTCAAAACAAACCTACTTATTACCTAACAGAGTCAAAATACGATCATATAAAATACTGTGTGGCTCCTGTATGTAAACCAGTTGTTTATACTTAGGTATACATATATATACAGCTCTTGAACTTTTTAAAAATATAAAAAATAGCGGCCCGTCCCGGCTTCGCACGGGGGGACTTAAGATTTTTTTAAGGCCTCAGAAACGATACTTTTCCCCCGTTTTTGAAACATTTTCGGTTACTGCTCCGCAACTATAAGACCTAGCGTGATATTATATAGCCTATGTTACTCGGGGATAATGTAGCTTTCCAAAGGTGAAAGAATTTTTGAAATCGGTCCAGTAGTTTCGGAGCCTATTCATTACAAACATACAAAAATACAAAAATACAAATCTTTCCTCTTTATAATATTAGTATAGACTACCGGTACGCTACTCGCACGGATCCCTAACCTTTTCAAAATTTAATATTGCCTACGTCACTCACGAATAGCGTAGCTTCCCTTAACAGTGAAAGATTTTTTCAAATCGGTCAAAACGTTTTGGAGCCTATTCAAAAAAACCTTTCCTCTTTATTATATTTTTAGTAAAAATTGTAAAAAAGATGAATATGACAGAAAGCTAGATGTACGTCGTGTATAATAATAATAATAATAATATCTTTGGACAATTCACACCAATTGATCTAGTCCCAAACTAAGCAAAGCTTGTACTATGGGTACTAGACAACGGATAAACATACATAAATACATATAAGACATCCAAGACTCAGGTACAGATGCCAGTGTTCATCACACTGACATCTGCCCCTAGCGGGATTCGAACCCGCAACCTCCGGTTTCGTAGTCAGGGGCTCTGACCACTAGACCAGCAGGCCGTCAAATAATGATGTCATGTTTCACCAATCACAGGCCTGCAGATCGTCTATCGTTGAAAATCATTTAATTTGTTCTCTACCTCTCGCTGTCATAGGGGTGGGGTCTGATGAAAACTGTTTTTCACGTTTAATACAAAACAAGCTGGTATTTTTGTTAAATCCATTTATTTTGCAAATCTCATTATGAGTGCATGTAATTTGTTATACCTACCCACTAATATAATTATAACGTACTAGCTTCTGCCCGCGACTTCGTCCGCGTGGAACTCCTCCTTTTTTGCAGTCGGTTAAAAAGTAGTCTATGTTCTGTCTCAGGCTCCAGACCTTCTTTGTACCAAATTTCATTTAAATCGGTCCAGTAGTTTTAGCGTGAAAGCGTAACAGACAGACAGACAGACAGAGTTACTTTCGCATTTATAATATTAGTAGGGATGACTTAAGAAATAAATGAATCTAATCTATATATCGACAGGGTTCTTTCCAAGTCTGTAACGATTTAAACTACTAACATTCGGTAAATAAAAAAACATGGTAAATATAATCAGATATTTATTTAATAGTAAATAAATTTCGCTAAAATTATTATTTAATTATCTAAATAAATAACACTTCAGTAGGACCGACTCATGATTAAGAATAGTCATTAAAATATACTTTGTGACTAAACTACGAATACATTGCTCTTATTTCACAACGCAGTTATTTTTAACCTCCTAAGACCAAACGTTCTTTATAAAGTACAGATTTTTTATGTAACTTGTAAACCAGGTCAATGTCCTAACTCTAGAACATATAGATACATTTGGTAAAATGCCATGTTTTTTCAATTTAATGTTGTAAACGAGCATGTTCTATAATTAGGACATTGAGTAATTAGTAAGCGTACTTAGTTAAATGGTTTGGGCCTTAAGAGGTATAAAACTAAATCTTACAATTAGATTAACTGACAAATGCTTCCGTTAAAACCTTATTCTGTCAGCGTGTGGGTCCATTTTAAATAATACAATGGTTTGTTTAAAAAATAGAAATAATTCTGAAATTAAATTCCTTAAATCGCAATAATTGAGAATAGATGAAACGAGAAAAAATTAAGGCATCAAGTGTAAGTAGGTACCTTTCACATAAAAAAAACTTTAATTAATACTACGTCATATTATTATTCGCTAAATATGTACAAATTCCATTTTCTACTTAATTTACTTTAACAAATTCGAAATAAGTCAGATCATTATGCAATATTAAAAAAAAAATGGATATGTATTCGACAGGCAATTTGTGCTATTATTATTGTAGAATTTAGATACAAATAAATTAAATTGAATATAAGCGATAAAAGATCATATTACAAATGTAATAAGACTGATTTTACTACAATTGTACCCATACTTGATACAGATATTGTACTATATTAATTTGAAAAAGTACCATAGCCCGTACAAGACAAAGTTGAAATTTGAATAGCAAATTTGAATGGAGTTTTATATAACATCATAGTTTTACGTCAAAACTTTATCGCTACTTTAAAAGAACAATGACACAACTGGAAATGCGTCATGCGATTTCAAATTTAAATCTGACGACTTAGAGTCTCAAATTGAGCAACACATTTTGGTTTGTGTCACTATTATATTAAAGTGGTATGTCCTATATTTTCTATATTTCAACTTGAGATATATTTATCGATTCATATTTTTAAGCATAGTCCATAATCGTATTCACAAAAATACTAATTTGTCTATACTAATAATATAATCTACTACATTATTCTAATGTCCCGTTTTACAATGTCCAAATAAGCCTCTGGTAACCTTTTTAAAAAAATATATTTATTCGATAAACACAATTAACTATTACTTATCTGGTATTTAACTATGGAGCTCATACAATGATTTTATTTGTTAGGTAAGCAGCAAATAGTTTATTTGGGCATCGTGAAACAGGACATATCTTAAAATATAATTAAGTATTTGATATTTATAAATAAAAATATTATGCATTAAACATTGCGTTTCATTTTTAATTCGTCACACATTTACCTTACAGATATATTTATAATCAGATATCAATGCACTCCAAAATACACAATGAATATAATATGTAGTCCTTTTTTATTTCGAACATATTATGTAAAAGGTTATCAATTTTACAAACCGCACGAAATTAAAAAAAGGCAACCTTAGATTTTCCACTTTCGCAATTTTCACATTTCAATCTTCTATCATCTTCAATCTTTTTAACACTGACGAAATATTAATTCACTTATTAATACTAAATTATATAACAAACCAACAGATGCCAAAACTATACAAAACACACACCTCTAATCAAAAGATTATTAAAGTCAGAGGAAAATTAGCATAATTTCTGAGCGCTATCGAGTAATTAGAAAATAATTGATTTAACCCAACCCCGAGGCAGTCGGAGGAGACGTGAGCATTATCACAACGCGGTAAGGTATATTTTTGCTTAACAACCCATAAAGTAGTAAATCTTACTTTATTCCTACACGAAAGATATGGGACAATTAAAATAACTTACCATGGAATAATTAAAAGCGAAAGATACGAGTTCCAAGACTTAAAAAAAATATTTCATAACGACCTTTGTATAGGTACATCGGAATGAAACAAGTACAACGGATTTAACTCGCGTATTCTATTTTATTTGCTTACAGTTCTGATAATGGTAGATCACTGACCGACTTTATTTATTTATTTACACTTTATTGCACAATAAAAAACAAATGTACAAAAGGCGGACTTAATGCCATTGGTGTTATGTTAGACTATTGAGTCCGTATATGGGGCCTGTAAAGTTATCGAAACTTCAGCAAATAAAATAAAAAACATGCCGGTTAAATCCGTAATTGTTTCATTCCAATGCGTAATTACCGCGAAATATCAGAATTATGACATTTATATACTTACTTGAAAATAATTACATTATGTAAAATGTATGATTTTAATTATTTAATATTATATTGTATGAAATTACTTAACGACTAATGGAAAACTATTTAATAATGATATTTGTAAATTTTAATTATGTTCAATATTAAGAAAATTTTCTTTTTCTTTTTGACGATAAATATAATTTGACACTAAAGTGTATGTTATTATAGTTTATAAAATAATATGTTATAAACAAATCTAATAATAATATTGAAGATTCTTAGAATTATTTCGAGCATAAAAGCAAGCTGTTCCTCCACGAGTTGGCGGATTACACACATATACCTGCCATTTCAGTAGCAAAGGGTTACAAGTACATACACATATTCGTGTTTTTTTCTAATTTCAATTTGTACTATTTTAGAAAATAGAATCTTGTACTTGTTCCAAAACCATATCATTTTAATAGAAACATTTTTTTAAGGAGTTATATCTGTATATATCTATATCTGTGTTAATTACGTAAATAGTTTTATTACGTATTAAACTCTAACGCATTTAAGATAAAGTTCAAGTTTGAATACAATTTACTTATATGTAATAAACATTTCAATTTTATACGTACTCTATTTCATATATTATTGGCAAATCCGTTTTCAATGTACATCCTCAAATATTGAGATACTGTTCTTACGCGTCACGTAATTCATATTTTATAATGCGGTAAAAGATATTAAAAATAATATTAATTTAATAAAAAAAAGGTTTACAATGTCTGACGAAACATGTTATCGCATTATAAAATATGCTTCAAGCATTACTAGATAGGGGTGTCAAACCATTTTGTCATTTATTATTATTATAATTTCTCTATTTTCATAAAAATACGTATCGACTCCTATCCAACATGCTTCCTTAAACAACTTTTGTACCCCATTTTTCCATAAAAATTGAACTGAGCAATATCATATTTGACTACTTATCATTAATTACTGTTTTAAGTTTTTTTTTAAGCCGCGAATGCATTGGCACAGATATCACTATTTAAATGTAGGCATATAATGAACGGTCACCGAACACCGCGAAAAACGGACATTGCCCTTTTTCTGTTAACCTTCAAGGTTACTGTGCGAGCGTGAGGGCACTATTACCGCGCGTGCGACAGAGACAAATAGAAAAAGGTTACGTCCGTTTTTCGTTGTGCTCGGCGACTGTCCCTTGTAATAGTGTGGTACAGTCAAGGGCAAAAATAAAAACACTTTTGTATGTGAATATTTGTACCCTTTCACTGTACAGTCAGAGTCAAATACAAGGAAGTGCTCACACACATTGGAATATGTCCCTCTTGTCAAGAACATAAGAGCATCGTCTTATATATATATAAATATATAAGACTATATATGTATATATATATTCACGCTGATTTCTTATCAAAGTCAATAAAGTTACGATTTCATACAGTTAGATCAAATATGTAATTTAAACTAATTTTTTAAAAACGTGATATTTTTTATTCTACTTCCTCGTTGATTGATTGGACTACACACTACTTATAGTTATGTTTTCTAATTACATAGTTATTAGGATCCAAATTCGAAGAGCAGGTTAAAAAAAATATAAAAAAAACATTGTCCAATTCTGTACCATAAAATCATAAATATTTCCTTTACATTTGTAAAGATATGAATAATAGTCAAAATATACAAAAATGTAAGGTTCTTGTCGCGCCAGAAAGCAAGTCACTGACATAGATTTTCAATGAATGATATTGACAGATATTCTCTTGCGCGACATAAACTTTAGATAGCTCTTTAGATGGCACGCTAGAATTTAGTCGCGCCAGAAAGTGCCTGTCACACGTCAAAATATTACTACGTATAATATTTATTTTCACATGAAATTATCATAACGTATGCTCAAAGATAGGTAAAGAAGCAAAAATATGCATTCGTCAGTATGAGCCCTTAAAAGCCTATAAATATGTTTTTATTTTGAAAAGGGCTTATCAAGTCTAATTCATGAGATATATACAACTGAAATTTTCTAAGACACTTAATGCATATTATATTTGAATGTATAAAATAAATCAAAACGAAACCGCAAATATCAATCCAAATAATAAAAAAAAAAACACAATCGCTATTTGAATATATAAGAATGTATGATTGAATTATTTGTTTCTTAAGCATAGAAACATATATATATGTATTCTAAAATTATAAAAATCATAAAAAGATGTTTGAAATAATAATATTCACACATTCAGTCAATAAAAAATATTTTTTTACAATTCCCAATTTACCGTATATCACATGTCCTCACAATTCTTCTAAGTATTCAGTATTCCATTTAAGAATCCACTATTAAAACACAAGTACTCATTTGTACAAATATCCACTTATTTAAAATGTTTACGTATCCTTGAAATATTTGTATTAATGATTAATATCCAAAAATCGATTTCCGATTTATTTTACTGTGATCAATCATTAATACGATTATTTTAGTTCCTAACCATTGATCTTTAAGGAGTATGTATGCTTAGGTTATATTGATTACGTATTGTAAGTCGCTCATATATTTTTTTAAGAAAAATAAAAAAAAAGCCACGTGATTAATTTCCAAGTACATTCACTTATTACCTCATTGCTCTTGTCACCTGACCACGTATTTCTTCTAAGTGGCTGCTTCTATATTTCCTTACTTAATAACTATCCACATATCGGAGTGTCCAAATTAGCTAAGTGTCCTTACCGGCACACTCATAACACAAGTGTCCGCGTATCCACGTGCCCACGTGTCTACGTGTCTACGTGCCCACGTGTCGACGTGTCCGCTCACTCGCGGGCACTGTCCGCTTCCTCGGCGTGCACCGGTCACCGCGACGGGCAGGAGCTGGCCGCGGACTTGCCGCTGAGGCACGAGAAGCCGCTCGCGCCGGACTGCAGGCTGGACATCGAACCCCTGGGAAAATA
Source organism: Polylopha cassiicola (assembly GCA_038024825.1). Classification (NCBI taxonomy): domain Eukaryota; kingdom Metazoa; phylum Arthropoda; class Insecta; order Lepidoptera; family Tortricidae; genus Polylopha; species Polylopha cassiicola. The sequence goes on from CP149057.1 coordinate 11,267,179, forward strand.
ATATAACACTTATTACTAAGGCATAGTCAAATCATGAATAAGTGTACACATCAATCTATTTATATAAATGAATCGACTACTTTAAGGACGGTCGCCGAGCACAGCGAAAAACGGACGTTGCCCTTTTCTATTTGTCTCTTTCGCACGCGACCTTACCTAACTGACTAACCTCGAAGGTTAGCGAGCGTGAGGACACTAATACTACGCGCGTGCGACAGAAACAAATAGAAATGTACAATTTTTTTTTATGTTTGCTTTCAAATATATTTTGTTCTAATTTTAAGTTCTCGTAACAAGTGAATTGTAAATTCTTAATGAGAATAAATTATATTTAACCCTAAAAAGGGCAACGTCCGTTTTTCGCTGTGCTCGGCGACCGTCCTTTACCAAATTGAAATCTTTTTTCCGCATCCTTTCGCGGTGTTCCTTTTAAGAAAATATTGCCTTGCTCTTGTTTGCTTCACACACACAACCAAAGCGAAACAAGTAACTAAACTCCGCCCCAATCAGCCACGTACTGCACCTCGTATTGTTATATATTTTTCTGCTCCCGAAGTTTTATGACCTGATATATTATATGTATTTATGTATATTTATCCATTGACCGATATATGAATTGTCCAAATGTATTTGTTATTATTTGCGGGCAAATAAAGTTGCTGTACGCATAGAGTGGTGCTCACTTGTAGTGGTGGCTGGCGAGTGTCTCGTGGTAGTACATGAGCTGCGCGGCGCGCGGCGCGGCGTCCAGCAGCTCGCAGCGCCACTGCAGCACGTAGCTGCCGCTCTCCATCATCACGTGCGACCCCTGCGCACAACACACACATCACTCATCACTCATCATCACCTTACCTCACCGTTGAAGCGTCAGTAAGACTAACGAAATGACAAAATGTTGTTTTTTAAACCATTCTAAAAAACATTGAACAGAATAGACATAAATCCAGAGAAAAGAATTATGATTATTTTGAAAGATAAAACAGATTACCGAATACCTACAAGATATGCGTAGACATTTTTGACAATGAGTGTACCATCAATTATGCATGACTGTGTAAACGTGTGTACTTGTATGAGTATAAGTACATGTATTCTCTCGATAATTATTTACTGTGTAACATATACCATGCTGTAAATTTGTAAGTGCTTATATCGCACTCCTAGATCTAAAGGAAGCTAACTCAAAAGTTATTTTTTTTAGGATTTTTGTGTATTCATTTATTCCAATGTATAATAACCGCGAAGGCATTAGATTATTATACATTTATGCTTTTTAAGATGAAGATAGATAGATAAAGATATGTTTTCGCCTCCAAGCTCACCAACATCCATCTTCACAGAATACCATCACCATTCGTCTAACTATAAATGTGTAAGTATGTGTAAGTGTGTGTAAGTGTGTAGTGTGTAGTGTGTGTACCTGTATGCTCTCCCCGTCGTGCGCGACGAGCGTGGGCTCGACGCGGTGGAAGTGGTCGCCCTCGCGCCAGCCGGCGCGCTGCAGCACCGAGCGGGCCTCCTCGCCCGCGCCACCTACGCACAGGGCTGGAATGTACCGCACGCTCGTTTACACAACATACATCAATTAATAAAACAAAAATAATTAAAAAAAAAAAATGCACCTACAGTAGGTAACTTATAGATAAATCGTAAATGTAAAAAAAGTCTATGAACTACAAAATATATTATGGCGATTTTACAACAAAAAAACAACTCCGTAATGTAACAACAATTAATTATCATAAATGTGTAACTTAAAAATGCGATCAAAAGAAATAAAATCAGAAAAAATATGTCAATTTTCTAGTGTATATAACGGAGTGTAAGTGTGTACGTCAATGTGTAACAGTGTGTTCGTGTCTATATCAGTGTGTAAATGTGTATACCAGTAAGTATATAATTATATGTAAATAATATGTAAGTCATCGACATAGCCCACCGGATTAGCAAGCTAAAGTGGCAGTAGGCTGGCCATATTAGCCGAAGAACCGATAACCGTTGGAGTAAACGTGTTCTGGAGTGGAGACCGCGTCTCGGCAAGAGTAGTGTAGGACGTCCTCAGGCAAGGTGGAGTGACGATTTGCGTAAGATGGCTGGCAGGAGCTGGATGCAAGCAGCCCAAGATAGAGCAAAGTGGCGTGCAATTGGAGAGGCCTATGTCCAGCAGTGGACTGCGATGGGCTGATGATGAATATGTAAGTGTGTATAACAGTGTGTAAGTACCGGTGGCGTCGTCCTGCGGCTCTATCTCGTGCGGCGAGCGGTACACGGTGAACCCGATGTCGTGACGCAGCACGTCGAAGTCCCACGTCAGCACGCTCTGGGGATCCTTGTTCACTACGATCACTTCGTGCACCTGAAATAGCATATTCATTAATCAATAATTTAAGGACCGATTACACAACACCTAAGTATAAGTATTATGTTCAGGAAGTTCCCAGAAACTTTCTCGATTATAGGAAACATTATAGGTCGAAGACCACGGTGATGGACTAGGTAACTTCCGGTAGAAGATTATGTAGAAGCATGTGTGATTATTTATAATATATCACCTTTCAAACAAAAAAAAAATAGAATCAAAATCAGTTCAGGCATTAGGGAGCTATGATGCCACAGACAGACACGTCAAACACACACACACACATACACACACGTTACACCCCCTTCGTTTTTACGTTAATATGAAAATAGTTTAGAGCCCCAGGGTAGGACATAGGTAATAAAGTTTTTATGAAAAAACCCTAATGCTAGGTAATTATGACGAGAAAAATCGAAATAACTAATCCCAGGTATAGAAATTTGTTATATCCCAATAGATAACAGAGGTAACTCAGAGCTGTTGGTGCCTCAGCATGAGTTCCAACTATGGAGATTTCACACTTATCCAGATCACTTAACCATATGCTCACAATAAAATAAATAAAGGTACTTAATACTATGTAGCTTTATAACCAGTGATGTTAACAACAAAAAAACCGCTCAGCAAATGAGGCACCGTCAGTGACACGACGCTGATTTTCAGTTTTTATTTATTTAATATTATTTATGGTGTGTTCTTTACCTGTCCTTTCCCCAAGCTGACGGAGCGGTAGATGCTGTCTTCACACAGTGGGTCGCCGTCTCTCTCGGTGAAAGCGCCGCTCACGTACAAACTTTTAGGCACCAAGCCACCTTCGTGCACGAAACTCTGAAAAAGTATTTATTTACTTTATAAATATATTTACATAAAATTATAGTTAACTAAAGCATTATACAACTTTACAAAAATGCAAGTAATTATGGCATTTATTAAGCGTATATTGACTTCACGCTGACGTTCCGAGAATTTCCCATATTCGTACTAGTAACATTAGATTTTTAGAAATCTGCTAAGAATATAGGAAATGTTCTCGAGAAACTTCTTTCTTTTAAATCTGTTTATGGATAAGTCGTTAGAAACTTTCTCAATTCCATTCGGAAATATTCTCGTCTGAGAATGTTCCTCGACATAGAATCGAGAATGTTTCTGGAAACAGCCCATCCCTAAACCCTTGAGAAATATTTTATTCAATGTGTAAAAACCACGAAATATATATTTTTTTAATTTCGTTTAGGTACCTGTATTTTAAAATTATACCAATATGTGCTTTCTACACATATGTGATATTTAGTGAACATATACTGTACTGTAGTGAAACGACATACAATGTGTTTTAGTGGCAGATACGATGAACAATTTTTTTCTAACCTCGTCGAGTAATGACTGTATGACACGTAACAAAGTACATATACATATATGTAAGATTATTTTATTACATATATGTATCGTGAGGTCGCGGGTTCAAATCCCGTCGGTGACTACTTGACTGACTAGTCAATACAGAACAAATATATACTCATGAACACAGCATAATGAAATTATATAGATACATTTAAATTCATAATAATAATATTATAATGAACTAGCCTCTTAGCTTTAAATGATTTCATATTGTTCTCAAATACGTATGCATACAAAGTTGAAATATTCTCAATTTAGTACCACATTATTGACAAATTTAATATTTATGAAATTTATAATTATAATGAATTTAATTGAAATTTTCAAAAACACTATAAAATATACAAATACCACTCAAAGGCGAGCAGTCCATAAAGGCGCAAAAAGGCATTATGTGCCTACTCTGTTCCACTATTATTGAACATCGGAAAAACCACCATATGGCTTAAAACATAAGACTCAAAATACAATGCAGTACTAAAATGAGATTTTTTTTTAAATAATCCCTATAGAATGTAGAACGTACATAATAGACAGTACAGACTAGCACAGTGATCTGCTGTAAACATGTTATATATCTCACGTTGTCGTAATACTGTTGTGGCACGTTCAGAGACGCGTCTACTATGTCCGCCTGCCGACCGCACAAAATAAACAAACAATATTAAAAAAACATATTTGACCGTCCGTCCGGCCCGTTGGACTAGTGGTCAGGACTAAGAAACCCGAGGTTGCGGGTTCGAATCCTGCTAGGGGCAGATGTCAGTGTGATGAGCACTGCAACCTGTGCTCGAGTCTTGGATGTCTTATATGTATTTATGTATGTTTATCCGTTGTCTAGTACCATAGTACAAGCTTTGCTTAGTTTGGGACTTGATTAATTGGTGTGAATTGTCGAAAGTTTTTTTTTTTACAACACATCTGCTCATTGAGGGCATTTTACAACTCCAACTCCTTCTTAAGCTCATAATACAGGCTCAAGTTAGCAATAGTAGAAGTTAATAGAAAACGCGTTTTAGCTAGCTGAAATGTGTTGAAAAACGTCGTATGAAACTCGTGTACATTAATAATTACATACTCCGCTCTCTGATATTTTAATACCGGCTCGTATGCAATAATAAAACTACCTACTTGTACTCTCTCTCTCTTGTATTATTATGAACTAACAGCTAGTTATCTTGAATGTCGACTCCAACCTAGATGATAGTGTAACGCACTTTTTTTGCTTCCAAACGTTAAAATGATCACTTTCGCATGTTTTCATGAATTTGTTTGCCTTTACCCTGGTTCACTATGATCCCAGCTGTGCAATAATAATGAATTCATAATAATTGTGAGGTACCTTGCAAGGTCCCCCGAGAAAGTCCGGGATGAGGTCCTTGGGGATGTAGTCCAGCAGGCCGCCCGGCTGCAGGTAGTCCTTGCCGCCGTAGAACAGGAACTTGCTGCGGGTGTTCTCGTCTGGAACAGGCACGGATTTATTTAAAGTTTCTGACCTTGACTTCGTCCGCATTAGTACTACTATACTACTTCTATTGGTATTTTTTTTTAACTGAATAATGAAGCGCAGTTGGCCAGCTGGTGTGGCTAATGCAAAACCGGACCCGGACTTCAGATGACAAACTTTAAAGCCTATCTAATTGGTCTTAGCGTGATGATATACAGCATATAGAAAAAGGGGCTATCTAACGCTGAAATAATTTAGAACGTCGTACCGTATTTATTAATACCTATCTACTTATTATTTAGGAAGATAAAAATAATTAATACATTTTATTACAATGTTCATCAGATAGGGTAATTCAATGTAATAATTATTTTTGGTATAGCGGATTAATTATGTATATCCTATCGTTTTAGTAAATTATTTATGATTATTTTATTATAATATAGAAGTATCTATTACTATCTATACTAATATAATAAAGAGGAAAGATTTGTATTTTTGTATGTAACGAATAAACTCAAAAAGTACTGGACCGATTTAAATAATTCTTTTTTCACTGACTAACATAGGCTATAAAAAAAGGGACCCGGGCGAAGCCGGGGCGGACAGCTAGTGTTTAATGTAACTATCAAAAACAAAATCTACTGTGTTTTTGGTCTACTATAATTATATACTACTATATTTTTCCATCCCATTGCAACAAACTTATCTCAACTCTCACCTATAAAAGTGCTAACAATGGTCCAAAGGATGGGGAACACTCTCGGTGCCCTCACGATGAGCACCCTGCCCATGGTCTCCGGGTAGTTCGCCTCCACGATCTGGATGATGCGGAGCAGCGCCCGGACCCCGGGCCGCCACAGGTGCCTCATGTTCAGCCCGTCGAGGTCCACCAGCAGACACCACGACTGGATCGCGTGTTCTGACGAACGCGTGGCTTCTTCGAGGAGTTTCAGACCTTCCTCGCACACGTGAAGGGTCTGTGGAAGATTTAAAAAAAAATATTACTATATATTTTGATATCTACTTATTATTTAAATAGATTAATAACTATAACGGATTTAACTAGCGTATTTTATTTTATTGGCTGACGTTTCGGAGCCTTTACTGATTCCATAATCGTAGCACGACTGAGCTGACAATAGTCTTATGCTAAAGTTAAATCCGTTAAAGTTGTTTTATTCCAATGTACAATAACCACGAAGGCATCAGAAATTATTATTATACAGGGTGACATAATACCTATCATTCATTTTTTGCCCAGGCATTAGGTATCATCTATAGATGCAATTTCTAAAAAAAAAAACATAGGTAACATTTTCATTATAAAATGTGTTAGCCCAGTAATTATTTCGTAACGTGTGGGCAATTGTTAAATGAATGGCCGGCCGGGCGAGGCGGGAATGCGGTGCGGGGCGGGGGAGGGGCGCGCTTACCTATCGGCTATCCTGTCTAAACCAAAACAAACAAATTGCAATTTAGTCGCACGCGCATCTTCCGCATTACCGGTTGTGCACGCTTCCGTGTTCCGTGTTGTGTTCGTCCCGTAAGTACGCGCGACAATGTTTACGAATCGCGAGTATTACGAAATGGTGCGGGTATTTGTGAGAAGTCGTAGTGTACGTGAGGCTCGGAGACTGTACGAAGCAGAGAGTCTTCCTCGACTGCGGAACTCAGGAATACCTAATGCTGTAGTGCCGAATTGTCAAACGATTCTAGCTGCCAACCAACGGCTTTTAGAATATGGACAGTTTGTTACACCTGCACATGCTAGGGGGGGAGGGAGGCCGAGAATGCCAATTGCATTGGTAGACGAAATCTTTGATTTTTTCGAAAATAACCCTTGCGCGAGTACGCGAGATGCCGCGCGAAGGTTTAATGTTACGCAATTTTTCGTCTGGAAAACTTTGAATACGGCAGGATTGCACCCATTTCATTTTCAAAAAGTGCAATCTCTAATCGAACCAGACGCCGGGCATCGTCGCACTTTCTGTGAGTGGCTGATCGCGCACCGTGATGCAGTTATTTTGTGGACTGATGAGGCCTTGTTTACTCGTGTAGGTGTTTACAACCAACGCAATGAACACTGGTGGTCGCATCAAAATCCCCACGTAGTAAAAGTATCACATCATCAGGAGCGATTTAGTGCGAATGTTTGGGCTGGCGTTGTGGGCCATAGGGTACTAGGACCTTATTTTATTGAGGGGCGTTTAACTGGGTCCGCCTATTTGAACTTGCTGCAAACAGTGATCGCCGACATGATGGACGACGTCCCACTCGCCATAATTAACCACCCTGAATTTTACTTTCAACAAGACGGTGCACCGCCTCATTTCGCGAACATTGTTCGCCAACATTTAGACGCCGAATACGGTGATCACTGGATCGGACGCGGAGGTCCTGTGGCATGGCCTGCTCGGTCACCAGACCTCACACCTTGTGATTTTTTTTTGTGGGGCGAAATAAAACGGAGGGTTTATGTGGAAGAGGCCCAAAGCCTCGAGCAATTAAAAAATAAAATCAACGAAGCGTTTGACGAAGTAAAAAACAATGTCGTAGTGTTAAGAAAACTAAAACATAATGTCCAAAAGCGTGCCAGACTCTGTTTAGAGCAAAATGGTTTGCATTTCGAACATTTACTGAAGTACAATTAAAAATGCAAATTTAGTTAGTGTAAAGTTATGTGAGTAGTAAGTTAGTGAATTTTGATTTTAGAACTTTAAATAAAAGTGTAATTTTAAGATAATCACACTTGTAGGTTACCTACATTGATTGATACTGCTGTGGTAAGAACTTTTTGATTTAACTAATTATTGTACATAAGTTGATTTAAATTTTTAAATACGCCTAAATGCATACAATTTTACAACTTCAATCTTTACAAATTACAGACTAATCGCAAAATTGCATTTTGACGGTCCTAAGCCCGTGAAAGTATGAAGGAAAATTTGCAACTTATTGTTAACTACATACTAGTTTCTGTCTCAAACCGGTTTTGGACTCGTAGATTGTAGGTACGTACGAGGCGGCGCGGCGGGGAGGGGCGGGGCGGGCGACCGTACGCACGCACGGATTCCACAAACGCATGTTTTTTTAGGAAAACTTTCAGCTGTGTTATCTCAATATTTTAGTACTGAAACATGATGAAAGAAAAAACACGTAATTTTTATTTTTTTCCAAAGAATCTACTGTTTCAATTTGAATGATAGGTATTATGTCACCCTGTATATTATTTATTTATATGCTTTATTACACGGAAGTTAACAGGAGTAAGTGTATAAGAGAGGCATTTCCATTTTCTTACTTTTAATAGTTTAATAACTAGCGTTGAGAACAGACTTGTCGATTGGTGGGCATATTGCACAAATATGTTACATCAACGGCGGTCTATAACAATGTTCGTGTTATAAACACACTATAAACACTCGTAAGAAGGTCGTTAATAATTTTAATAGACTCACAAAGTCCTAATTAACGCTTTATGGATTACTAGCTTCTGCCCGCGACTTCGTCCGCATGGAACTCCTCCTTTTTTGCAGTCGGTTAAAAAGTAGCCTATGTCCTTTCTCGGGCTCCAGACTTTCTTTGTACCAAATTTCATTTAAATCGGTCCGGTAGTTTTAGCGTGAAAGCGTAACAGACAGACAGAGTTACTTTCGCATTTATAATATTAGTAGGGAAGTAGGGATATGCTAACGATTTTTCAAACAGAAATACTTTTTTCAATACCTACGCTAATATTTTTCGAGTGATAGATTATTGCATCGTACAGTCAGCGCCAGAGTATACCTTGTATGTAATTAAGTGAGGTTTTTCTTTTCACAAACAAACAAAACATACAGTGTTTCTAAAGTTTGTAAGTGGTGGCACGTGACGTCACTGAAGGACTATGTAGAATTTTGGTTTCTACGTCCAGTCGTTCGTATCTGCACTAAGGCCCACTGTAAAAGTCTTGGTCATATTAAAACATAGATGTTCGATACACGTGCTTATATAACATTTTATTTACTCTAAATATACATTTTGCATCCTATCCTGCATTGCTTATGTATTTAAACACATGCATCGAACGTCCATACAATTTTACGACCTATTTCACTGTTGATAGTTTAGTTAAACTGACATGCAGTTAATGGAAAATTAATATTCATGGCGTGCTAAATATGAAGATAAATGTGAGTTCTTGCAACTTAATAATATGTTCATAACGTCCGAGCTAAACTCGAATATAATCCGGTAAATACCACTAAAAACACTCAGTACTATTTGAAATACTCGCTAAGCTGAAAACGTGGCCGTTTTACAAATATCAAAGGTAGAAAATAAATATCCTAACTTTTGATTCCACAAGAAAGGGATAAAAAGTACCTACCCTATATATGTTTCCTGTGTCTAACTTACCTCCCTACTAAATCTCAGCCAAATCAGAAGGTTTCTAAGTTTATTTTATACTACTTACCAATTATAAAAAAAACATCTTTCCTAAAACCACGTAAGTCTACGATGACTGGGATCACACTCTAAGAGTGCTTACTCACTAGACCGCTGTTTTATTTAGATTGTAAAATAAAAAATAATAATTGTGTGTTAATCTATGCCCTTACCAACTTCAAGAGGCCATCTTCTCCGACTGACTTCAGCAAGCCCTTCACATCCATCTGACCGAGCCGCAGCACGTACAGCGGCCGACCGTCTGAAATAATAAAAAAAAAACATTAATCCTGCTTGTAAAAATCCCGCGTAAAAAAATAAGCCAGAAGTCTACCACATTCTGATTTTAAACTATCAAAATCAAAAATATATTTATTCAAGTTTATTAGTAGGCTTTGAGGAGCTATTACAAGGTCAGAAGATACCACTGGTTCCGAAAACTCCTCACTTGAGAAGAAACGGCAAGAAACTCAATGAGGTAGGTATCATTCTTTATCGAAGAAACCATTAAACCATACACAGAACATTTCATTCAAAAATGTCACCATTTAAAAGAAGTTAGGTGACAAACAAGCTTACAGAAAAATCACATATATTAAAAACTTCTTGACATCCATTCTCCCAGAATGCCAACCTACAAAACTCAAAACATATTTCCCAATAGGTCACAAACCTTTGTCATGATGGTGCCAGCCCCCAGGGAAGTACTGGCGGACGACAGCAGGCGTCTCGTAGTCTGCGAGCAGCCGGTCCACCTGGTGCTTCTTCCTCCACAGCAGGGACTGCGAGAGCATCTCGCGCGCCTTCTCCACGTTGAAGTCCCGAGCGCGGAGGAAGCGGAGAAGAGTGGTGTCTGATGGTACCTAGTGAAGAATATATAGGGAATATAGCTCACGGGACCTTACCACGGCCAAAAGAATTGACAGCATCTCTGTTATATATATAAGGTTGTGAGCCCAAACTTAACTGACACAATGCTGTTAGATACTCCTAAATAAAACACAAACTATTCCTAAACAACTAAGGTTCAAATCGCTTCGTCTCACGGAAGCGAACTTAGCTGGGGTGTGGCAGTGAGGCGATTTGGGTTAATTTTGTTAATTAATTCTGCTTAAATTATCAAATAATTAGCTCCAGACTATACTCTGCAAACTTCGCACCGCTTTATCAGGGTTTCCTTATTTAGTACTTTTTCCAATTTTTTCATCGTTTAAACCTTTCTCGGGATTCCACGAATATTTCAAGACTAAAATCAGCCAAATAGTTCCGCCGTTCTCGAGTTATAGCGAGACTAACGTACAGCAATTCATAGAAGATAGAAGGTATTGTCCTGTAAGTTCAGGCATGACGACCGTTGCTATTATTTAATGAGTTATTTTGATACCTTTCCCTTTTGTAGATCAGCGATCCACTTCCTGAGCTGCAGCAGCCGGGACTCCTGCATCGGAGTCAGCTCACCCAGGTACCGCTTGATGTACTCGCTGTCCAGTGTGTACTGGTCTGTAACAATACACGACTTATTGACGCACTGTGACTAGGCGAATTCTGGCAACACTGAATAATTACGAAAGATGTTTGGTGTTGTTCAAATTGTTATTCACTAAAATTTCGACCCTTGATCGAAAACAAACGCCTAATTTAAATTGTTTAAAGCGCAACCGTAACAAGTCAACCTCATTAAGAAAAAATAATTTTGGCTGCTATAATTTAAAAAAAAAAGTATGGGCATCACGCCATCTTGAATTGTAATGAAAGATTTTTTTCAATATTGAATTAAATGTTTAACGTAATACTAATTATTTAATTTAAATATGTATGAAAAAGTCATTTTTATTATTGGATAACGTAATAATTACTCTGTTAATATCTTCATTTAAAAGAAAAACACCTAAGTAAAATTAAGGTTACAAATACGCAAAAACCATAAAAATTTAAAAATATGCACACATACTCATAGAAGTACATACGAGTATATAGGTAATATACCTACTGTATTTCAAACTTTGCACGACTATAATAATATATCATTGTGTCCTTCACTTATTAATATTTCACGGCGTGTTTGGTACAAATACTTTTCGAGATAAGACAGCGTGCGAAATCTTCAATTCAGAAAGGTCCAACACTAAGTAGGGCCCAGAATGCCAGATTGCCCTTTTTACGACGCGATCCCTCGTAAATCTTTAACTTCACAGACTTTTTACATCACTTGAGCGTAAAAAAGTTACAGATAAAAAAAGAAACAAATTGGTTAGATTTATATCGAACCTAAACGTTTTAGACATTGAAGTTTTGATGATACAGAAGAACTACTACTGGTACTACCTACTGTGATCACGGTAAGTAAATCTAATTTCTGTGCTGTTACAAAAAGATAATAAACCTGTTTCTATTTTTAATTTTTCAACTAACATAACATACCTAATATACATTATCACAATGTGCTTACGGTACCGGAATTTCAAAATGATATTTTTAAAACATTAAGTACCTACTGACCTAAGTAGGTAGGTAAAAAACCGACCCAATTTTTCACACTTTTTCCAGGAGATTGTCAACTTAAATACACCCAAATATGAACAGTACCTAACGAATGTTATAAGATACTAAACTAATCTAGACAAGTTATTTCATTCCAATGTATAATAACCGCGAAGGCATCAGAAATTATTAATCTTGACAAGTCTATCTTTCATTACCAGGCCCGCTATAATCGTAACTCTAGTATAGAATATAGTCTATCCGAAAATAGGCAATCCAATTAAGTGACGTCCTTCTAGTTATTCCACGAAGGCAAGTTAAAAGCGACAAGGTTCCAAAGCGCTCCCTGCGGACCTGTAATGGAACCTTGTGCGACCGTGACGTATGAACCGTTTTAGGGTTCCGTACTCAAAGGGTATAACGGTAACCTGGGACTGAGACTCCGGTATCTGTCAGTCTGTCACCAGTAGTGTATCTCATGAACCGTGATAGTTAGCCATCACAGCATATCTAGTTTTTGCCGTTTTTACAGATAATAGTACGGAACCCTTCGTGAACGACTCTGACTCGAACTTGTTATTCACTCCCGCAGGGTAAAGTCGGTAAAACTGTTATGAAACCATTAAAGGCTTTGCCTAATAGCAAAATTATGTTTTTACTATGAAAGTTAATATTTTCATAATACCATTTTGACTGGATAATACTTTGAGGGTAGATAATACAATGCCGAGCTCCTTTTAACTCAGGCCCCGGCGAGCGAGCAAGCGTCATTTATTTGCAAATTATGTAGACTTTAAAAATGTTATTTATACTTACTCGAGTTTTATAAGCTTGCTCGTTCCTAAAATATTATGGCCGTGTTGTTAAAATATATAAATCTCGTCTTAACATCTCAACATCAGCAAAATAACAGTTTTATGATGCTCTAAGGTTTTATGTGATTTGGCGATCACTTCAAATCTTTTTATTAATACCTTAGATTAATACATTCAAGAAGAAAATTACAATTTCGTTAGTACTTATATAAATGTATATACATATATTTTATTCCTCACAAGTAGATATGCATACATACAATTATAGTTATATATTTAATCGCCATTTATTGATGGCGGTCTGTCCTAAGATCAGCAATACTATATTTCCCAATATTTAGTACAAATCATAATCATTATCAACCTCTAACGAAACCACTCCAACAGCTAAGATTCCAATTTAAGCTACTGTAACTCATATTATTATATGACTTAAGAGTCATTTTACCTATTACCAACTAATAAGACTCTAAAGGTAGCTACTTCTTACCCTGTCCCTGTTCCCTCGCCTGCACCCTGCAACCATCACCAAGTCGGACCTTGCAAGTGCAACCGATTATCAAAACCCGACAGGATATGCACTAGGAAATGCAGTAACAGTTCTAAGTCTGGCGTAACGCATCCTGCCATCGACGTAATCACTGTAACCTCCGCTTCCTATGTGCAATGTATCCTGAATCCATTACTCATAACCTTTTGGGCACGGCAATTGTTTTAAAAACGGGCCAAGATTCGGACTAACAAAGTGGTCAAATACCTTTTGGGCACGGCAATTATTAAAAACGGGCCAAGTCTCGGACGCGCTTAACCAAAGTGGACAAATAGGTATACGAAACGAAATATTTTCGAATAGAGACGCGTAACGATATTTCTGCGCTTGACAGTACTATAATATTTTATATTTGATGCCCACTTAAAACAAATAGTCGTTTTAATCTATACTAATATTATAAAGCTTGTTATATATTATAGAGTTTGTTTGTTTGAACGCGCTAATCTCAGGAACTACTGGTTCGAATTCGAAAATTCTTTTTTTGTTGGATAGACCATTTATCGAGGTAGGCTTTAGGCTATATAACATCACGCTGCAATAGGAGCGAAGAAACAGTGGAAAATGTGTAAAAAACGGGGAAAATATGATGCCTTATGAAGAATTACTATTCCACGGGGACGAAGTCGCGGGTACAGCTAGTCTTCTATATAAATAAAAAATAATCACCGACAGCGTGTATCTACGCGCATAGGTAACTTCTGAACGAATTCACCAAATTTAATCATTCCTTTTTGTTGTCTTCGTCTATGTTAGGACAATATTTCCATTAAAAGATATAAAAGTATTATTATTTAAATTTAATTTCTATTTTAAAATAGGTACCGAATATCGTTTTAGAACTTGGCCTCATTTTTACATTATTATTTTAATGTCGTTAATATTCCTTTTTTTAAAGATACTATAGGTATCATATAGGTAGCAGTTTGGAACCTACAAGACACCTAGGTATAGTAAGGATTGAAATAAAATATTCTTTATTCTATTTATAAGACGTGGTAAGAACGTGGGTAGGCATTTTGGAGAGCCACTTCACTTCGAGTAGGGGAAGCTTTTCCACTTGTTCTACAGAATAAGATTTTCCACACTGATTTCTATTTATATCGAGGAACGTGTAAATTTCAATTGATAGAATATGAGCCTTATACCGTGTCCACAAAGTGCCTTTTCCTCCACCAAGTAGCACAATGAATTTGCTTTTTAATTAAAACTATTCTGATAGCACGTTTTAGAAAGATTATATTTTATTCTTATAAAAAGTCGGTTTTGTTGATTAAAACAGTTCGCAAGTTGTAATCATTTTTGTAAGCAAATGTTTGTGTAACGAAATAGTATTTTACCTGAGTATTTAATGTCACCTATACTTACATGTACCTATTTATAATTTTATATGTCCATATTTGACTTTGGCTGGTGTGGTTTTGGGTGTAAATTGTCCGCAATTATTTGTTTATAATTAAATCTACCTATTCATTATGTTAGACCTAAAATACCTCTCCGTCTCCCATGGAATGTCCCCTGTAAATAATTTAAAACAGATCAGTTGTTTTATTCCAGTGTATAGTAACCGCGGAGGCATTCGAAATTAAACCAAAGATAACCGTATTTAATAAATTAAGTAGTAAATTAGGTACCTACGTTTATTTTTCCTTTTGTTTACTAAGAAAGCGAAAAAGTAAATGAGCCCGTCTGTTTTTTTGTCATCAATTAGTTAAATTTGTAAGATCCACATTTTCTTCTTTTGTTTCCTCATTTTCCTTAATTAAAATGCTAGAATAATTTAATTCAATAATTCATTTAAAATATTTCTCCTGTTCTTGTACCCACCCACCAAATATAATACCTAATTTCCGATTCTTTCATAAGACACATAACCTAATACCTAATATAATAATTATTTTTAAGCTGTTATGTCACCAAAACACCAACATAGAATCAATATAGCTGCCTACGTAGATACGCAATCGGTTTATCCGCACATTTGTTTTATTCCAATTATAGAAATATCTAAACACTAGCTTCTGCCCGCGACTTCGTCCGCGTGCAACTCCTCCTTTTTTGCAGTCGGTTAAAAAGTAGCCTATGTCCTTTCTCACGCTCCAGACTTTCTTTGTAACAAATTTCATTTTAATCGGTCCAGTAGTTTTAGCGTGAAAGCGTAACAGACAGACAGACAGAGTTACTTTCGCATTTATAATATTAGTAGGATTAATACCTGACATTTCAAAAACACCAACAACTGTAATTATTTATACATTTCGATTAAAATAGTCTACTATTTTTGGATACATTTGTATTGTCGTATTATTTTTGGATTGTTAAGTGGTATTGTGTACAATAGAATTTTACAATAGCCTTCGATGTAAAGAATAGAAATACCTAGGCAATCTATTTCTAGAAAGGCTTTTAACCAAGAACTATTTTAACGACAAGGTTCAATAGGTGTATTTATAAATATGGTAATTTAATGATAATTATATTTGTACCAAGATAAGCGGAAAAATATCGAGGCCAATGGGACTTTGATCCACATCTAGGTATACCTTGGGGCCTAGACAAGTTGCCAACGTTCAACGTTAACGTTAAACGAAACGACCATTGCGTATGGGATTTGACATCCGCGAACGACTGTCACATACGTCACAAACATTGGCAACTTGGCTAGGCCCCCTTAAGGTGAAATATCGTGCTATATCGATCAATGTCTATGGCACGAAACCATAGACATCGATTGATTTTATTCACCCTAATAAAAAAATATAGATTTTCTAAAACCCTAACGCAATATACCGAATCTAATTAAGCATAAAATTGCATACGCATCGCTGCATTTATAATTATCACGGACGGGAAGCAGATCCGAATTATGCTAAACAACAAGCACTTAACTATTATAACTATGTGCCTGAAATTCAAAAGGTGTGTGCAACTAGTTCTAATCAACTCTAACAAAGTTTCAGAACACAACTCTCGCAGTCTGTCTCGACCTTGTCTCTTTGAGCTAGGAGATTCCAGCTGCGCATTCAGAGCTAGGTATTCTACGGTAACTAGAATAAAGCACCGTCTCACAATTACCAGGTAGGTACAGATGTGGGTAAATAATTCATTAGCAAAATAGACCTTAAAAAAGTCTTAGCAAAATCTTCACGTCAAATAAGTCTACTAGCGCTTCGGAAATATCATCATTGCTGTGAAAAGCCGCAAGAACACTTAGCTGAAATTTTCAATTAAGTTACATATTAAAAATATAAAAAAATGTATAGACATATTTTGCCTTTATAACGGCAATGCAGCATTACCACAATGAAAAAAAGATATTGTACCTATTATACTGAGTGTCTTTATTATTCTTTATAAGCCGGTATCCTATATTTTAAAATCCACGCATAAATTACCTTTTACCAACGTCAAATTAATGCAGCAAAATACATCACAAATCGCATTATGACAAATCTCTGCATGCAGTTAGTTACGTGCCAAGGTTTACAGAACTTTGCCCAATTAAACTTGGTCGAGTCAAGGTCACACGCGAGTCGAAATCCCTTCTGTATCCGCATTATGAATATGCATGAGGGTTGCAGTTTGCACTGTGCATAACAATTTCACTAATTGGAGCTACCGCGTGTTTTTACGTTCACTGAATTTATGCTACATCATTTATTGTTGACGACTAATGAGAAAAATCTATGATAGTTAATATACCTATTTGACATGTATGACAAAATCTTATTGTAATTTTGATGTTAATTATTATTTAATCTTATTGTTCTTTGTTTTTGTTTTTGACGATCTCAATATGAGTACTTACATGTAATTTGACATAATAATAAATGTAATTATACTGTATGAATTTTGGGAAATCTATTTTATCAGATAATCGGACCCCTATTTCATTAAGTGACTCATATGACAGTACAAACACGACAAGAACCAATCTACGGCGGTATCTTCATATTGACTACCCCCATTGCATTTCAAATTGTCACTTGTCACCGACAAATCAGGACCGGGGCGTAACCAAGGTGCTGACGTTCAACGTTAACGTTAAACGATACGACCAAAATGTATGGGATTTGACACCCGCGAACATTTGTGACGTAGGTACGTGACAGTCTTTCTTGGTCTCTAGTCTTCCAGCGTTAACGTTGAACGTTGGCACCTTGTCTAGGCCCCCAGGTAGCTTTGTAATCGTAATGAAATATTCGTTTCAATTGGAAGTTTAAGAGAAATTTCCATTTTGATTTTACTAAAAGTTCCCGTCAATTGTGATTAATATTGAAACAGGCGGTGCCAGCATATTTAAGTAGAATCGATTCCGACCTGGATTCCACTGAAATACGAAATGAACAGTCAGTTAAATACCTCGTCGGGTCAATTACAATTAAGGGTAATTTAATACCACTTACAGTACTGAAATAGCATAGGACGAGACATAAAAAAAGCAATAAGTTATCTACAGTATGAATAATATCTAATTACTCGTATATGAAAATATCTCAATTCCTTTGGTTACGGCTGCTGGAGCGATTCCACTAATTCTTATTTGAGTAATTTTTATGTAAGAAAACAATAAAAAAATTGAGCGGAAATTGTAAACAAAAAGCAGAAAATTTAGACTTTTAGTTTTATCCCTAAAGTAACAAATTTTGACTAAAAGTCTTTCTTTTCATAAGTGTTCTGATAGATAAGATACCATATAATTATACGTTACTAATTTAATATGTGACGAAGTACCAGTCACCCTATATATAAGCTGGGAAAGGACACGCCAACGCATCAAATGTCACACGGTCAAACAACACCAATAACCCCAGAAACGTCTACAACAAAACTAAAAATAAAAGAGCAAAAAAAAAATACAAAATTTATTTACTTATCTATTAGGAGTCTGATATAAATATAATGAAGCAGCTAGCAATAGAGCTATAAAACAAAAGAAAGCTATGGCTATCATGTCCCAAAGGTCATTTGTAACCGCCGTGGTGTCTTCAGACTCGTCCATACAATTGCAAGAGGAGCATTTTTTTTCCACAGGCGCATTTTTTTTACTGTTACTTCCGAGACGACTTACCTCCTCTTTACTTGAAGCTTTATTACCAGTTTTTCGGAATTTCATTTTCCTTCGTACGTCGGTACTGGAGCCGTTTGTTCCAGTGGAACAATTCCTAGTACTCTTATGGTTTTTGGAAGATCTTGGCCGGCAGCCGACGGAGTGGGACGTACCTGGTGACAAGAGGTTAGGGAGAGGAATTAGGGATAAGGTGTGGTAATAATAAGGATGTCAATGAGGAATTGAGGATTTGATATTTTAAGGTTCGGTTTAGTGATGTGGCCTTTGAAGTCTGGTGTAAGTTACATAAGTTTTACATATTGGAATGAAACGACTTTAACGAATTTCATTAACGTCACTTATTTATACGCTACCGTTTCGAAAACACAGTTACCGTAGCCGACTGAGCTGACGACAGTCTTTCAATAAGTCTCTTTAGCATTAGAAATTATTAAATATTACATATTATGTCACGTTGTAAATATATCATATCTATAATCAATAATCATAGCATAGCATATTATTATATCGCTTACGTTAGTGTAAAAATAGCTTAACAGCATTTAAAATAGAGACGTTTATATTGAGCGAGCACCATAATCGCTGCTATATGTATATTACACCTTTTGGTTCGAGTGTTGGAAATAAATACAGCAGATTATAAAAAGGTCACTAATAAAATAATACAAGTGTCAGTATACATAAAAGTGCAGTCAGTACTGCACTAGGGCAGACACTATACATTAACCACATTATGTCTATTTAGAATGCACATTCTCGCGTGCAAATAATTTTTCAGTGATTCTAATTCTGATTTTATATATGTATATGTACAATAAATAATTATGACTCTGTAGGAATGCGCCGACACGCGCGCGTTTCTCAACGCTATGTCTTAATCATTTGGAATGCAAACCACTCACGAATGAAGAGTAAAATATATTTTATTTAGATTTATTCGGTATTGCGTAGGAATATATTTAGCTTTGGTACATTCATTCACGTCTAAAACAGTAAGGAGTTTTCATATATGTCGTTTACATATATGTTAGAGTCGAAGAAAAAACGGTCACAGTAAAAAAGGCCCAGATCTAAACGATCAAATACAAACCTCTAGTTCATTCTACTCTCATTTGATTCTTCGCGCGCGTACGTTCAATTTCGAAATCATTAAGTATGCATTTCTTTACAGTCGACAGCGCAGCCTTGTATCGACCTTGTCACATTACTAACTGTATGTGGGAAAACGACAATCGATAACGCATGTTCAAAGACTAACCACGTTCTTCAAATTAATGGAAAAACGAAGGTCACGGAAAGAAAATCGAACACCTGTCTTCACCACCAATTAATAACGAATTAATTATTTAAGTGTAAATTGTCGTAAATTTACAAACTATACTCAAAACTAGCGACCTTTAACAATGTCCTTAAATTATCACCAGAATCTTTGAAAATGGATTCCATTGGCTACGGAACCCTTAAAAGGTCCCCTCAACACCGTCATGATAATTTCAACAGAACTCACCTCCGGAAATTAAAAGCCAATTCATTCTACAATGGTTCTTATCACAACACAATAAGGCAGCTATTAAGTGGCAATGCCCTCGTAAAGTTTGGAGATGATTCCAATTCGTCAGCAAATCTCTGTCGTTATGTTAACGACGTCGTTATCACTGGTCCACTCGTTACAGGCTGACAAAATTGCTATAATTTTTAAACAAATTTAAATCTTACATGCAGAGGCTTAAAGCTCATTGTTGCAGTAGATTAAAGGTCGCCAATATTTCTTTTGAGCTTCTGATACAAATTTCATGTTATTAAGGTTCCGCAGTAAATATATCAACTCGTCACCTCTGGATTAGTCCAGAAGCTCTCTAGGACAAGTAGACAAAATTATATATATAGGTACCTAGCTTATTCTGTTATATTTCCAACCTTTTTTTTATCGTCCTACCTAATATAGATATCAATCATTCTGAAAGTTCTCTTTGACACATCCGTCCTTCCATGATTTATCGAACACGTGTGAGGGCAACCTCATTCCTTACCAAAATAAATATTACATGGAGATTCTAACGATACGGGGTCATGGGGAACTGTCTAAATATTGAATACAAATATTAATGAACACAATTGTCGATTTAAAACTTCTTACAAGGCACGTCGTGTTCGCCACGGCATTATATTCTTATCGACAACCCTTAATGACCACCTGATAAATTCTACTGAAAAATTCCTTATGTGACTATCACTTGGCTTAATGACTTTGAGTGACAGCGATTCGAAGTCGCAGAACACGACGCGCTTTACCTCGCGGTTACAAGCCACGTCGTGTTCGCCACGGCATCACATTCTTAAGGATTTCTCTTAACAAAAATCTGGAACATTCCTCACCTGGCTGTGGGTGTACGATCGTCTCCACAGTGACCTTGGGCGACAGCGGTTCGGTGCCGCGCGACACGACGCGCCTCAGCTCGCGGTTGTGACCCGCGTCGTGTTCCCGCCACGGCTTAAGATCCATGATGCCGTCAGCGTGGACTCCCTTCATGAACGACTCGATCAGCTCCTTGCC
The DNA here is from genome assembly GCA_038024825.1 of Polylopha cassiicola. NCBI lineage: Eukaryota > Metazoa > Arthropoda > Insecta > Lepidoptera > Tortricidae > Polylopha > Polylopha cassiicola. The sequence goes on from CP149057.1 coordinate 11,288,288, forward strand.
TGGTGAAGATATAAGCACAATAAGTCTAAGATAGCACGCAGTTGTGCATCGCTAATTTCCTTATACCGTATGGTCGTTTTAAACTTTCTACTGAGTTTCTTGCAGCGTGTCTCTTCAGCAATGATTATATCATCGTTTATCAGATCAGAGCGCATATTGTAAATAGCGGGTTTTCAGAAGCGCTCATCAACAACCTAAAGTATTTGTGTGTTCGCCTAAACCTACCTTTGGCAATGTTGGCGGAGTATTGCTTCATAGCGATCTTCTCCACGGTGTTCTCCAGACCGAAGAAGTTCTTCACGTCGAGAAGGGCGCTCTGCTCGAAGCACGTCCACTCGGGATTCTCAGGGTGAACCTGACCAAATAAAAAAAAATACAGGGTGAAATTTTATGACTGTTAAAATTATTACTATCTGATAACGTACATATAAATTATCAACATTTTTTACCAGTCATATCGAAATATTGTTAAGGTAAAAACATTGACTGTCTTTAATATTGTATTAATCTAAGATTTAATGAAAAAAAATCACACAAAAACGCCTTTAATTAATACTAGCGACAGCGCCATTCCGTCCGTCACAATACAATGACACAAAACGGACAAGGACGTTGTCATATTATTGTCCATTTGCGGAATAGCAGTAATTTATCATAAAAACGAGCAACTCTACCTACCGACGTGTAGTGTAAATAAGATCAGACTTGTAAAACGGATAGAGAACTCCCCTTGGGATAAAGTTATAAATTGTTTGTCAGACAGACAGAATAACTTTGTGAGGGGTGGTATTTGGTTGAAACTATTTTTAGGTCAAGATCGTATAATATCATAGGGTTCATTCATCATATTATCTTATGATATTATTAAATCTATGATATTATTATCTTATATTATTATTAAAAGGTTGTCTGGTAGAGAATGCCGTATGGCATTAGGTCCGCCTTATGTACATTTGTTTTTATTGTGCAATAAAGTATAAATAAATAAATAAGTATATTCTTCATTATAAGTCTTTGTTAAATTATTTTGTTAATTTCAATTACTATATATACATCATTATATGTATATACTTGTATTAGATAGTTTATTTTGTAAGTTTAAATTCTATAATTGTTAAAAGCAACTCTTTCAGGTGTTACTTGCGGTGTTTCTTCTCAGCAATGATGGTGTTGACCTTTTTTAAGTAAGTACCTTTACAAATAAATGACATGTATTATATTTGTATTATATTCAAGGTAGGTAAGTATTTATTTTAGTAAAATAACAAACTCGTAAATTAAGAATATATATGTATATCACTTTGCTACTTTCTACCGTGACATGTTAGTCCTCACTGATAAGTATATACATAATAATATGCAGATAAAAACAACATACATTCATGGTAATAAAAACAGCTGATCGTTGAACAAGGTCAATTTCAACAAACAAATATTAAAATACAATTATGTCCATTCACAACTTCCTTCCTTCGCGATAAACGACTACAGAAGGGTTCATTGATAATGACGAGCTAAAAGTAACTTATTCTGCATAAATACTTTACATAACAGAGAGTGGCGTCACTTATTATCAGAGAGAAAATAATAAGATAAGAAACCAGAGAGAAAATAGATAACATAGAAAGTGATGCCAACACGTGAGCCATAAAGTCACATCACTAAAATTAAATATTCACAGCTGCCAACATAATCATTAATATTCATCTTAAGACAGGTATAGACGCGATCCTAATTTGTTTTCCTGTGGCGGTTCAAATCCATCATTCAGCGTCGCTCCAAGATACCGCAATAATTAAAATTCACTCCGGCAACCGGAGTCGATGTCGACAAATCGATCCGCCGCAAGAGATTGAAACCTACCTCACTCTATTTTTGGGAGACCTGTCCATACATAATCTACGTGTTCGTTACGTTGGTACGTTAAGTCAACACGACCAGGGTATTCATATTAAGTCAACATTATTTGGGATTTCAAATGACAAAAACGAAGGACAACACATCGTCGTTATGCCGTAACCTTTGGGCTTATCATGATTAAAACAAGTTGTTCTATTTCACAAGTAATAATTCTGTTTAAACTACATACCCGACAAGTCTACGCTGGTTGGTATCGCAATGCGAATTGTCAATTGTCACCACATTGTCGTGTCGGTGAAATAAGGGCCTGAAAAACCTTTAAGCATCTTACCAGCGAGCCTATGATGAATTGTCGTGTCGACATCTTGTCATGTCGATGTCGTCTTATTCTCGCTTTTATCTGTCAAAAATCGGTACAGTTGTCGACAACAAGAAATCTAGACATGTCGATGTCGTCTCTTATGTCAACAACGGAATAACATCGACACGAAAAACCTTCTCCTTGTCGACAGCGTTCTCAATATTATTTCGACAAGATGTCGACTCGACAGTTCATCATAGGCTCGCAGGTCGCTCATCCTATATGGTTATTATTATGTTCACGGTTATTACCTACGCAATGAAAAGAAACAACCATAACGGATTTAAAACGCGTATTTTATATGGTGACGTTTCGAATATGTGGTTCAGTTCCCATATATGTAGTGACTGAGCTGACGATAGTCTAATGCTAAAGCGGAATTTAAAGGTTTGGAACCGTCGGCAAATAAAGTACGCGAGTTACATCCGTTATAGTTGTTTAATTCCAATATTAGCATGTTATGTAAAAAAAAATACACGTCAACCGACACTGTTATCAGGTTGCAGGGTCAAGACAACTGTCAAATCTGCTAGTTTCTTATGTACATTGCCGAGATAATATTCGCTCTATTGTTTATCTATTACGCCTAGTTTTCTTTATGAACGTATCTAGTTTGGAGTCGAAATAAAAGTGCTATTTATCCAAGGATAAATCTTTAGTTCCGACGTCAGATGTAAATAGTAGGAGCAAACATCGCTTATCACTTGTTATCGCTATCAGCTGATGTCCGTCTGTCACCCTTGACATAAATCACATAAATAAGCGCGGAAATTAATATTCTCGCTTTACCAACTCTCTTTTGAATACTGAGCGTGAAAGTAGTAAATAAAAAGCCAAACTATAAAATCACGAACAAAGAAATATAATATTAAAACAAATCGGCCGATTTTAGTCAAACGTCTTTTGGATATGTTTTAGTGTTACCAATTGAAAAATGTTGGGATAGTTGCTTAATAAATTCGATAAAAAAAAATGACCATAATTGATGCCGTGTCCATTAGGTACTGGTGCCGTCACCCTATTCTTAACAAAAATATGTGCCTACAGAAATAAACCAAAATCGTTTCGAAAACTTTGTAGCTCCTATATTCGTAGCCGACTGAGCTGGCGATAGTCTAACACGGCATGTTAGCAAATAAAATACACGAGTTAAATGCGTTATAATTGTTTCATTCTAATGTGTGATAACCGCGAAGGCTATAATTTATATAACGACTAGCAGCTCGCCCCGGCTTCACACGGATCATCTTTTTTTATAGCCTACGTCACACGGGAATAGTGTAGCTTCCTTAATGTGAAATAATTTTTGAAATCGTCTAGCCGTTCTAGAGCCTATTCAATTACAAACAAACAATCCTTTTTATAATATTAGTATAGATATTGTAGTAAGTACTCATCCCGCGCAGACGAAGTCATATTGTTAATATATATGTAATTGAAAATTACCAATTAAAATACTTTTATTCCATTTTTACACCCGAGTCAAATATGAGCTGACATTTTAAACAGTATTTGTTCGTGACACCGCCCACTACAGCTTCCCTCACACCCCCAGGATCGCTTTGTGCGGTTTTTGAATTAATATTTTCCAGCAAATTAAGCTTTGACTACGTATTTTAATTTGTGAAGATTTATATTAACAGAGAAAAGAATAAACGTTTTATTGGATACAGAAATTTCGGAATAGAAAACTTGAAGAACTTAATCTCGTTTTTAATATATTAATATGTAGTGTGTGTAGAGCAGAGCCTCGGTTTGCGAAACCGGAGGTTGTTGGTTCGAATCCTACTAGTAGCAAATGTTAGTCTGATGAAGACGAACACTGAGTCTCAAATGTTATATACCTATTTAAGTTAAGTTTTAAGTTACCCGAAAGTTGTATGAGTTCAGTCGCTTTTAACAACAGCCCCTACACAGCCCATAAATATATTTTTTATATACTAATATAATAGAGGAAAGGTTTGTTTGTTTGGATTGAATAGGCTCCAAAACTATTTTTTAAAAAATCTTTCACAGTTGGGAAGCTACGTTCACCCTGAGTAACATACATAGGCTATAGAGTATTTTGAAAAAAAAAATAGGGATCCGTGCGAAGCCGGGGCGAACCGCTAGTCACTCTATAAAACAATAGATCAATGTCTAATCACAGATTACGATTCCATACCATAACGTTACGTACTATGATGCAATGTGGAAAGTTACGTTTCATTACGCTATCGACAGTCACTGAGAACTGGCAAACATCCTGCAACATAATGCAACTGCATTTATAATGCACCTGCTCATTCGATCAGAAGAGTTGTTCTGATAGATTGAACAGTTATCTCTATCTATCAGGCAAGCACCGAGTAAGCTAGCTTTCAAGCGTTTGTTACGTGAGCACTTTTTAAACCTTTAGTTTTCATCATCTGTCATTGTAGTTATTTATGTATTTTTGTATATCTATATATTTTAGTAAATTTATGTATTGTATTTATGTAGTGTAAAATCTTCCTGTTATATATTGTATCTATTATATTATATGTATTATTCCTTTTGCGCCTACACATGCTCTCTTTTTGCTTTAAAGGTTGTCTGGTAGAGAATGCCGTATGGCATTAAGTCCGCCTTTTGTACATTTGTGTTTTATTGTGCAATAAAGCGTAAATAAATAAATAACAGTTGCAATTACGATATAAATAAGAACGGCGTCAATATTGTACCAAAGACAATAGGAATGACGACTGGAGGCTCGTGAGTGTCTCGTTATGGTACAATTTATACCATACCGTGACGTCACAAACCCCCAGTCTCGAACTTTTGAAGCGCTTACCTTTGCCATTTGTAGTTCGATTGATAGAAGAAAAAATACGTGTTCAATCAATTTTGGTAGTTCACTTTATGGACAAAGAAAAAAATGATTCTTCATTCCTATAACTTTAGAAACATCGCAACCTTCGAAATAATAATAAACAACTATTTAAAAAGGTACTCTTTTAACGTCGCCAGATGAAAATATTACTTTAGTACCTTTGGTTCTATTTCTGCTTTTAGCCAACTTAATTACCAGATGTATTCTTATGTTTCTTCTAACATATACATAAGTGAATTCGATTGTATATCCACATGACTCGTTTTATAGTAAACATGTTTACACACGAACACACGGGCATATTTGTATTACAATACACCGACGTATTCAGTCGTGACAGCAATAGTAATATTATTTAAATACAATGACAACCGAAACCCGGTACCTACTTACAGTAATTGTCTTCCGTTATTAACCACTAGCTTCTGCCCGCGACTTCGTCCGCATGGAACTCCTCCTTTTTTGTAGTCGGTTAAAAAGTAGCCTATGTCCTTTCTCAGGCTCCAGACTTTCTTTGTAGAAAATTTCATTTAAATCGGTCCAGTAGTTTTAGCGTGAAAGCGTAACAGACAGACAGACAGACAGACAGAGTTACTTTCGCATTTATAATATTAGTAGGGATGAGAGCTAGAACGTGGGCAACGTTCAACGTTAACGTTAAACGTTGGCACCAAAATGTATGGGATTTGACACCCGCGAACGATTGTGACATACGTCATAATCAAATCCCATACTAGCTTCTACCCGCAAACACATCTGCGCACGATATGTACCTTACGCCATATCCTCATAAAATATCCCTACTTATATTATAAATGCGAAAGTAACTCTGTCTGTCTGTCTGTCTGTCTGTTACGATTTCACGCTAAAACTACTGGACCGATTTATATGAAATTTGGTACAGAGAAAGTCTGGAGCCTGAGAAAGAACATAGGCTACTTTTTAACCGACTGCAAAAAAAGAGGAGTTCTACGTGGACGAAGTCGCGGACAGAAGCTAGTAGCCTATATAGATGTATAAGCTGAATTATTGTTAAGTTTCATTAAAACCCATTTTAAGTAGTTTTTGCGTTAAAGAGTAACAAGCATACATCCTTACAAACGCAAAAGTTTTTAAGAATGTATCGACATTCTTAAAAACTTTTGCGTTTATAATAGGTAGGTACAGAATTTACAGTACCTACAAAATTCAGAAAATACGCTCACATTTTTGTACAAAGTTTATGTCAAGTGAGCGCCATGTCGTAGTAATTAAAGTCGGGTTTAATTAAAAAATAGTTGTGTCACAACACGAGGCCCGCGTTGAACACAGTTGCGAAAGGGCGTAAGTACCTACCTACAAATACCAGCCAGGATTGACGTGATGGATTTAGACCAAATAATTGTATCTAATGTGGTTAAATATTTAACTTGCACATAATTCAAAAATAGGCGGAATGTGGCAACTCATAAATATTTATGCTATACTAGCTGCCCTGGTAGACGTCGTCCTGCCCGTCCGATTGTTTCGTCAAAGATCTGTCAAAGTCTTCTGTCACTTACCGTCAATCACTTTGTATATGGGAGTATAGAAAGATGTTGATTTTACACTTTTTCAAGATGTTTTTTTTAATTTTTTCTACTTGCAAACCTTCCCTGGACTCCCACAAATAATTCAAGACCAAAATTAGCCAAATCGGTTCGTGCGTTCTGGAGTTATAGCGTCAGGGAGGAAAACCCGACTTATTTTTATATAATAGATAAATATATAGCACTGAAGAGTAGAGAATAGTCTTGAACCCACCTTTATACCCTATTCCAATACTCAAAATAATACATAAATACTCTAAAATAAGTGAGTATAGACTTAAGAAAGTATATTTCATTTGTGTCGATTGAAGTCAACTAATTGTAGAGCGAAGCGAGGAACTCGAATACAAAATTCTAAGCACAGCGGAATATTTAGCCACTAAATACGACTTAATTGTAATTTCTGATGATTTCGCGGTTAAATAACACATTGAAATGAAACGGATTTAGCCCTCGTAGGGATATTAATTTTTAAGCTGATGTTTTGGAAACTACAGTATCCCACATTTGTAGACATTAGTGTTAAACCAGTCAGCTCCGTCAGCTATGAACCGTTGTTTAAATTTTAAATACAAAGCGTATTCAATCAGCTCGCTATCTTGAGAGAAATAATTACGTTTTTATGTTTTAACAATGATCCAATTAAGTGAAGCGATTAGTAAGTTTATAATTGCAATGTTAACACATGACACTCACGTAGGGTAGCCATGTCTAAATTTTGGCGACCAGGAGAAGCCGCGTAAAATCCCCGGATTTTGGAGTCCAAAACCCGGACACGTTAACATAAACCAGGGTAAAAAAATGAAACGGTACTCAAATTACATTTTCGTACCCGGACGCCGGTGAAGGTCCGGGAAAAATCCGGAGAAGCCCGGACGGATGGGGGGACCCTATACTCACGTAATATCTGCATTTCTCGAGCACGCCGATGCGACTGGCGAACGTCTCGTTGGTGGCCTCGATCTCCAAGACGCGCGCGCGCATGTCCAGGTGGTTCTTCTGGATGAAGTACACGTAGTCCACGCCTACCATCTGACGGAGACGAAATAATAAAATAAATATACCACGAGATAATTAAGTGAATCTTTGTAGCACTATATTCATAACTAGCTTCTGCCCGCGACTTCGTCCGCGTGGAACTCCTCCTTTTTTGCAGTTGAATTTCGTTTTTTTTACAGTCATCATCCCTATTCAACTTGGATAAAACCGCAGTTCTAGTAGACAATGAACAAGACAAATAAAATAGGTATTTCATATTCGGGGAAATTATAAGGATTCTACGTAATAAAGTATTTAACAATCGAATTTAATTTCACGCATATAAATGCGTGCACAATTGTTTTATTTTTATAATTAGGCGCAAGAGTAGATTACGAAGAACAATCATCTCACGTTTTCACAAAGTCAGAATAAATCATAAAAATCAATAATAGGTTATTATTACTATAAAAGTAACAGGCCATTGTTGACTCTATAACAGTCGTTTCACGTGAGAACCGCTGTCTCAATTCAACGCTGGACATAAGATGGAAGTTTCTTTAATAAAATAATATCTATTATTTTCTATTGGCGCATTTTATCAATACAAACTCAATAAAGCCTTATTATTCGATTTTATAGTGAAAACTGTCTACAATTAATCGCTGCTTCTAGTTTTTATTGGGTTGAATGTGTAGAAAGGTGAAAATTGTCCTTACAAATTAGTTTAGGCCCTGAGTTCTTAACCTAGATGGTCTTGTCTTAGTACAGATGGATCTTCGAGCGTTTGAGCCGCCGTCATTAGGACATATATATATCTATAATGGTTGCAAATAATATTATTAAGGATCAATTGAAATAATATTTGTACATTGTACCACTTCAATTCTTGTTACCTACTTATTGACTCTGTTCTTAAATAGATATAAAAAACAAAGACGGCATCTTAAAACGCTTGGACATCCGCTCAAATATCATTAAGTAAGTATGTATTAAGTACCTTTTTAAGAAGGTAAGGTGCGTCCACGTTGAGCTGACAACGCCGCGTGGTGTCGCGCTGGGAATCATCAGCGGACCAGCTGTCCTCGGTGATGACGCACTCCACCACAACTGGAATCTGAGGGCATGACGGAAACCGCCTCTCGTAGGCCTGCAACAATAACAAAAAGGATTCTAGAACTACATGGAAACAGATTTGTGCCCCCGTCCGGTTTTGCAGTAAAGGCCCATTAGCTGGCCAACTTCGCTTCAGTATTCAGTTCGAAAAAGAACAGATTTGCAAATCTCATTCACTATATTAGGATTCATGAAATTGTATGAAACTTAGATATACTTCCGGTTGGTTTTAGAATGTTCAGCTCGTATTCATACGTTGGGTTCCTAAGTTTAGTTTCCTAACATCAACTCCGAATTGATCCTAACTTTAGCCATGTTTTACGAAACGTGAGTAACTTAATAATAACTTGTATATAACTTCAAGTATAAGTTACTAGCTTCTGCCCGCGACTTCGTCCGCGTGGCACTCCTCCTTTTTCGTAGTCGGTTAAAAAGTAGCCTATGTCCTTTTTCAGGCTCCAGACTTTCTTTGTGCCGAATTTCATTTAAATCGGTCCAGTAGTTTTATATTAGTAGGGATTGTGGTCGATTTTCTTATTTTTTTTGTTTGTAGTTATAAAAACTTGCAATTACCTAAAGAAACAACATTTAAATGAAAAACTGCCACCGCGTCCAGATGATTTATTTCAGTCTTTAAAATAATCCGGTAATATTCATTAAAAAATAATGTACTACTTATTATGTATTTACAAACAGTAAAATTCCAGTATGCACTAACCGACTGTGCAATTAGCCGGCTGCAAGTGGATGCAACACAATGCACTCCAACAATTGAGTGTTAACACCTGCATTTGTAGACACAAATGCATGTGATAAACCGTCAATAGTTTACTATAGAAAACGGTAGTGATTCTCTCAAAAGTAATTTACTGTCAATAGAGTCAAAGAATTTGAATATTGTCCTAAATGGAGTCAGGAATACCTATGATCATATTCCGACAAATAAAAACCATTACTTGAAACATTCTCAATACCACTTTTACTTTTCCGTAAAACAAGGATTTCGGCTCAGTTATAGGAACTTTTATTCCTATCTAACTTATGAACAACTTATAATATACTAGCTTCTGCCCGCGACTTCGTCCGCGTGGAACTCCTCCTTTTTTGCAGTCGGTTAAAAAGTAGCCTATGTCCTTTCTCAGGCTCTAGTCTTTCTTTGTACCAAATTTCATTTACATTGGTCCAGTAGTTTTAGCGTGAAAGCGTAACAGACAGACAGACAGACAGAGTTACTTTCGCATTTATAATATTAGTTAGGAAGTTAGGATTGCCAACATTCCTTTATAAGAACGTTATTAGTAATTCCAGTCTCATAATTTTATTTTATAGAACAACTTAGCTTTTAGGGTTGGATTAAGTGTCAAAACAAACTATACGACTTGCAAATATTGTCGTTAGTTTATCTATGAAATAAGTACACAAATTTAAACAATTTCTAACTTATACTAAAGTTTCAATAGCTCTATCACACAACTTTGATTACTTGTGCCACAGTAATACAAGCGGGATGAGCGTCGACCACTCATTGTAAATTTATATAAATACGCGAGTTAAATCCGTTAATAGTTGTTTCATTCCAAAATTTATATAATCATTTGAAGCGAACAACTTCCTTGTGGTTTTAAAATAGTACACGAATTATAAACATTATTCTTATTAGAATCAAACATGACGTAATTGCAATCACAGACATATTTTGCGTTTATTAAATATGATACGTTTACAAAAAATACACCAGTTTTCAAATGTTAATTTAAATTAGGTAGGCATAGAAAAAGATAGCATATATATGACAGTAATGTGTTGACTCATTGAATAAATATGTCAGTGAATCTTTCTCCTTAAAATATATATCATACAAGCGGCCCACCACAATTTCGCAATCTGTAGGCTATGTTTCTAGGGTTACCTAATGTAGCTTTACAATGGTGAAATAATGTTTAAAATCGGCACAATATCTATAAAACTATCTACCCGGGCTGTAGGAAATTAGTTAGTACGTACATATCAATGTTATTTACTATGTCGACCATGCACTTGGTATAAATATCGGTCAAGTTTATTTGCTTCCGACATTATTCCATGAAAGGTAGTTTTCCTTAAGACAGACCTCATGATTCGATGTGACACTGCCGAAGACTTATATGAATTCTAATGTCACGAGGAAAACATTTACTTATCAATACATATATATATATATACAGGGTACCTACATACTTTAAATCACGTCTGACAATATTAAGAAATAAATATGAAATTTGTCTTATTACAAACCCACCTTTTATATAAACTCTCATCTTTGTATTTAGAACTATTACGAATATATTAAATTACAAGATATAAGAAATTACTTTAAATTATATTTTTATCTTCCTAAATAAGAAAAAAAGGTTTATCTATTAGATTCCACTCTTCTGAACAACATTATTAAATAAATTCACGATACAACCAGTAGGTACATATCTGTGGATTGTACAACTTAATAAGGATTAATAACGTGGTTGTTTTTAAAACTGTCATAAAACTACTGCCATTAGGTAAACAAGAATATGATACTACGTACTGTATAAAACAAAATACATATTAAAAGACTCAAATACATAGTATTATAAAACAGTATAATATATTAAAAGAATGAGCGTCCTGCACAATACCTTTTAATATTTATAGTCACAAAACTCTCACTACATCGCTATTCAGCCCACGTCCATCTGGCATAAAGAAAAGGCAAGGACAATAGTTGCAAAGGATGTTTTTAAAAAGTTTATTAAGTATAGGTATATAATATACCTATTACCTATGCATATTTTATAATACTCTAATCATTTCTGATGCCTTCGCGGTTATATCAGAATGGTGTAAAACAACAGTGGCACTTAATACGCACATATAATATAAAATGTTACATATATTGTTTATATTCAATGTAAAAAGCTTTTACTCCAGAGAGTATTTAAATAATGGAAAAGTTTCCTTCTTGCTGCTCCACCTGTGGGAGGATTATAGGAATCGAAGATAATGCTTTATAAGTTTTACGAATACGCTCAGATAATTTTAATGTACTTATGTAAAGTTTATACAGAAAGGAAACACTTAAATATAAGTGCCAGTATAATTTTATTAATCTATGTAAACTACCATTGCACTACCATACTTAAATAGTATTAAGTATCAAAGTGACCTATTTCAACATAAATATACATATATATATTTACGGCCTTTATATTTGTCCTAGCATAATATCTATTTTACATTTTTAAAAGGGTACTAGTATTAATAGACATTTCTAAGTAATTGTTACGATCATTAAAATAAGTCCGATTCTTTAAATTTCTATTTACTTAATCTATTTTTAATGTACATAACTTCAACAGGAAAATTATTCAGCCTTAAGTCATCAAGAATTTAACTCTTAAGTGAAATTGGTAACTACTACCGTGACTTTTAATCACAGATGAGCACTAGATTTCTTAAAAAAAAAATAAAAATCAATGAAATCCATCGAAAAAGTATCAAAATAAAAAATATCACTATATATAAACACTAGCGGTTGGCCCCGGTTTCGCACGGATTTAAAAAAAAATCTTTAGCCTATGTCACTCACGAATAGTGAAAGAATTTTTCTAATCGGCCCAGTCGTTTTGGAGCCTATTCAATCAAAACAAACAAACAAACCTTTCCTCTGTATTAAAATATATTAGTATAGAGTATAGAAGACAGGTTACGCCCGTATGCCGTTTTTTTTTAAGCAGGCACTCTATTTTCAGATTAAAATGATTTCATTTTGTTTTCATATAATTTATACCACCTGTGTTTGGGATTAAGTGAACTCAAGCAGCAAATAATTTAACGAAAACACGATTCGATAATCGAAGGAATAAGCATTCCGGCCTTCGCCGTCGACGGATATGAAATCGAGGCATTACACAAGATCTAGCAGACCAGAAATTATAACAGTATCTAAGACCTTATTTACAAGCAGATACAGTTCAAATCCAGTTGCGAATACGGTTGAGAAGTTTGCTTTGCACGTTCCACTTCCATTTCAGATGTACTGACGGAATTTAATTTCCTTACAGGATTCCTCTTGAAACCTCTTCCTAAACGGATAGATTATCTTAGACTTGTGTTTGAAGTCAGTAGGTAAATAAATAAATATTCACACTTGTAAAACTCTAGATATTTCTAGAAGAATCGATGCAAGTTTATACATTAACAACACGTGTGGAACAATGCCTGAAACTAGTGCAGCTAACTAGTATCAGGCAGGTAACAAGACAGGTTACTTCCTTACATCGTTTCACTTAAAAACCCATTCCATAAATATGTAGGTATATTTAAGGAACTTACTGTTATAATTATAATAATATAATATGATCTCAGTAAAATTTTGAGCTGCGTGGCCATTGTGATAGCACATTTTCGTAAGTCTAACACATCTACTATATCACAGAAATCGAAATCAAAAATATATCTATTCGAATTAGAAGGTCAGAAAGTACCATTTCCGAAAAAACTTCACTTGAGAAGAAACGGCAAGAAACTCAATAAGGTAAGTACTTATCATTTTTTCAAAACACATAATTAAGTACCTACAATTTATCTTTCCAAAATAAATAAATACAAATAAAAAAATAAAGATAAATTACACCTGGGCTAATGATCCCAGAACATTTTTCAATGAGTTATCGGACTATCTTTTCTTATTCACAAATGATCTCAAGTAATATCAAAGTGATTGTAAAGTCATAAAACACTGCCATTCAAATGTCTTGAGACAAATTTGACTCGACATTTCTCTATCAATAGATTTAAGTGTGTAAATCGACACAATAGCATTCGAGACCTACTCATTCTACTCAATCGTCCCTCAACTATGTGTTAGTAAGATAATGCAATAAAACAGAATTGGATTATCCGTAGCCGTGGTAAAGTGTGGACTGGAGTAAGGGTGTACTATCGGAAATCGATGGGGTCACAAATTGACTAAGTCTAGGCAGTTTAATGCCTATTAGCTGCTAATGCTTCTTAATATTAGGTTTCAGAACTCAAGGCTGTATATAACGTAATATGTCATAACAAGCTGAAGATGTCTCAAGGACAGGATTGATTATCTGTGGAAAACAATACAAGTTTACTGAAATATAACAAATTCGAACTTACCTAAGTATATTTTATTTAAGTACATTTTATTACGGGAAAATGTCAAGATTGTTGTCAAAAGAATTAACGTATGAATGTGTGTGTTGGAGAAAACCAATAAAAGTTATTAGATTAATTAAAACTTTTGAATCACCATAAAATCAACTACACAATTGTTAATGTTAAATACTTATACCAAATGAAATCCCAATTCTCTGCAAAAACTCATCAACCATTTTATTGATAAAATACACTAAACGACCCTTATCATATTCCATCTCTACTTCACCGATGGAACACATCAAAAAGAAAACTTCTACAGGTAATAATCCCTTAATCTTGTTACAAGTTCCAACAGAATAGATAGTACATGATAGCAACATAATGTAATGATCAAATTGTGCTCAATACTATGAGCTCACAATAGAATGTCTCTAATACGATCAGCTTCTAACAATAGGCCGAAATCGTTGGTTCCGAGTAAAGGCGCCGAAAGTCTAGCCTTTTCTGCGGTCTAGAAATTTATTGTTAACGGATCGAAGGCTTCCGAAAAATAGAACACGATGTGTGGAAAGATTTCGCTTAATGTCGTTATGATATATTGGGAGTAAGACGAAATTAACACTCTACCAAAACTAGAACGAACATATAATATAAACCTACACATCAATGGAGTTAGAAACAAGTAAGCTATAACAAAGTAAAGAAGAGATGAAGTAAACACATCATAAATTAACTTACAAGTAATCCAGTATCAATTATAATTTATTAAACTAGCTATCTGAACCTCAAGACGCTGTATTTATCAGCTAGAATAGTTTATTCGGGACTTAATTGGACATCGTGAAATAGGCCCATAAGTAGGAAAACTTTACATTTCAACGTCAAGCGTAAGTTAATATTCCGACTACAAAGACGTTATCACCATGAGCACATATTTTTACTGAATTACGAATTCCAGCAAGTAGACAAGTCTGGCTGTCCTAATTAGAAAGTTATCAAAGCTGACCTAAAATGGCTTACTATTTAGGGCTTAACCTAAATTCAAAACAAAATGAGGCAGATCCTTGCGCTTCTGATGTTTTCTTCGAAAATGTTCGGAGGACAAATTAATGCTCAAGGACGCAGAAACGATAGCTTTGGATTATAACATAAATACGCTTCAATTTTTTTTTGTAGTAGGTAAGTATAACTATTATCTAACAAATATAAAACAAGTATAAAAAATATCTTAAACCACATGCATAACGCAGAATAAAGCTCTGACTTCTATTGTAATGTATTATCTTCTTCTTCTTCTTCTTTCTTATATATAAAAATGATTCGCAAAATGTGTTGGTAAGCGCATAACTCGACAACGCCTGGACCAATGTGGCCAATTTTTTTTTTAAATGTTTGTTGAAGTCCAAGGATGGTTCTTACGGCGGAAAAAATCAAATAATGCCGGGAAAACCCTAAAACCAGCCCTTTTCTTTTCCCATACAAACGTTGTCTAACTAAAGTTAACTAATTTGAATTTCGAACGGGCAGGATGACGTCTGCCGGGATCGCTAGTATCTATATAAGTGACGATCAATAACAATACAGCGCATTTCGTGTTGTAAAGTGTGAACTGAATTCAGAGCAGATTAAAAAAAAAACAGTAGGCATACGTTGAATGAATGACCTAGTTATGAATGAACATGAAGTTATTACATTGCTAAGTCAATGTGCCCTGCCCTGTAACACTAGCCGACCTCACCGCAAACCGGTGCCAACCAATCACAAAAAGGCTTCAGTTGTGACGTCAAATAGTCCATTCATTAATACAGTTGATTAATTAAGTATTCACAAAAAGGCACTTTTAAGCTAAAGAGTTTCTTGCGACGTTTCTTCTAAGCGATGTCAGTAATGGATGGTCTTTCCGAAGCGCTGGTAGACTTAATATTTAAAAAAAAACTTTTTTCACTAAGTAATGATTTGATTTAAGTTACCGCACATTGCTGGTTGTAATATGTAGGTATTGTATCCACTTCTCAAATAGATTCAGGTAAATTAACACAGTACAATTATTATTTGGTTTCATGTAGAAACCCAGAATAACATTCCGACAGGTTGACCTAAATCCTATTTATGTCATGATCACGGATCTCCCTATTTCAGTAAGTATTCTCAACCTTCTATTTTTGCAAACTGTTATTCGTTTATATGGATTCCTGATATCTTAATCCAATTACGTCAACGTGAAATCCAGAACGTAATCTTTCTTATTGAATTTCATGACTTGGAACAAATACACATCAATCTCAATTACCCATTACCTATTTCGTACCGAAATAATATTAGGAAAGTTTGATCATAAAAATAGGTTTATTCACATCTAAGGTAACAGCTGTTTTCAAAATTATACACATTTTCTGCATTCGCTGGATGCGGGCAGTATCAGGCAGTATGAAAATAATTGTTGTGGCTAACTTTTAAGGTAAGTAAATTTTCTCAAAGGTTTCTTCCAGAAGTAGAGATTTGGCTGATATTATGATAATAATGCAAAGAACGACTAAGACGTACCACTAATTGTGATTTAGAGCTTTATTATGTTAAATAACTAATTGGAATATTTATAGGTGAGCCTTATACAAAGTAATCCGGCTTAGTTAAAATTTCTGTAATCCTTTGGATTAAAACAATATTTGGAGCACATGACTTATGTCCAGCAGTAGACAGTGGTCCAGTAGGTATTCAATAAATTACTAACTACTAATATTCCTGATATACCATGCAGCTGTTTTTATTCCATAGTAGAGAACAAATGCCTACATTCCGTGGAAATGCAAATCCAATGTAAAACTGTTACAAAGTTTTAAACTATAAGCTAAGGCGGAGGCTGAGGGAGGCTCTACATAATATAAACCTCAACACAAAGTGGTATTACGCTGTATAGAATGCGCTTTTGTTGAGCCGTGGCCCGAGGGGAGAGTACGAACCTCTCATGAGAACCCTTCACGCTGCAACGAAACTTGGAAAATGGCTTTTCATTTGTTTTCTTTTGTGATGGAAGTACCTACAGGCTATGAAAAGGCAAGTAAGGTAATAATAATTGACTGTACAGAAAATGGACAATAAAAGTAGGTAAGAATCTCTCTCTCCATTCTTCCTGTACTTCTAAAGTCAAAGAAAAAAAATATATTATTTTACTGTTCACCATGAAACGATTTTAGCGTGAGTATATCTTCTAATATATAGAAATTTCGTGTCGCGGTGGTTATGATCGCAGTACTCCGAAACGGCGCCTTCGATTTCCATCAAATTTATGTGTACATTTGGTGGGTAAGTATATGAGTTGTGAATAATATTTTTTTTACCGCTATATAATTAGGGTAACGGCAGTTCAACATGTGCCGGGTCAGTTAATATTATATTATTTAATAATAAAATAGGTATTTATTCAGCCACCGACTGCCACAAAACATAAATCCGAATTAACAAACAATAGCTCTCACAGTAAATACAAGTTATATTATATGATGATTTTTTAAATCACCTTTTGCCCTCTTTTCGACGTACTGCGGCATTGTTCAATAATGAATTGTCGTCGATTAGTGATATGTATGCAAATCGTGTTATCGCCAGTTAATTTATACTTAAGTAATGCAAATTGGATGGTAAACTGTTTTCGTGGCCTCATTTTGTTAAATGCACACTTTACTTTTTTTATTCAGCGTCATTATGCACGTTTGACAATAAATTGTAGCACTACACATAGGTAGTATAAGATCAATAACACTAAAATGATGCATTTCAATAGTAACTAATTAAATACTAATTCTTACACCATAACTACGGTGTAACTTCTTAAGCACCGGTAAGTAAACAATAGTAAACATTTTAATATATATCGATACCATCACCTTAAAAACCATTTACCGCTTAAACCTGACATCTCGGACATTTAATAATTCATAAAAAAACATCAAAAACAACCCACTAATTTATCTCCTAAACAAAGTAAACACTAATTAACAAGACTCATAAACTGGAAAATCTGCTTTGAGGTTACTAAATAGCTAAAAACCCAATTAGAGTTGCAAAATCTCAAGCGCCCTTCGTAAAGGCTTTTCACATCTTCCCATTAAGTATAACATAATCTCGCAAAATATAAATATATGTGCAAATCTTAACAAGTACAAAGTCGACTTTATCAGAAAAGCTTAAAGTTCACTTACTATCGCAAAAATTCACATAGAGATTTTTGATCCCGGAAGAAAGCTTGTAAAAAGCCTACGACAACTTTTATTCTGCAAAACGGTGTTTGATACCATTTTTCTCCGTCTCTTTCGAGCATCGTTTGAGAATAATGGGAAGGAAAGGGTCAGAAGATTCGAACGTCATCAGGGGGGTTTCGCAGACCGTGCAGGCTGTGACGTAGATCCAGCCCACGCACAGCGGAACGACGTCACACCTCGCTCTTGACATTCAAAACGCATACGACCTCGCCCGTGCAAGGTGGAAATAGAACTCTTACATATCGGTCAGTGGAATCCAAGTGGGCCAACCTTGACCCTTATCTCTTGCGAATTAACAAATCTTTGGCAATTTATTTTTGAAAGTAAACGGTAACTGAGCAATGGTGACTTGCCAAACTTGGAACTATACCTTTTGAAGCAACGTTGATAACCAGTAGAAAAATTTGTACATTATTTTTGACGGCTTCGAATCTTAAATTTCCAGAATGTCAACTCTTTAATTTTGAACTGCCGAACCATGACAGTTCACATACGTTCAGTAGTGACAAGGGTTTCCATCCAGACCACAGACAACAAAACAATTCATACGAGACGAAAGCATAGATAATGTCACTCAATTTCTTTGAATGATAGCGAGACAAAAGCCTGTTTGTACTATTGTGCCGTAGACAGTCTTTTATGGTATGGTAGCCGTTGAAATGTTTATGAGAAATGAGCATCGATTGACTTCTTTAATCTGTGACATATAGTACTTAGAAACGTGTTTTCTATAAGTAACACAATGGTCTTTAATCTCTCGTTTTTATCTGTCTCGATAATTAACTGGTAGCTAAAGCCGGTCTCATCTGTATATATTTAAGTACTCATCCGTTCCTTAGAATGGAAAAACTATATAGGGTCGCGGATATTAATTGAAATGCTGACGTTTCGAGAATAGTCTAACACGTAAATATGTGAAAACATCAGCTTTTCTTACTTAAACACTTTTTCAAGAGCATACTTTGTGCTAAAACGGTGTGAATATTTAAATATCAGTCGGCAAATAATATTTCTAGAAAGAACTTCACCTTCCAGAAACTGTCCAAAAGTTCTTAAGAAGATTTAATAACGAAGCAATCTCTCAAGGAGCTGCAATTTCCCATCTGATGTCGCCCGACCGTGCTGCTAAATTAAATAATGTTTCTATCAAATTTAAACTTGCCTCTGCCTTAAAAGAAATATTCTCTGGCTTTATTTATTATGAACCTAATAATAACCACGATAGAGGATACAGAATTACATCTTCTGTGAAAATTTCAACCTGCTAAAAATCACGGCTCATGAAATACAGTCTGATGACATATGGACGGACAGACAGCGGAATCTCAGTAACATTTTACCCTTTGGATACGTAACCCAAAAAAAAGTATAGAAAAATTACGAACTCTGAATTCTTTCAGAGGCGTATATTTTTAAAAGCAGTAAGTTCCTACTTACAGTATTTACACATATGGATGTGTACAATAGTGTAGGTACATACAATAAGTACTTATAACAAGTATGGACTTGTGATTACCTCCTTACCTACTAAATTAGACCCACACTTTGACATCATAACTTTGACGGAAACCGGAGGTTGCGGGTTCGAATCCTGCTAGGGGCAGATGTCAATGTGATGAGTACTGGTATCTGTACCTGAGTCTTGGATGTCTTATATGTATTTATGTATGTTTATCCGTTGTCTAGTACCCATAGTACAAGCTTTACTTAAATTGGGCCTAGATCATTTGGTGTGAATTGTCCAAAGATATTTATTTATTTATAGCTTTATTTTTTTATCAGGTGGTAATTCAAAATCTTTTCTTAAACTGGCAAACGATATAGATACAATAATCAAACATTCAGGTCAGAGGCGATATATGACGAGACATTTGACCTCAGTATCGCAGCACAATATAGGTCGCGGTTGTGTTTGAGCGAAAACGGTAACTTTAGACATGTGACTAGAAAGGTTATAATGATAGCTCTAGCCCGCGGCTTCGTCCGCGTAGAATAGTTAGTTGGTATTATCGTGATGATATATATATTATAGCCTATAGCCTTCCTCGATACATGAGCTCTAACACTGAAAGATTTTTTGAGTATTGATGTTTAGGTATATATGGCACTAGCTTCTGCCCGCGACTTCGTCCGCGCGGAACTCCTCCTTTTTTTGAAGTCGGTTAAAAAGTAGCCTATGTCCTTTCTCAGGCTCCAGACTTTCTTTGTACCAAATTAAATCGGTCCAGTAGTTTTAGCGTGAAAGCGTAACAGACAGACAGACAGACAGAGTTACTTTCGCATTTATAATATTAGTTAGGAGTTAGGATGTTCTTGCAAAAAAAATCTCTGCACGGACATTTCTTTATACAGCTCCTTATAGTTAAAAAGATCCATATAATTTCCGTCCTAAAAATAATCACATTTCAACAGCCAAATCCAACAAAACCCAACAAACTTAAAAGGATTACAGTCAAACACGTCCTAATGTACTGGAAGCTCTGAATGTGTAAGCACTCACGCCGACTCATAAACAAAGCTTGCCGTTCTATTACGTAGATAAACGGAGTTTATTTTGATACCAGCTAAGTATAACCCTGCATCGAAAGGATTAGTACGTCGTTAGTTGGTTTTGGATTCGAATTCCATTACATATACGTCAATAACAAAAGGCAACAGAGGAGTGGTTTCCATATAGGCGCATTGTTATTTATTATGGGGTGCCTACAAGGGCGTGCATTCCATATAGGCACAATGGTATAAATGTATGGAGTGCCTACCCTGACGCAGTACATGCGCGACCCTCACTGCACGCGCCTGGGTGCCTACCCTGACGTTATAACACGCCACGTAGCACGCATCCGATTAGGCACCGTTGGCTGACTCTAGGTATAGGTACTCTTATATTCAACTCACTAATATTATAAAGGTGAAAGTTCTTGAAGATATAGATATATATATGTATATATTATTTTACTTGTATCGCACAAAAGTTATTAAAGTGTACACACAGCAATAGCGAACGAACCTGCAGATTACTTCAACCTTTTTATGACGCAGGAGACTTTCTATTTTAAAGTTATTATCTACATAATCATTTAAAATGGAAAGAAACTGTCATATGCATGTGTGATATGTCTAACATAAACAAAGAGAACAGATGATTGATTAAACAATATCCGCATGATACGCACGAACGGCGTGACGACCAAAACGTGAACGCGAGATAAACACTCACATTCCCACACACGAGCTCAATTGATAGATAGCATGCGTCCTGAGTGCGCCGGCGCATCGGTCGTAACCGACTATATCTGCATATCTGCACAAGAGTGCGCATGACACATTTCTTCTCTAGTATGACTTCTTGACGACGTCCCATTCATAAATCTATACTAATATTATAAAGCTGAAGAGTTTGTTTGTTTGTTTGTTTGAACGCGCTAATCTCAGGAACTACTGGTTCGAATTCAAAAATTCTAATTTTTATTGGATAGACCATTTATCGAGGAAGGCTTTAGGCTATATAACATCACGCTGCGACCAATAGGAGCGAAGAAACAGTGGAAAATGTGTAAAAAAACGGGGAAAATATGAAGCCTTATGAAGAATTACAATTGATTAAGTGAAAGTTAGAAGACTTTGTCAGATCTTTGACGAAACAATCGGACGGGCAGGACGACGTCTGCCGGGGCCGCTAGTGATTTATATGAGGAAAGGTGGATAGGTAATAAGCATAAACAGCTCTGGAATTACGAGTGTATCAAGACAAATTTAATGTAGGAAACATAGGGACCACGGTGGGATTAGAACCCAAACCTATACCCTATTGCGTGATGGTATTGCGAAGTAGGATTGAGGACAAGTCACGATGTTGTTTTGATTTTTTATCCATATCGTTATTATGGTACAAAACAATAACACTCCTATATAATTTTGGTGACAGAGTATTGTTATCTACTGGTAGGTCGCTCAAAACTTTGACCTCGTCTCAACTTTGACATTCATCGTCAACTATAAAAAATTTTCTTCATACTTAAAAGCGAATGAAACTAAGATAAGTATCATCATGCATAATATTCTGCCTACATTTACCAAGTCTAGGACATATACAGCAAAGTTGCTTTCTACAAAGGTCATAATGGTGGAACTTTGACCGTTAACATTTTTTATTTACATAAAAGGGTCTCACTGGCCTCGACGACGAATCCTCTAAACAAGCAAAACAGCAATTCGCTCATATCTGTTTAGGCTCGTATTTAGTGTAAATCTGGCACATATATAATTCCAGAGTAGACCCAGCATACGTCTATCATATAATATATCATCTTATTGTGACTAAATGAAATACACCCCCTGAATAAACAGTGGGTTTGAAGTTAGACAACTAAGTACTTTAAACAGATTTAACTAGCGTATATAAATTTATAAATGCTGAAATCACGTCTCAAAGCATTATCTGTTCAACTATTTGCAACTTAAATTGTGTTTTACTTGCTAGAACAGTTGCAAATATCTTATCCGAAACTTACTTCGAAATTGTAAAACACACTCAAGCAACAGAAACCGGCTCTAGAAACATGCTACAAATTTCTAAATTATCCTTTCAGAGGAATGTGGCTTAGACCAAGCGCTCATTAAAGATTCTGCAAGAGACCAATAATTGTTTTGACTCCACTTAAAGCAATTATTCTAAGAAACATGATTGACGTTTTCTCGAAGCAAAATAACCTATAAGTGTTGACGGTGACATTAAGTTATAAGAATATGAGATACGCTATCGGCCAAAACGATATCTTCACTTCTAGTTGATTTCAGTTTACAAACAAGATGTGTGCCAGTTTGATAAAAACCGGTCCATTATCTAAGTTCTCTGTCCTCTCCATCCTCCAATTTGTCTTTACGTAAAGCGGCCGATATCTCTGCAGAGGCGGGGGAATTGTTCAAATTATTCAGGAGCTCACATCCCACGTTCGAACTAAATTCCAACTACAAATTCCAACCAACAGATGCTTCGCTATCTAGAGCTGTCTCCGTAATACCTAAGCGGAACCCGTCGAACCATTCGAGCCCAACCCGACGAAACGGACTTAACCATAAAAACGTCGCAAATTTCACTGGCCATAAACGGTGTCGAAATTGTTGATGGTCGATTGGCGTCGTGCGTCAGCGGTGCTCACTTTTCATTCTGTGAGAACCGTTGTAAAAACAAGACTTTGTATGGGCAATAAATGCCGGCCACTCCAAGGAACTACCCTTCATATTCATCGTAGACCTCCGACGATTATGACTGGGAGCATGCAACCGGTTAATTTGCAGAACTAGTTATCGGACCCGTCGCCGTGTGACTCGTGCGAACGTGTAAATCAATAGAAGCAACACAACGATACTAAACTGTAACGCAATCTGCAATGTTGTGCATCTATGCGTTAGGTAAGATCAATAGAAGCAAACAAAGCGTGTCAACAAGTACTGAAGCAACCGTCTGTTATGATACAAGTATACATCTTTGAGATTTTATACGAAAACCAGTTACCATAATACGACCTTACTAAGATAGGTACTTATTCCAACGACTAAAAAAACAATAAATTTTGTAGTTGGATGATTCTGCGCTTGTCAATTCTGATTGGAATCCCCTCGTCCCAAATAAACTTTAACACAAAATTCTTACCTGACCGACCTTTCAAGGCCGTTGATTCCTTATTCGCCCGCCAAATATTAGATCTACACAAACAAATTCAGATCACCTTGAAGCGAATAATAATAGATTTTCAGAGAAACGTGAGAAATCCGTGTTGGAGTTGTTAAATTGGACAGAAGGTATGTGTGCTTACAATGTTTATTTATAATTAGATGTTTTATCTGTAGTTAACATTCTAAACAGACCAGTTGAAGCATTCCTAGTTTATTAGCTGTATATCAGCATTTAACAACATGCTATAAAAATCAGTTCAACAATCTTAGTGCAGATTTGTCAATTTATTTGGAGACGTAATTACAACAGTAGACTATTTTACTCAAAAGAGGAAAAAGATACGTTAAAAATAAACGAATTTATAGTTGACTTTTGACTTGCCTAGGAATCTAAATGTTGACGAAATTATATCTTATAAGAAAGAAGCAGAACGTAATATAAAGGATATTTATAAATCAAAATACCTATCTACGTTAAAAGCATAGACCCTTAAATAGCATAACTTAAGCTAAGCGATAGGGATCATCATAAAACCCTCCTCAAGCCAAAGCAGCCGTAAATTTATCCTTAAGACAAAACGGATTTTATATTTCAAGCTTCATTACCGACACAAAAGTCCTCATCGGACTGCAGTCATTGACCCTAACAACGAAATTTGTGAAACTAAAACCTTCCTAAATAAGGAATAATACGAAACACATCCTTATTCCCTAGGACTACAGTTCACTATTGCAGAAATAATGGTTTAAATGGGTCCTTATGAAATGCATAGAGGCAATCGGTCATGGCAAGTGAAAAATACGCTCTTCCTACTGAACCCGAAGTGCGCTGCAAGCGAAAATGAGCCTTGAGCATTGCGAAATAAAAAAACTTTCGGCGCAAAGGTCGACTAGGTCAAATCAAATTGATTAGAAAACAAGCACAAATACAGCCACAGGATGAAACTGGGTATCCGTTTATGAAAACAAAGATATAAAATACTAAGATAACCTAATCATGTTTTTAAAGGGGCTCCTACACGGGCCATGTTTTCGTGCAATATGTGGCTGCAACACAGTGGCCCAGCAACATTGCAAGCAATACCAGCCACACTATGCAATAATGCAGTTATGTCCCGGACATATAGCCAAACATTTTTTGTGTTGCCGTGTATGGCCGATATTGTTCCGAAGGGTTGCCGGACGATCGCTAGGCTGTCGATTTTAAATGCAATATTGCCCAGCCAGTTGTATTGTTGTTTCACTCGTTCACTTTGTACGCCATAGTGTATCCTTTTCTACGCGACATGCGCCTTTCGCGATTTTCGCGCCGTCCTCATGTTTGTATCTTTTCTTTTTATTTTTGGTCCGATTTTGTTTAAAAGAAAATCGAAATCACTCTTTGACATTCTAGTAAAATTATTAAATAATTTATTATCAAGGACTACTATCTAGACTCAAATTATCTAGAGTTTCATGTTTATTTAAGTCAGGTCGAATCCATAATTTCTTCTTCTTTTGTTTTTCTTTTAAAACGATGAAAGCTGCTGCGACAAGTGTGATTTCGTCAGCCATTATTGCCGGTTTGTGTTGCCCGTGTGAGTCTGCGACTCATCAGCCATACTATTGCAGACATATATGCACACATTGCCCAGCCATAGATGGCTCGGCCATCAGTTGCAATGAAATATTTTTGTGGTTGCTGGGAAATTAGTTGCCAATAGTGCAGCCACAAATTGCACAAAAACATGGCCCGTCTAGGAGCCCCATAACCCCCGACGCAAAAACGACGGGGTGTTATAAGTTTGACGTGTCTGTCTGTCTGTCTGTCTGTGTGTGTGTGTGTGTGTGTGTGTGTGTGTGTCTGTCTGTGGCATCATAGCTCCCTAACGCATGAACCGATTTTGATTCTGTTTTTTTTGTTTGAAAGGTGTATATGTCGGGAGTGTTCTTAGCTATGTTTTATAAAAATCGGCTCAGTAGTTTAATAATTAGGGGGGGTTAAAGAGGGGATGTAAAAATAAATGTCTACAAATATACTCGAGTGGGGTATCCAATGAAAGAGGGTGACGAGTACATTACAAAATTGAAAATATAATGAAAATCGGTTGAGTCGTTCAAAAAATATTAGGAGTGAAAGTGGGGATAGAAAACCAAATGTCTACAAATATACCCGAGTGGGGTATCAAATGAAAGAGGATCGCGTGTACATTACAAAATTGAAATCACATTGAAAATCGGTTACGTAGTTCAAAAATTATGGGGAGTAATAGTGTAAATGGTAAGCCCAATGTCGACAAATATACCCGAGTGGGGTATCAAATGGAAGAGGATAACATGTACATTACGAAATTCCATGTGAAATGGAAATTAGTTAAAAATAATAATATGTAGTAGGTACCTACGTACCTACTTACAAAAAGTATGAAATAAAAAAATAAATTAAAAATTTAACAAACCCCCGACATAAAAACTAAAAGGCCCTCTAAAAAGTATAACAATAATAAAATCTTAATATTAGTTACCTAAGTATTAATATTTCTACAAAGAAAACGTCATGTCGGGGGGACCGTTTAGGTAGATTGTAAATATTAGGTAAGGTAAAAGCACTAATGCTCGACACTTTAAGGACAAGTCAAACTTCCTTCTTCAAAATAAAATATTTTTATTTGACAAAGAATGTTCATTTTTTTTTTGCTAGCACATCAACAACTAAAAATTAACTTCTTCATACAAATACTGTAATAAGTAACACGTTTTTTAAAATAAAAATATTTTTGCATGCATTGTCATAGGAACTATTAGATGACAGCACCAAAAATTGAATTCACTAATTATAGACATTAATTAGCACTAATAGAAGACATAACTTAAAATCCCTTTAAAATATGTGTACTCAAAAGAAATCGACAGCAAATAATAAAAAATCAACTTATTAATAAACAGATAATGAAATACTTATATTCTTATCCTTATCACTTGTTTTAATCATTATATTTACTTTAAAAAATCAACATAAATAGTTTCAATTGGCTTATAATATACAATCACATAGTGAATTGCATGTTATACTTAATTCTTTTGAATTCTTTTGATAGGTATACTCATCTACAAACTTCAGACTATTTGAGAACCTCTAAATAAAACCAGAACGCAGAAATTTTCGTCATCCAGTAAGCTATATAATCACATACATACTTAAAATTCAAAATTTCAAGTCTGTAGGTCATTTAGTTACGAAGTTAAGCAAAAGCAAAGTTTCGCATTTATCTACGACACTCGTTCACTCATGATCATCAAAATAACAAGTACTTTCCATTAACTCAGAGAGCTGAAATTTGGTACAGAGTTAGGGTTTAGTGACCACCTAAAGGGAAAACTATAAATAGTAGGAAAATCGGAAAAAGAAAAAATTACATATAAGAAAATCTCATAAAATAAATCAATATATTTTCCACGTTTCTACAAAAAAAAGTGAAACCCCATCAAAAACATTCTATTAGATATAAAACTAGCCAAGCCTCGATAAAGCAGCTTGTTTATCTCTAAAAAGTAATGAAATGTAGACGACAAACTCGTGCCAAGTCTAAGGTTCCTTACTGCAATTTCTTTATTATTATAGTCAATGTCGTGTGACTTGGCCGTTGAACATTCTTTACTAGGTACCTACCTATATTTGTTAAGCGAGAAAATAGCCCATAAAAATGAATCTGAAAACAATGGAACTAATAGTTGACACATACTTATACCCTAATAGTTGACACTGTCTACTGTTGGAAAGCCTTATTCAAATCGCACGAAAGTTAAACATAAACTTTATTTACAGGACGCAGATATTAAATTTGCAAAAAGAACAGCTGAAAGATTTAATTTGTTGTGACCCCAAAAGAAGACACACATGTCGTCTTTTAGGTTTTTATCATTTTTTGGTACTAATTGTAGACACCCCTTTAAAATATTATAAAAACTAGCCGGAATAAAACATCAACCTTCTTAGTTTATCAATAACTTCATATACTTACGATATTTAAACAAAAAGAAGCAATAATCTTTAATATAGAAAACAAAATCATACCTGAGAAAAACTGGTTCCCTTAAGAAAAAACGTAAGAATTACCGCGCACTTGACAACCTGCTTACATATTTATTTAAAACTGACGCAATTTTGAAAATATGCTAAAGAAAGTGTACGAAAGTTTTTGGCCACGTATCATAGATAACACTAGGCATCTTGTAAACCCATAGTGATGTAATCTAACTAAGTATTATTCTTATTTCGAACGGTTTTTTTCGAAAGTGTCATCCTTTAGTTCAATGTCGAGCATTAGTGCTTTTACCTTAAGTAAGTACACCTAAATGAAAAGCGGTCCCCCCGACATGACGTATTCTTTGTAGAAATATTAATACTTAGGTAACTAATATTAAGATTTTATTATTGTTATACTTTTTAGAGGGCCTTTTAGTTTTTATGTCGGGGGTTTGTTAAATTTTTAATTTATTTTTTTGTTGTAAACAAAACAAAAAACAGATGAAATATTTATGCAAATTCAGGTTTCAATTAAAAAAAACACTAGTTCCGCAGTATGTACGCGGCTCTTTAAACCGGTCACAATCTCATAATTATTTTTCTGCCGACTATAATCACATATCTTCGAATTAATTACTTCAAATTATCTCCAACGGTTTGACAGAGCGAGACGGTCAGTTGTTACAAAGATAATGATACGTGCAAGATAATTGCTATGTAAAAACTGGCACCATTAATGGAGTAAAAGACTTAAGTCCCGGGGACATAAGCCTTTATTGCAAGAATGTTGTAAACTGTGTTTATGACCATCGCAGCGTGTAGTCGTAGAATAGAATTGTGCAAATTTGCACATCGTAGTATAACGACATTCATTGTGGGGTGTCCAGATATTTAGACGTGAGCAGAAACTGCAGTACCTAGCGTATCAAGAGATGCCGGTCCTCTAGTCCTTATTGACCTCAATTTCAAAATTACTTTCTTAATGACAAACTTAGGGTGAAGCGTGGTCTTCTAAAACCATTTCTTCCGAAAGACGAGAGCACGTTTCCATTTTCAAATTAGTAATTTTTCAGGAAGGTTTATCGGATACCTCGTTTTATTCAGTCCGGAACTTACCAATTGCTTAGTCCATCATCATTTAATATCAATATGATTTGATGAACATTACTTATGTTATTAATGAGATTAAATTCACACATAATAATATACATACTAGAATTGCTACACTATAGTGGAGTCATTGAAGCATTACGGGTCCGAATTTTATTACTGTGAACCGAATTGCATACAATTTTGGAATTAGGTTCATCTTACCCTTAACTTCAAAAGTGAAAATGATTTTAACTCCGCTACCACCCTGGGGGTGATTGCCACCCCTTCTCGGGGGTGAATTATTTTTTTTTCAAAATAACCTCGGATATCGATAGAAGGCCTAATTTTAAGGAAAAAATCATCTATAAAGTTTTTCAAAAAATCCAATACTTTTCAAGTTATTTGCAATTGAAAATTCGCAATTTTTTCACCCTTTTCATCGGTTTTTTGCAAAAATCTCCAAAAATATACGTTTTATCGAAAATTTCATAACAAACAAAATTGTAGCAGGCAAAACAATGAACAATTTGGTTTTTTATGCAGTAGTCTAAGTGCAATATTAAGCTATAAATTAAAGATCAAAGCCGTTTTTTATTGTGCCTGAAATTTAATCGATGTGGTAATGCCATCTAGCGGCGAGCAGATGCATTTTATGCATTCTAATACTTTGGGTTTTGTAGTGCTTGAAATAAGCTTTAAAATGAGCACTATTAAAAGTCTTTTGCACGTAAAATAAGTGAGCTGTATTGCAAATAAGGGGAGCAACTAATGTTTTTTCTTTAAAATCAATGGGTTTCATAAGTGCCATTTCCACCATAATTAAAATTAATCGTATTCCACCTAGAATTAACTTCATTATAAAGAGTTTGATAGATAGTATCAGTTTGGCTGCTTCAGGACACATATTTTTCAAAAAATCCACTATTAACTAAAAAAACAAAATTTCAATTTTTTAAAAATCCCACGTTTATTTCATTATATTTCAATAATGACGTCAGATAAGTATAAAAGTGTATGAATAAAAAATGTAGGTATTTTTCTGACAAACAATTTGGTTTTTTTGTTTTTTCTGTCAAACAAAAATTGACGGAAATGTGATTGTTTGAAGAGCGCATGGCAGCGCAATCACAGCCTCTCTTAAGCCCTTTAACCCTTCACCGTTTTAGAAAAAGGTGTTTTGCTATATATTGCAATACAGGATGTTGTAGCTCTTTTAATTACCTTTACAATGGTTTTTTATAAATTGTGATAGCGTGAAAATTGAAGGAGTTGTGGTCCAAAAACTCATCATATTTTTTTCTACTTAGTACCTGAAAATTTCGGAGTGTGAATAATTGGAGCATGTGAAGGTACGCAGTATAATATAGACCCACAACTATTGTAATGTGTATATGTTAACGGAAATGTATATAATCCGTCATTGTATACAATTCCTAGGAAATGTATGTAATTCCTAAAATCGCAATCGGAAATGTAAAACATTTAAGACATAGGTTAGGTTAGGTTTCCGCGAGCCAGTATAAGTCTGGCAAACCTTTTGCCTTCCCCAGGGCATAAGGTATCAATGAGGATTTCCCCACTAAAAAAAAAAAAGTTAGGTTAGGTTTTTTTTTAGGTTAGGTAAGTTTTAAGGGTAGAAAAGCTTAAGAATATGATAATCATTTTCGAGAGTGTGGAATAATATTTAAATCCTTTTCATTTTATCAAAAAAAAAAAAATATCAAGGGGTAGTATTCAAGGGTTGAAAGGGGGTTAAAAATTTGATAATTATTATAGAGAATATAAAATATTACTTACTCTATACTTACATCTTTTTATGTCATACCAAAGTATTTTTTTCTGATTTTTTCAATTTGGGAGTTGTTTGAAAGGGTTGTAAGATTTTCAAGGGGTTGAAAATAATTTTAATATGAGGTAATTATGTTAGAAAATACTTTACCATTTCACCACATACTATTAGACATGTTTTCTAGCGATAAAATTACTCAATTACAATTTTTCCATTAAGGGGTTGTTTACACCCCTTAAAAATAATAGGCGGAGTTCAGATCATTTTCACTTTTGAAGTTAAGGTTAAGATGAGCCTAATTCCAAAAATTTCATGCAAATCGGTTCACAGTAAAAAAATTCGGAGGTAAGGCCTTATTTTTCGCTTCAATGACTGCACTACTATTCCCGAGTGAATAGGCTATAAAAAAGATGATCCGTGCGATGCCGGGGCGGGCCGCTAGTATTAATATAAGGGGATAGATTTAAGTCTCTCCAATGCCTAAGCTCATGGTCACCGCACATGCGCTCGCGCATAGTCACGTGCGAGTTTCGCCACAACACAACCTCCGATTCATGATGCGTGTATTGGAAGTACTGGAAGGAAGTTGATAGTCTTAACACAATGTAGGTATTTAAGATTGTCGGATCCCTAACCTCCCCATATTTTTATCCTGTCTAGATAGTGAAATATGTAAGTTTCCCAGCACTCTACTTAATTTCAGTTAGGTCATATGTCCTATATACCTGTGAC
Source organism: Polylopha cassiicola (assembly GCA_038024825.1). Lineage (NCBI taxonomy): Eukaryota > Metazoa > Arthropoda > Insecta > Lepidoptera > Tortricidae > Polylopha > Polylopha cassiicola. The sequence continues at coordinate 11,319,721 of CP149057.1, forward strand.
ACAGGTATGACCGAAAACCTAGGATTCAAGATTGTCTACTGCTTAAATCTTTTATAAAAATTGCAATTTTTTATTAAAAAGATAGATTTTACCTTACCCGGATGAACCTGTGAGATTCCAGAAATTCTTATTAGTTTAAAATCTATGAAGAATTTTTTACAATTTCCTAGGCTGCTCCTACATGTCTAGACTTAGAAAAACTAACCAGCCCCTTATAAGATTTCTTAATGAACTAGACTACCTGGACATAGGAATGCAGGTTTTTTGATGGTACTTAGGTATTGTATGTTTTTATTTCTATTTGAAAAAATCTGATATTATTTGAAAATACTACTGTTTTTATATATATATACTTATATAAAGTAGTATCTTAATATTGATATGTCTACAAGCTTTACTAGCTGAACATTTGTAAGTGACTCGCCTTGTAATCCTTGCATGATACAAAGTACTTAAAAAATATTTTGCGGCCTGACCAGTCCTGTAGCAATACCTAAATTGATTTTGTGGCTCTCACCAAAAACAAGGTTGAGCATGGTTTTAAATATGTCTTATAATATGGTTGGGTGCCTATGTACAATGAATGAACTAATGCATACCTATATAGCTATCAAAATTACACTCTTCGTGGTTTACTGTCCTAATTTTACAGCTGTAAAATATTATCAAGGTTAATTGACTTTCAAAATGATTATGTTGTATTATGATACTGTATATTAATTTTCTCTTTTCTATATGAATGAATGGATATTATATTTGTTTTTTTATATATAAATATTATGATTTGAAATTTAAATGGTCATTATTTCCTACAATATATATTAGAAACATAACAGTAGTTTTATTCAGGATTAAGCGAGTTTTGTAGACAGCAGTGACATTGAATTAATTATATTGAAATAAGTTTTGGAGAACATGTAAATTGGTTGCCACTTGAATTTCAATTTGCTGTTTTTACAATTTTCTTACTCATACCTATGATAAAAGATTCATTTATATTAAATGTCTTAAATATTAATAAACAAATACAATAGAAAGTTCTGGGCATTCTTATTAGAATTTAATATCAAAAATGTTAAAGAAAAAGTGGTCCCTTTTTATTTTGAATACAAACACTGTTTTAAGAAAAACATTATGTAAAGTAACAGGAAGGTAACTCTAGACCGTCATCAACATAAAGATAATTGTCTCAGTGAATGATTCTTTGTGTACTAACACAGAGATCGTGCAAATGAAAATACGAACTATAAATCAAACATTAGTGCAAACTAATAAGTGCATCTGATTGGTATCAAGACAGTACTTACAGCCATAACCATTTCGAAGTTGAATTTGTGGACCCTAACAGGGGACACGTATTCTTGAACCATGTTTACTTTTGCTTGATTATTCGTTCAACAAATAAAAGTCATGAATCAATTGTCCACAGTTTACACTAGCATGCTGTAAACAGTACGGATAATGAAAACACCCGTGCGTTACAGAGTTCCTTTCACTCCCGACATCGCATAATAAATAAACGAAACGAGCGTCAATCACAATAGCAGACGCGACGAAATCGTGAGCGATACAAGAACGCCTGGTTGCCACTGGTTGGTGTCTAGCTAGTCCCGTGAACTTGAAATCGCTGGTGAAATGTATCGGACTGGACTGAATTAAGCCGCAAATAGCAGGAGGATTTTGACAGGACCTAATGTTGCCACTTTATGTTGACAAGTTTTTTTTATGTTTTGGATTCTTGATATCATTCAAGTTTATAGCACAATGGTTTAAAATAAAATTTGAAGGTATTAAGTATGACAAATTGTTAAAAGGTATCACGATCAAACGCAAATCAGAATTAATGTGATTTTTTTGCATAGAATATTTTTTTAATTATTATGGTGACAGTTATTGTGACTGTGTATCGAAATACAAGAGTATTATATACCTACTCAGCACTATACATCAGCATCAAAATATTATACGGGCTATGATGAGCTAATTTATTTGTTTTTCGGCTACAGACCATAGTTGACTAAAAATACAAGTAGCCAAATGCCAATTAAAGGAATTAACAAAAATTAAAATATATGTTGCTAGCGTAATGAAAAGTGTCAAAATAAAAAAAAAATGAAACAAAAAAAGAGTTGAAATATCGCTGCAAATTTTAATCCAAAATTGCAATCAAGTTGTCGTATTTACTTTAATAATTTTAGTTTTAATATAATCGATAAAATATTAAAATAGAGGGATTTACTTTATAATTTTGTCCACGTTGCTTGTGGCTAACTTCAAGACAGTGAGTAAGCAAGCGATCTTTCCTCTGACGAAGCGCGAATGTCGCTCTCTATAATTTGAAGGCTAATTTTCTTGATTGTCTCGTAAAAAGCGAAGCGAAATTCTGGCAAAATTGTGCGCGTTCGTGCCCGATGTCTAGTGCTGAAGTCGCCGATAATTCCGTTGACCCCCCGGCGAAAAGGCGGAAGCTAAATACAGGAGATTCCCGTTCCAATTCCTCCGCAATGGCGAACAATGGAACGCGCGTGGAGGATGAAATTGACGAGAGTCTGTACTCCAGACAGCTTTACGTGCTGGGTCACGAGGCCATGCGGCGGATGGCAAGCTCCGACGTGCTGATATCTGGCTTGGGCGGCCTAGGTGTAGAGATCGCGAAAAACGTGATCCTAGGCGGCGTTAAGTCGGTGACTTTGCACGACGACCGCAACTGCACTATTACTGATTTGTCATCTCAGTTCTATTTATCAGATAGCACGATTGGCCAGAACCGTGCTCTTGCATCTTGCGAGCAGCTTTCCGAACTCAATCATTATGTGCCTACAACTGCGTATACAGGGCCTCTAACTGAAGAATTTTTACGTAAATTCAGTGTAGTTGTGTTGACCGGGGCTTCGTGGGCGGAGCAGCAGCGTGTGGCGGCTATAACTCACGCCAACAATATCGCCCTGGTGATCGCTGACACGAGGGGACTGTTCTCTCGAGTGTTCTGTGACTTTGGACCAGAATTCACTGTTCGGGATGTGAATGGAGAGAACCCTGTGTCTGCCATGATTGCCGACATCACGCACGAGCAAGAGTCTGTGGTCACTTGCCTGGATGACACTCGTCATGGCTTAGAAGATGGGGACTATGTCACATTCAGTGAGGTTAGTCTTGAGATTGCGCCAATATTATGATATTTACATACTAGAATATAATCATTAACATTATATTACCATGTTCCTAGTTACAAATAATTTGTTATTAATACTTGCAGGAATAGAATAAAATCCTATAATAATAGTCTTCATAAAATCTATAAATTTATTTATTTTGCAGGTACAAGGAATGATTGAACTCAATGGCTGTGAGCCCCGCAAAATCAAAGTCCTAGGCCCATACACATTTAGCATCGGAGACACCACTGGCTTTACCAAATATGCTCGCGGAGGCATTGTCACACAAGTTAAAATGCCCAAGAAAATTGAATTCAAACCTCTGAAGGATTCTTTCAAGAACCCAGAGTTCATAATCACAGATTTTGGAAAGTTTGACTACCCTCAACAGCTGCATATTGCGTTTGCGGCACTGTACAGATTTGAGGATGCCGAGGGTCGTCTCCCGAGACCTTGGAATGATGCTGACGCTGCCAAGTTCCTCGACATTGTAAAGACAATGTTGAATGAGCCTGAATTAAAAGATGGAGAAATGGAAGTTAATAAGGAGCTGTTGGAAATATTCTGCAAGGTAATTATTATATTTAAATAACAAGTCTCTCCAGGTTCCATCAACCTATGTTCAGAATACTAAATTTATAAGAATCAGTGCCTATGTATATCACCTTGAGAGTAATCTAGTTTCATTATTCTGTTATGTTGCAAAATTAGATGCTTTAATGAAGAATAATTTAGTAATTACTATTGTATGTGTTGTATGCAACACATACAAGAGTACTGACAGTAAATCCTTGAGATTGCATCTATAATTGCATTTATTGCAGCTCATTTTGCAGTGTAATTTTATCCTTGTTACTTGTTCCTCTTGATGTAGGTACTTGATTTAATATCATCATGACTTAGAAGAATGTTTTAATCATTTATCACTTTTTATAATACTAGCTGTCTGCCCCGGCTTCGCATGGATCATCTTTTTTTATAGCCTATGTCACTCAGGAATAGTGTAGTTTCCCAGTGAAAGAATTTTTGAAATTGGTTCAGCCTTACTGGAATCAACAAACAAACCTTTCCTCTTTATAATATTAGTATAGAAAATAATTTATATAATATTTATTTGCTAGTAGATCTGATAACAATGTTTTATTTTCAATTAAGTACCTACCTCAAAAAAATTGACTACCCACAAGATAATCAGCAATTAATAAATGTTATAACACCTATATGAATACAATTTAATATATTATGCTATTAATACCTATTGACTAGGTGCAAATATTGGAATGAAACAACTATTAATTTAATGACGTTTTGGATTCTTTACAGTTTCCATAATCATTGCATGATTGAGCTGGCAACTATTGCAGCAAATAAAATAAAATTACGGGAGTTAAATCCCTTAATAGTTGTTTCATTCCAATGTGTAATAACAAGGCATCAGAAATTATTAAAGTGCAATTAGTTTACACAGGAATTTTGAACTTTTTAAACCCATAATCTATCCTAAGTGTACCTATAGTTAGTTAACCCCTTAAATAAAATGAAGTAATAGACAGCTTCTTTTCATCATTACAACCTTCCATTCTACATTACTACACCTTATACAATAATGGTAATCCTAACCACTATACCGTTACACCCTAATAACTAAAATTCCATTTCAGGTATCCTCAGGAGACCTGAACCCAATGAATGCAGCCATCGGTGGTGTGGTAGCCCAGGAAGTCATGAAAGCTTGCTCCGGCAAGTTCCACCCGATCGTCCAATGGCTATACCTAGACGCCATTGAGTGTTTGCCGAAGGACCGTTCAGCTCTGACCGAGGAGAACTGCAAGCCGACCGGCAGCAGATACGACGGACAGATTGCTGTGTTCGGCAATGACTTCCAGAAGAAGCTTGGGCAGCTCAAGTATTTTGTTGTTGGTGAGTTCATGTTTAAATAAAAAATAATAGACAATATTATGCCACTAAACTGATAAATACTCAGGAGTTCAGGACATTGACAATATAATTATACTTAAGTTAGGTACAGTCAGAAATAAAAGAAATATGTGACAATATTATATTTGATCACTATGACCACTACATTTGAAGACTGTACAATGTTATTTATGTGAATAATCTATACAATATTGTAAAGAAATATCTGCCATTAAATTTAAAACTAGGGAGAAACTAATTTAAATGGAATTTTATACTATGTGGGTAATTTCAGTTGTAACTAGAATAGAGGTCACGAAATACGTATATTTATACACATACTAGCTTTTGCTAGTGACTTTGTCTGCGTACTTTTTAAGTAAATTTCGATAAAATACGAAACACGTCTATCATCACTTGCGTTAAATTATGTTTATGCAAAGAATGTCATTGTGTCCCATACAAACTTCACTCCCCTCTCTTTTAATCCCCTTAGGGGTAGAATTTCGGAAAATCCTCTCTGGTCGGATACCTAGTCATTTAAAGAACACACCCTAGAAGTTTCCTCTCGACGATAGGCGGTTTAGGCTGTGCATTAATTCATATTGTACATATCTATATTATATGTACTAATTCTGTTGGAGCGAGTAGGTACATGTTATTTATGAGTTTCCTTGCGTTGGCAGTGGAAAGTATAAATAGTAACTCAATCGATTTTTTCCCATATGTGACACACACAGTAGGTTTCGCTGCAATTAGCTGTTGATGTGTTGAAGTATGTGGGTTTCTATACATAGACTGATATGCACCTACTAGTTAAATATATAATTAGATTTCTCTTCTTACCAATGGTGGACTTTCCGGAGTGCTAGTGGACTCATCTGTCATATAAAAGTTTTTATTTAAGATCAATTTAGTAGTAAATGATTTGTATTTTTAACCCCCGACGCAAAAACGACGGGGTGTTATAAGTTTGACGTGTCTGTCTGTCTGTCTGTCTGTCTGTCTGTCTGTGTGTGTGTGTGTGTGTCTGTCTGTGGCATCATAGCTCCCTAACGCATGAACCGATTTTGATTCTGTTTTTTTTGTTTGAAAGGTGTATATGTCGGGAGTGTTCTTAGCTATGTTTTATAAAAATCGTCTCAGTAGTTTAATAATTAGGGGGGGTTAAAGAGGGGATGTAAAAATAAATGTCTACAAATATACTCGAGTGGGGTATCCAGTGAAAGAGGGTGACGAGTACATTACAAAATTGAAATCATAATGAAAATCGGTTGAGTCGTTCAAAAAATATTGGGAGTGAAAGTGGGGATGGAAAAACCAATGTCTACAAATATACCCGAGTGGGGTCTCAAATGAAAGAGGATCGCGTGTACATTACAAAATTGAAATCATAATGAAAATCGGTTAAGTAGTTCAAAAATTATGGGGAGTAATAGTGTAAATGGTAAGCCCAATGTCGACAAATATACCCGAGTGGGGTATCAAATGGAAGAGGATAACATGTACATGAATGGAAATTAGTTAAAAATAATAATATGTAGTAGTGACCTACTTACAAAAAGTATGAAATAAAAAAATTAATTAAAAATTTAACAAACCCCCGACATAAAAACTAAAAGGCCCTCTAAAAAGTATAACAATAATAAAATCTTAATATTAGTTACCTAAGTATTAATATTTCTACAAAGAAAACGTCATGTCGGGGGGACCGTAGGTTTAGGTAGATTGCAGGTATTAAGTAGTAACACCTAAATGAAAAGCGGTCCCCCCGACATGACGTTTTCTTTGTAGAAATATTAATACTTAGGTAACTAATATTAAGATTTTATTATTGTTATACTTTTTAGAGGGCCTTTTAGTTTTTATGTCGGGGGTTTGTTATGTCACAATTAAACAGCTTTTCTACATAAAGACCATCATGTTATCTCTTATCGGTTGACGACGTGTGTTAGTGAAATATATAAACAATGATTTCAAATATGAATCTATTCATATTTACAGTACAGTCAATGTACTCTGTCTTACATACAATTTATGTCTTATCAGTTAGGTGTTATTAGGAATGGCGCACAAACTTTATAAAAAATTGAGTACATATTATGGGCTGAAGAAATATTATAAATAGACTAGGAAAAAATATCTTATAAGTAAAATCGCGGGCGGATCTTCGAGCGTTTGAGACGCCGTCATTGTCCCCTCATTTTTTTTTTTTTAATTATGCCTAAGATCACAATGACGGCGTTTTAAACGATCGAAGATCCATCTAGGTTTTTTGTCAGTCTGACCTCTTTCCTTTGCCAACATTTATCGATCCTTATTAAATGCCTGATAAAGAATAAGGCATGTTCGCTTTTTGTACACATACCTATCTTTTCATTAAATTTTGTTTGCAAGAAATATGAATCTAGTATTCTTGGAATTAAACAACTATAAACGGATTTAACTCGCGTATTTTATTTACTGACGTTTCGGATTCTTTACAGTTGTCATAATCATAGCACGACTGGGCTGACAGTAGTCGTAGTAATGTTAACATGTATCAGTAGCGTTAATGTTAATAACCGCGAAGGTATCAGAAATTATCTACTATTCTTATACCATTAACATTTTCATTGTCCAGGCGCGGGCGCCATCGGCTGCGAGCTGCTCAAGAACTTCGCGATGGTCGGCGTGGGCGCCGGCGAGGGCTGCGTGACCGTCACCGACATGGATCTCATCGAGAAGTCGAACCTCAACCGGCAGTTCCTCTTCCGCCCGTACGACGTGCAGAAACCAAAGTCCAGCACAGCTGCTAGAGTGAGTATCTTATTGATTCTAAAGTTTCTAGTTTCTTTATTGCATTTTATAAGTACATTACATGTTATAAGTGGACAGTAACTATTGGAATCATTATTGACCCTGATGGGCATAATAGACACAGAAAGCAAGACGGGTCAAAGTTTGTAAATTAATTCAATAAAAAAAAGTTTGTATACTACTTAATTGATTTGGACGAAGCTTCACTATATAGTTCAAACATCTGTTTGACACTTAGATTAGCTTGTATACAGGAGAGACGCATTTTATTCTAATTTTGTGTGCTTACTGCTTAGTTAGCTTGTTAACTTTAACAAGTTACATCTTCATCGTTTTTTGTTTAATTGACAAAAGAAAAATACGAATTCACTATTATTGTTACAGTCTAGTTGTACTTTAATAATTTCTGATGCCTTTGCGGTTATTACACATTGGAATGAAACAACTTTTAACTGATTCTAAGTGGGCATTTAGCGTGAGACTATCGTTAGCTAAGTCGTGCTACGAATATGGGAACTGTAAATAAGCTAGTTAAATCCGTTTATAGTTGTTTCATACAAATGAATAATTGTACTTTGTAAAAAAAATCAGCGCATTAACCCTATTTCTTGACATTTCCAGGTGATGAAACGCATGAACCCGCTGTGCAACGTGGTGGCGCAGGAGAACCGCGTGTGCCCCGAGACGGAGTCGGTGTACGACGACGCGTTCTTCGAGCAGCTGGACGGCGTCGCCAACGCGCTGGACAACGTCGACGCCCGGATATACATGGACCGCCGCTGCGTCTACTACAGGAAGCCGCTGCTCGAGAGCGGCACGCTCGGCACTAAGGGGAACACACAGGTATACCTGCCTATAGGCAACCTCGCACGTGTATTAACCTAGTTAGGGGTACAGGTGGGTGGATCTTCTAGCGTTTGAGACGCCGTCATACATCTATATTTAAGAATAGAATCAATAAGTAACAAGAATTTTAGTGATATTATCCCCACTGTTACAAATACTATTTCAATCGATACTTAATAATATTATTTGCAAACATTATAGATAATAATATAGATGTAGAGGACAGTAACAGCGTCTCAAACGCTTGAAGATCCACCCAGGTGCTATAAGTGCAGGCAATCTATACTCGATAAAAAGTACAGCGTAGTTTGTGACTGGGCTTTAGGCATGAGGTGTACTTCAGTTGATGAAATCTCAGGATCTGTCAAAAGTAATCCCCTAGCCAATCTGATAGTAGGTCACTCCCGGTTAATCGCATGAGTGCATTCCATATAATATATTATATAGGTACAATAACAAAATTGTATGAAGTGCCTACCGTCTCCACTGCACGTGCCTGCGTTCTAGGCTTTAGTCTTTATTTCAATGTTTAAATAAATTAGTGTTCGGGAACTCCAATAGATAAAAACGTAAACTACAAACGCTTAACTAATTACAAATAACATATCTAACGATACTAAAAATGTATTTCAGGTTGTGGTACCGTTCCTAACGGAGTCGTACAGCTCGTCGCAGGACCCGCCGGAGAAGTCGATCCCGATCTGCACGCTGAAGAACTTCCCGAACGCGATCGAGCACACGCTGCAGTGGGCGCGCGACGAGTTCGAGGGCCTGTTCCGGCAAGCCGCCGAGCACGCCGCCCAGTACCTGCGCGACCCGCACTTCCTCGAGCGCACCATGAAGCTGCCCGGCAGCCAGCCGCTCGACGCCATCGAGAGTGTCCGGGTAAGGTTTCAAATTATTAAAAATGCATTTATCTTGTACCTATAATTATAGTCTAATTAATGTCAACAATATCTATTACTTTTCTCGTCTTACTACCTGCATTTAATTTCTATAGTGTATACTAATTTTTGACTTTGTTTATACATACATGATTTAATTTGCTACTGTGAAGAAACAAATAAATATTTTGGACATTGACAGATATTTACCGTCTAATATATTACATACTATAGAGTTCATCTACTCACCTATCTTATGTTGAAAATTTATCACACAAATTTTAACATTAAACTACAAAACTATTGTCAACCAGTCAACCTTCATTTGAAATTTCTCACATTTCACAGAACGCAATAAACGACCGGCCGATGAACTTCGAGGACTGCGTGACCTGGGCGCGGCACCACTGGGAGGCGCAGTACGCCAACCAGATCAAACAGCTCCTGTACAACTTCCCGCCAGACCAGCAGACCACCAGCGGAGCGCCCTTCTGGTCCGGCCCCAAGCGCTGCCCCTCGCCCCTCCGATTCGACCCCAACGACGAACTGCACCTGGACTACGTGGTAGCCGCCGCGAATCTTAGGGCCACTGTCTACGGTCTGCCTAACTGCACGGATAGAGAAGAAATTGCTAACATTGCTGTTAAAATTCAGGTGAGTTTTCAAATGTTAAGTGATTTTTTTCTTAAAGTTCACAGCTGTTCGTAGGGTTAAGTTAATATAAATATTTATTTATTATATCACTTTTTGCATAGTGTTTCTTAAAAATATAGTTCCTAATTTTAAACTATGTTCCCATAACATAGAAAATTAACCAATATATATTTTTTTTATGAATAACAAACAAAAATAAAAAATGTTATTTATTTTAGTATTATACATATACACATAGTGAATTCAATGCTAATAGAGTACAATAAATTCCAGGTACCAGAATTCAGTCCAAAATCCGGCATCAAAATCGCGGTGACCGACGCCCAGCTCCAGCAGAACAACGACGAAATGGACCAGGACCGAGTGCAGAACATCCTCTCCGACCTGCCGCCGCCCTCCAAGCTGGGCGGGCTCAAGATCACCCCGCTCGACTTCGAGAAGGACGACGACTCCAACTTCCACATGGACTTTATCGTCGCCGCTTCCAACCTCCGCGCGGCCAACTACAAGATCCCGCCCGCGGACCGGCATCGCTCCAAGCTCATCGCCGGGAAGATCATCCCCGCCATCGCCACGACCACCTCCGTGGTCGCCGGCCTCGTCTGCCTCGAGCTCTACAAGCTGGCGCAAGGGTTCAACACGCTAGATGTATTCAAAAACGGCTTCGTCAACCTCGCTCTTCCCTTCTTCGGGTTCTCGGAACCCATCGCCGCCCCCACGAACACGTATTACGATAAGAAATGGACCCTCTGGGATAGATTCGAAGTGAAAGGCGAGATCACCCTCGAACAGTTCCTAAATTACTTCAAGGACGAGCACAAGTTGGAGATCACCATGCTCTCTCAGGGCGTCTGTATGCTCTACTCGTTCTTCATGCCGAAGGCTAAGCGTCAGGAGAGACTGAATCTGCCCATGTCGGAGGTGGTCACCAAAGTTTCCAAGAAGAAGCTGGAGCCGCACGTGAAGGCGCTAGTGTTCGAGCTGTGCTGCAACGACGAGCAGGGCGAGGACGTGGAAGTACCGTACGTAAAGTACACGCTGCCTTAATTAGTGAGTCCGTTTACGGCGAGCCCATTCTAACGAAACTCGGTGCAAGGAGATCGGAGCATTTTGTGGCATTTAAAGCAGTAATGATGGTCGCTCGCGATGGAACGACGAATTTTATTGGAAGGGTATTTTTTAAATTGAGATTGAAGGGAGGAGGCGCGCGGGGCGGCGCTGCGATGTGATAGGATAGCGTAATAGTGTGAAGTTTTTACTTATTTTGTGCTTAGAACACGCTTAACATTTTATTGTCTACGATAATTGATAACTGTCTTATATTTATAGAACTAGTGTTTAATTGTTTGCTCATGTCATCACGGAACGCAATTTTTTTTAATAAATTTTTCGTGGACTTTATTGATTTAACTAAAATTTATCAAATATTTTCAATATTGAATCAGAAGGGTCTGTATATGGAAAGAAATAAAATATAATAAGAAAATAGTTGTTTCTTTTGATTATTATTATTTATTATACCTGATGTTCTGTTTCCTTATGAAATATGAATAAAACGAAGTTTTATTTCTTAGTGTTTATTGCATGTAAATTTGTTGCACATTATTACAAAATAATCTCACTTTATTATCCCCAATAACGTTTACAGGGCACGTTTTAAAAATATTTTAGGAAGTATTTCAAAAAATTACATTAAGTATAAATAAAGCATAGTAGATATCGAGAGAGATTTTGGCAATGGAGGTGTCCGATACATTACATTATGTAATGAGTAGGTATTGAATACAAATTTTCAAACATTCATTAAAAAGTAAACAAAAGTATTGTTTGGGTTCTTCAAAAATAAAACTTAATATTTTTGTCGCCCCTAGGTTGTCAACTAATTCGACATAAATTACAGTCGTAGCAAATTATCATTGTCACATCTAAAAAAAACACCTTAATATTTATACAGTAAAAAAACTACGTGCCATCATACAATATGTTAAGAAGGATCAAGAAGTATCTTAAATTTTAAAACCATTAATTCCAAACACACTAATTATATGTAGGTATATGTAATTAGTGACTAGAAACATTTGCGTGAATATTGTGACTGAAACATTAAAATTTTAATACTTTAAAAATAAGTTCCTTGACTCATACAGACTTGTTTTTTATTTAGCACTTATTAACAGTAAAAATAATAATAATAATGTCATAAAAAGGAGAATAAAAAAACTTGTGTAGGCCTAATTATTAATCTAAACTCGCAGGCAATAACTACAACAAAAATATTGATAGCAAAAGCTACCTTAACACTAAAATCCTAAGATTCAAGTTAGTACTTATAAACTGCAGTGCAAGAATATCTGAGATACAATTTCATACTTAATTATTATTTATATCCAGCTAGTTTTTGATTAATCAAAGTTTATAAAAAGGTCATTTACAATTTGGTTAAACCAAATGTCAACATTAAAGTTATTTTTAATAAGGCGATTATTTATTATCAAAATTGCTATACAAAGTTAAAATTTACACGCTACATTTTAAAAAAATATATTTACCATGATATAGTAACATAGGCGCTGTAAAATTTCTTAAATCAAAGAATCTCAGTTAACTATTATATAATGGGAATTAATTTAAAGACTCACCATTTCAGATCTGACAATTGTCATATAATATAATATGTTATAGCAGTCTTGCGGTTGCTTTTTCACGCCTCATAAACTCTCAGTGTCACTCCAACTGGGACTACAAATTAAAATTACAAGCACAGGCTAAAATGGCAACACTGTGAACGTTTAGTTTCGGACAGTGCTGCCAACATTTTAATATATTTAAGTGCTTTAACCTAGGCACTGTGTCTTGGAAGCAATGTAAGATAAATGGAATCATAATTTACAACCATAGTTAAATGCAAGTATAAAATATTACTTAGCACGTTTTATTTTGAAATGAAATTTTAAATTTACATGTACCTCTGTTTTTAGTAATAGTATATGTCGAAAGGTAGATCTAGCTATGCTCAGGCCTTACTACACGGGTCCTGTGGTAGAGTCCAGAGCGTAGCGAGGGATACAAGTTACAACACAACACTCGAGAGAAAAATTAATATCGCTGCTAAGTTACACATACAGTTTTTCACTTCACCCATGAGGAAATAAAATGGTTTACAAATTACTCTATATATAAGAAATAAATAAACATCTATTAATAAAATAGTACTTGAAACCTTCACAAAAACGAACTTTAAAATTTCACCCATGATGTTTTTTTTTCTAAACTTATAGAACATGCGATACACAGGCTATTGAATCATGGGTCGGGTGACATTTGCATCAGTGTTGCCAGCTGTCTGCGAAGCATAGTCAGCGCCACGGGCGACGCCGCGGCGCGGGCACATAGCGACGCGGAGTTTTGTCGCTAAATGTCTCTGTTATTAAAAAAAAAATACAACTCCATTTTAATAAATTGAAAAATGTGGAACTATCCGCTCTTCGACAAAGCTAGCCTGTGTTAATACTTATATCACGTACGTATTTTATTTAAAATAGTGTTTTGGATTTAAATTAAGAAACTTATTTGTCTTACGCTATGGTTAGGTAATGATGAGTTGATACTTTTTGGTACATCTTTATAATAAGTTCGGGCATTCATTGGCATTGATAAATTAAATCATATCATTCCAATTTTTGTGTGAATGGTGGTTAGTAGGTAATGAAAACATACGGTACAACAATAGTTATTATAACATGCTATATTTTCGAAATATTAAAATAAAAGAAAAAAATATTTATATAAGAATAGGTAGGTACGTAAAATTGCATGCATTTATTTAAATTTAGTGAAGCAATCTAAACCTACAGAACTATTACTATACAAAATATATTTTTTTGCTCTACTAATAAAAAAAATGTCACGCCTCATTCCCGTCGGGGTATGCAGAGACTATTCAAATCATAATAAATTTAAGGAAGTAACGAGCGCACTCTAGTTAAAATAAAAAAAAAAGTGAACAGTATGAAAATATAATTTAAACATAGCAGGCAAACAAAAATAATGCGACATTTACACCTGGCAACATTGAAAATAGCTGGCAACCATTATTGCAATAGCTGGCAACATTCAAACGTGATTAAGTGCAGTGTTACCATAGTTGGACTGCGTCATGAGCGACGCCGGCGCGCGGTGCGCGCGAGTTGGGAACGACCCACTGTGGCTTTGCGACATTATATTCCTGTATTATCGTTAAAAATATAATTTATCTTAATAAAATAATAGGTACTTAATCTGTAAAGATTCCAACTAGTTTACTATCACGGTTCATGAGAACCAGTATGGTGACAGGTGGACGGATGGAAGACGGAATCTCAGTAACATGAGTAATACCTTTGCGTACGTAGCCCTAAAAATTCTTTTGAAAATATACTCATTAAAATTTGCATAAGTTTTTATGGCTCTTCACCGGCCGTTGCCGCGGCGCACCATATTTTTTTTGCATTGAACAATCATAATTAACAATAACATACTACCATTATAAAAGCGAAAGTTTGAGATTGTGTATGTTTGTTAGGTACTCTTATACACAAAAACTACTGAATGGATTTTGATGAAACTTTACAATAATATAGCTTATACATCAGAACAACATTTGGCTATATTTTATAACGATATTGTGTATAATACTGCTGCGCAGACGTGGGCAGAAGCTAGTATGTATATATAACTTACTTGTTCCTGTACTGTCTGGGCGGCGTGGGGCGGTTCCTCCGCGGCCTGTCGGCGGCGATCATAGCGCAGCGCTCCGCCGGCGTGCTCGCTATGAACGTGTCGTGGAGGGAGTAGCACGCCGCGGTGATCTAAAATACACCTTATTGTCACTACTTTAATGTTCATATTGCAATGGAAAACACTCTACGGGCCGTATCAATACAATCTCAAATATTGTTTAGTCTTAAAATATACAAAACCGGACTGTATCGTGCACCTTAAAATCTTTATGAAACTTTGAATACCTTGTCAATGTTTTAATATTGATTAAAACCTTTCTTCCGTTTTCAACAACTGATTATCGTTCAAAATTTTTAAAGGAAAGACAGTTTTTGAGATCCTCTGAATGATTTATAGAATATCACAAATCTTATATAGATGTATTTATATAATATAGTGCAACAAAAACCACAACCACGAATAGCAAAGCAAACCCGCAACCACCTAGTCACAAAAATTTTACGTAATTAGATCTTAAATAAATAGAAATATATAGGCGTTGTTATATAATACAATCAACCATCGATTAATCATTTCATCAATTCAAAAATCTAAACATCATACAAGGTTCGAAAAACAATACCGTCATAAAATTAACGAACCTTCACAGAAAGAAACCCATTATCTTCCTAATACACCTCAATCAAAACCTTTACCTATATAAGACAATCATGCTCGGACTACTGGATCCTGTATTAAAAAAAACCGTCCATCACCTGCTGTATAAGCCGCCTGTGCAGGTCGACGTCCGCGCCCCGAATACCCGCCCGGTCCTGGTGCAGCTGCAGCGCGCACAGCAGTGCATCCTTGATCGTCTGCACCGTGGCCTGCACCCGCTCGGTCCGCATGAGCCGGCGCACGAGGAAGCCTCGCGCGTGCGCCACTATAGTCGCCGCGGCCGACAACTACAACCAGCACCCAAGCGTGATATGGCTCTTGTGTGGCCGGGGAAGAGAGGGAGTTGGGGACACTTGTGATTGGGACAACAGGGCATTGTGGAAATAGGTATTAAGTCTACTGTGTCTAAATAAGTGGAACTATTGGAAAATTCATCTCAATAGAGGTGGAAGTTTTGACGTGTCTGTGTTGTCTGTATCTTTTTCTGTCTGTCCGTGGCTTCAGGGAATGACAGCAAAACCGAAATATAAGCTGTTTTACAAACAAAGTTAAACCAGGAATACTCGTACAACAGAACAGGTAGGTACATTTAAGAAAAAAGATAAAATATATGGAACAAGGAATCTAAAAAACCTAAGAAACACACGTCGATACGAATTGTAATAGCGGGAGATATACTAATTAATACTAATTATCAATTATAATTAACCAAATCAAAATAAAGTTATTGAGCGATAAAGGTAATATAAAGGGAAAGACAGATATACAAGATATGGTGATGTTGCAGACAGCGGGACGTGAGAAGCAGTGTCGCTTGTAAGGTACGCTATAGGAAGGCAATTTGGGACAAAACAATTTGTGCTTGACACATAATAATTAAACAGCACAAGTCAATTTATGAACAATCTTACATCTTATGCTAGAGAAAAATAAGTTTGAAAGACATGTTTCCATGTACACCTGAGTCATTCTGAGATAGCAAGTTTATTCAAATGTCAACATTAGGTATATTACAGGAGAACAAAATGTTAGTAACATACCTCTCTCGGTGTGGGCGGGCAATAGATCGGCTTCGACGGTCGCGGGCAAGCGGTGTTCATAGAATGATGTATAGCCTCCTCCATACTTCTGATAGCGGAGTCTGTGGACACGCGCGGCTTCATTGGCGTCGGGCAATGGATCATCGTGACGTCATCTCTCTCGCACACCTGACTATTGCCAGGATAGCAGTCATCGCTATCCGACGGGAACGTAACGTTCAGCCCCGCCATCGTATCGTTCGTTCGATCTGTCAAAATCGGCTCGTAAACTTCCGAAGAAACACTCGTCTCGTAGTTAAGTTTCCTAGACACAGTATTCTTGTAACTCGGAGAGTGGGTGCGCGTGCGACTGCCATCCGTTGATTTGGGACTCTTCTCAGGCGACATAGGCTTTACATTTAACTTGGATTTCGGTTGCTGCTTTTTGATACTGTTCGATATGTCCTTACTTTTCTTTAAAACGGCATCGCATTGGCTCAAATAGTTGCTAGTGTCAGCTAAAGTGGCGGACACTGCGTGCTCCTGGTGAGATTTTTGTGGCGATTTGTGGTTTATCAACTGACTTAAGCTGACGGGGCCGCGGTCGGTCTCCTGGAGGGTCTTGTCGCTCCACGCCGCTTTCACCTCGATGGGCGACGTGGGGCAGATAGTTTTAAGCTGCTTGGAGAGCAAGTTGTTCTGCTCCTCGAACACTTGCTGGAGAAGAATTTGCTCCTTCTTTTGTTTCTCAACCAAGTTCGCCATTTGAATGAGCTGTTGTTTTTGAATTTTCTCATACAGTTCCCTCACCCTGGTGGCCGGGTCTTCAGATTCTGATATAGGTTGTGTATGTTTGGTAGAGTTTGCCTCTTTCTTCAGGCTGGATCTGGTGTTGATAGGTTCTTTGACTATAGTTCTATTTGAAGGCGTGTTTGTGACCGAGCTGAAAGGTTTCTTAGGTCTTTGAATTGGTTCAGATTTTGGTTGAGTTTTTGTTTGCAAACTACCTCGACGATTTTTGTCTTGCGCGACAGATTTAGATCTTGTAGGTGACACTTGAGTTCTTTTTCTGACTGGGGTTCTTCCGGCTTGGTTGCTTGTCGTACTTGTATTTGATTGAGCAACATTTTTCTTCTGATTCAATTCCAAAGCCATTGATGACCATTTCACTTTAGCCGACTCCAAATCCCAACTCCTTCGCTTTTTAGGGGAGCACAGATTAGATAAGGATTCACTCATCGATATAGACGTCATCTCTACACCTGTGTTCAATGACTGGACTTCCAAGTGTGCTAGAAGTTGTGGACTTGGTTGTAAAACTGTGTAAGAACTTTGGCGAATCAATATTGGTTTATTTTCTTTAACACTTTCAGTGTGTATGTTATTTAACGAACCTGTAAAGCTCTTAGTGCTGAGAGAAGGTGGTCCATCATCTATGGACAAGTCCGGATATGGATCAATTTTGTCCAGAACCTCCTTGCCAATATCAAATTCGAAAGACACCAAGTCTTCAATTATTTCGCTTGGTTTCCTTCTACTGAATCTTTCTGTATCAACAAGCAATTCCTTTTCTTTAATTTTCTTGGGGGTATTGTAATCTCTCTCCGGCACTTCCATTGAGGGTGAAATTGGTGGACTCTTTTTAATAGTTTCAAGAATATTCTTTCCATTTTCGTTAATGCTTAGACTTAAATCGATCACAAGTTTAGGCGAATTATAAGCATTGTTAGTACTCAACACTGTTAAGTTTGAAGTGATGCTGTTATACAGATCAGTGGTTACAAGAGGCTTAGGCGAGTCAAGTAAGGAGTTCTCTAGAGCAGAGTCATTAGATATGGCAGTTACTTTTTCAATATTTACATTGAAACCAGCTTGTATGTCTTCCTGTGGCAGCTCATACACTTGCTCACACTCAGGCAGCTCCGGGGCATCAGTCTTATCTTCGGATGACTCAGAATCACTTTCTGTTGTGAATGGTTTTAAGAGAGCAAGACGTTTCTCCACCTCTTTTGCCAGTAGTTTGTAGTACTGCATTTCTTTCCGGCATTCTTTTGATAACTAAAAATAAAGAAAAACTTAGTTTAAAATATTTATCAAAAGATATTACACAGATTATTTTAAAATCACCTCGAAATGGATATTCATAATTTTTCTTGATAATATTAATATTTGTTTTATAATAAGTTTTAATGCAGTAAGTATATTCATAATAACATTACTTCGATGGAGTCTGCAAGAAGAACATTAAGGAAATTATTAAAACTATACTAACTTTATGTACTTACCTAAGTAACATTAATTTCTGACTAATTAATTTCTGCTATCCATTATAATATACTTACTGGTTGAATAATTCAACTAATTGGTACTCAACTCTCAAATTAAAGATAATCTGCCCCAGATAAAGATGTACAACAGCACAAATCAAATATTTAATGTAAAGTTTGATAATAATTAATCATAAAAAAATATTATAATAAATTTATGTGTTAAAATTAGACTATTAACTGTGGAAAATTGCATAAAATTTCATAATTACAAAACTTAACTAACTCACTGCTATATTTATTTGCAAAAGGAACTAAAATAAATAAAAAAATCTATGTGAAAACTATGAATAAAAAAAATAAACCTAGTTTCAACAACTGCTCTATAACTGTTAATTATATTCAACCAATAATAAGCTTAATCGATTGGGGTGAATAAAGCCTTAGATATATCAATACTACATTTTCCACAGTGAAACAATATGAAATGAACTTACGACAGGCGGCAGAAGCGGTATCCCATTAATCTTCATGCAGGAGACGTACTGGCCGGCCTGCCGCACGCATTTTACGTCCCACGGATCGTTCATGACGGCGCGGTGAGATCACATCGACACCGCACACAACTACGACGCCACTCAAATGAAAAATTGCCCCACACAAAACCCGCTAACTCATCCAGCGAGCGCAGGAAATTACAGATCACTTTTGAAAGTTTCCCCTTAATCACCGCTCTGATTCTAAACTTATGCGAAGGGGAAATTACTTTCGTTGAAAGCCGACGGAATAATCTGGGCGATAGAGTCACGGCCTGATTACGTCAGTTAATAACAACTGAAACGATTTATGATGCACAATTTAATTACTACGGGCGAAAGAATGTTAATTAAAGTATTTCCAGATAATAATATATCTGCACGGTCGTCTGAATTTTTATAAGTAATAAGATAAAAACTGGAGCAGTCAGTAAACAAAAAGAATTTGAAATTGTAATTTGGTTAGATTTCTTTACACTCGCAAGTGTCAAGCATTGTTTTTATCTCATACGACCAATGACTGATTAAAGATTTTGATGTTAACCAATAGTAAAATAATATTTGATTACTCGAAATTCTTGCTAGAACATACTGATGAAACTGTCAACAATGGGTTGCCATGACTACATAGGACTAGGAAGACCGTTATTGTTATGGTAACGGTTTTGATTTCTATGAAAAATGAGATTTATGTTTTACTATTGCTATTTATAAAAAATATAATACTTAGTTCTAGTCTTTTAGTATTTAAAAGTCAGAAAAATATTGCTTGAAAAACTTTTTTTGTCAATTAAATTGTATACATATCATATCCAGTAATGGTAACACTCAACATGACGATGACATCAGACAACTATCGATAGTGTTGCCAAACGGGTGCACACGATTACGATTTGCATATATTAGTCTGTTATTGGAAGATTTATAAAAAAAAAACAGTCGTCATGCACGACTATATTTTTTTTTTCTTTTTCCATCATATAGGTAATATACTCAACATTATTTTTCAATGGAACAATAAATTACCATTATTAGCCCTTTAAATGTTGGGGAAACAGGGCTCGTGACGTCGTATTAATAGTACTTAAACTTGTCATTTTAATTGCGGTGGAATGCTCGAAAAGCTTTATACTTTAATGATTAAACGAACTTACCTGTAAGTGAAGTTCTATCATAATTATACGATAGCTTTGTCCGAAGAGATTAGAAGAACACATGTAGTAGCACACACGGTGTCGCCATTAGCACTTTATTTGAGAGGCTGTATAACAGCATACCCTAGTCTTTTTTTTTTTTTTTTTTATAAGTAACGTTTCCTTTGAACCGCGCCACCTATTCATTTAGTTTAGAGTACAAAATCATTAATATTATATTAATTGGGAATCAAAATAGGGTGGGTGGGATGCTAATCTCTTCGGACAAAGCTATCGTATAATTATGATAGAACTTCACTTACAGGTAAGTTCGTTTAATCATTAAATTATACTTAAGCTTTGTCCGAAGAGATTAGAAGAACACATGTAGATGTTTAGAGAATATTATAGTATAAAATCACAGTTTGATTAACTTGATTATATTTATCAATTATGTATTAATAGATCTATCAACAACATAAGAACTTACATGACACTATGTAGGTACTTAATAATAATATTAATGATCAATGAAAGTTACAACACATGAGAACTTAATACACTTCTTGCAAGTTCTCTATTATTACTATCGATAATATCTCTATTATAAAAACGACCAAAAACGTTTGAGCTAGCGCTCCAACCAGCAGTTTTTCTAATTGTATCTAAGGTAACCCCTAATCTACTAGCCCTGGAAGCAGCTGCGTGTCTTGTACTGTGGGCAGTAAAAATGGATACATCAATACCACATTCTTGTAGGGTATTTTTGATCCACCTACATAACGTTTGTGATGTAACGGCTCTATGTGGTTTATTTAAACTTACAAACAGACTATTAGTACTACGTATAGACTGTGTTATATCCAAATAGCAGCGCAAAGTGGATGCTGGGCAAATCTCTGATTTTTCATTGAAAAAGGGTAAAACTAACATTGGCTGTGTAGCTCCAATACGTGAAGTTTTTATTAAATCAGGAATTTTAATTCTAATATAATCATTATATGTTTCTATGAACAATGATTTTAGACAATGTCTGGGCTCTATGCGCAGTTGCTAAAGCAATAAGTGTAATTAGCTTTTTAGTTATTTTTTCTAAGCTTAAGCTTTCATTAGGATACCATTTTGAAAGGGAGGTAAGGACTATAGACGTATCCCATGTCACCTCATATTTGGGTAGAGGTGGTCTTAATCTGAATACACCTCGAAATAATCGTTTTATTCGATCATCAGTTCCTATATCTGATCCTAAAATTAATGACAAAGCTGACCTGCAACTATTTAAGGTTGCACCAGATTCGTATAATTGTGTTAAGAAGGTAATCACATTAGGTACAGAATTAAGATATATGTCAATTTTGCGTGTAGTACAAAATAAGTACCATTTCTTGAGGCATGTGTCATACTGTCGCAGAGAGCTATCAGATAGTGAAGCTAACATGATATGAGTAGATGCAATTGGGACCTTTTTTCTTAAAAGTGACGTCCGGATAATAATCCTGCAACCAGGGTAGTCTTCTGATGTATGTCTCGGTTGCTGGAATGAGAGATAATTAAATTTTTACTAGGTTTGAAAATCAATGGTCTGGAGACCAAAAGACTTTGAAACAAAGGATACCACGGTTGAGTGGGCCAGTGTGGAACCACTATTATTCCTGTAGCATTATCATTAATGATTTTTCTTAATGTTTTAAGGATAATAGCGAATGGAGGAAATGCATAAAAACGGAATTTAGACCATGTCACCGTAAAGGCATCAACTACATATGCATCTGGGTCTCTATGCCAGGAGATGTACTTTTTACACTTCTTGTTTATTCTACTCGCAAATATGTCGATTTCTGGACTGCCAAAAAACCGGACAATCTTGTTATAGGCTAAGTGGGACAATTCCCACTCTATATCCGGATGTATACGCCGTGATTCTGCATCCGCTATTTCATTATCGGCAGAACTTATATATGAAGCAAATAGGGTTATTTTGCGTTTTTCACACCACTGCCATAATTCCCTAGTAACTTTTGTGAGGTGGGGAAATTGAATACCACCCATGCGGTTTATGTAGGAAATAGCTGTGGTATTGTCAATTCTGAGTAAAATTTGGCAATCGTAAAATGATTTAGCGAAAACTTTAAGTCCGAAAAATGCTGCCAACAGTTCTAAATAATTAATATGTTGTGAAAATTCATCATCACTCCACATTCCACTCGCACGTTCCTGTCCACAAGCGGCACCCCAACCCGTAGTTGAGGCATCACTATAAATTTCTAAATCAAATGTATTGTTTTTGATTTTATTTACTGGATGTATAATAGCCCTAGACCACCATGTAAGGTCAGGTAATACAGACGGTAATATATTCATGTAATTATCATAGTTATCATCATCAATTAGATTTAAATATTTACATCTTTCGATTTCCTTGGTATAAAGCCACCCATATTCGACAGCAGGGCAGACCGATGTTAGTAAACCAGCTAAGCGAGCGAAATCTCTTATCCTACAACGTTTTAATGTGATGAATTTTTCAATTTCAGATTGTATTTTTAAGATTTTTTCTGACGGTAAAGTAATTTCTAAGCGTTTTGAGTCTATAATAAACCCTAAAAATTTGCAGGTAGTATCGGGAGACAGGTTACTTTTATCTACATTAATTATGAAACCCAAGGATAACAATAGTTTAGATGTATCATCTATGTTTTGTAAACAAAAATTAAGATTTTTAGAAATCAGTAACCAATCGTCAAGATATAATGTGGATAAGTATCCACAAGATCTAAGAAATGAGGCCAACAACTGGTTTCATTATCTTTGTGAAAACGTAAGGAGCTGTGCTTAAACCAAAAGGCAAAACATTAATTTCGTACAATGTTTCTTCAAAATAAAATCGAAGATATTTTTTGAAATCATGATGTATACGAATTGAAAAATATGCATCTTTCAAGTCTAATGTGCTCATATAGCTATCTTTGCATATCAATTTTAACGCAGTACGGAGATCTTCTAACTTAAAATGGTTTGTATCTATGAATTTGTTTAATGCTTTCAAATTTAAAATGAACCTTGTTTTGCCATTAGGTTTAGGAATTAGAAAAATATTAGAAATAAATTGGCCCTCACAAGCATGACATTCAGATATAGCACCTATTGACAGAAGATTTTCAATAGATTCTGTGTACCTTAATCTATCTATCTTAGAATAAGTTTTTGGGGTAGGAAGTACCTGCTGAAATACTGGACGTGAGAATGGAATTTGATATCCTTCTATCCATGACAGTATTGTTTTATCATTAGTTAAAAGTGACCATTGATATTTATGTTGAAATAGCCTACCAACATATTTTACCGTGTCTACCGACGGCTGCTGTGTGATGGTGGAGCACGACGCGACGATTGTCTCGAGGAGTACTCGCGACGTTTCTTCTGTACAGGCGCTTTGTTCCTCTGTGTCCCCTTCAGCCTGTGATTTTGGGGAGGAGCACGCCAGTTTAAATTTTTTGTAATAGGTTGAACATTCTTCTTTTGTTGTTGTGGCATTAATGGAGTATTCTTTATTTCATTCCCTGATTTTTTTATAGCCTTAACTGCTTTTAATTTATCTGTAAGTTCTTCACTAAAGAGAAATTTGTCGATTCTGGTAGTTAGAAGTTCATCCTTCAATTCCTTTTTTAATGCATTCAGAATGAAGCTTCTGCGTACTTGTGACTCAGCATGTTGACTGTCACATAAAATCTTACATGCGTCCATCATTACCTGTATTAAAGAAGTGTTTCTATCTTGTTCATCTAAAAGCATTGAAAGTCCTTCAGCTATGCATGAAATAGCTGAGGCTATTTGTTTTTGTTTAAGTTCTAAGCATTTATCTCGTTTAACCAATTGCTCATTAATAGCAGCCTTTATTTCTGGGTTTATAATAGGAGCATCAATTAGGGTACTGTTCTCTGGAAGTAAGTATTTCTGCAGCAGTTCATTGCGCATTTCTTTATTTAAACCGACAGTAGCCGTATATTGCAGACGGACCGCGAGATCCGGTCGTATTTCTTTTCCATAAACTTTCTTTTGCGTAGGATCGTCGCCTAAGATTTTTAATAACTCCTCGTCTAGAGGTATATCTAGCACATCCACAGGCTGTGACGCTGCTGCGGTGGACGTAGTTGCAGATTCTTTAGTAATACCTGCATTTGGTAGGGCCGGCGGCTGGTCAACAGGTTTAGCGACGCAATCACTCGTAGACTGTTCAATAATATCCGGTACATCTGTAATAATTAACTTACCCTTAATGAAATATTTCGGTATATGAAATAAATTGTTGTACTGTTAATAGGCAAAATTGGTAAAGTGACAACCCCAAAGGATGCCCGCAATACCCAAGTATCAAGCCATAAGGTTTTGTGTCGAAGAAGCACGTTACCCGGAGACAGCATGTTATAGCAAGACCCTTTTTAAGCAATATTAGCAAAGTAACAGCCCCAGAAGCTGATCGCATTGCTAACTTAATACTTTTGGGTTCAAACCTTATGTTATATTCGAATATCAGTAAAGTGATAACCCCAAAAGTTACCCGCAGTACTGATCCATGACGAATATATAGGTTATTGTATAACGCCGTATAGCTACCTTCTTCGTTTACCGTATGCGATACAGGTGAACGTGATCTATTACGTCGGTAGGGCGATCTGGATCTCGAAGACGAGGCCGACGATGACTCTGGCGATGAAGATGGAGAACGTGGCCGGGAATGTCGCCGGTCACGTTGTTTCCTTTTAGCATGTAGGAACTTGCGCTCCAGTTTCTTAAATTTCCGAGCGAGGCACTCATAATCATAATCACTTGAATCCGAACGAGCACGTTTTCCCATGCTTAAAAGGCAGTATTCTATTTTACAAAATAATTAAGATTGTGCAATGGCGAAGCACTGAAATGTGAATGAATAGGTGGCGCGGTTCAAAGGAAACGTTACTTATAAAAAAAAAAAAAAAAAAGACTAGGGTATGCTGTTATACAGCCTCTCAAATAAAGTGCTAATGGCGACACCGTGTGTGCTACTACATGTGTTCTTCTAATCTCTTCGGACAAAGCTTAAGTATAATTTATAACATTTATTTAGAATTTTTAGTGAGGGCTTGAGGTTTTACGGCTGGCTACCCTGAAATGACAATTTCACTCTTCGTTCTGTCTTCTGTCAGAACAGAAAATTTTAGTTTTATTCGTATCATGCTAGCACTTTTAAATTTCTAAATATAATATACAAGAAATAGTTCTCTTTTCTCAGTGCCAAATGAAATTTAAATGTACATAATTATTAATTAGAGCTTAAGTGAAATTATATATAAGCCATGGACGGCTCAAAGGGAAAAAATGTGGACCCTGCCGGTCGACAAGCAATGTTGTGTTTTGTATTGTCTGCTTTCGTGTTTACTGTTTCTTTCTTCTCTGGGAGTGTTTTAGGGTTCTCATCAGAGCTATGGGCACTCACTTACTGGGGCCCGGGACTGTATTTCTGTTTGTTCAACTTCATTTTGAGGTATTGCTACAAAGGCTTCATGTATGAGGTAAGACCTTATTAGATTAGTTAATTTTTAACAACACAGGTATTTTCAAGTAAGAATTTAGTAAAATAGATGCCAAAGGTATTATATGTAAGCTTTTATTGAGCAATAATTAAAAATAAATTTATTACTAAGAGTGATTTATTTTTAGTTTTTAATTTTATATCCTTAAGTTACCTACTTACTGTCAATTAAACACTAAACAAGAACTACATAAAAATACTCTAATATGAGAATCAATAGTATATGCATAAGTACAGATATGTATGTACTTACTAAAATAAGTAAGCATCTAACTTAAAAAAATATTTTATTTAATATAATCAACCATAACTTGTATTCTGTTGCAGGTATCAATTAGAGCTGCTTTTCTCGGCGCAGCGTTTGCTTGTGGTCTGTATTTGGCCACTTTTGACACTGGTGTCAGAGTGTTTGGGCTATACCTCATGTCATTGACAATGTTCCACTTCTCCGAGTTCATGGCAGTGGCTCTAACGAACCCTAAAACTCTCAGCGTAGACTCTTTCATCCTGAACCACAGCCTGGCATATGGATTGGCAGCTGTGGCCAGCTGGACTGAGTGGACTGTGGAATATTATTTCTTCCCAAGTAAAATTTTTATTTGTAACAAGCTTTATTACTGAAGATTAACATTCAAACAAACCCTAAAAAATTAATGTATATTTATGTGTATTAATCTATTTTCAGGTATGAAGACTTACTTTTGGTTGTCGGCCGTGGGAGTAACTATGTGTATCGGAGGGGAAGTGTTGAGGAAATCGGCAATGTTTACAGCAAAAACAAACTTTAATCATACTGTAAGTAATCATGTTCAAATTGTCTCTGTTTTTGCTTCCTAAATTCAATTATAGAAATAGATAAATGGATATTTTTCAATATTTATTCCTATAATAAGTATAGTTAAATCTGTATTGACGATCTCAATATGAGTGCATATAATTCGACATAATAGTGTAATTGTACTGTATGAACTTTGAGAAATAAATAAATGTAATCTAATCTATAAAGATACTAAACCTGTAATATAATAGAGCTTAGTTTGAACTTCAAACTAAATTGGTGTCTTATTCATATACTTTGTAATTTTGATTGCTCCCGTTGCATTTTTTTTTTAGAAGACAGAACTTTCCAGTATTGATATTATTCCCCATGCTTGCAGGTGCAGTTCGTAAAGCAGCCAGACCACCAGCTGATAACCCACGGCGTGTACTCGCTGTGCCGGCACCCGAGCTACGTGGGCTGGTTCTACTGGTCTATCGGGACACAGGTATCAGAACTATATCAGAATTATTAGTCAAAAATATAGACAACAATATTTGGATCATATTAAAATTTATGATCAACAGGTTTCACAAAATCCTCACGAATGAGTGTTGATAGCAAGGGCTAATTGATTATTAGATTAGATTAATTTATTTCAATAATCACACAATATAATTACATTGTTATAGCAAATTACTCGCTATAACAATGAAATTATATATGACAATACAAAGAACAATAAAATTATAAAATTTAAAAACACATTATAATATTATGTCTTTGAAAATGTTTAGGGAAAAAACTAAAAATAATTACCAATAAATATAATTACCAGTTGTACGCAAGTATTTGTTTTTGCTTGCTTTCTAAGGTCTATTTACTAATAAACAATTTGATATGATTCATTTACGTGAATTCCGCACAGACACCATGTCAAAAATGCACGCAGCTGATTTGTTTCATAATGCGTTGCTGGCCTAGGATGTATTTAAACCAACCATTGTCTCTATAGGTAACCCTCCTCAACCCTCTCTGCGTGGTGGCCTACACGGTGGCCTCGTGGGTGTTCTTCCGCGAGCGCGTCTACGCCGAGGAGCTCACCTTGCTGGCGTTCTTCGGGCCGCAGTACGCCGCGTACCAGCGGCACGTGCCCACCGGCCTGCCGCTCATCCACGGACACGTGCCCGGCACCAAGCAGGAGATGAAGGAGGAACATTGGAGCTATTGAATATGCTTAGGTACTTTATAAGAGTTTTACGATTTCTAAGTACCCGGGTAAGCTATTTGCAAGTTTTTTAAGAGATAGCAACATTGTAATCAAAACAATTATTGTGGATTTAATACGCGTATATTAGTGTTATGCTGACTTTTCCAAAACTTTAAAGTTCAAATGTGTAATAACCGTGAAACTATCAGAATTGTTTATGCTCTATGAAGTTAACTAATAGTATTGAATATCGCCTTTCTGGTGGATAATTTATAATAGGCATGATGAATATTTTTTCTGTGTCCATTCATCAAGTAGATCATCAAAAAGGGTTGGACCCATATTTTTTCTCAATTAAATAAAAAGTCACAAAGATAAGCGTTTCAAAGCTTGTTACGAGGTTCGTGACGTCACCTCTGAATATATAATTATTGTATTGAGACACCGAAGCTTTGACGCTAACTGATGGATAAAATAGTTATTTTTACGTCATCATCCCTATTAATGGACTGTTTGCAATCCCTATTAAAATAATGTTTCTATCTGTTATAAAATTGCAAGTAATTTAATAGAAAGTAAAAATACACACGAAAATGATCGTTTGGCCTATGGGTTTTGAATCCATACTCCGTATGGGTTTTAAATCCATATTGCATTCCGTGTCCATTGTTGGCCAATTGCACCACGGTACATACCTTGAAGCCTGTACTAGGCTAGAACAAATACTCTTATATTAATATGAGCAATTTTTGTGAGTATATATATAAATTTATATATTTTTATGTAAGTCAGAGCATTCAATTTACATATCAATTTATCCTATAAGTGATAATAATTATTACGAAAAATTTTAAGGGGTGCCCCAGAAGTAAAAAAAGCTGATGACCGATACTGCATTTCTTCTAGTGATTTTTTAATTATTCAAATTAATATTTATTTAATATAAGTAATAATTTTGTCTAAAAATCTTTAGGTGCCCCCTTGCTCTACCGTGATGTAACTTAATTTCTATTAATTATTTTTCTTAAGGTTGTCAAAATTATATGCAAACTTTTTAACAATTGAATTTTCTGTTTTCGAGCATGGCTCCGTTTTCCAACTAGTCACAAAAAATAAAATGTTATATTCTTGAGATCGCATTTAGTAGTGTAATTAATATATAATTGTAATGCACAATATTTTGTGTTCAGATTGTAGGAGTTTTTCCTAATTACTAATTATCGGTCATAATTCAATTTGTAGACGAAATTGTAGTTGGAATTTTCTTATAGTCGGCTAGCAGTATTTTACGTAGTGTGCAATAAGATATTACATTTCTTAAGACTTTAATATATATTAGAAAAATACATTCACATACAATGTAGGAATTTCGACAAGTTTAAATAAGAATATGTATTTTGATTTTTTTTGTCATTAGATATATTGTATTTTTTTGAAGTAGGTTGATATGTAAGTATAATTGTTTGTAAGTTTTTTTCTTTTATTATTATAATACTAAAAATCAAGCGCGAGCAGTTGTGGATGTGTATGCAGCGCAGGGTAGACACTCCAAACATTTATGACGTTTAGCCTGTACTTAACACTATTACTAAAAATAATAACAAACCTATGAACGGTAATTAAATGTACATATTTATGTAAAGTAGCTTTTAAGAGTGTGTTTGTTAAAACGGTTGTGAATGGATATTTGTATGAAAATCAATACTAAAAATAAAAAACTTATGCTTGACTTATTTTTTTTTATGTCCCATTTGTAAGTGTGTCTTCTAATTCGTCTTTTTGTCGTTACTATTACGTCACTATTTCCTTGATTTATTCTCATACCTACCAATTGTATTTTACATACAAAATTTAATGAATTTTTTTCGGGCCGTTTTTGAGGAGTGCAACTACAAACACCGTGACACGAGATATTTTAACTCTCGACACGAAAAATATTCATTAGAGTATGGTTGAAATATAAATATAAGTACTTAGTCAAAGCTCTAAAAGAATAAAGTAAATTACCTAAGTGTCTTTATAAGCAATCGGTTCTTTATTCAGGAAGTAACTTAGTACACGTCACGAAGGTCCATTGTGACATGTGATTATCTCATCTGTGCACAATTGTGATTGTGACCGGGTCACTTATTGTTGTTTGTGACAATGGCCTAAGATAAACAAATAAATGAACTCTAATTATAAAAGGCAGAAAGCTTAGGGGCTGAATATCACCGCTGAACACGGTCACGACACCACTGCAACGACGTCGATTCTCGTCCGCTCATAGGTACATTGGATGTCGAATTTTTTATCAAAGTAGCTATAACATTTTACGCACGTTAAAAAGTCACTACATAGATTGTTCATGTCCAAAAACCAGTATACCTTCTCAATAAATAAACAGTTGCGTGCAGTGAAGTGTTCGCATACAGGCGTCACGGTAGGCACTCTATACATTTTTGACTCTGTGCCTAAATCGAATGCACGCTCTTGATTTTAAACTGGCGACCAGCCTCGGCTTCGCACGGGTAGTAGAGCATAATTAACTAGGTATATGAATATGCGTATAAGTAATAGTTTTTGTAGCGCACGTACGCCGCCGATAAACTTCTCAGATTTTGTTAGACTTAGGTATTCTACATTTCGCACCCCTAGATCTAAAGAGAGCTAACTCAAAAAAAAATAAAAAAATTTTTTTTTAAAAAAGCTTTTATCTAAATGCTCTAAAAAATAGATAATAAAATTTTGCTTTATAATTTTAACTATAAACTCAGAACCTCATTATACACAATTTATAATAAATGTTCATAAAACCTTGTCGCAAGGCTTAGGTACCTGTAATTATTAAATTAAATTACAATGTTTGAAAATTTTAACTTAGCAGATCAAGTTACTGAGTTAAAGAGCTACTAGTTTGTTTATACCAATAAATCGCGTAACAAGCTTTTATGAACATATGTTAAATTATACAATTTATATTTATTTATATAAACAAAAGCTTGTCGCAAAATCATTTTTTTTTAAAGTGCAACCTAATTTTAAAGCAAATGATAAGAAATCACTTAAGTCTTTTATACATAGGTAAGAATACTGTTATATCAAATCTTGCGACAAGCTTTTATTTATATAAATAAATATAAATTGTATAATTTAACATAATATTTGACATTGCATTGTCACCTGATTCTACCATACATGTAAAATTTCAGCCAAATCGGTTGAGGGCAAGTGCCCTAAAATTAAGTTGCAAGATTCCACCCGAACAAACATCCATACATACATACATACATCGCAAGTTAAATAAAAGCTTTTAATTTAAAAAGTAACTTTTTCGGGAGAGGCGAAATTGTTGTAAGGAATCGGATCCTTTTTTTTAGTGTGTGTTTAATTTAAATCTTAATTTTTTTGAGTTAGCTCCCTTTAGATCTAGGTGTGCGGTTTATCGAATATTATCTACCTAGGTATGTATATTTCAGTTTTTAATATCTGTAATGGAGTAAATTAGTAATGACTGTAGATGTCCAAATGGTTATAATTTCCTTTGTGAAACTATTGATAATTGCCTTTCAATCGCAAATAAAAATAATATTACCTAATTAATATCAATAAAAACGTAGCTATAATATACAGACTTTTTCTTATAAATCCGGCTAATTATATTGTTTTCCACATATACAATTTTTAAATTATTAATTAGTCTGACTTCAAGGTGGGCCGTTTGTCTACATCTACTGTTAAATCCTGCTATGGTCAGATGTCATTGTGATGAACACGAGTATTTGTACCAGGAGTCCTAAGATATCTTATATTATAATTATGTATTTATAAATGCTTAGCTGTTTTCTAATACCTACTCATAGAAAAGTATTGCTTAGATTGTTTAAGTAGGCACCTATAAGCAAGGGCGTGCATTGCATACAGGCACAGTGTCACTAATGTATGGAGTGCCTACCCTGGCGCCATACTTACGCTCCCCCACTGCACGCGCCTGCCTATAAGTTGATGTGAATTATCCAAAGATATTTATTAAAGAGATGTAGCCCCTATATCCCATTTTATTCGTCCAAGGAAAAGTACGTAACTTAATAAAAAAGTTTAACAGGTAAACGAGTTAGTGGTAATAAGGCTTCGATTCCGGTTAGCATTATTATACAACCAAGGGGTTACGGCGAGTGACGCATCTTTAAAACGCAAATAACTTTGCATAATGACTTGTAAATATTTAGACAAATGCTTTTACTGATAATATGCTAGCTAAATAATTCAACATATTGAGTTATGTATATTTCGCAATTGGTGTCGCAAAATAAGGCTGAATTCGATTAGATATTAGGTAAGTACATAAAATAAAAATCTATCGACATATAAGTATATACAGTGAAACTTGTTTAAGAGGGACCTGGATAAGTGAAAAACCTCCATATCTGGAACACATGCTGAGGTCCCGGCACCTTGGCTATGAATTACCTCTGTTAGTAAGATAAAAGCACCCTCTTTATCTGGGATAAGTTATTTCTATTTTCTTGTCATAATTACCTCTATAATTGAGAAGTCGCGTGTATTTATCTCTGTAACTGGGATAAAGTCAGTAGGTACGCATAGGCTACCTCGGACCTCGGATGTCTCCTCTCTCTTTTACCTACTCGAACTTCTCTAAATCGGCCCTTATATAACTTAGTTTTAATGCGGTTTCTCTATTAATCGGGTATTTATTTAAAAAAGACCGAAACGAGGACAAAGTCTTTACTATTACGAAAAAAAAACTAAAATTAACGTCAGTGCCCGAATCAGTAAAATAATCTGCCTCCAACTTTTAATAATTTTGTAAACGTCAACAACGAATTATTAGTTTCAGGAGAACTGTGTTTAAACAACATTTTTGATATTTTTTATGGAAAATAGTGAATTGTTTACAAAATAAATACGTTGCTTTATTTAATACACCTCTATAACAGAGATTACCTCATTTCTTACCTCTGTTAATGAAACCCTCTGTAAATGAGACAGGTATTTTTTTATACCTTGATATCTGGGACACTGCGTAAGTGGAATACCTCTTTAAGTCAGACTAATTTACAGGTCCCTTGGAAGACCCAGTTAACCAGGTTTCACTGTATAAAAATCTGTAGGTACCTATATATAAAAATGAATTGGCGTTCGTTAGTCTGACTAAAACTCGACAACGGCGGGGATTTGGCTGATTTTAGTTTTGAAATGTTTGTGACATTGACAAAAAAACCCGGTAGGTAAACGTGGTACGTAGTTCGCTGGGTCAGCTAAATGACGGTCGCCGAGCACAGCGAAATACGGACGTTGCCCTTTTTCTATTTTATACCATAGCCCCCCTTACGATACGCGCGTGCGACAGAGACAAAATAAGAATGATTTATTTCAAACCTTGTAGATCCAATTAATGTTAGTAACAGTAATGCCTTAATGTTAGAGTTGCAGTAATAACATAAAACAACTGTAACGGATTGAACTTGCGTCGCGAATAAGTATTGATTTCACGCCGACGTTTCGACACAGTTCCCATATTCGTAAATAGTGTTCACGATAAGCTAATTATTATTTTGTAATAATCTAAGTACCTATCAGTAAACTGAAATACTATAAAATATTGCAGTGTGTGAATCTTACGTATCAAAAAAAGTTCAAACTAAAGTTCTTC
This sequence comes from Polylopha cassiicola, assembly GCA_038024825.1. NCBI lineage: Eukaryota > Metazoa > Arthropoda > Insecta > Lepidoptera > Tortricidae > Polylopha > Polylopha cassiicola. The sequence continues at coordinate 11,353,496 of CP149057.1, forward strand.
GATGTCTGGGAATATTATCAATTAGCAAAAAACGTATTAATCTGGTATATTAGAATTAACGTAATTTTCCAAATTTCCCAGACCTACCTAAGGCTAGACTATTAAGGCTGAAAGTATCATCAGAAACTTAATTTGAAACAGACATAGTAAAATAGTTAGGTAACATAGGTATAGCTAGTTAGACGAAATTTCACTTTGGTCTGTTAATTAATTCGAGGTGTTACTGCTAAACGATTTCACCACTCGACTCCACCTGGTCACGTCACACGCTCCGAGTTGTCCAGTCAGATCCATTGGTACGGCCAAACTGTACTATAACCTACATTTCCATATCGGAACATTACAAGATTGCCAAAAATCATATATATATATAATATATGGTATTTTATAAAATATTTGAAACGGAACAAGCGAAATTGTAAGTAAAATAGATAGATAGGTGTTTATTTCTTAAATTAATTAAACTAATTAATTATATAAATAATATACCTAGCTAGTTACCTACTATATTTTTGTTACTAAGACTTCTAGAAAGAGAGTTTTTCAAATAGTCTGTTATATAACAGTTCATTGACACAAATTCTTAAAAAAATAGGTTGAGTATCGTTAACGTACCTACATTATACATCTACTTAACCTGCATGCAGGTACCTATGCAAATATTGACGTATTAGCTAGATTGAGGTACACTGACATATAGTTCGCAATAAACATGCTATATGGCTGGAAGTAATGTTCTGCGCCGGCGAGCTAGTCACCCAGCACGTTGTAGCAGACATCGCGGAACTACCCAGAGAAAAGTGAGCAAGTTCACACGTCGACCGCCAAACTGACGTCACGCGAAGAAAGTGTCTCCATAGAACGCGGCCGAGCGGCAGTCTTCGATCAGCCCCCGTGGCCAGCACACGCGTCGACATGGACGAACGCGCGACAAAATAAATCATGTCATTCCGTAGATTGCTCAGTGCAGTGAGATCCGCGCGGGCGGCGTTGACTCGCGGGGCGCCTCTGGCCGACGGACTCCTTAAATCCTTAGTCTCAGTTATCGTTATATGCTGTATTGCCGTGTCGTCTCCGCCGGCGGCGTCCGCTAAGCCCTTCGCGTTCAGCTTCCCCGCGGGATGGTCGCTCGCGGGGCTGGTGGGCAGCGTGGGGGCGCGGTCCGAGGACGCGGAGAGACGGGAGCCGGCAGCCGGCGTCAAGCCCTACACCGGCCGGAGGGTAGGGAACGACACCCTCCGCATGATCTACCACTACGACCAGACGGTGGCGGTGGTGGAGCTGGGGCCTGGGAAGTTGCTGCTCAACTGTGAACTCATTGAGACACTGTAAGTATTCAATAACAAAGTATACGACTTTATGCCGTTTGAATTGCCTAGATAGATTATGCATTGGAATGAAACAACTATTAACGGATTTAACTCGCGTATTTATATTTTATTTTATTAGCTGACGTTTCGGATTCTTTACAGTTTCCATAATCGTAGCAACGACTAAATTTACTTAATTTATTTATTTAATAAACGACTTTAGCGAGTTAAATCCGTTAATAGTTGTTTCATTCCAATGTGTAATAACCGCGAAGGCATCAGAAATTAGGTATTAGATAGATTATGATTTAAATAATGCCACAGCTTTTAAATAAAAACTGGAAGTAAAACATTAAAAAATAACCACTTAGACATCGTAGAGTCTAGCTTAGACAAACAATCGTTCCTGTTACACAATATACTATGTTATAGTAAGTAGGCACCTATATTGGTAGAGTTACGTACTACGTTCTGATCATTTTTATATCCTTAACTAGCTGACCCAGCGAACTTCGTACCGCGTATACAGTTTTTTTCTTTTTTTTTTTCCGAGTTTAAACCTTCCCTGAAGTTCCACAAACATTTTAAAACTAAAATCAGCCAAATCGTTCAGCCTTTCTCGAGTTTTAGCCAGACTAACGAACATCAATTCATTTTTATTTATATAGATTAATAGGTACATACCTACATATACAAGATGTTCTTGTAAATTTGCTTAAATGAACTCCACTAGGTATTAGGAGCATGCGTTTGTGATTTATTCCACAATGGCCCGGTGCCGCGGTGCCGCGGTGGCGAGAGGTGTTCGTGTCAATGTGTGCGAAGTGTCTCCTTGTTAGACATATCGCACCAAATTGATACCTTTGTGCAGCTCACTTTACGACTACCGAGAATGAAAGTAATTGCCGATCGTGTCTCGAACTGCCATTGATAAGTACTGCGGAAATTAACTTATAGAGTAATTTCTGATGCCTTCGCGGTTATTACACATTGAAATGAAACAACTGTTAACGGATTTAACTCGCGTATTTTTATTTTATTTTATTAGCTGACGTTTCGGATTCTTTACAGTTTCCATAATCGTAGCACAAACAAATCCGAAACGTCAGCTAATAAAATAAAATAAAAATACGCGAGTTAAATCCGTTAACAGTTGTTTCATTCCAATTAACTTATAGAGATTTGAATAAAACAACTGTAACGAAATTTATACTGACGTTCTGCATTCGCAGCAGAAAGAGTTGACGATAGTCTTACATAAGTAATTATACATTTTTTTATTTACCTACTGATTTACATTTAGGTACTTAGATAATTAGAGTTTTAGATACTTAACTTATTTCATATTTTTTATTTATTAACAACATAATATTCAAATAATATATACAGCTGTACATACATGACTATATATATATCTAACCGACATATCCGTAACCTGTAGCCATGGCCGTAACTAGGTGTCCTAGGAATAGGAGGGAGCCGGGTGTGCCCAACCCAGGATATTAGGTCTTCAGTCTGATCTAGGCTAAACGCCTAAAATAGTTTATTAAATACAGGACTCTCTAGGGCTAGCCCACCTTGAAACAAAGTCCTAGCCACGCCAATGCCTGTAGCTTTAGGTAGGATTCGATGCATTTCTTCTTTAAAGCTATTGTTTTTCTTCAATTAATGTGGAATCGTGTGCAATGAAAACTAGTAAAAATTAAATGAGCAATAACATTTAATTATAATTGTTACGACCATTTGTTGACAGTTACAATAACACGCTTCGCTCATCAAAAACATGTATTAATTACTTAGTATTATTATATGTATTAAATTAATAATATAATTAATGAAACCAGTCTAACCGAGCCGACGGGTTGCTCTTGATACAAAATCTCAAAAATCATATAATTATTAAGTATCTACTTATGCACGAATGTATTTTAAAAATGCAGTAATTGCGCAATGTAATTCGTATACTATATAAAAGTAATTACCAATTAAGATGTTCAATTATAACCAAGTACCTACCAACTATTAAATAAAATAAGAAATTCAATTTACCAAACAATAATAACGAAACAGAAATGAAAACGCGAAAAATAAAAAATAGAACCATTAAAATAAAATAAGTAAACGATATTCTAACTTTTACAAAAAATATAACGTGCAAACTTAAATAAATTATGCAATAAATTAGTAATTATTGGCTTTAGAAAAATATGTTTTACGAGAGTCACGATCGATATTAAATTAATAATTATAGATGTTATAATGTAGAATAATTAAATGGATAAATAATATTTCAGCAAAATAACATTTTCATTTCGATAATTATGGGGTAGGTATTTCATTGTTATCTTGCATCTATTTAAATATTCTATAAGCAGAATCGATTTAATAAAAATGTTGAAATGAAATGAACGTTTCGGAGCCTTTACAGATGCCATAATCGTAGCACGACTGAGCTGACAATAGCCAACGTTTCATAGTGCGAAACGTCAGCGTCAGCCAATAAAATAAAATACGGGAGTTAAATCCGTCTAAGTATAGTTGTATCATTCCAATGTATAATAACCGCGAAGGCATCAGAAACTATATTATGTTATCTACTATATTTTATTACTTATTAACTGCACAAACAGTTTATTTACATATAAGTATAAGTAAATAAAACAAGTTGACAGACAGTGGTATAATATAATTGGTATGTTTGGTGATTCGGATATCCTTGTGCTGGTTGTTCGGCGATCGTATCGGCACTTATTATTTGGTCATTAACCGACCAAATACCCGCTAGTTTATAATTTGCGATTATACGACCGTTTTACTGCGCGTGCACATAACGTGAATGTAAAGATAGGTATTGTTTTACTAGCTTCTGCCTGCGACATTGTCTACGTAGACTTATTACCTACTACTGGATCGCAATTTACCTGCTGCGGGCCTTTACTGCAAACCGGAATATAGACGAGATTCCAGAGGCATAAACATTAAGACCGTGAGGTAAAATAAAAAAGTACATAAATTTTTTTTAGACAACATCATGAAGTAGATATTGGCACTCGTTATTGTTCTGCGTGACGTCACACTCTGCCACACTTTTCACCAAGAAGTGACGTTACGTGCCCCCACTCTGCCCCCACTAGGTACCAATCGAACATAGTAATTTTTGACGCGTTAAGAGTTTCATATCTTGTTTCATCAACAAAATAGAAAATATGTTATGTCTTTGTTAATATAACCGTCGCACTAAATGACTATTATTTAAGCCTTTTATAAAGTATTTTTTTCCATTTTCGTGTAGGTATACATAACACGTGAACATTTGGTTTTATTGTTCGAAATTACGTCAATACTTCGGAATAAAAATGATAAGGTTTATTATTGCTTACCTCACGTTCGGTCTCTCAAATAACGTACACTAATATATAATAACATACATATGACTTGTAACTAATTAAATAGTCACTTTATACATAATATATTATAAGTATGGCAGTAATGACTTCAAATTTTCAAAAATGAGGTCGTAAGTATCGCACGTAAGCGTTAAATTAGTAGCTCGCATTATGAGTAGAAAACGGTTTCACTTTTTTATAAGACTGTTAGGTTAGTACTGTAGGTATACCTATATAATATCGGTGGTAAAGATAAAGATTCATAAAATATATTCAATAAATTAAAATATGCCTAATTAACGACGACATTTAACTACAGTAACGATTTTAAAATAGCCTGCTTCGAAAAAATGATTAAGTACAGCCGTGCCTTTTTGTTTTACTTTTTAACTGGGCGAGGGCACTGCCGTGGCTCTAGGGGGCCTAGACAAGTGCCCAAAGTTCAACGTAAACGTTAAACGAAACGATTCAAAATGTATGGGATTTGACAGCCGCGAACGTTCGTGACGTCATCTCGTCCAAACGAGTAGAGAGGGGTTAGACAAAGTCCCACTTTTGAATTCGTTCAGACGCTGAACGCAAGAAAGCGTTTATGGCGATTGCAAATTCCCATACATTGTGTTAGCCAACAACCACTTTTGACAATCGTAAACGCCCACGAACGATCACCGTGAACGCCGAGCTGGCGTCCACTCGACCCTGGACGTAAACGATTCAAAATGGCGGGTCTTCGATCAGCTGTTGATAATACGGAGTAGATAAATTTGCTTTGATGTAAAAAAAAATGTAAATAATTACACATTCCTAGGTTCAAATGATTTATTTATTTAGTATTTATTTATTATACTCTTTATATATTATTATCAATTAAAATAAAGTGACGTCTAAATAGTAAGGCACCTACCTATTAAGAATTGCACCTAGTGTTAGTTAGTAGACCTATATAAATTATTTTTACACATTTTCCACTGTTTCTTCGCTCTTATTGGTCGCAGCGTGATGTTATATAGCCTAAAGCCTACCTCGATAAATGGTCTATCCAACAAAAAAAGATTTTTTCAATTCGAACCAGTAGTTCCTGAGATTAGCGCGTTCAAACAAACTCTTTAGCTTTATAATATTAGTACTTATAGATTTATTAATAGTAATTTATACCTACACACAATGAAATAGGTAGGTAGGTACCTTTACTTTTCATATAGTAGGTATATAATATAAAAAGCCTGCTTATAATTTCACATAAAAACATACTTACTGACTGCAATAAAGCTAAATACCTATAGGTATCAACATAATGTAAATTGTGTCCATAGGTTTAATTATGCTATTGATTGGTCTTTGCAGATTCTTCGTACCTTCTCTTATTTATTTTGGCGTTAGAGTCCTAGGTAACAAATAGCTGTAGGTACCTACCTTACTAGATTATTATTTTTATTTATATGTATACTATCACAAATACCTACCTCCTTAGTACTTACCTAGTTCTAATGATTTAGTTAGAGATACCTAACAGAAAAAAATCAACTTGCCTGGTTTAGTGGGTGGTAGCACATTGCGATACATAAATGAATAAAAAAAAACTTATTTTTCTAATAAGGATAGGCAGATCTATACTATTTCTCTTCACCTAAGTTCCTTTTGATTTATAAACTAACAGATTTGTGATACACATATTACTATTTTGTCATCAAGTCAAGTGGAGCTACAAAATACAAACTTATATAAGTACTTACAATAGCAAATAAATAGTTAATTAACAAGTTAGGCTATTGGGTAATTTGTACACACAAATATTATTTACCATGTGACTTATTTAGTTAACTACAGCCTATTGGCAAATATCTTTTAGAAATAAACAATAATTCATACACAGACAAAAATTATTAGGTTACAAAATATTCTTTAAATAATCAATCCCATACTTACTTATATTGCCTTATCTCTTAAATACCATCAAGATTTATATAAATAATTAATTACTTAATGCCTAAAATAAAACAATTGGTACTTAGTAAAATATGAATGTATTTATAAGGTCAATGCAGTTTTCCAATATGACCACGGCTGCTGATCCAGATCTTAAATACAGAATCAGGATTTCATGAGGAGCAATACACAAAACATTATGTGCAAGACAGACTTTGCATTGTGCTTAATATTCAGTGGAAGTATGTGTGATTGAAACCAGGACACATCATTGCCAACCCGAGGCGACCAGCCCAATATATCTTGCACTACATGGTCAACATGACACTCAACGCTCTTCTCAGTCAGTGATATTCCTGCAGAAGAAAACAGCACAGATCAGATTTTGGTGTTATTGCCACCCAACAAAGGGCAATACTTAATTCCTAAATAACCTGTAGGTGCTTACCTATTATATATATATACAAGTTAAAACATAATAAAGGGACATAATGGGTTCATAATTATATTTAGTACCTACTATGTATTCATAATTTACATGGTGATAGGTAATCAGATATTTTACCTACTTTTTGATATAACTTATGATTTATTTATTTCTTACTTGTTTAATTAATTCTAATGTTTTATTGACTTATTTCTATACATAATTCAAAACTAATAGATTTGGTGTCGCGAACAAGTAGGTAGGAGGTACCTACTATGTTTGCAATAAAGAGAATAACATGATTATTGATTATGATAAAGTGTGGCTACAAACCGACGTCACTGTATTAAAATTGAAGTTAACATAATTATCTAGGTACTTAAGCAGGTGTAATGTATAACAAAATCACACTCAGGCATAGCTTTTAACTGGACCCGCGTTGAGTCGTGACGGTACTATAGACATAGTTACGCCTAGAGAAACACTCACTGCACATCAACTTGTCTTATAACTCTTCACTTGCCGTTAATAAACTTATCATGATTACCTATTTATTATAAACACATCATTAGCGGAAAAATAATCGTTAATCAATATAATAATTCGATGTGACTTCGTACAAAAGTCAATGACAGTCCACGTAATTAAAAGCGTTCAGAAACTATTCAAAGTACCAAATCGATCGAAAAAATTATCAAAACGCAATACTTTTATATTCATTCTAAAAAATATTATTAGCTTTATTTAATATAATTATATATATATAAAGCATATATCATGTACTTATTTGAAGGATACTTTAGTAAGTGTTTTTCAAAAGAAACATCCGTTGTAAAATACTTATATACGACTAATTGCGCTAAGCAAACTGATAGAACTGTGAAAATATTAATAGTAATAATTTTAGGTACATAAAAGTATTAGATGGAGCGTTTAAATTTAAAATAATTACGTAAATAACTTGTTATTTACCGCGTCGTAAAAATCTCTTTTAAAAGTGACGTCACCTTTCGATTTTGACATTTCAAAAATCGTAACCATAGACAATATTCAACTTTTTGGCGTTTATCGCGATCGCCTGAACGTTTATCGCTATTGCTGCACCTTGTCTAAGCAAAGTTTGGCGTAAACGTTCCGGCGTTTGCAATTGTCGCCGGCAGAAATCGTTTGACGTTCGGGCACTTGTCTAGCCCCCAAGGTATGTCAGCAATCTTAGTTGTACATTAATTTGACTTGACCGTTATTCGAAGCTTATTAATTGAGATAGGCATGACGTTTCCCGCTATATATGTTGTCTCTTTCTACCATATGTATACGTCCTTCTTCCTCCATCCCCTCCACATTAGAGTGGGGATCACCACCAGCGATGTGCTTTCCGGATTTTAGTTCTTCATTGGCGTCTTGTTTCCCGCTACGAACAGTCGTACCGTTACAACTATAAGTACGACCTAATACAAATTTAAATTTAACGACTTTTTATAAAAGTATTCGTGAAAAAATTCACGTAAGTAAGTAAAATTTCATTACGTGCAAAAGGTAATATGTACATTAATCGTTGAGGTTTATTGTATACGAAAAATACCCTCTAATTGAGCATATTTTTCGAAAGTAAGTAATTAACGGTTTTGCCGTTCGTGTAATATTTCGTTTATTTTATGTTGCGTGCATTATTATAATTTTTCCTTTCTACCAGGTAAAAATATGGATGAATTAAAGGTCCAGGACAAAAATTTAGGTCCAGTTATAAAAACTAATGAAAAGCGCACGCGGGAGCGTGCTCATTGTTTATCCAGTAGCAGCAGTAGTTCCTCGGAATATTCTAGTTCGGGCTCGAGGCGCAAGCGCCGTCGTCGGACTAAGAAAAGGGGGGGCAAAAGAAAGGCCGACCGCCAATTGGATTTATTAACCAAGGAATTAAGCCAGCTACGTCAGCAATTAACAGGTAACAACTACTCAGATTTTCCAAATTGTTATACGGATTCGGTGGTTTCTGTCGACATTAGTCGAGAACTACACGAAGTCGATGAACCTCAACCTGGACCATCAAAATCTTTTAGTCTGGGTTTGGGAACTAAACTTAAAGAGCCTACTATACCCGCTGCGTCTTTAGAGCAAATAAAACTATTATGTGAATTACAGCGTTTCGATAGCAAGGAATGGTGTAATATTCGCTATACCGACACACAAAAAATTTACAATCACTCACCCGGTTATACCGATTTAGAAGCAAACGAGGAAGTTAAGCAATATGATTTAATCCCTTATTTAGCTCAGTCAGACAAAGCTTATGGTGCAATAACTTTTTGTATTTTAAAACAACATGTAGCGTTGCAGAAAGCAATACAGGAACTTTTTGCTTTTACTCGGAACGGAGAAAATTTTTCCTTCGAGGACTATCGTGATAAAGTTAATAGCCTATTCTTAGGCGGTGATATGTTAAGGGTTTCTGAAGATTTATTGCAGTTGGTGTGCGGCCACCGAGCAGAGGCGATTCAAATGAGACGCAATGGAATCACAAAGCATATTAAAGATCCAGTTATCAAGTCTGTTATACGTAACATACCACCTTCAAGTACATCGCTTTTTAACGCTGAGGCATTCGCAGCAAAAATTGAAAAATGTGGTGGTGTTCGTAAATGTTTCTGGCCACTTCAAAAAAACCCTGTTTCGCAAACAGTGGAATTTAAGGCCAAAAGCGCACCCTCGCAGGGATCAGCGCATTATAAAGTACCCTCGCAGGGTTACTACAATCGCAATCACACCAACTCTGTGTGTAATGCTCCGGCATGCCACGAACATGGTTATGTGCATTGCAACATACCCCCGCGGGGTAATGTAATCAAAAACATCCTTCGCAAGGATGTAATCATGCCTTACGCTCGATGCGTTGTAATACAGGCCCTACCAGCTCCTTTAGAGAGCGTCAGCCACAATACAAACAAAAATTTCAACAACGAGGTAACCGGAAGAGGCAGGTTTCCCCAACGGGATATAAAAACAACAGGAGGAACAATTATTAACACGGAGTTCAAAGCCGGTCGTTTAATGCAATTCTATGAAGTTTGGGAGACACTGAATGCACCTGACCCTATATTGAAAATATTGAAAGGGTATCGCATACCATTTTTCAGAAAGCCACCATTAATCCATCCAACACTTTTTGGAAACGAGTTCGAATGTCCCCATTCTGAACAGATGGATACGATTATCAACAAGATGAAAAGTCAGGGTGTATTAGAAAGAGCAAATTTAACTCCCAGCTTCCTATCTACAATGTTCTTAATACCAAAGAGCGACGGCCTTGCTCGACCAATATTCAATCTCAAGGCTTTAAACAAATATGTTATAACCGAGAAGTTCGGACTAATAAATATACAGCGCATACCAGACTTTATTCAGCCACAGGATTGGCTCTGCAAAATAGATTTATCCCAAGCCTATTTTCATTTGCCATTAAGCCAATCTCATCGGCGTTTCTTACGTCTGATATACAGACAAGAGCTACTGGAGATGACATGTTTACCTTTTGGCCTCAGCACAGCACCGAAAATATTTGCAACATGCACGAATTGGATAGCACAAACTCTGAGGCGTTTACACATTCGAATAATAGTCTATTTAGACGATTTCTTACTGGCACATCAAGACAAGAAGACTCTTTACGGTCACGTGAAACTAGTTGTAAAGAGACTCGAGATGTTAGGATGGCTGATCAATTACGAAAAATCCATATTGACCCCTCAAAAATCTCTGGTATATCTGGGTGTACACTGGGACCCCTGGCACAACCATAAAAGTCTACCGACTCCAAAGATTCCAAGCTTAATATCCCAGATCCAACAAATGTTGGTAGCCAAGACAACCAATCGAAAAAGTTTGGAAAAGATAGTGGGGATTCTCAATTTTGCCAGCTTTATGGTTCCACAAGGCAGGTTAAATTACCGAGCTCTTTTGAATCTTCTCAACTCAATACCAAAATTTTCAGTGCAGAGGTATCCAATTCCTTACGGAGCCCGACAAGATCTTAATTGGTGGCTCCGCAACTGTCAGTACCCTTCACCGATTTACTGGCCACCTCCAACGCATTTCCTAACATCAGATGCATCAGATCTAGCTTGGGGGGCCCAATTAGACGAACGGCCTCTGTCGGGGCGCTGGACTAGGCAGGAAAAAGGGTTGCATTGCAATCAGAAAGAGATGCTTGCTATTCTAAGGGTCTTAGAAGGTCAGAGTCAGTACCTGAGTCGCTCTACGGTTCTTGTTCAGAGCGACAACAAAACGGTCATAGCATACCTGCGGAATCAGGGTGGCACAAAATCAAAACCACTCTTAGACCTCACCTATCAAGCATTTACTATCCTCGAGACGTTCCAGATTCACTTGAATTTATGCTACATTCCAGGAAGGTACAACGCACATGCAGATCACCTATCGAGACTGCGGCTGCCGCCAGAATGGCACCTACTCTCGGAATGCACAGAAACAGTCTTTATGAAATGGGGTGTTCCTCTGATAGATCTTTTTGCGTCTCGGAGAGCACACGTGGTTCACAATTATGTCTCGCTAGATCAAAACGACTCGGAAGCACTATTTCACGACGCATTTTCTCGCATTTGGAGGTTTGACCTGGCTTGGGTGTTTCCGCCACCTTATCTGATCCCCAAAGTTCTAGCTCATCTCAATCAGGCCACAGGCGTTTACTTACTAATAGTTCCACGATGGCACCGGGTATTTTGGCGGGCGGATCTAAAATCTCGAGCTCTGGCAGCCCCATTTACGCTACTAAATCTAGACAGATACTTGATAGATACAGTGACTGGCCTACCACCACCGAGAGTACTGGACTTAACGCTGGAGGTCTGGAAGTGTGGGGGTGGCCAGAGAGCTTAACGGGCTGGAATCCTGAGCAGTTAAAGCTTCTTTAACAGTCTGGTAACCTTCTATTTTTATTTTTTACTCTGTTGGCACAAAATATTTCAAGCTTATTCAGTGTAGTTGATTAACAGCTACCTACCTAATTATACTATTATAGTTATTTTTGTAACAAATTATTAAAACAACGTTTTAATTAAGTATTAAGTATTTTAATAACTAAGTAATATCCTTATCTACATTTGCTATTCACTATGTTATTTTCTTAATTGTTATATTTTTGAATATGGAATTAGGATTTCATTAGATTATTCGGGTAATAAATTAATTATTTTCACATGATCTATATTTTCCTTCATGGGTCACATTGGCATCTTTCCTCCTTCACCACCAGGCGATAACAAACAGATCTCAATTAATAAGCTTCGAATAACGGTCAAGTCAAATTAATAGACGCGTTTTACCTACCAATAAAACGCATATTAATTTACTTACCTTATTCGAAGCTTATAGTTAATGGCTGCCTGGTGGCATTAATTTCGAGCCAATGAAGAACTAAAATCCGGAAAGCACATCGCTGGTGGTGATCCCCACTCTAATGTGGAGGGGATGGAGGAAGAAGGACGTATACATATGGTAGAAAGAGACAACATATATAGCGGGAAACGTCATGCCTATCTCAATTAATAAGCTTCGAATAAGGTAAGTAAATTAATATGCGTTTTATTGGTAGGTAAAACGCGTCTAATAAAATCGAACCAGTTTCATCTACAGCATAGCTCTATAAGTGATCATCACGGGTACAGTCGAAGGCAAAAATAAACAACCTCAAATAACAAAAATGCATAAATATTTTTCCCTTCACTTTTTTCTTTACCACAGGCGGATAAGTTAAGATTGCAGTAGCATGATCATGATCAATGATAAATGAGTCAACACAGGACACGGTCCATCCGAGCTAAACATAGGCTTCGGCCAATTACCAGGGCGCCTCGTCCTTGGCTGCCGACAGACCTACGGACGCACTTCCTCGATGGGGTGTCATTACCTTGATTGTTTCGCTACCCTGCACTGACACTATTCAGCCATGAAATAAATCTGAAATTGACATAGAGTTAGTGTTTAATATAGACGAAGAAATAAACGAGGCATAGAGCGAAAGTGGATTTTTTTACAAGTGCAGCAGACTATAAAGTATAATACAGTGATTGTGTGAATCTGAATTAGAAATGTTAGGTTGAACGCAACTTTTTAATTTTATACCATTTTTAAGAAAGTTTCACACATCTCTCACACTCACATTGTGGCTCCAAAACCACAGATAGCAAAACCTATAGTGGCTGTATAAGCACCATTAATTTTCCGTTTCATTTAAAACACGGAAGCTTAATTCAGTATTTTTATATCCAGTCTGTTCTAGGAATATTTACGTGAGTCATATTTCATAGTACTTTTAAGAATTTAAAATTGGTCCTTAAATGATCGGAGCTCTATTCTCCGGTGCGGCAGTAACCGGGACTACTGCAAAGTCCTTTAAAAAAAAAACAAAGCATGAACTTCATGGTCATTAAATATGAATAGTAAAGCCCAGTGGAGGCTCCTACTGCGTGTACGTGCGAGGCTCGCCTTGAACTACAGAGGAACGTGAACGAAATATATCAAATAGTTCATTGTTGTACCTAACATAGTGTTGCAATGCTGGAGATACTAGGTGTCTTATTATTAGGCATGCTAAACAGCGTTAAACATTAACCTGAACGAATCTAGGCACGTCCAGATTAATGTTCAACGCAACATCAATCTAATAAATAGGTTAAGTGCTTTAAACGTACATATTTGGTAGTAACAGTAAATTTATTTAAGTTTGATGACAGTATGAAGAAGTTGGTAAACAGTATGTAAGTAGTAAATACCACACAGAAATGTGGCATCAATAAAATGAAGATGATGACTTTTAAATTAATAAGTACTTACGATTTAGGTATGTACTTACTGGTACTGCTGAGACATAGATACGTAATGTCTCCATCTATACAATATAGTATTATCACGAAAATGTCAAAACATAAAGATATTTCCTAATACCAATAAAACATTACTTGCATTTTACGAGTATGACAGCTTTTGAAACGATTTAAAAATCATTAACTATAATTGTTAAGATGATATTTTCTCCGTAACCTTCACATGCTATGGCCCTTCGAGTAGGATCTTTTAATAGAACATTCCTGATATTTTTAGGGTCAATTTCCAATGGATTAAACATTATTTCAGGTACAGATAAAGGGTAAAGTCAAGGCTAGAAGCCATGACTGATTGCCTGCCAGCTGTCTCGGCACCCATGCTTTTAAAAAATTCAGAGATATGAAACAATCGATAGGGCCAGGCCGTGAAACAAATACAAGTTAGGCATTAAGGCTTACGTAGAAATAATCAATAACTGATTCAACTGACAGTGAAATTATCTGTCTTCTCTTCGATTTGGTATTTCTCAACAGATGCTATTTCTAAGTTATTTAAAATGTAATCAAAACTGTCAGGAAGCAACTTGACTGTAGCTTAAATAATACATTATAGGTACTGTACGTAGTAGGTACCTATATACAGCTTACAATACAAGTTATCGACAGGTAGCAATCTCGCTAGATAGATCATAAACTGTCGGTGGTTACAATAATACTATGATTACATGATTGTTAAGTCTGCTACATATTTATTATCAGGGACCGGTCGTTATGGGAGATTATATTTATTTGCAGCAATTATTTCCATTAAAAAATTTCAAATACGCGAAAGCAATTTGCGCATTCACCAGAAAAACATGAAAACAATGTTGTCAATCAGATGGTTTCACAAAGCATTGCAATGCGGCGCGTGCGCATCGCATGCAATCCCTGTTAGGTTAGATCACTAAGATTCCGCGATCTATGCACGAAAGCACAACCGCCTGCGCATTACATTTACGTGCAGATAATTCTATTAAGAAAAATAAATTATCTTTGATCTATTTAACATATAACAATTCTATTGTTCGATGAAATGTAAGATATGATGAGGTTTGTAATATCATGCAATTTTAAGTAATAAGTCATATCACGCATGTATCTTTATGGGTAATTTAGGTTACCTACTTACTTGTAGATAGTCTCATAATGGAATAAGTAGATTATTGTGGTGGATTAAGGGTAGTGGAACAGGAGAGGAACAGGCCATGGTCTCCCATATTCTAATAGTCCCCAAGCCTCCTATCGACGGTTACTAAAAAGATCTGGAGCTCTATTTTCGAACATGGTTCAGTTTTGGTATTTTAGTAAGTGCAGAGACAAAATCTGGATACTCTGCAGCTTATAAACCACTCCACTTAACATACTGATTGAACTTAACGAGCCGACAACGTACAAATGAGTTTTGTCTATCCCCCTGTACAAAGTGGGTTGTAAGCCATTTCTCCACAATATACAATGTGTCAAGTTCGCGTAAGAGATGGACTGCAGCCGCCATTACGACACAAAGCAGACAATGCCGGCGTCGGGTGACCGTTGCCAGGTCGATTGTTAGCCTATCAAGTACTATCCATTCAGTACGCAGTTCTAGTCGCCCGGGTTCAGTCTTGGCGGAGAATTGGTACAGGGGCACTTGGTTACCTATTTTTCTAGGATTTGATTCCTGCACAGCGAGCCTATGATTAATTGTTGAGACATCTTGTTATGTCGATGTCGTCTTATTTTTGCGGTGACCTGTCAAAAATCAGTAATGTTTTCGACAGTGAGAAATCTTGTCATGTCGATGTCATACAACATAACTATATTGATACGACAAACCTGTTTGTCGACAACATTCTCAATATTATGTCGACTCGACAGTTCATCATAGGCTCGCAGAAAATTTTAGTGCACACTGTGGAATATTGTGGTCTTTTAGCCACAGAAAATTCTGGCGCGAAAATAATTTGCAGCAGAAAGTGAAGCTACAAAAAGTAGCAATTTTCCAGCTTCGCTTGTTTGATTAGGCACGTGTTGTGAAGCGCCTTTAATTTATTTATATAGCTAGTGTTTGTCATGCGCATAAATTAGTGATGCTACCGGATTTCCCTGCTAGGGTCTGATATGACTCATGCAAGGTCTGTTTTTAGGGTTTTCATGACTTAAATGTGTTTCGATCTGAAAAGTTTTTTATTGCACATTTAAATATAACTGCCTCAATACATAGGTTATGACACTTATGACATGCGGTTGGCAAGATATGGTTGTTAATGGTTTTTATTAACCGGGTCACTCTCTCCGTAGTGCTAACCTTTTAAACTAGAAATGCATACGGAGGCCACGACCTAAAAACACAACAGCCAATCCAGACGCATATTTAAAATAGTTTCAAGCGATAGTACTATCTATAGGGAGAACAGCTCTAGACAGACTCTTATCCTTACATACATTAAAATTTGTTACTTTAGCTTAAAGCCTTGCAAATTTTGTGTCATTTATTTCATGTACCTAGGTTAACTTCTGAAGTAGTCGTAGTACACGTAGGTATTAACTTCGGTAGGTAATTAGCCTCGCCTCATCTTTTTAAGGTTCTCATTACTGAGACGCCGCTGTCCATCCATCTGTCTGTCGCTAGGCTTCGGATCGAGTTGATTCGGTGCTGATTCGATGACAAGTTCATATGTGAGCGAATACTTTAGGCTGTATGAGTGACGATCAAGAACTATCGCATTAATTTACTATTATATTTATTTACTGATACAAAAACTATTCAATCACGTTCTGGAAGAGTATAGAAGTCGCGTGAGCGCGGCGAGGGCGCGTCGCAGCACGCCGTCGCTGATTGGATCATTTAACAAATTGTCGGATCGGAATCTGCGCTTGCGCAGGACCGCACTATTCGGGATATGACCTTTTACTGTTAAATTCGGTTGCTCAATATTCTTCTTTTTAGAACAAATATTATATAAGAGTCACGTACAATAACGTTATAGTAGAAATGTTGTGAATGACTAGGTGAAAGTTTTAGAAACAATTTTTACGTATACATCTTGGTCCTATTCTGAATAAACTTGTTGCTTATGCAATTATGCAAGGAAATTGGGTTTTAATTGTTATTCACAACACTCTCCTTTCCATTTCTATCACACGCGCGATTCCTTTGCAAGAGGGAAAGCGAAGTTGGGCAGACTATCAAGCAAATAATTTGAATACTTGGTTCCGTTATGTTTAAAGAAGTATAAATTGCTCTTTCTCGATTGCTCGTATCTGTTGGGGGCATACACGTGAGGAGGACAGCGTTGGTTGAAAATAAACGAGATTAGAATGTAATAATAATACGTATTATTAAAAGTTTAAACTTTATTTTGAAATGAGTAACCAGGATTAAGCCAAAGATCGATCGTATCCTACACTTCGCACGTTATCGATCAGTAGGTTGTTCCCAATACAAATTATTTCATACCAACCAGTCGAGCATTCATTAAAACTGCATACGTCGTTAAATATTCCATTTGCAGTATGGATCAAATAATATATTTTAAAAGTATACTCTATTTAAGAACTCAAACTGTCGGTCAACGTTACACTTTAAGTAGCAAACATTCTGTTTATGTCTAAGTATTCTTTTACATTTTATGAAAATATGTTTTTCAATGAAAATTTTACAAAATTGACGATTAAATAATTAATGTCGCCGAGTCAATTATTTGTCCATTTATTATTATTCGATTTTTACAAACTCGAGCTATCAATGTCTATAATTGCTACTTATTTTTGAAAACTTGTGCTAAATATTAATTAGCCGAATAACTAGGTATTTTGTAACCTTAATCTGTTGCAAAAAGTTTAATTAAGTTAGTTTATTTTTCAAAAATATGTAAAATAATAATATTTCAAATATAAAAAAATCAATATGCCACCCGCAGTGTTACTTTCGAATCCAAAATTGATTTATTTTAAAGTAAATTACTAAGTAGTAATATAATTGGAAATAAATTAATCTTGGATTAATTTCTCGGTTAAAATCTTTATATCTAACATTTAAATGTTTACCTATGTACCTACTATAGCGTTTCTATTTACTATATGACAATAGTTCATGGCCACAGATGTTCTTTCACAGTCTTTTTCAACATCACAAAATGCTAATTAACCACTTACCATCTTCAATTCTATAACGAATAAATTTACGTGGAAAATTGTCTAAAATTCGACAGCTGCCGATGGCGGCATTGGGTTATGAAATTGTTGTTTTTAGGTGTTATTTTGTTCTGACAGTTGCGTTAGGTAATCGGGCACAAGGATGACGGCCTCTGAGCCGCTCAAATCATTAGCACTGAGGTAATTCACCCTCTCTGCAAGGTAGCACGTAAGGTTTTTGTCGCGCGAGAAAGTGTCTGTCACTGTCATATAATTGGAATGAGTGAAAGAGCGACATTTTATGACCACAAATACAAAGCTAAGCAGCGCGCCTATGATGAATTGTCGAGTCGATATCGTCTTATTCTCGCGGTAATTTCTAAAAAATCGACAACGAGAAATCTTGTCATGTCCAATGTCATCTCTTATTTTGTCATGTCGACAACAAAGCAATATAGACACGACAAACTTTTTCAGTGTCAACAACGTTCTCAATGTGTTGACAAAATGTCTACTCGACAGTTCATCATAGGCTTGCTGGACAGCGCCATTAGCGTCAACTACAGAAAAAAGAGACAAATACATTAAACGCTTTCTCACTCAGTGGCTTGCAAAGACCTACTCTATATTACATTCTGTCTCTATGACGCTGTGTGAAGTCTATATATTCATATTATCTAACGAAATGTCTGAATTGATTCTGAGCAAGTGTAGACCGATCCGGTCCAATTGATGACATACAATAACGAAACGGGTCATTCGAAGTTTAGACAAATCTGGTTTCGTCATGTTGATATTAAAAACATAAACTTGATATGACAATGAAAAAGTACTTAGATTAATATTATTTTAATAACGAAAATTAAAAAAAAGATCTTATAAAACGGTCAATTTAGACCTTAAAATAAGAATGAACATAAATTCCCATCAAGTTGGAAATTATCAACGTTGTTTTAAAACACAATTGAAAATAACTTTTGAAAGCTCCTCATCGTTTGGGTGCATCGCATCATACACGTTTAAAATGTATCTAATCTAGTCATACTTTCAAAGTAACAACTGGCATCAATACATTTATATTCCTCAAGGTACTCATAATATGAGTAGAAGTTAACATGGTTCTTTCGAAACTTTGTGAACCAATTATTCCGTGCCCCGGGACAATTAAATTGGAGCCGAACCGAAGCTACGCCGATCCCATTGATATATTTTGCGTGAGCCTTACAAAGTAATTCTAAATCCGGTTGTTTCAAATCGTGAGTAGAAACGTCTGGAAGGTAACGTTTTCCATGAAATGAAGCGAGTCGGGAGAAACTCCGAGAAAGCGGAAAGCACACCCGAGGCATGTGAACTATTGTTATTATGTACTGTCTGCAGCGGAAGACGACGAACTACCTGGCAGCTAATTATATCATAAAAGAAATATAATAATTATATCATATAATAAAGAATTATCGTTACATATTATAAGTGAAAAACTTTATAGTTACACAATTTATAAGTAGGTAATTCAAGATTTGAGGGGACGTTCTTAGAACCAGGACGACAGACAGACATGATAGGTACCTCTTATCCCACTCCCGTGGGACGTGACATTTTGTTCTGTTACGCTTTACGCTAAACTACTGGACCGATTTAAATGAAATTTGGTACAAAGAAAGTCTGGAGCCCGAGAAAGAACATAGGCTACTTTTTAACCGACTTCAAAAAAGGAGGAGTCCCAGCCGGACGAAGTCGCGGGCAGAAGCTAGTATTCAATAATTAGAGAATAATTGAAGTGTTAATTAATATGGTTAACTCAGTCTCTTACGAATTATAAAAAGTTTTTTCTGTCCTCCGGCCAGAAAGCGCCAACTTTGTGGCCGCTGCGCTAAATGAAATTGCCGCTTTCTGGCTTCGTCGAACAGAAAAATAGTATACTGACCTCGGCCAGTAAAATAAAAAAGCCTCAGATCACATTTTTGTCAACCTCGGCTTCGCCTCGGACGACAATTACATGTGATCTGAGACATTTTTTATTTTACTGGCCTTGGTGCGTAATGTACTAGTTGTACCTACTACATATTAACATATGCGAATTAAATTCGAATTGTGCTATAGGTAATAAAGATTTATATAATAGATTTTAATTGCGTAGGTAGGTATATTAATTTTGTGCTGACGTTTACAAAACCTTATATTTCCCATAAGTGCGAAAGCAACAGGAATTATTAACATACATAGATAGCTTATTCTTCGACGCTGACTGTACTCGTAAGGAAAGTACATAATTACGGCCGAGTGTGTTGTATTGTTAGCCTTTGTTTCACCTCGCATTATGAGGAATAATGACCTAAGTCAAAAGTCAAGGCATTTAAAAATTTCAAAAGTATGTTAATGATCCCCTTAATACATATAATTTTATTCTTCAAATGTTTAGTTTGTTTAGTTTTGAATAAATTATATGATATATAAATATTAATTTTTATAATGTACCTAAATTTACCCAATACTTTAGAGGAGATATACTTATATACAGTGAAACCTGGTTAACTGGGTCTTCCAAGGGACCTGTAAATTAGTCTCACTTAAAGAGGTATTCCACTTAGGCAGTGTCCCAGATATCTAGGTATAAAAAAATACCTGTCTCATTTACAGAGGGTTTCATTAACAGAGGTAAGAAAAGAGGTAATCTCTGTTATAGAGGTGTATTCAATAAAGCAACGTATTTATTTTGTGAACAATTCACTATTTTCCATAAAAAATATCAAAAATGTGCTTTAAAGACAGTTCTCCTGAAACTAATAATTCGTTATTGACGTTTACAAAATTATTAAAAGTTGGAGGCAGATTATTTTACTGATTCGGGCACTGACGTTAATTTTAGTTTTTTTTCGTACTTAATAATAAAGACTTTGTCCTCGTTTCGGTCTTTTTTAAATAAATACCCGATTAATAGAGAAACCGCATTAAAACTAAGTTATATAAGGGCCGATTTAGAGAAGTTCGAGTAGGTAAAAGAGAGAGGAGACATCCGAGGTCCGAGGTAGCCTATGTGTACCTACTGACTTTATCCCAGTTACAGAGATAAATACACGCGACTTCTCAATTATAGAGGTAATTATGACAAGAAAATATAAATAACTTATCCCAGATAAAGAGGTTGCTTTTGTCTTACTAACAGAGGTAATTCATAGCTAAGGTGCCGGGACCTCAGCATGTGTTCCAGATATGGAGGTTTTTCACTTATCCAGGTCCCTCTTAAACAAGTTTCACTGTATATATATAATATACCTACTTGTAAATCTTTTGTAATATGCTTTTACCTGTTTATAAACACAAAACCAAACAAAACAGCAAAAATAGACCTAAATATTTTGCTTACAAATCAGTAACATAATTTTAAAAAGTAGGTACCTATGCACTAGAGTTGTGTTGTAGTCTTCATTTCAGGAGAGTCTTTATTCAAAACATAATAAATTGTAGTCGCCGGTTACCGGGCGAAGTTCATCGGCGATCAATTCAGCAAATTACTCTCAATACAATATACTATATGTACCGACTCGTAACTATGTAGCAGATGAATATTTTATCAATTTGACAGTGCATTTTAAGAACAAGTCATTCAATAGACCTCATTACATCTGAACCTTTATTTACCACGATAATATCAATCGAAATTCGATCGATATCAATGATAAATCTATTGATGACTAGCGGTTCGCCCCGGCTTCGCACGGATCCCTAATTTTATTTTTTCAAAATATTCTATAGCCTATAATATGTTACTCTGGGTGAACGTAGCTTCCCAACAGTGAAAGAATTATTAAAATCGGTCCAGTAGTTTTTGAGCCTATTCATTACAAACATACAAAAATAGGTACAAATCTTTCCTCTTAATAATATTAGTAGGTATAGATTAAAAAAGATCTAAGATTTATTTTTATCTAGAGTACCTGTATACCTACCTACCGAAATAGATTAATTTAACTAAACTCATATACTCCTTAGTTCCTTACTAAGCTATATACCTACGTATCACACGCTCTTCACAGAACTGTTATTATTGTTATTATTTATTTATCAAGTCGGCCAACAGTTAATACATTAATAACTACCTACATAACTAAAATACAGTTGAACAAAAGAAAAATTACAGATTTAGAATTTAAAACTTAAATCTAACAGACCTATTTGTCTCTCCCAATGGTGACCTCAACCCAGTACTTTATAAGCGGGCTGTCAAGACGCTCGGCTGCCCCCCTCAGCATGATTATAAACGTTTTATTATATCGATTATAAACGTTTAGCGCCAACCTAAGACGATTTTTAGTACAAATGCTAATTTTGCACACTCAATATATTCGTAGGCCTATTTGAGACCATAAATTAAAGTGAACGTAAAGGGCATCAGAGAACGGTGCCAAGTGTAGTTTTATCATAATTATGTAACGCTTAGGGCATTCACTCTAACTTGCCCTAGTCGCGGACCCGTCCGACCGGTCCGAGTAACTCGCATGTAAACAACTCGTCAAATAAACGAGACAGATCAACTAAATCAGCTTATCGACTCTAAAATTGCCTTAAAATCAAGATATTATTGGGACAAAATTCGATCATTGTACCTATTTATACTTAGACTAGCTTCGCATGGATCCTTTTTTTTATACCCTATGTCACTCGGGAATAATGTAGTATACAAACAGTAAAATATTTTTTCAAATCGGTCCAGCCGTTTTGTAGCCTTTTCAATCCAAACAAACAAGCCTTTCCTCTTTATAATATTAGTATATATTAGTATAGATTATAAATAGATATATAATACATGCAAACTTTTTTGAGGAAGATGAACATTGATACACCTAGAATTAGTAGAACGATGTCAAACTTTCGCCAGTTTGAGTCCCTAATGTGCGATTTTTTTTTTTCTCCTGATTTTTTGCGGTATCACTTGGAAAGTAGTATAGAATCATTAATATCAATTATTGTGTAAAAAAACATTGACAGATTTATTAGCTATGCATATATGTACTTAGTGTCGTGTGGTATAATTGAGTCATCTGTTTTTTAAATAATGATTAACAAAGTAAGAACTTACGAATGTTCTAAAAAATAAGCAATCTAATTATATATGTACGGCTTATTTAAGTAGATAATATAGATGATACCGAGGTAGAACATCTCCGTTTCTAAATTCGCTTTGAAAACAAAAGTATTAATTTCGTATGGGTAACGGTTTTGCCAAATTACGTAAAAACGTACGTAACAGCCTAGTGAATGTTGTATGTAAATACATCCGCCAGCGGCCAGGGTATCTGATATCGTTCCGCCACGCGAATGAAAGCATCGCGGCATCGGTCAGGTTCAATTGTGCATAACAGACCGACCGGGTAGCCGGGAAGCTAATGCCTACATGTACTATTTACCTATCTTCTTATATATAAAAATGAATCGCAAAATGTGTTGGTAAGCGCATAACTCGACAACGCCTGGACCAATTTGGACAATTTTTTTTTTAAATGTTCGTTGAAGTCCAAGGATGGTTCTTACGGCGAGAAAAAATCGAATAATTGCCGGGAAAACCCTAAAAACAGCCCTTTTCTTTTCCCATACAAACGTTGTCTAACTAAAGTTACCTAATTTGAATTTCGAACGGGCAGGATGACGTCTGCCGGGACCGCTATAAGCTATAAAAAAAAGGGATCCGTGCGAAGCCGGGGCGGACAGCTAGTTTCTTAATATTATTATGTGACTTTCTTACACTGTCACAGATATAAGACAATTAGCTATGCCCCGCTGTTTCACACGCATTCGTTGAGAATATTGTCCCACTTGTAATGTTAGGTTATCCGGGATAAAAACACAGTTTTTAATATGTCTTTTTTTAATTCTTCATCTTTAATTTTATTTAATTCTTTTCATGCGTTTGCGCGTGAACGATACAAAACAGATATCCTCACGAACTTTCACTTTTATTAAGTACCTATATATAAGATTAAGTGTAATAGAATAATCGCTACGAATATAGTGAGTAGAACGTTCTCGAAGCGTCATCATAAAATTGAAATAGTTCCTTTTATAGTAGCTAGTTACGAATAAAATAAATTTTATTATTTTATTTTTATTTAGAAACTTTGATACTTGTTTGCAAAAAAGCATTTAGGATCCCACTGGTCTTTCCCAGAAATAATATTGCTTTTGACCTCCAGAAGTAATATTGCTAGCTTAATTTTTTAATTTAATTGACCCCTGACCATGAAACTAAAAGTTATGGAATAGATTCCCCACATAGAAAACTCAGCTGCTTTACTAATGCCTGGGTTAACTACAAATCTGAATTTTAGTAAAACTTACATAGTGTGTCTTTATATTGTTTACCCCCCGCAAAACTACATATATTTAAAAAAAAAATCTATTTCCGTCCTCGTCAGTGAAAATTGTCATAGACAACACCTGCTGTCTCCACCAGTGACCCAGTGAACTACATTCTGTATTATTAAATTACTTCCATTCGCTATACACCAGTCCAATCAATAATGGTATCATTTGTTCAAGAATCTGGCAAAACCTTTGGTAAGGAAAAAATGACCGAAATCTTGTATGTACTTATTATATATGTTATGGATAAGTCCTTGATCATTTTATATTTCTGTAAGTAATTATTTTGTCACGTTATTAAGAATTTAATCGTTATAAATATTATTTTTTATCATTTAGTGATAGTTATTCTTATATGACTAATGTTCATTGGCAAAATAAACTTAATTATAATTAAATAAACTGATGAAAAGTCCTTGTTGACTGTACTACACTGGGCCTGATTGGAAATCGATATAGAAAACACAAGGTTTGTTACAAGGAGAAATTCAGTGATAATGTAATTAATAAACTACCTATAGGTACTTACTACAAGTAAGCTTATAACAGTTTTGTATATTCGATAACCAGTCGGGAGTTTTATACTGAATTGTAAATCATTGATTGTTTAAAAGTACATTATACGTGATTATGTTCCAATTTTATTTGATTCGTGATTGTATAGCGTGAGGTACATACACTGCAGTATCACGCGATATTTATCTAACCATCATCAAAACACATTTGCTTAAATTAAACGTCAATAAATATTTATTTTATGACCATATTCCGAGTGCAACGTGAACATTAAAAACTCCTGAAGTTACGTTGCACATTGCATACCTAGACGAAAACATTTGTCATTTCCTTTGCCAATAAAATCCTTCCGTCTCTTTTTCTTTTTGTTGTAAACACTTTTCTCTACATTTAACAAATGACTAGATTTCTTTTCAACTCAATCAATAGTTGACACAATAAAACTTTAAGGTAAATTTAATACTAGATAGATATTTACAACACACTTTATTTATTTGATATACTTAAGTTGAAGTCAATTTAATAAAAGCGTGAAAACACCGCAGCGCGCTGTTCGGTGAAAGTAATCAGCTGATCCCGACAGCAATGGGGTCAATGCCCGAATGTTATGTAACTCATAATGTAAGCAGAAACATTGACCTAGCTAGTAGACCATGTGCTTTGCTAGCGTACGATAATCTTCCAAAGAAATAATTATTATCCCAAATAATTGTATGAGGTACCTATCTTGCGAGTAGATATCTTACGTGTTATATTTATAAAGTTCTAGCGGCCCGCCCCTAATTTTTAAAATATTCTTTAGCCTATGTCACTCGGGAATAGTAGCTTCCCAACAGTGGAATTTTCAAATCGGTCCAATCGTTTTGGAGCCTATTTACAAACAAACAAACCTTTCCTCTTTATTTTACTAGTGCAGATTAAATACGAAGGTAGATATATAATTTTTATTAAATTTGTATCTTTTGTAACTAGAGGTTAAACATTTATATTCTTTTGTTCCCTTCTATATGTATAACGCTACATTTAGTAAGTTATATAACGTGAAGGCGTATGACGGTGAATCATTGACTTTCCCTCTGATGATCTGAATCTCCTCCCCTTATGAAATGAACTGCAAATTATAGGTGTCATGCATGACAAACTTGTTTCATTTTGGCAATTGCGTTATGGTTAGATTTTGGTTCCGTTTTCATAGTATGTCAATAAAAACGCAGTTGGCATATTCTTCGCTAATTTTTTCGAAATTTCAGACAATAAAATACCCACCTACGCGCATTAAATCCGTTATATTTCATTCGAATATAAAAGTTGATTAAATAAATTTATAAGTTACATGTAAATCATTGATCCCATATTTGCGCCTAAATCCTTGTTTAAACTAGCCTGCAAAGTACTGATTTTGCTTGTTTGGTGTTGACCTAGTAATGACGGTTCTCTTTCTCTATTCCCATTGACGATATTGTTTGTTGTGTGTTGACGGTTCTCTTCCTCTTCTCCCAGTGACGAAGACGACACGGGCCGCCTGCTGCGGCAGCTCGGCCGCATCAACCGCCCGCTGCCCATCTCCTTCCCGCAGATGATCAAGCTGATGTCGCAGTGTCATCAGGTAACGCACTAATTAGTTAGGTAAATGTAGTGAAACCGGTAGTACCTATATTGTAAGGTACAGTTTATGCAATAACGTGACGTCACGAGCCCCCCACTCCCGAACTTTTGAAGCGCCTATCTTTATTTATTGTTCGATTGAGAAAAGAAAACTACGTATCCCATGATTTTCTAATAATTTAACTGGCAGACTAAATATATAATTTCCTTTTTTTTTACCCAGTTAACGTAAACTCAGATTCGAAAATTACCCAATTAAATTACCCAGACCAAATTGTCGTCATGTATATCATGTGTATATGTGAAACTATAGCAAATAAAACACACAACGACAAAGTGACCTAGTACTAAATCATATAAGGCCTGAATTCTATATGAGATAATTACTCACAGTGATGATAACGGGAATCTGCTCCATCCAGGACTAGAGTAACCACACCATCTTATAAATCTGCTTCGCCATCTGTTGAATTAATAAGCAGATGACACCACAGTATGTGGTGCCACCTTCAGAACTGCACCTCCGGAACTAGTGCCGGGGTAGTTCTGATGAAGTTATATCTCATACGCATCATTATATATTATATATCATTATATATTATACATCATCATTATAATTATCATTATCTCTTAGAAGCGAGCTCCTTGCTTATATCAGAAGCTCTATATATTATATATTATTCTTACTTTATAACAACATCAAGATTACTGCATTGTGCATAAGCGAGTCATATCATATTTGGACTCATAATATATTTGGTGGTCATAGGACCCACATAATGCCACATATATATGGAATATATTCCCCCCACACATAATTGTAAGTACTTTACTATGTCCAGCCTAGGTCTTACGGAATATATAGGTATATATTTGCCTTATTGTCAGGCGCGGTTGAACAACCAATAATATGCGCCCATGCGCTCGCTAAAAACGCTGAAAATACACACAAGAAAACATGTTCAAATAGGATATATATTACACGATTATCAATGTTAGATTACTTACAACTTTAATAGAGTTTACATTAGATTACGATGCTAATTGATTAGAAACCCTAGGTACTTAGCTTCAGTATCAGATGAGATGATATGTACTCCAATATATTTGCACATTCACAGGATTTAATATTACTTAAGTTAACTTTAAAACTTCGTATATTAACAGAAGAAAATTACCATAGACAAACGGGGTTCTCAGTGATTGATCTGTCATCTGTGTGTTGCCATAGAGTATTCGCGAGACGTCGCGACACTCCCGGCGGCGAAAAGATGTTAGAATAAAGTGACAAGACTCTGCGTCCATTCCCGGATTTTTTCCAGAGCCTTGGCCGCAGCAGCGCGTTGAATTTTAACTGGTTCTTCATTTAAATTTTGTGATTCCATTAATACATCATGACTCTCCAGTGCCTGATCCATATCCAGCTGATTTCCAATTTCTGTTGATACACCATGACTATCCGGTGCCTGTTCCATTTGCAGTTGATGGTCCTCTTCTACAACCCTTTCTAAATCTTCGTTAGTAACATCATATTCATCTATTGCCATTTCTTCAGTCCCTAAACCTGTTGGAGTATCTTGAATAGCATCAGTTATCACGTCGTTTTCTTGAGCATGTCTTGCATTAAGTGTTTCTGTATCATTATCAAATAAACAAGGATCTTCCTCGACTTCTAAAGGATATAAATGTGAAATTGATCTTATAAACTCAGTCTCTCCTACTTTTACTTTAGCAGTTCTGCAAGCTCCATCGCTTCCCTTTGAGAGATGTATAATTTTACCAACCTTCCAATTCTGACGATTCGAAGTATCTCCTTTTATCTGAACTATCTGTCCAATTTCGGGACTCAACTTAGACTTTATCCTTGATTCCTTTGGAGCGTTCCTATAGCGTTCTCGTAGGCTGGGAAGATAATGATTAATGAACATTGACTTGAACTCCTCTAACATTTGCAAGCCCCTTTTCCAACTCCGAATTAATTCTATTTTTGTTGTTGTACCTTCTTCTGATAAGCCTTGAGAATTAATATTTGGTGCTAGACACCTTTTGAAAGTTAAGAAGTCTGATGGTTTCAAAATATAATCCTGTTCAGCATCGACATGAGTGAGCGGTCTTGAATTCAGAACTGCCTATATCTCCTTTATAACCGTGTTCAACTGACTATCGTTCAATAAGTTCTTCTGTAATGTTCTCTTCATGCAGTGCTTCACGAGAGCTACAAGACGTTCGAAATAACCACCAAACCATGGACTTAACTGGGGATTAAAGGACCATTTAATATTATTCTCAGTACAAAATGGTTGAGCTAAGACCTCAGCTGTTAATTTAAATTGTTGTGCATTATCTGAAGTTATCACTTTAGGTAAACCCTTAGACGATATCATCCTTCTTAAAGCTAGAAGAGCTTCTTCGGCTGTCATGTCTTTTACTACTTCCAGATGGATAGCTCTTACGGCTAGACAGGTATAAAGACATATCCATCTTTTCTTAATGCCATCTTCTGTATGCACTTGCACTGGTCCTAGGTAATCTAAACCCGTGTATGTAAATGGAGAGCTGTAATTGATTCTTTCTGACGGAAGAGCGGGAGTCGGTGGCAGCTTGTATGGTCCACCGCCATGTTTAATGCAACTCGGACACTTTCTTAGTACCTTAAGAACTTGGCTTTTCCCTTGTGGAATCCAATAAAGTTCTCGGATAATGCTCAATGTGTGGTTGGCCCCAACGTGATAATTCTTCTCGTGTGTGCTTTTAATTAAATCATTCGTAAATTCACAATTTTTAGGTAACAGTATAGGATATCTCCTTTCATATGCCAGTTCAGCGTTCGTATGTCTTCCTTTACTGCGTAGTAAGCCATCGACGTCTTGAAATAAACCTAGATTTCGACTAAGATGAGTTTCTTTCCCGACTGACTCATCTGGGAAGTATTCCTTTTGTAGAGATTTTATTTCCTGAATCTTAGATCGATCTATGTTGTTTGGGCTTGTTTCTTGTTGATCATTCTGTTTGGAAGAATTAGTTTGAGTATTTTCTGATTCCGGTGGGCCCTCCCGAGTAAGAAGAGAAAGTTCCGATAATCGATTTGTAGGCCATGACTTAGAATCATACAGTAGGAAATCAGGGCCGCGTAACCAATAGGATTTCTCTATTTTGGTTTTATTAAGACGAGTACCTATGTCCGCTGGGTTAAGTTCTGTAGGTACGTATCGCACAATAAGCCCTTTGTTTTCTTTAATTTCGCTTATTCTTCGAGCGATGAAAGGAGGTAAAAGTTTTTCCGAATGTATCCAGTCAATTACTACTTGGCTGTCTGTCCACAAAAACTGCTGAGTTATTTTTATCTGTAGTGATTTCTCTACATACAAAAGTAATCGGTTTCCTATTAATGCTCCAAGAAGTTCCAATCGTGGAATTTTGAGTTCTGTATTTTTTATGGGTACCAATCTTGATTTTCCTATAACAAAACTTTTCCTTTTATCACTTACAATATAAATTGTTGCTGCATATGCTTTCATAGAAGCATCTGTAAAACAATGTAATTGAATGCATTCATCTGAATGTGAAATCCCATAGTGTCTCGATAATGATATATCAAATATTTGCTCTAAATCGGTATTTATATTAGTCCAGTCATGAGTGTGTTCGGGTGATAATTTTGTATCCCATTTAATGTTCTTTTCTTTCCATAAGTTCTGTAGGAATAACTTTGCTGGCAACATGTAGGGAGCAGCAAATCCGCAGGGGTCATAAATTTGAGCAATATTCCTCAATACTTCTCTTTTGGTTCTTGCATCTTCTAAATGTTTTTGTTTTAATTTGATAGTATCATTATCGAGATTCCAATCTAGACCTAAAATTTTGACCATTTTGTCCTCGCATGTATCTGATGCTTTTGACATAAATTCCTTTGAGTTTGAAGTCCAGCCTCGCAGGTTCATTGAGATTTCTTCAAAGGTTACTTTGGAGTCATTATATAACTTAAGAGCATCTTTTATCGTATCGACTCCGGTTACTAGGTTGTCTACGTAAATATCATCCACGATATGTTTTAGTTTGTTACTTTTGGAAAGGTGATGTTTTATGGTTGCATTTAAAAGAAATGGTGAAGATACAATTCCAAAGGGAACTCTACAAAATCTCATGTGAATCAAGTTTTCCTTTGTAACTGGTTTAGTTATATCCTTAATCCATAAAAAACGTGTCACATCTCTATCATTATCTTGAATTGAAATTTGTAAAAATGCCTTTTCTACATCGGCTGTGATTCCTATTGGGTGACTTCTGAAACGCATTAGTAAACATGTTAGGTCTTCTATTAGAGATGGTCCACAATATAGGCATTCATTTAAACTTTTATTGTCTTTTGTCTTGGCTGAAGCGTCATATACGATTCTCATAGATTTTCCGGGTTGTTGCACGCCATGATGTGGAAGGTAATGAATGGGTCCTTTGCATACTACCAGTATCAGGTATTAATTCTATAATACCATTATCTAACTGGTATTTTAGTGTTTCTTCATAAGCTTGCAAAGATTTTGAATCCAGTCGCTTTGCTAAGTTCACCAATCGACCGAAGGCGAGTCCAAAGTTTGAAGGTAAATTGGGAGGATATTCCTTCCATGGCCAACATATACAATATCTTCCATTGACAAATTGTGTTGTATTGTTGAAGTTCTTAATAGCTTCTTCTTCTCTATTAAGTTTTGGTGAATCTGTGATTCCAATAGATTCAAGGTCCCAAAGGGTCTTCAGATTAACTTTGTCTAAAGGTAAATCTGGTTGATCATACTTGGATAGTAAATTTGCTTGAAAATATGTTACTATTTTTAGTTCCGGTTCTATATAAGCAGGTGCCAATTGTCCTGTCAGGATCCATCCGAATTCTGAATCCACTAAATGTAGATTCTCCTTAACCGTGATTTTATTTGTAGATAAGATTGAAAAGTAATAGTCGTTGCCAATCAAAATATCAACTTGGTCTCCAAGTGAGCCATCATCAGCTAAGTGCTCATGTTGTAAATCATTAATCTCTTCGTGAGGATAAGGAACATGTTGAGCTATGATAGGCACCACATAGGCATAAATCGATTTCTCAGAGCCGTTCTTAGACTTTAGATGAATCTTCACGAGGTTACTATCATATTCCACTGGTGTGTCGGCTCCAAAGGTAAACACGGAAAGAAGGCTTCTTTCTTCTATGTCCAATTTAAGTTTATTAGCCACCCTTTCTGTTATATAACTCCGTTGACTGCCAGAGTCTAATAGTACACGGCATTGGATTTGGATGGCATCATCAGATTCCTTCATAGCCTTAACTATGGCTGTCTGGAGTACAATTTTACTTTTATTGGTAATGTGCATGTTAGACACTGATTCCTTTTCTATTGGAAATTTCTTATAACATAAAGCTCTATTGTGTTGACCTTGACAATGGATACAAGTTTTCTTAAGTCCGCATTCCTTTGATTGATGTCCCTTTCGAAGGCACTTATAACAATGATCCTTTATCTTGTTCTTCCGTTCTTGAATAGTTTTGTACTCACTACATTCCTCATTGTAATGATCCTTCTGGCAAAAGACGCAAGGGAATTTTCTTCTCTTAGTTTCATTTCCTTTGTTTTGATAATCTAATCTTCTCTTATTACCTCTGTTCTGTACATTTTCATACTGTCTGTTGTTAGATATATTGCGGTTTAAATGTATATGATCCCTGGAATTTCTTTGTGTACTTATAAATTTCCTATTTCCATATCTATGATGAGCTGTATTATTTGATCCATAAATAGATTTTCTAAATTGTGAATTATTCTGTGGATATCTTATCTGATTTTTCTGTATTGCATGTAATGTTCCTATGGTGCTATTGTTGGCCTTTGTATTGTTTCTTGCTAAAACTAAACGATTAGCATCTTCGCGCGCTGTGAGAATTTTTTCTAATTCCTTTCTGATGTTCTCTATAGAGTCCGTTGACATTTTAGTTTTTAATTCATAAACAAGATCTTCTGGAAACTTTTCTAGAACTAAAAAACGAAGGTGATTGTGATTGATGTCTTCACCTAGGGATTTCAGTACGCGAAGGTGGCGTTCTACTTCATCTAATGTTCTTCTACAGTCGCTATTGGTAGCATCAGCTGGTTGAATCTTGTAAAGTGCTGAGTAATGAGCGTCAATACTTTGGCTCTGCTTGCCATATCTTTCAGTCAACGTAGTTACAGCAATCTGGTAATTCTTACTAGTACACTCCAATCCTTCGATGGTTTTCTTAGATGAGCCTTTGGAGAAGTTTTAAGATACAGTAGTTTCTCCACTTCAGGCAGGTTTCGGTCATGAATGTTAGTCTTAAACTGATCCCAAAATTCCTGCCACTTTAGTAAATCTCCACTAAAGGTTGGTAAATTCAGTTTAGGTAGCTTGCTAGAGATTTGAAGGGTGTTACTTGATGTAGTGGGTTTCAGTTTTTTGACCTTTAATGACAATTCTAATTGAATATCTTCAGCTTCTAACTGGATAGTGGTAAATCGAGAGATATCATCTGCAGAAGGGTTATTACTTAGTCGAAAGTAGTTGTTCAGTTCAGTATTAAATTTGTTGATAAATGTTTCCAATTTCAGATTAGTAGCTTCAGCTGTTTGAAGATTCTTTTCATCAAGATCAGGCATGGAGATCAATGTCATGGCATTATTTTTCAAATTATCTATATTTGTAATTAATTGTTGTAATCTGCCTATAAGAGTTTCCTCCATTTTGAAGATCTGAAATTGACCGTATATATAAACAATAACTATGTCATCATAATAGCATAAATTAATTCATCCCTTCATGATAAAATCCTAGATCAACATTGGAATCCTCCATTATTTCAAATTATTTTACTATTCAATAATACATTATTTAAATAATTAATATACACTACACCTCTGTGCACTTACTAATATATGTAAGTACATATTATTATTACAGAGTAAATATATTAATAATATTTCTGTAGTTCTAATATGTTGGCTTGTAACGCAATTTAGTATGCTATAACCAGTTTATATATATCTCCGCACAATTAAATTTTACAATTTTATTGATGTTGATTAGTATATAATATTTGTATGTACCTGAAACGACCGCAACAGTGTTTACAGAGGCCTTTAGATGTATCTGCCACCAATGCGACAATAATTGCGTCAGCCCTTCGGCGTGTTGTCGTCGTCGTCATCAAAACACCGATACCTATATGAATAGGGTTATTCATCCGATTAAATTCATACTTTCGCAACATAAACTACTTAAAGTCTAACTGGTTTAATATTAATCACACAGGATTTCGATGCCGGTAGGTAGGTACCTCCATACCTACCTATTTATAAATTTTATCATTGAATAGTCGTAAATTAGTGTTTACGACATCTTACATCGTATACCATATTAAAATATATCATATTAACCATTTCAACACCATTATTTGTAGTCGTAAAGTACTTTATTCCAAAAATTAATGTATTATTCCCACAGAAATTTTATGTCGTAATGGCGTCTTCATTTCATATTTCAAGTAGAACATGATAGAAATACAAGGAAACCTAAATAGGTAGTCACTATAAGACTAATTATACACGTTCCTTTTATATATTTTGTTATTGTATTTTCATATTTCTTATTAATAATCAAACATCAGAACTCATATCACAACGGCATGTTAGTTATATCGTTTAAAACCAATTGTATACACATAGACTGCCTCAAAGTCACACTAAATGAAGCAAATAACATCGAACGACACTCACCTGATTTATTCGGTTACTTATAGTTACTATTTTTCTATTTTTCACTTTGTTTTACTGTAGAAAACACTTTACAAAAACTTTTCAAAGCACACGAGTCGGATGAAAAGAAAAAACATAGACAACATAAAACTTTTCGTACATTAGTGTTACCAGGTGTCCATATCAATTTCCACAATAAGTAACTTAGCTCAATATACGACCAAGGTATTTAATAAATACACATTAAAGCCTTTTTACACACATATTAAAACCTTCATAATTTATTAAATTTCTATTATTATTAACCTTACAACCTCGGTTTTAAATAGGTATACCTTATTTTAAAATTTGATTATAACTCATAATCTTATTATATATTAGACGATTTCATAAAATAACATAATAATTCAAGTAAATACATTGTTAGTGCTTAGTATTTATAACAAATAAGCCTCCGATTAAATTAGTACTTGCAAGTTCTTACCTCCCTTACCTGTGTAGTTTGAGTTTTGAAGAACTGCACTAAAATTTTCTGTAAATAATCTTATTGTCCACAGATTGAAATTAATCAACATAAAGAAAACATCTATATTTCAATAGTAATAATTTGTTTCTTTATTCAGAATAAAGTGACACCAGTTTACCAAATATAGCGCAAACATCTCTAAGCTGGCAACACAATCAGACAAGATGTTTACATGATGGCGCCGCTTCCTGTTAAATAGAATGCTTTAAATAATAAATTGTTCATTTTTGCTGACAAATAGAGTAATACGAAGATAAGAATAAATATTCTTAAAAATCGTATTGTTTTAAACTTGAAACACAGGGTTTCTAGACCAAATACATCAAATTATGTTAGTCTATTGATTAATAGTTCTGCTACTCGCCCAAAGATGTCGCTAGTTGACCTGAAAGTCAATATTTCTCTGAAAACAATAATTTATTTCCCAGATGTTGAACTTGGTTACTTACTAGTTGTATCCCAGCTCATCTCCACCATTTTGTCGTCATGTATATCATGTGTATATGTGAAACTATAGCAAATAAAACACACAACGACAAAGTGACCTAGTACTAAATCATATAAGGCCTGAATTCTATATGAGATAATTACTCACAGTGATGATAACGGGAATCTGCTCCATCCAGGACTAGAGTAACCACACCATCTTATAAATCTGCTTCGCCATCTGTTGAATTAATAAGCAGATGACACCACAGTATGTGGTGCCACCTTCAGAACTGCACCTCCGGAACTAGTGCCGGGGTAGTTCTGATGAAGTTATATCTCATACGCATCATTATATATTATATATCATTATATATTATACATCATCATTATAATTATCATTATCTCTTAGAAGCGAGCTCCTTGCTTATATCAGAAGCTCTATATATTATATATTATTCTTACTTTATAACAACATCAAGATTACTGCATTGTGCATAAGCGAGTCATATCATATTTGGACTCATAATATATTTGGTGGTCATAGGACCCACATAATGCCACATATATATGGAATATATTCCCCCCACACATAATTGTAAGTACTTTACTATGTCCAGCCTAGGTCTTACGGAATATATAGGTATATATTTGCCTTATTGTCAGGCGCGGTTGAACAACCAATAATATGCGCCCATGCGCTCGCTAAAAACGCTGAAAATACACACAAGAAAACATGTTCAAATAGGATATATATTACACGATTATCAATGTTAGATTACTTACAACTTTAATAGAGTTTACATTAGATTACGATGCTAATTGATTAGAAACCCTAGGTACTTAGCTTCAGTATCAGATGAGATGATATGTACTCCAATATATTTGCACATTCACAGGATTTAATATTACTTAAGTTAACTTTAAAACTTCGTATATTAACAGAAGAAAATTACCATAGACAAACGGGGTTCTCAGTGATTGATCTGTCATCTGTGTGTTGCCATAGAGTATTCGCGAGACGTCGCGACACAAATAACGCAGATAAAATTTAACGTTAATTCGGAATTCGTATGGTACCCTAGTTTATCACGAATCTGCAGCGCATTCTTTGTCTAACTAGCTGCACTGAAAAACATTATTTTGTTTAGTTCTTTCTATTATTAATATATCCTCATAATGTTTCCAGGTGGAGGGGGTTGAGTCGTCGGAGGAGCGTCCGCGGCTGGCGTGGCGCGAGGGCGGCGCGGCGCGTGCGCGGCTCGACGCGGGCGGCGCGCACGCAGGCCTGCTCGGGGGCAGCCCGCTCACGCTGCTGCAGGGGATCATACCTGGTGAGCTCTACGACTGAGAGTATAGAAGGAAAGATAATATTGCCAGTACCAGCCTGAAACGTACCTTGGTTGCTATGTAGGTAAATACTGCCTCGATATAAAACAAGTCACGATAGGATAATAGAGGTTAGCGGAGAACACACCCTTCGTTGCATGTCCGAAAATATATATTAATGTGTATAAAATATTAATGTATATTAATTACATGTCATATTTGATGAAGTAAAAATACCTACTTATACATACCAATAAGTTCATTTATTACGGACTCTGTGGACAATTTGAACTAGGGCCTAATACTTTCGCATAATACAATAAGACAATTATAACAGATTTAGGTAACTCTTGTGTTAGACTATCGTCAGCTCAGCCTGCTACAAGTATGTGAACTGTAAACTTCTCAGAACCGCAGCATGAAATTAATATACAAGAGTTAAATCCGCCGTAATTATTTATTAAAATAATATATTCCATTTACCAACCCGTATGCCCTACACCTACTGCAAAAAACATCCTTACAATATCCTCTGCTTTTCAGGAACAAAATGGTGCGGGACAGGTGACATAGCAGCTGATTACCACGACCTGGGCGCAGACCGGCGGCTGGACCGCTGCTGCCGCTCCCACGACCTCTGCCCCACGAAGGTCCGCGCGTTCTCCCGCCGCTACAACCTCACAAACAACTCTCTATACAGCAAATCACACTGCACCTGCGACGACATGCTCTTCGAATGTCTAAAGTCAACCAACACCTCCGCTGCCCACCTGATGGGGCACATCTACTTCAATATCGTCCAAGTTCCTTGCTTGCAAGACTTGCCCACTGGCCGCACTTTCCGCGATGCAAAGCAAGGCTTCTAAATCGGTGAACCGATGTTGATGTGAGCAAATCGTATCGGTTCATTAGGCTCCCTCTACACATGGCCGTGATGCGTACGATTGCTGTCAATTGCTGTGTTATCGATAAGTTTTTGATAAATGCACAAAAAGAAGTTAATTATTTCGCAAAGTGTCTATGAGAATATTGCACGTTCACATATAAGTCCGGTCATACTTGTCTACTATGATACCTACTCGTCGACTGTATTATGTAATATAAGTACCTAGCAATTTGTGTTTTTTGCACGTCACTATCGAATAAAGTCGCCAAATCATGCCATCGTGTAGTGGGACCTTTAAATAAGCGGTTATAACGGAATCGACGACTGTAAGCGCCATCTAGAGTTGAATTGTGATCGTTTTTGTTTCATCTCTATTATTTCTGTAGTTATTGTAAATAAGAACATTTAACTGTGATACGTCTGTGCCTTTATGCCCTGTGGTATTATGAAATGATGGCGCTATACAATAAAATGTAACATGAAATTTGGTAACTTGAACCAAACGGATGCAATTATGCGGCAACACTGAACATCAAATGTTTCACACATCGAATATAGTAATGTTGCCGCGCGAATCTTTTTTGTTCATTTAATTAACTGGATTTAATTGAAAATGTCATTAAATTTAGATTGCGTACCAATTAGATAATATATAATTTATTGTAAAGTAACACTACGGACGCCGGTATGGCATTTTGAACCAAGTTAAATCAAATTTATTTATTTAGCACTTGTAGTAAAGTCAATGGTAATTAATT
Organism: Polylopha cassiicola; assembly: GCA_038024825.1. Lineage (NCBI taxonomy): Eukaryota > Metazoa > Arthropoda > Insecta > Lepidoptera > Tortricidae > Polylopha > Polylopha cassiicola. Next base: position 11,391,699 of record CP149057.1, read on the forward strand.
GTAATTTAACTGAATGTGAATTAAAAATACCAAATAAAATATTTATTTACTATGTTTTTTTATTACCTCCTCCTTAGGTTGTTACTTATAATTTTGTTGATTAGGTATTAAGTAGAGCTACCTTAAATCGTCATTCACGAATCACGGTGCATTAGCTAATACGTTATTAGGACTCAGAAGAAAGCAAGAAAAGTACCTACATATTAATTGCGAATCAAAAAGAATCCTAGGTAGGTACTAAATTTAACTTACGGTGAATAATTGGTGGATTGGAATACCACAAGGGGCAAGTTTGTTATGCAGCGGCTATAGCGCAAAGGTATTTGTTTCAGATTTAATATTGATTCATTCCAATTCAATTGATTTCTTGATTTACTCAGTAATGCAATCAAAAAGTACTAGTCTAGTTGTAACTTTCCTAATCGTACTATCGTAGTTTAAATTTATATCGAACAACAAATAAAGGAAAATATAATTTCTAATCTGGTGACATTATACAGTTCAAGGAAAAACATAGAACTCATATAATAATATGACCCATATTAAATGCATAACTAATTATTATTAAATTTAGTTGTATATACCAACATAATAAATAATTTACATAATGGTATATTACAACATTAAAAACTCGTGAGTAGTAAGCTTTAATTTGGCTGACTAGTATCATTGTCTGAGTCATATGTCAACAAAAGTCCCATCAATAAAAAAACGGAAACGTCACTCAAGAGTAAACGTCAAAATCGTTTTTGTGAATATTTTTCATCCTGCCTAATTATTCCACATCATTTTCTCGCAATTCGTTTATAAATTATATCCAATGAAGCCCACGATGCGATGATCTCAGACACCTTAGCCTTTTAACGAGCGCTGTGTATATATCAACAAGATGTCTAGTGACACTACCAATATGAGTAAAGGTGTGTAATTTGTTCGTATTTCTTGGTAATTTAGATTAGTTCTAGCTTTGTGTGTTCAGCTGGAGGCTGAGTGGTGTTTCTGTTTCAAGTTGAGGGCGGGGGCGAAGACGGCGAGACCTCGGGCTCTCCGGAGCGAGCACGGCGCGACTTGGAAGAAGAGTTTAATGTACAACGAGCGAGAATGAAAGAGCTTTTCTTGCAGAAAGAAGGTTCGTACTGTACGGGGCTGCCGGCGGATGGTCGATTGCTGTCGTCCATGCCATCTTTTGACATCTTTTGTTTATGGCTGTATCTGGTTTGGTAATGGCATGATCCTGTTTTGGTTTTGTTATGTCCAGTTTCATTGCTAAGAAATTAGTTCAATCATCGACATCTAGAGTTCTTACATGGTTTCTGTTATGTGTATCATAGTAGACAAGTTTACATACCTATTTGAAGACACATTCTCTATTATAAAAATAATGATAGGATGTGCTGTGTATGGATAGAGAGATTCTTTTATAATTTTAACCATTTCATATTTACAGAGCAGTTTTTACTCAATTAATTTCGTTGTTTCCTGTACTAATGTTAAGAACCAATTTCCTGAAAGAGATGCTCATGTTTGTAGCATTTAACCCTTCTATATTTATTTCTAATATTATATGTCATGAAATAAAAACAATATGTTTTAATAAACTTTTAAAATAATAATGGGCTTATTTGATATTATGTAAACTAATTTCAAAACTGTAATTTACTAAATAGATTATTAGTTATAATTTGGAAATTGACATGTTGCTTGTATTAATTTTAAATTGTACCCTAATCTAAGGTGGTGGTTAACATTTTGTGTGTTTATTTTTGTTTGTTTTATGTATCTGATGTTATTGTCTGTTAGTCCGTAGTTCCCCCTAGAACTCCTTTAATCAATAATTAATCTAGACTAGCTTGATATAAACAGCTTAGAGCTGCTATTGACTTGTAAAGGCTTACTTTATAATATCTAAAGAAGTTACAGAAAAGATATTTGTTACACACAATAAATCTTTCATGTAATATTCTAATTACCACTTATTATTTTTCAGAGGATCTCCGCAAGCTGGTATCGGAGAAGGAACAGCTCCAGTCGGAGGTGGCGGGGCTGCGCGCTGAGCTGGAGCAGCTGGAGACGCTCAGTCAAAACCAGAAGTCTGATATACTGAGTCTGCAGCTGCTTGTTAATGGTGAGTCACCTGGAACATAGTGAAATACTATACCTAGTATCTGTCTATGTACAAGTATGGTTGACAAATTGAGTCTACCGAACAGCTACATTTTACAACAGATATTATATGTACATTCAATTGAATGGAATAATATACCTACACTAATTACCAATATCCCTATTCTATTATAACATTAATTATAACCATTAATGTAGGTTTAAAATTATGATAATGAAAGTTTGATAAGTTTTTTCCTCATTAATTCATTTTAAACATTGCCATTGTGCCTAGTGGGTAATGTGAAGGTATTTGTTAAAGGACAATTTAAAATAAAGTGCTTTGAGATTTAATGTACAATGTTACCATCGTTTTGTCTGTTATGGGGCTCTAGAGGTTGGTACCAGTACATGGCCATAACATATTAAATAAATAAGCTAAAACAATATTATTATGAACTTTTTGCCTGATTAGATTGCAAATTATGTACACATCAAAATCTGTTTTGTGGTTAAGTTAACAATTTGAAACATAACTACTTGCATTCCGATTTATAAGGGTTTTTCAAATTTTAGTAAACTAAAGTTAAGACTTTCATATATTCTACAAAAGTACAATGTGATCAATTTATGAAGTAATTGTGTAAGTACATAAATAATTAAATTACCTCCTAAAGTTGTTTCCACGGTTGCAACACGTTGCATTTCGGAACATCGGGAGTAATTTAATTACATATTTATATATGAAATTAAGTCCCGTTTGTATATAAATATATATAAACGGGACTTATATAATCGTAGTTTAAATGGATAATAAATGTACGAAGTGCCTACTACCGCGGTACAGGTGCCCACTACACGCCACTGAGTACAGGCTGGTGACTATGTGTGTATGTGTGTGCGCAGAGACTGTGGAGGCGTCGTCCTCGGGCTCCGAGGAGGCGCGGCGGCTCCGGGCGCGGTGCGTGGAGCTCGAGCAACAACTCGCGCAGATGAAGCATCAGCAGGTACATACATATGCAGCCAGCCGCGGTCTAGGGGTCAATGACCCCCTTAACAGACTCATATTGTTAAAAGTGGAAAGAATTTGTCGTTTTTGACATTGCTTCAAGCGATTATTGACACTGGTTAAAAGTAATGTTGATGTAATAGAGCCTTATTTTGTGTGTCAGTGACCGTATAGTTTGTGTAAACATATTTGGCGTTAGAACTATATTGAAAACATTGAAAAATTATTTAAGTCTCTACAATGGAATGTGGTGGATTTATGAAATAATAGTTATACATTGGCACAATGATGACATGAACGCGTAGATCGTTTTTTTTTTAATCTTTTAACAATATGTTCTCCTCCTGAGTTTTTGAATGTGACCGCGCCTGGCTTTAATGAATCTGTGTTGCTTATTTTTATCGCCTTATAAGTACTTACACTGTATGTATGTATTTATATAATTTATTTATATTAACGTAAATACACAGTATACCTGTGTCCATAAATTTTCTGAAATATTCATAGTGTATTATCACCTTGAAAATAGGTAGATTTTAACGCACTGAATCCAGAGGTTTGCAAATACGTAATAAACGAAAAAAATATTATTACTCACTGTCACACAAGGCACTTATAAAAAAAAATATGTTTTTTAAAAGACAATGAACTATTGATACCAAGGAAAACGTGAAACGAGAAAACGAGTTTAAAAACGCTACCTGTTATCAGTAAAAATTTAAATAAAGTGATAAACAGAAAGACTTCAGGTAACTTCTTGTTAGTAGATACGGTAAAATGAGAATACATTTTATTATATCTAACATCGTTTTATATATTTTTACAACAACATAGCAACATATATAATAATATGACGAGTAATGAAATTAATAAAATTGCACTTTATATGCACTGCTGCCGTCACTGCACTATGCACTTTTTATGGAAAGTATACACAAAAAGTAAAAAACCGTAATACAAGTCTAATTTCGTTAAACATAGGTTTGTAAAGCACAAGTATTTGTATCTGAGTTTTGTTTCGTTTTACAAGAAGTTAATATTAATTGTTTATTTCATAATTAATATTTATTTTCCGTGTGTCGATTATATGATAGTTCAGCGAAGTTATTTTTTATTGTTGTATGTATGGCAATTACTTTTAATAGTTCAATTATAATTTATCGTAAGTTTATCGGAAAAAAAAAACTTTTTTTGTAAATTTGTTGTGCCGGTTATCAGCAGTGTGTAACGCGCCTAATTCTTATCGCTTCGATATATACACCCGTCGATACACAGGCGGAACTACAGGGTGATATAATAATAATGTATGCAAGAGGTTTAAAAGAAAAAAAAATGTAAAATATCTTTGAAATTTACATTACCTATTAGGAAAAAGACAATATTTAATGAAACACGCATATAATAATAACATATATAAATCATAAGTATTTAAATAGGTGGGTACATATTTCATGATTTTTGTTACGGTTATTACACTTTATATGTCATTGAGGTACTAACACATTAAGCGTTAACATTTTCGTGAAGATTTCTCAAATTTTGTAATTATTCACAGTCTTAATTTTTTTTATTTTTAAGAACCTCCTCCTGATCATAACGAACATAACAAAAAGAAACATTTAATAAAATCGGACCAGCAGTTCTTGCACTATACCGAAACCAAGGGGAACTGTGAATCCCTGTAATTTACAGGGATTAATTTTTATATATGTAGATTAAAAAATATTTAATTGATACAACCTGTACATTGACGCGAGTAAATAGTCGCGTTCAGTTGTACTGTACTCGCAACGCCTCTGCTACAATACGGAAAAAATACTTTTATTCTAATAAAACGACCACTCAGTACAAACTTGTTACTAATTTAACTAGCTAAAGACGAACAACGTATTTATAGGTACCTCAGTGCTAACATGGGCCAACACTTTCGAGTACCTACCTACTGTTTTTTAATTTAAAAAAATGGGTGTTATAAAGTTGACGTGTCTGTGTGCTTCTCTGTGACATATTTTTTTGTAAAAAAGGTGGTTTAATAGAGACTGATCTTAGTTATGTCGTTAAAAAGTTATTGGGGGTGAAAGTGGGGATTTAAAAAACAAAATATCTAATGTAATCGTGTGGGGTATCAAATGAGAGAGGTTCATATTTACATTAAAATTTAAACAAACCTCTACGATAACGGTGTCGTGCTACTATTATGGAAACTGTAAAGATTCCGAAACGTCAGCAAAAAAATAAAATAAAAATACGCGAGTTAAATCCGTTAATAGTTGTTTCATTCCAAACCTCTACGACATAAAAAAATTAAAAAAAATTACCTAATGAAAATAATAATAACTTAATACTAGATCTAGTACCTATTAATATCTCTATAAAGAAAAATTTGTGTCGTCTCTCTTATAATACATTTTATTTTTATTTTCAAACAACTAAATACAATGCTGCAGCGTGTTCTGATTAATATATTATATTTATTACTAATTAAAAAGATAACAGTGCACTGACCTTCACTAACTATCGTCCTTGGAACCAAAATCCATTGTTTGTACCATATCTGTCACACTGACTATCTGTCGCCTACAGATTGTAGGGAAACTTCTTATGAAAATATACATATTCCTAAATAAATATTACTCAGCGAGACAACCCTGTCACTGAAACAATAAACATTAATCCCTAGTTCAATTTTAAAAAGCAAAATTAAACAATTTGACCTGTCCACTGTCACACTAAAGATTACAGTTTTTTCAGTAATTATTTTACATATACCTATTATTTTAACTCACGTATTTCTGATAAATTGATAACGTTTGTCTAGATAACGCTGTTTAAGTTAAGTGCGAGTCGTGCTATCATTATTTAAGGGCAATTAAAAATATAAACAGTGCAATCATCTCGGCGAAAGCGTCTTGACAAGTTAAGGCCCACAGGGGAGGCTACAGCCCGAATCATTTTTAAAGATTTGTTAGCGGATCGGGACAACTCTTGATATTTATTTCGAAAGAAATGCGCATATCTCAGAAGCGTCAGATAACTGCGGAGCTTCCTCTGGCATATTTAGATTATTTATGTTATATTTTTATTATTTATGTTTGACTTGCAAGCGTTATTTCAAAATCCCTACTAATATTATAAATGCGAAAGTAACTCTGTCTGTCTGTCTGTCTGTTACGCTTTCACACTAAAACTACAGGACTGATTTAAACAAAATTTGGTACAAAGAAAGTCGTGGAGCCTGAGAAAGGACATAGGCTACTTTTTAACCGACTGCAAAAAAGGAGGAGTTCCACGCGGACGAAGTCGCGGGCAGAAGCTAGTTTGCAATATATCCCGAGATGATAATTATAATGAATAAGATATGAATAAATATTGTATATCAGTTTATTATGAAGGAACTCTGAAAACGTAAAGTACAACTATTGATTAATTTAAATCAATGTAACGATCTTTACACTACACGTATTTTAGTTCGTATTTAAAATAATATCCGTGGACTTAAATTGTAACTTTTATTGACTTTTTTTGCAAAATTATAGAATTACATAATGTTGGAACATAATAGTGTAGTGAAATGTGTACTCTTGTGTATATGTGGAATGCGGAAAGTGTGCCTAAACGCTAAGTGAATACGGTTTATTTTAGCAATTAAAGTTTTATATGGTATTCAAATTGTGATAAAAAGTGCAAACCTCTGGATTTACAGCTTAACTGCTAGAAATATACCATAATGTATATTTTGAAGTTCTCATAGTGACGCATAAACATACTGCAATTTTCGATCACTCCTTAATACCTGGTTCCGTTATGAAATCTATTAAATTGAAAATTATACTACGGACAGGTCGACACAGTATGTTTATTGAAAAAAAAATGTAGTCTAAATCGTCCGTGAATTTCCTTTTAAGATTAAAACAATAATTATTGCCTTTGAATGCACGCTTTTAGTGCAGTAATGCAATGCAGGTTGGACAATAAACCTAACTAACCAATTAGAAAACAGTAAGTTTAGTGAAAAGACTATAAAATGGAGGACCTTATGGACGATTTTAAGACGGATATGAGCGAGAGTATTGAGAAGGCGCGTGCGCTTTGGCAGGACGTGTCGCTGGCGCCGGCGACGCTGGTGCGCTCGCTGGCGCGCAAGCTCGGCGCCGAGACCGAGGATCAGCAGCCGCAGAAGAAGGTAACTTATAGCCCTCGACCCCGTGGCGAGTTTTTGTAGCGATGCCTCGATACTAACGCGCTTTAGTCGCATTTATATATGCCGTGGGCGAGGGCCCTTTTATAAGGTTAGATTAAAGGTTGGCGAATTTGGGATAAATTTTAATCTGACTCCATATTCCACTAAGTAGCTATATCTACTGCGCCACTCGGTATCAGCTGGTACGAATTTAATCACACTATTTAAATAGAATGTAGGTACGATATAATGTAGATCTGGGATAGTGCACTGTCACATTTCAATAAAATTAAAAATTAATCGACATACCAAATTTTTTTGTAACCCTAAATTCTAATAATTTCTGATGCCTTCGCGGTTATTACACATTGGAATGAAACAACTATTAACGGATTTAACTCGCGTATTTTTATTTTATTTTATTTGCTGACGTTTCGGATTCTTTACAGTTTCCATAATCGTAGCATGACTGAGCTGACAAAGGTCTAACGCTAAAGTGATTTATATAGTTATGCAAACTACCTTATATTTAAATTACAAATTTTGAAAAACTACCCTATTCTGAATTATGAAATACTATTGTTACATTTTACGCAAAAAAATTTTTACTTTTATACATTACAATTAAAACCTAATAGGGGGCGTTACTAGCGCTTCGGAAAGACCATCATTACTGAGAAGAAACGCCGCAAGAAACTCAGTAGAAAGTCATTTTTTAGGACACTTATATATTTACAATTAAAAAATATTATGACATTAAAATTAAAATTATACAAAACCAAAAAATTCAATTAAATTAAAAACTGAAAACTAAGTCTATGCAGTCTTCTGTCCGCTTAGGATTTGATGAGGTGGACTACTGGATCCCAAGCTGCTGGAACGGAGAAACCATCTTCCCTATTGAAATTCGGGTGTTTTTGAATTTCAATTGCCTCGCGAAGCATCCTAGGTAAATAACGGACTTCCTTCGCAAGGACCTGGGCTTTATCAAATTGGATAGAGTGGTTGGGTTTATCCATGACATGTTCACAGACTGCAGACTTCCGGAAACGGCGGTGTTTCACATCAGCTATGTGTTCCTTCACACGAGTAGCAATACTCCTCTTTGTTTGCCCTATATAAGAGAGACCACAATCACAGTCCAGCTTGTATACTCCTGCATCTTGTAAGGGGATGTTACATTTTACTGGTCTCAAAAAATTCTAGTTTTTGCTATATCATCAACGTACGACTATAATTGATATTATTATTCTCAGTTTAACTTGATACTACATAAAGAGTAAATCAACTATTGGAAAATTATTTAGAAAACAGCCAAAACTCAGATATCTATATGTACTTGTGTTTTGTAGGTATATGAGATTCGAACCAGGGACCTTGTAAATATAATAAAGTTTATAATTACTTTATCGAATCTCTGTTACATTTGTAGCTGTGAAGTTCTCAGAATGTCAGCATATAATTAATGTACGAGTGGAATGAAACAACTATTCTGCCTAACGGTTTTAACTCGTGTATTTTATTTGCTGACGTTTCGAAAATTTTACAGTTGCCATGTTCGTAGTCGACTGAGCTAATGTTTATCGATCAATATTACAGTCAACTTAGATCGCGATGACATAGTAAATTAATTATTGATATATCAGTTATATATATAATATATGAATATATATATTGTTAAATATTTTTTTTCCTCGTCAGAACCCGGAGGAGGGCGAGATGGTCCGGTATGAGATGGAGATCTCAGCGCTCAAGAACAAACTGCGCGAGACAGACACGCAGCTGCAAGAAGTATTGGTAATGCTCACGAATTTTATTATATGTACCTATTTATAAAAATGAATACCTAGCTGTTTGTTACTTTGCGCTAAAAGAGAATGGCTGGACCGATTTGGCTCAATTTAGTAGTCCAGGGAAGGTTTGGGATTTACTTAGAACGATTATTTGTTTCTCACATAAGATATTGTAATATATCAAGTGAAAATTTTTGTTTTTTAATATCGGAGATTTATAATGTGTACTATATACCTTTTCTGTATACTATAAAAGAAATATAAAAACTGATCAGTATCCAGTAGGTATGACGTGTTTTGGGCCTTCATAAAATGTGATATGTTGTTAAATTAATGTTTATTTTTTAGAAAACTAAAACAATGAATGCGACGCTAGTCGGCAGTTCGAGCGGCGACCCGCGGACGGACCCCGGTAAATACATTATACATTAAGTACATAAACAACCTTACAGGAAAAAGATTTTGTAAAATAGAAATTGTAAAATTTTGGAAAATATGATTACTTACTACTTGAAATATGAAATGTACGATAGGTACTTGATTTAGAACACACACTGATCGACTCGACGAAATCTTTTACTAGGTATCTTGTCTTTGTATTTGTTTATAAGCCAACTGTCATCTGTCAACTGGTAACTGCGCCATCTGTGGGTAGTACTTTGCAGTCTTTTTTTATTGAGAAAAGTACTGTGACACGTTATACACAGAGCCACACATAATGTTAGCCGTTATACAAGGTGGTGTCAGGTGTGTCTAATGGTGTGTGTACGCGTTGATGAGCACGTGTCGTGTTCGCAGACGGGTGTCGGTCGTGCGACATGTGCGCCAACTACGAGAAGCAGCTCGTGCTCGAGCAGAAGCAGGCGGAGGCGGCGCGGGACCGCGGCACAATGCTCGAACACGCGCTTAAAACGGTACGTAAATTTGAAAATCAGTCGTGCTAGTATTATGGAAACCGTAAAGGTTCCTGTTGACGACAGGATTACAACCTACCTTTTTAACAATATACTTTTTATGGATATTTTTATACCTTTTTAGATATATTGTTCTTTTGTTCTGGTTTTACAATTTCACTGTCAATAAACGAGTTTTAGAGTAAGCTGTATTATATCTGTTCGTATATCGCTACGATCCCCAACAGTTCCAAAACGTCAGCCAATAAAAAAAATACGCGAGTTAAATCCGTCTATAGTGGTTTCATTCCAATAAATCGACAGGTCTGCAACTCGTCTGCCTCAACGAGGGAGACAGGTCGCAACCCGGCTTTCTCGTGTCTACGCGCCCGATAAGCATGTATTTTTGCAACTCTAGATTTAAATACGCGTCGACTGCAAAAGCTCGGTTAGTCCGAAAAGTTTGTTATAAAAACATGTTGAGACATCATTGCACTACATCGCTTGACAGGCGACCGAGGAGCTGGAGGGCGCGCGGTCGATCCACGAGGAGACGGTGCGCGCGTGGCGCTCGGACCGCGCCGCCGCCGCCGCCGCGCTGGCCGCGCTCGGCGCCGCCGTGGACTCCGCGCGCGCCGCGCTGCAGGACCGCGCCGCCGCCGCGCAGCACGCCTCCACCCGCGCCCTGCACCAGGTCACCACGCTCACCGTCGCGCGCGAGACGCTGCAGAGGAAGCTAGACAGGTACGGCCGTCTGCACCCCGCCGGCGGGGCCCCAGCACTGTAAGAATGGGCTACGCCTGCGCGGGACACTAGAGTGAGTCACCACACTTACAGTAGCTAGGAAGAAGCTGCGAGGGAAGTCGGACAGGTCGCGAGGACCTTCATGTTACTTGTAGCCGCTCCGACCCCGCCGGCGGGGCCCGTGTGCTGTAAGAATATACTGCGCCCACGCAGGAGACCTTGCAGAGGGCGTAGGAGTCAGTTACCACACTTACAGTCGCCAGGCAGACGCTGCAGAGTAAACAAGACAGATCATTATTAATTGTAGCTTCTTTGATCCCGCCGGCGTAGTCGCAGCCTCGCAAGAGCGCTATACGCTTGAGCATAGAGCGCTTGAAATAGCTGTAGCCTCGCCAGGGGCGCTTCAACGAGTCACCCTTGTTACCGGTGCTGGAGGCACGCTCTTCGCCGGTGGTTTTGAACGGGGGAAGGGGGGTAATCGACATGCCAGGCAGGGGTCAATAGGTAAATCGACTAATCTGCGGGGTAACCTAGGACCTAACACCTATAAGTAAAACTAGACCTATAAGTTAATTTAAAAATCGTCGTTTGTCGACAGTTTGGAGAAAGAGAATGCATTGCTGATCGGCAAATACACGAAGAAGGCGGAGGAGATGCAGAACGAAATCATAAACATGCCGGACAACGTCGATGTGAGATATTCACTAACTTATTACACATATGTACATTAATACATAGCTGTGAAATGAGGGCCACCGCGTGTCAGAAATCCGCTAGATGCGCTAGTGTAGAATGAGGTCTAGCTGTCATGTTCCACCAATGAGAGGCGCTTGCCTCTCATTGGTGTACTGTACTGTGATTGGTGGTACTGTACTGTAGAAATCCGCTAGATGCGCTACATCTAGCGGATTTCTGACACGCGTGGGCCCTCATTGCTTCAATATATCGGGAACGTCTTTAAGAACGTGTTCCGATATATTTTTAGACTTTTGATGATGATGATCATGATCTTGCCTTTGTTATTGATCATGTGGTGAGTGATGAGTGATGATCATGTCGTGTGGTGCGTGTCCCCAGGACCTGCAGCTGCAGAACCTGGAGCTGCGCGAGAAGATGATCTGCCTGCAGATCGGCCGCGAGCAGGCGCTAGAGGCGGAGACGTTAGCCAGGGCGCAGCTCAACGAACAGGTATACACACACACACAGACACACACACACATACACACAGAGACACACACACACACACAGACACACACACACACAGACACACACACACCCACACACAGAGACACACACACACACAGACACACACACACACAGACACACACACACACAGACACACACACAGACACCAGACACACACACATACACACACACACACACACACATACACACACACACACACACACACACACATAGAGAGAGAGAAAGAGAGAGACATACATGTACACGCGTTTCCGCTATAAGGCGCTGGTATTAGTATAGATGACATCCTGTCATGTCTGCTTTGTTTTTTGTACTAACTATATTACATTTCCGTGTGCAGGGCGCCGCCTTCCACCGGCAGGAGGCGGAGCTGGCGGCCGCGCGCCAGGCGCTGCAGCAGGCCAGGTCAGTCCTAGGACTCCAAGCTATTTATAAACAAACTAGCGGTTCGCCCCGGCTTCGCACGGATCCCTATTTTATTTTTTCAAAATATTCTATAGCCTGTGTTACTCTGGGTGAACGTAGTTTACCAACAGTGAAAGAGTTTTTCAAATGGGTCCTGTCGTTTAGAGCCTATTCGTTACAACCAAACAAACAAAGTTTTTCTCTTTATAATATTAGTATAGATTACATGATAAATAGCCTCAAACAATTTAAACCTTGAACAGTGTGCTAGACATCCAATACTAAGGTACAATTGCTCGTGCTCGTCACACTAACATCAAGATTCTAACTGATGATCGTCATCTTTGGTGTAGCTAGAAATCTCAGCCAACATGTTCTTTTTATTTCCGAAATAGACTAAAAAAAAAAGATAAAGTTCATCACGCTTGCGCTTGCCTACGTCATTATAAATTAAAACCGACGCGGCTTCTACCGATACTCATATAGGATATGTAAGACTTTATTGTAAACAAAGTAGTTCCCATTTCACTTGATTTTTTTGTTTTTTTTTTTTACCTGTGAGTGGATGGAAGTTATCATGCCGTACGTATATACATCTATTCATTTACTTATATAATAAAAAAAATATATCAATTATTTATTTAATAAACGAACTTATATCATAATATATGCATGTACATGATATTAAACTAGCTTCTGCCCGTAACTTCGTCTGCGTACGATGAGTAACACAATATCGTTATAAAATATAGTGTTATTGTGATGTATAAGCTATATTATTGTAATGGTTTATCAAAATTCATTCAGTAGTTTTTGCGTGAAAGAGGAACAAACATACATCCAGACATCCATACATTCTTACATACATTCGCGTTTATAATATTAATAGGATTAGTAAGGATAAATCTTCCGACTTCATTTAATTGTTGCGAAAATATTGAAAGTGTATGAAAAATAATCTGTGTTCGGACCTCGTTCAAAGTAAGTAAATTTTATTTTATATATTATTTTTATTAAAACTACGTTTTCTTCAAAGTTGAACAGCGGGGAACTACTGTGCACGTTTTGCAAAAATTAACTTTAAGTATATTTGCATAAGGGAAATTTTCGTTTGCCTCTAATTTGCGAATTTCATGTCAATATGATAAAAATAGTACAAAATACAAATGTCTCAAATCGTTTAATTCTATTCAAAAAATATTACGAAAAGAAATGCATGTTTTGCATAACTGATTGCCGCTTAACAATTAACTAGCTTGCTTTACTAATGTGTTTTTTTTTCATGGTTTTTTTAAAGCCTAATTGCCTAAAGTATTATAAATGACAGCTTGGTATATTAACGCTGTAACTCATTACCATATCGCGGTGATAAAAATCGTTACGACTTGACGACGTGTAATAATAAAAATGTGTAATAACCATGAAGCATCAAAATGTTATTTGTCATTTTTTTTTTATTATTTAAGCTTATTAGGGTAAGGCCGCGGAAATGGGCAATAAGTAACATAGAGGTAACGTAGAGTTTATTCGTTACTTTAACGCAGAAGTAACGTATAAATATTGTAAGGTTGAGTTCATAATAAACAAAAAAACTCGTATTTTTGTAATCTTATTTTTTTTTTATTTCGTCACTGGGTAAGGCCGCGGAAATGGGCAAAAAGTAATATAGAGGTAACGCAGAATTTTGTCGTTAAAATACTGTTTTAGAGTACTTCACTTTATATAAAGTTATTTCAAAATAGGACTGTGACTACTGTTGACATTCATTCTTTTTATAGGTTTTTATTTATAAATCATTTGTATTAAAAAATATTTTGTCGTTCACTTCATGTTTTTTGACCCAGATTCAGTTGTCTTTCCTGATTTTAGAATATTTTCCATCAGCGCATGCTAATCTTCCGATTCCATCTTCAATCCCTGGTAATTATTTTAAGCAAAGTATTAAAACCATAATCCTCTTTTTTGTTTTTGGGAGGTTAATTATAACAATGTGAACAAACCTTTAGGTCACCTCTATTATACCTATCGGTTAAGAGTAACGTAGAGGCAACGCGAAGGTAACGCGGAGCACACTTTAATAATTTATAATTCAAAAACTATAGTAAATTAACTAGAAAACTCTACATCAATGTGTACTTAAGTATTGCCCGCATATTTTTTTAAATTGTAATTAATTAAATATTACCTTTTTACCTTTCAAATTTCCCAAAAACTGACGTAACGAAGAACCGCACACGACTATTTCCGGTACCTTTTTTGACTATAAATGCGACAAAATAGCTTCTTTTGTCGCATTTATAGTCAAAAAAGGTACCTTCTTCGTTTTTCTTTTTGCTTTCGTTTAAAGTTTCGAGTGAGTATGTTTCAATTCTCTGACTTAATTTTAAATCTGAGTTGTCTAAAGTCTGATATTGGTAACGAAGGATGAGTAACGTAGAATATCTCGATTTTAGTTCAAAAAATATAATGGTCTACAGATCCTATTTAAAATAGTATAAATATTATTTAACATAATAATTATAATCGTTAATCTATCATACTTTTGATATGAAGTGAGAGCTAAACGAAATATGCATAAGAAAAGCGTACATCTCCACTTGAAGTGGCCAGGGTACCCTTGGGACAAACGCCATTTTTGAGCTAATATTTTAGAAAACAATTTTTATTTTTTTTGTATGACTTCTTAGATTTATTTTGTTAGCACATTTTCAACCTACTTTGAGTTCAAGAATACAGTAAAAAAAGATTTATTACGATAACTTTAATATTGAATTTTTTATGAGGTCGTAAAGTCTAGGACAACTTGTTTTTTGAAATATTGCATTTTTGGCGGCCTTACCCATTAACGATCCGCAACAGCTATAATTTAAAAAAAAGCATAGGATAGTTTCTTAAATAGTCTAGTAGGTACCAATATTTAATGAAACCGGCATCTAAAATTAAAAAAAAAAATCAATTTACTATAGAAAACTACTAGGCAGAGTATTGTTTAAGGTGTAATGGCTACTGATAAAAATAGTATTAGTAATAAATTTAAATTTTATAATAGCGTAGCTTAAAGTGTTTTTTCCTTTCAGCAACAAGAATGACTCCGGGGAAATAGCGAAGGACTGGACGATGATTTAGGAACCTGGATACGGCAAAAACGTCTCTATGCTACCTGTTGTTTGGTGCTATATTTCGAATTGACGAAAAATTTGGCAATAATGAAATGTCGGCATAATAGAATAGAATAAAAAGTTTATTAGATAAGCTAGAATGAGGAATATTTTTTATAAATTATATTGCATGTGTTTATGAAAATATAATATTTTGCTCGGTCTCCGGCCTGACATTTTTTTTTATATAGGAAGCTTATGAAGCGAATATGTATTGATTGTTTTTAATTATGATAATGTATTATGAGGCTTTTAAAGCCACGATAATTATATATACAAAAGTAATTTGCAGATATTAATAATGTACCTCAGTTTGTTGTACAAATTAGAACTGATAGCCTATGATGAATTGTCGAGTTGACAATTTGTCATGTCGATGTCGTTTCTCGCGCTGATCTGTCATAAATCCGTAACGTTGTCGACAAGGATAAGTCTTGTCATGTCGATATCGTTTCACTGTCGCGGTCATCTGTCATAAATTCGTAACTAAACCGATGAAACGCTGACATGAACAAATTAAATCTTACCAGTGTTACTATAAAGACGATAATGGCAAAATTTCTACGTGGCTAGGTTACCGATTTATGTCAGAACGCGACAATGTAACGATATCAACAAGACAATATGTCGATTCGACAATACATCACAGGTTTCGTTATGTTAGTAGTTTATACTACCTACTTATTAAATACACGCGGTCGTTAAAGTTGTTTTAGAGCTAGTTAGTATGTTTTTATTTTTATTGTTTTTTAGAAAAATTTACTACCAATTTAAATCAATGTTATACCTTTTTTTTTCAATTTCTTTTGTTTCCACTATTATTATAGACTTATGAATAATACTTAAGCTTGATGTGATTTGTTCTTGTTTAGTCATGTTTGCATTTATTTTTTTAGTGATAGTCATCTTGAATTGTTTCCTATAGTTTTAACCTTTTTTAACGTATTTTGATGTTTAAAACATGTTCTACGATAAAATTGTACTGTTTATACGGCCAATAAAGTTATATATACGTTATATATAGTTTTTGTTTACATTTCGTTTATTTTTAAATAAAAAAACCTTCGGATACATTATAACTTTAATTAAATTAAAAAAATGAGACAGCAACTCAATCGGTTTCGATTTATACTCTTGTTTTGGTCCTAACATCATTATCATTTGAATAAGTGTAATTAAACCATAAACAGCGATCGAATTCCGATTACTACGTTAAACCTATCATAAAACAGGCGTAGACAAACTAAGAACTCAACTACAATATCTAAGGTATTTACGCAAGGGAATCAAAACCTATAGGGAACTTCTAGGGGTATTCTGCCCGTGCGAGGTACGGGAAGAATACTCTCTTGAGAATATTTATGATTGTATTGTATTTTGACGTCTGTGTATATATATATATCTGAGTAGCGTCATGTGTGTATGTTTGTCTGTGTGTGCAGACAGGAGCTGGACCGGCTGCAGACGGAGCGCGAGCAGATGCAGGAGCTGGGGGACAAGCTGCGCACCAGCACCGACACCATCGACAAGCTGCTCGACGACAAGGTACGCACACACACACACACCACACATACACCACGCACACACACAAACACCACACGCACCACATTGCTGAGAAGAAACGCCGTGAGAACACACAGCAGTCTTTTTTTATTAAAAACAAGGAAATTTTAAATACAACCTAAACCACAGAATAGATAATAGTACAAGTACAAAAGGTTCACTGCTTTGATGTTCACAAATGCCGCCTTTTTATATGCCTACATAATTATTATTAGCATACGGACCGCAAGCGAGCAGCCGACATTGAGCTCTCTGGCGCCGCGCGAAGGTCGACATTATTCCGCACCTTGTCAGACGTTCTGAACATAGGGTTGTCAGTACTGTAGGTGCGTAAGAAGCGCGCGCGTGCGTCACGGGCCACTGCGCGGCAACCACTGACGATTCGCCCCAAGCTTGGGGAGGTCCGATACGCATTGTTAGCTCGGCGGCTGAACTGCGGAGTGAAACCCCCCTGCCTAAACTATGTACTAAAAAATAATGCTATATAATACAAGTATACATACTGTGCTGTATACAGAGTAATTAAATATTAAGAAACAAGACAAGACAAACTATGGAGACGGGCGAATGCAGTGCTTAGTGAAACTTTATTTTTTTGAAGTCTCTGTCTTATTGATTTGCAGGTCGTTGCAAATCAATCAAACGTCCTATGACAAATTATATGTATATATGTGTGTGTGTATGTGTAGAAGCGCAACCTCGGCGAGATCTCTGAGCTGCGCGCGCGCGTGTCGGCGCTGCAGCAGGAGCTCGACAACAGCGAGAAGGTGCAGCAGGACTTCGTGCGCCTCTCGCAGTCGCTGCAGGTACACTCACACACACACACACACACACCACGCACTACTGCAGTGATCATATCACAAGTTTAACAAAATAACAGCTCATTTCATCATCATCATCAGCCTATCGAAGTCCACTGCTGGACATACGCCTCTCCATTTAATGCATTTCAAATTAAAAACAGGCGATTACGTCAGCAGTAGTTAAATACTTTTACACAAATGGCACTACGCTTGAAAAGGAAACGCATTTTTTCTTACAAATATCTAATGCATACGCCTAGGTTCTCCTATCTCTACCTCAAGCTTGTGTTCGTAGAATTATAACTACTGCTCATAATCAATAAAAAATATTATGTATTTAATGAAGAATGCATCTAAATACCATTGTTTACGTAAGCATAGGAGGTTTGCTTATTTTTGATGACATGGGGGACGGGGGGGTAAATAATCGTAATAAATCTGCTCACGTAATACTTGAACGGCCTCGTAGACACCACGACATGTGTTAAATGTTTCCCCGCTCGGTGTCGTGCAGGTCCAGCTGCAGCGCATCCGCGAGGCGGACACGGAGGTGCGCTGGCAGCACGACGAGGACGTGAGCGCCTGCCCCGCCTGCCACGTGCCGCTCAACAACCACAAGAAGAAGGTACCGCACATCCACCCATCCGCCCATATAACAACAACATTCTATCAACTATACTCAGAGGCAAAATTAACCGCCCACATACATTTTACAAAAACGAAACGAAACACTAAAAAGTGTATATAATTTTTCACAATTCAAACTTTTAAGAGTTCATACTAGTTTTACTCATTTTGGTAACATAAACATGTACTTTATTGAATAATCAAGTTGAAATAACAAATTTCAGAAGAAATTATAAGAAAAATCAGAAGATGTTAGGCGGTTAATTGTGCCTCTGAGTGTAGATACTCAAGGCAGTGTCGTGAAGTCACGAGACCACACTCACGGACTTTTGAAGCAGTTATCCTTGTCATTTATTACTCAAATGAGCGACGACGCCATATTGTCGAGCCGAGCGCACCCGAAGTTAGCCGAACGCGAGTCGAATGTACGATGTTATTAATTTCGGAGCGGCGGAAAGGTTCGGCAATTTTTTGGCCGAGACCGAAACTTCTGTCAGATACTAGTTCATTTATTATTTATAATATCAAATTGAAGCTATTTATATTATATGTTGTCTAATTGCGGTTGACAAAGCATAAATATTTGTGAAGTTTTGGTTTTAAAGTTTTTTTTGGTAAATACGTGACGCTCAGTTTCTGCAGCTGGATCTTAGACTATAATCGTATATTGTCAGCTGTGTATGTATATGACGTGGTGTGTGTGTGTGTGTGTGCGTGCAGGTGCACTGCCGGCACTGCGGGCGCATCTTCTGCGCGGCGTGCACGGCGCACAGCGTGCCGAGCGGCCCGCGCCGCGCCCCCGCGCGCGTGTGCGCCGTGTGCCGCACGCTGCTGCAGCCCCACGCCGCGCCCTACTTCAGCACGCAGCCGCCGCGCTCCCCCGACTAGCCACCACCCTCCCCTCTCCCGCCTCCTACTAGCCGCCACCCTACTCCTTCTAGCCGCCACCCTACTCCTACTAGCCGCTAGCCGCCTCCTACTAGCCGCTACCTACCAGCTACTAGGTACTCTAGCACTACATCGCGCACTCATATTCCCTTTGCAATCACTGAATCACACGGTGACTTTAGAGGGTATATGCTTCCAATTGAAACTGGTCCACACGGCGAACCTTATTAATACAGTGATGTTTGATCTACGAAAAAATATTATTTTGGCCATTCATGCAATCCATGCTAATATTATAAATGCGAGAATATGTCTGTCAGTTACCTCGCGATCTTCTCGCTTAAATCGCTAAACTGATTTAAATAAAATTTGGCACGGAAATATTGCAGTCCCGAGGACTTCTCCAGAACTTAAAATTTCGTATGAAAACTAAGCATAAATATATGTATTTTATCCAAAAGGCGGCAGATTTTACTATAAAAGTGCGATTATTAATGCATCAACCAAACTACGCGAAGTCGCTGGCAGATGCTAGTGTGTTTTATGTTTTGTGCAAATGAATCTGATCTACCCTTATTTTCGTGGTATAACATTTGTTATAATTTATTTGAAAATACCTCGATCCGGTCTATAGACCGCCGGCGAGGCGGGGTAACTCCACTGTAAGGCATTACTACTAATAACAAAACTTATTCATAAGTATAAATACAATAGCAAAATAAACATTGTTGTAAATATTAGAATTACCCCTTCAGTCGTAATTACCCCGCCAGACCGCACGCTGTATATAAGAAGGTAAACATTATATAGAATAGATATAATACTATTATTTAATTTCTATAGATCAATTTTAATTTATATAAATGTAACGTGTATTAAATTGTACAGTCCTAGGATTATATTCTTGTTAAATACACATTATATTTATTTTACTTAAGTTATTATTGTCCATTGACAATCGTTCGTGTAATGTTTAAATCATTCAAATCATTTAAATGAAGTTTTAGTGTCTTTTAAGATTTGTTTTTAAACTTTCCATCCTTGCGTTATATATAATTGTATACGATCTATAAACAAACATAACTACCCTTACACACATATTATCACTTTGTACAGTCAGAATTAAAAACATTAAAGCGGTCAAAGTAGGTATAATATACACTTATTATTTTTTCGCGGTCATTACACATTGAAATTAACTAAGACATTAAAGTTTAGTGTTAGTAGTCATCTCAGTCGGTTACGAATATGGGCACTGTAAAGATTTCGAAAAGTCAACAAATAAAAAAAATGCGAGTTAAATCAGTTTCCATCCAATGTCCACGTGTGTTGTCAAGGCGTGTTCCAAAATATTTTATCACTTTGGCTGCTACTTTTGATGCTGACTATACATGTTATATATAGTAAACTGTATTTGACTGTACATGTTATGCATAGTCAACCGTCATAATAATTTAAACCGCTTTGTTGTTCAACGCTATGAAATAGAAAGTAAATGTTTAGATTTGATCATTTGACGTAAGATAACAAAAGATCAGTGTATTTATTGTCAATTCCATACATTGTGCTACACATTAATCGCGACGTGAGTTTTTCTTCATGACATATCTGTCACTGTCATATTTTTGTAATTAGAGCTACAGTGACAGGTATTTTCTCGCGCTGCAAATGACCTTAGGTGCCACATCTGCCCCCTGATTGTGTAACTTTGTTTAACCTTTTCACCGCCCCAGTCGGTAGTTACCGACTACAGAAAGCAGTACCACTAGCGCCTCGTCGGCCCGTGCCGACTGAAAGTTAGAGGCGAAAATTATAAGTAAATTAAAAGTTTAGTATACAAATTATGAACTTTTATTATTGTCAAAAGCCTAAATTACCGTAAACTTTATACATAAACGTGATACTATGTGATATCATTGAATAAATAAACATTTTTGCGCGCCTTGATAAAATGCAGCAAGTACGCCAGTACCTAAAGCCCTAGTCGGCGATAGCCGCGGCGTAGTGCTGTCACCAACTGTGTTTTGTTTGTTGCAATACACGTTACGAAAAATTTAATGTAGGTGAATTTATAAATGTGTAGTTCTATAATTGTAAGTTCACTAATTAATTTACTTGAATGCGATTAATTAATCAAAATAGGAATAGTAAAATATATTTTACAGCATATATTGAACACTTATTTAAATTAGTCCCGCGGCTATACACGACCAGTCATATCTGAGATCGGCTCGTTCAAGTAAATAACAAACGAAAAAATTGTATATTACTCTAATTTTTATCCTGTATACCTCTGTCAATTATTATAATGAAGTAGTTCGACGAGCAACCGAGACAAGTGTTCTAGTTAGGTAATTATGTATATTAAATATTTACAAACCTATCGTTACTTTATCTAAAGCACAGGCAACCAAATAGGGTCTTTGTTAAATAGAAAACGACTACATCCAGGTAAAGAAATGACCCTTTTATTAATGTTTTTTTCTACCTGAAACACTCATTAGCAATAACAATAGGCTTAATTTTTGTGAGGAATTCTTAGTAAATATGTAAAGCACACCGCACATGCAGGCGGTATTTCAAACGAATTCCTGGAAAATGCCGACTATATGCTATTTGTACTTCCTAAATAATTATCGGAGTTTATTTAAAAACTTTGTAAGAAATCTAGATACCTAGGTACTGCTATTTACTTTATTATTGGTTTGTTGCTAAAGAATGTGTAGGATTTTTTCTTTGGACTCCCTGCCAAAATGTCGATAAATGCAGTTAACACATACCTACAACAGTTTCACATCTCTAGAATCAAAGCAATTTGCAGTACCTAAAAGCCCGGGTCGGCCGGTGCCGACAACGCATGACGTCATCGCGTGAGTAGTGTGGTGACTTTCGGCACTAAACTGTACTGTAAATAATGCAAATATTTTGGTCTTTTCATTATTTAATGTTGTTTTATAAGGTTAATAATCAATGAACATGTAGTAACAACATTATTGTATTATTCTTTTGACATTTCTTCGACTTTTTGGATATAATTATCGAGGAATTATTTAAATATCGATACACCATTTCCAAGTCACTATGGTTTCTCGATCTCGAATGCTTGTTTTTGTACTGGCGTCACAGGCTCAGCGTTTCGTATTGTTGCGTGGCGGCGAAAAGGTTAAAAGCGACTCGAATTGGTATGCTTCAAGACGCTTGAACGCTCACTTTGACATCGCAGATTTCCTCGATAGCCTTGTAGATAAAAGAAACGAAATGCAAGAGTGATCTTTTTGACGTTCTGAAGCATACTAATGAGGGTGTAATTATACTAGACATGTTGTCGTGTTACACCAATGAGGGACATGCTACTTGCCTGTGATTGGTGGAACATGACAAATGGACCCCACTCAAATTTATAACATCTAGGGAATTTTAACTCAAGATAATTTACATTGGGATCGCATTTAAACCAAGTGCATCAGGGGCACATTCTTAATGTGTGAACAACTAGCCAAAATAGCTTAAGACTAATCTCGCTTGTTTTATGAAAACGCATGACATTAGCTCAGTTAGCTCTGGTCCCGAATTTTATAAGTCTGTGGTCTAAGACGTAATGTTATAGAGAAATTTGGCTGTTTATAAATACAGATGTTTAGTTATAGGTATTGTTGTAAGATACGTTATTGTAAATAAAAAGGTCAATACTTTATACGATTTTTTTATTTTTTAGCTAATAATACGTCATTCAATATATTATTTACTTCAATCCACTTGAACTTGGCAGATAGTTACGTAGAACTATAATTATGATGAAAAAAACAAATTCATAAACAAAATCATAGATTTTATTATTATTAAGTTACAATTAACAGTAACCATAGGGTCTAAATCCTGTAGATCCTATTACAATACCGTAAGGCTTGAATTTCAACTTACATTAGACAGTGAATGAAAATATATCCTAATACATACATACTACTTTAAGTTTCTAAATTTTATAAGAGGTATCCAAAACACAAGGAAGGATATAAATGAAATATCAAAATACAGTACAAATTGTATGTCATAACTTAACACTTACATTAACTGTCATCAAATAGACAATGTCGAAAAGGAATGAAAATAAAATGTCATATAAAATAATAGTCATTAATCATCGTATTTCTCGAGACTCAGCGTGATGACGTCACTGACCAGGCAGTCCGCCGGCTGCAACAAAAAAAAAACAATATTAAATACATGACACTTATTTTTTTATTGTTAGAGCCTACTCTGAATAGCGAAATTAAACTAGATAACAGATTCAAAAATACTGTTAAAAACTATATTACATATTACTATAAATACATAATCACATAACTTGTTATATTTTTGAAAACAGATTAAAACACAAAGATAAATGTATACCTATGAAAAAAATCTATACTTAAAATGGACCGTATGTCATACCAAACTAAGTAACAGAAGCGTTGCAATATCGAAATATTAGAGAAATAAAATTTCAACCAAGACACACAGCAACAAGTTAATAAGAAAAATAAATAGTACATTACGCACCTAGACTAGTAAAATAAAAAATGTCTCCGATTACATGTAATTCGTCGTCCGAGGCGAAGCCGAGGTTGACAAAAATGTGATCTGAGGCTTTTTTATTTACTGGCCGAGGTCAGTATACTATTTTTCTGTTCAACGAAGCCAGAAAGCGGCAATTTCATTTAGCGCAGCGGCCACAAAGTTGGCGCTTTCCGGCCGGAGGGCAGAAAATAAAATTTCAACCAAGACACACAGCAACAAGTTAATAAGAAAAATATAACACAATCGCACCTCCGAGCAGATCCCGACGAGTGCGTCGGCGCACCCGTAGAACTCCTCCTTGAGCGAGATGACGATGGTCTGCAGCGCGCGCTTCTTGCCGCGGATGTACGAGGCCACCTTGCCGATGTTCGTGTTGTCCAGCGCCGCGTCGATCTCGTCCAGCAGGAAGAACGGCGCCGGCTGGTAGCTGCACACAATAACAACAAATAATTAATAACTAATGTATATTGAATTAGTGATAACGATTCCAATTACCATATTCATAGTTGACTGTAAAGTTAAGTCACAGACTTATGCCTCTGCTCATTTTATATTAACACTGTCCGCCCCGGCTTCGCACGGATCCCTAATTTTTTCCAAAATATAATACAGCCTATGTCACTCGGAAACAGTGTAGCTTCCCAACAGTGAAATAATTTTTCAAATCGTTCCAGTAGTTTTAAAGCCTATTCAATCCTAATAAATAAAGAAACAAACTTTTCCTCTTTATTATATTAGTATAGATAATTTCATGTAAATAATTTTACGAACGCAAACTGACTGATGATTTTGTCAAATTAAATTAAATGCCCATTTTATCTCAATCACTAGGAACGGTCATAATATATTTTATTTTGCTTTTATTTTAATTACCTATAAATTGTGTGCCATACAGTTTATTAAATGTATTATTATTTAATACCTGTTTTTAAAAAATAACACATACTTGACCGAAGTCTGTATACAAGACTAGTATTAACATCGTACGCATCAAATTCAAGTTAGCTCATGATTTTACTATTAATATAAGGTTTATGACTGACCTGTGTATAGCGAAGAGCAGCGCGAGCGCGGCGACGGTCTTCTCCCCGCCGGAGAGGTTGGACATGGGCTGGAAGCGCTTCCCGGGCGCCACGCAGTTGTAGTTGATGCCGTCCAGGTACGGCTCCTCGGGGTTCTCCGGCCCCAGGAACGCCTGCGCCGACTGGTTCATGGCCAACGCCTGGGAACAAAACATTCATATACATTACGAGATTTTTTGAAAAACTTTTTCCAGCATTCCGACGTGATAAGTGACAGTTAAGGGATAAGTTCGCCTTTGTATATATGTATTGTTATCGCTTTAACCTGTATTATATTGTGCGTTAAAATTTTACATACATAAAAAAACGTATAGATCACTATCTGGACAAGACTGTATGCCAGGTGGCTTCATATTGACTACGCATTGATGAAGATGATAAAATATAATAAAATAAATTATGTATGTATCATTATTTACCTTATAAATGGCGTCGATCTCATTCGCCACGTGTTCGAAGCAGTCCATGAATTTGTCGTGACGTTCTTTCTTTACCTGTTTGTAAAAAAGAAATGTACTGCTTTGAGAATAAAGTTGAATTTATGAATTTACTAAACGTAAAATCAATATTCATTATCTAGTTATATTATCTCTTAACTAAATTAAGAATTACATATTTCTATAATAGTCATTACGAAATCAGCTCTTTCTTATTTTTTTCTAAGCTGCAAGTACAGTCGGCAGCAAAAAATATGTGACTTGTTGGAGGTCTCAAAAATTTAACATCACGCAATTGAATATATTTGTTTAGATACCTTTTCGAAGGCTAGCTTGGCCTTGTGCGCGCGCTTGCGAGCCGCCACGAACGCCTCGTTCGTCGCGTTCACCTTCTCGCGGACCTCGTTCAGCTTCTGCATCGCCTGATATACACAACACAACGAGATTTAAAAAAAATCTAATAACAGATATTATTACACAGGTATTTGTACTAAGACAAGAGTAGAAAACAACCACACCTAGATCGTCTTAAAGCGAGGTGTTGTGCTTCCAACTACACTATGGCCGATATTACTTTACTAATAACATAATAAGACTTTTTATAATGGAAACGGGCCGTTTACAAATACTGACTCAGCTAACTTCGTACCGCGATTTTTGAGAATCTTTATTAAAAAATAGGGGTTGATGGTAGAAGGGTGAACATTTAAGAAAAAAATAAAAAACAAAATACTTTGTGGTGGACCACTCTTGTAATTTAGGGATATGAAAAATAGTTGTTTGCTGATTATCAGACCTAGCCGACATGCACACAGAACTTCATAAAAATTAGCCCAGCCGTTTCGGACAACAAACATCGCAACAGGAGAACTTTAAATATTAGATACTAGCGACCCGCCCCGGCTTCACACGGGTGCTATAAATCTTCCTCTTGAATCACTCTACCGATTAAAAAAAACTGTTGCGTAGCTTTAAAGATTTAAGCGTACATAGGGATATAGGGACAGAAAAAGCGACTTTGTTTTATGCTATGTAGTGATATAATAAGTTACCCTCATGTTGGGCGCCTGTATCTTGTCGACGGTGTTCTGCAGCTGGTTGATCGCCTTCTGCAGCTTGTCCGCCTTGCGCTTGATCTCGTCCGGCTCCTCCAGCTCCTTCAGCGACTCCGACAGCGAGCGGTAATTCACGCGAATACTACAACAAACAAACACACACACACCTCAACTACGAGTTCACATCGCCTCCTCTCCTCTCTATTATACTTGATGAGATGACATGGAAACAAAGCGAATTGTGAAGTCTCATTCTTAAGGAGATATGGAACAATAAAATTGAAGAAATTGTGAGAATTTTGACATTAGAATGAAACAACTATAATGGATTTTACTCGCCTAAAATACTTTAACGTTAGAATATCGTCAATATCGAAACTATAAAATATCATCACTAGTTTTCAATCTTACGTAATTTGTAGTTTAGCGTTAGTTCAGTCGTTATCGTCGTGTCGTGGCTACTAATAAAATGAAATACGCTAATTAAAATGGATCAGAAATTATTGTAAGATTTTTTTAAGCTATACTTATGTTAATGCAAAGAAATATTGTAAAAAGTTTACTTATAAGGACTATTATGCTAGGACCAGTATAGAAACATTTATAAAATGATTATTAAATCTTTATACACTATCAAACCGTGTTTGTGTGTGTGTGTGTGTGCTTTAGAACCATATACAAATTATATATATAAAAAAAAATTAAGCCTTTATACACTATCAAACCGTGATTATATATATTATAATATTATTATGCTTGTAACTGTGTTTGTTAGTTACCTGGCCTCCCTGTTGTACTGCTGCGTGGTGGAGAGCGAGGAGGGGTCCGACTCCGCGTCGCCCATCTCCTCCAGGCTGCCCTCCAGCAGCGGGATCACGATGTCGTCGATCTAAAGATACAATACAATTATAAATAAAATCAACGTAATTAACATTTTGGTCCCGACTGTTCATTAATTATTGTTTTATAAGATATGTCGGCGCGAGTGTACCTCGTCTACCTGCGATCACGCCACGCTGATTCATTTCTACCTGGTCGTCGGCAGACCGGTTAAGGGATCCCCACCCGATAAATCAGGCCAGGCACGGAAGAGAAGCTACTTATAGAAGCGAGCTGAGCTTAAATTATTATCATTTGAATTACTGCACCAAATAATATTTGGAGATTAAACGTTTTTAATTTGTTATAAAACTCGGCACTACATCGGACATAGCGTCAAAGGTCATAATAATAACTTGTGACAATACCCATCATCGAATGAGTAACCTCGGGCGTGCGTTCCACACAGGCACAATGTCATGCCTACCCCGGCGCCTGCACTGCACGCGCCTGCTGCAGAGAGTTACCTTGCACTGGCGCAGTATGTTGTGCCGGTCGGAGCGCTTGCTCTCGATGCGCGCCTCGTTGCTCGCGATCTGCTTCTGGATGTTCTGGATGTCCTTCTGTATCGAGGTCAGCTCTTTGCGAGCCTGCAATAAAAAAAAAACATAATACATCATTGTCTTAATTTTGTTTTCGTATTTCTTATTTGCTTATTTTAATGTTGTTTACCGTTATTTATAAGAATCTTGAATTGAGACGATGTCACATGAAAAAAAATGGCTTAACTATATCTAATTTTTTTGCAAAATTTCATTTCTTCATTGTAATTCTAAATAAAAATAAGAAATATTAATATTTGTTCTAGACAAAGTTAGAGCATACATAGCAGATGCAACTTTTAAAATCAAAGATATAGTCTTAGACAAAAAGAAATCTTGTTAACGGTCGGTCGCTTGATGCCTGTCTGGCTTCGGCCGACGCCGGGCGGGGTGCGCGTGTGTATAGGGAGTGGTATGTGTGTGTCGGGGGTGGTGTGTGTGTGTGTGTGTAGGGAGTGGTGTGTGTGTGTGTGTGTGTGCGTGTCGGGGGTGGTGTGTGTCGACCTTGTTGACGTCGTCCTCGGCCTGGTCGCGGCGGCGCTGCGCGGCGCTGCGCTCCGCCTTGAGCGTCTCGACGTGCGAGAGCTCGCGGTCGATGTCCTGGCGCTGCTTGGCCTCGGCCTGGCGCCCCGCCTCCAGCTCGTCCTCGCCGTCCTGCACGGTGCGCTCCCACCGGGTCACGTTCTCTGGAATATACATAAATATTATTATACTTCACTCACCTACCTACTACTGCGGCTAGCGCGTAAGGTTGTCGCGAGAGTATAATATGTATAATATGTATAATAATAAGTATAATATGGTTGCGACGAGTGAAGGATTGACAGTGACAGATACATTCTCACGCGACAAAACCATTCGTGTCAGCACCCCCGAGGATTGTGAGACCAGGTGTGACATAATTAATAAGGTTCTATTATGTGAACTCCGTTCATTTCTTTACTTTTCTATAGCATTACACATAAGTAAAACTTTTAAAAACTATACAATTTCAACTATTTCACGCTGAGCCTCGGGTCTCAGTTCAGAGTATGTGACTACGAAACCGGAGGTTACGTATTCAAATCCTGGCATGGGCAGATTTCAGTGTGACGATGAACACAAGCATTTTATATGTATTTGTCTATGTTTAGCCACCGTCAAAAGCTTTGTTTGGTTTTAAACTATTAATCGGTGTGTATTGTTTGTATTTGTTTGTAGTGTAATGGTATGAGCGCTGACTCTGCGTGTCGCGGGAGCGCTCGAACTCGAGGTTGGAGGCGATGCGGTCGATCTGCGCCTCGAACTCCATGCGCTTCTTGGCGCGCTCCTGCTGCGCGCGCAGCTCGCGCTCCTCGTACTGTCTGCAACACACACACATACACATTCATACATACAATACCACGCAATACTGTGACACTCTTAAAACTCATATTTATGTCGAAGACGTTTAAATTGAAGTAACGCGAAATATTACATAGAAATTAAAGCGCATAGGTTTCTATTTCAACTGTGATCCTACTTTAGAGCACATTAAATCGCGAAAATATTAATCGTGAAGAGTATTAATAAGAATAAATAGAACGTTTCCTACATAATTTTCTCCTTAGTGGCTCATTTTATAAGCCATCGTATCGTTTACGTCGTATAGGAAACCTAGGTTGCTAAAGATCAAGTTTTTAATTCAGAAATTTTCAGTTTTCTATATAATAAAGAAACCATATAATTTAGATATACTAGCTGACCCAACAAACTTCGTGCCGCTTATTTTGAGAATCCTTTTTTTTTTTTCTTGTTTTCGTTCCAAATTTCTATAAACCTGCATTTCCACAAACATTTCAAAAGCAAATGTATCCAAATCGGTCCAGCCGCTCTCGAGCTAGACTAAAGATATGATTGACAGAATTGTCACTTTGCTCTCATGTCGCGCTTTCATCTTATTATTCTGTCGTGTCCTGTCGTGTTGTGTCGTGTCGTGTTGTGTTATGTCGTGTGTGCTGTACCTGATGTTGGCGACGCCGATGTCCCGGCAGAAGGCGCGGAACACGACGTCCTCGACGGTGTTCATGTTCTCCTTGATCTCCTGGATCTTGGCGTCGCGCGCCAGGATCGTCCGCTCAATCTCCTCGATCTGAGGCTGCACCCCACGACAACAACAAACAAACAAACATAACTATCCGACAAATCATCCTATAATATTCTTACTAACGTAACACCCTCTTTATGTTCCACATAAGCATTGCACCCAGTTTGTTGTTAGAAATCTTAGCAAATAAATCTAGCTAAATTAATTTTAACAAATTAAGACAATCTCTAATTAACTCTAATATAATCTTACCCCGAAAGTGTCCATGGCTCGCTCCAACTCGGCGAGTTCCGCGTCCAATTGTTTTATTTGTTTCAGCTGAAAAACAAGTAAGAAACTTTATAAATAATTACTGAAGCATAATAGGCATGATTACATTTCAATATAATTTCTATTAAGATGCTACGTCACAAGCCCCCACTCTCGAAATTTCCACGCGCCTTATTTGTCATTTCTGTTTGATTAAGAAATGAAAAACCTATCCAATATTTTTTTAATAATATAAAAGACTATAATCCCTACTAATATTATAAATGCGAAAGTAACTCTGTCTGTCTGTCTGTTACGCTTTCACGCTAAAACTACTGAACCGATTTAAATGAAATTTGGTACAAAGATAGTCTGGAGCCTGAGAAAGGACAAAGGCTACTTTTTAACCGACTGCAAAAAAGGAGGAGTTCCACGCGGACGAAGTCGCGGGCAGAAGCTAGTAATATATAATTTCGTTTTCTTTATCCATGACTTTTCTTAAGTATTAATGTACAATAATATTGAATATATAATGTGTCTCACCGTGGTGTCTCTGTCGGAGATGGCGTACTTGAGTCTGGACTCGAGGCCGCGTATCTGCGAGTCCACGGTCGTCAGCTCGGACTCCTTGCGGGACTTCTTCATGGATTCACGCAATTCCTCTGTCAGTTTTTCCTAAGGATATAAAAGTTCATTAGCACATTTTAAATGTATATTTCTAACAATCCTTGTTATAATTTTAGGTCCTTTAACAAACTTATATTAAGTTTTTTGTCGTAGGTGATCCTATGACAACCTAAAAATATTTTCAAAAATTCAAGTCTTTATAAATTTCCTACATATTATAATTGAAACAGCCCCTCAAACTTCACCCCGTATAGATAGACAGATATAGCGTGTAGCATATCCGTATAGTTTCCTTTCAAAGTTCATTTGAAAAAAAAAAAGTACCGAATCTTTGAGATACTAGAATAAGCTGAAATTGTTTTTAAAGTCAAAACGTATGAAATTAACGCAAGATGAAAGTAGCATTTCAATTTTCGTTCGCTTATGTTAATTAAATTTTATTGAATGGCACTTCCTTGTGCTATTTAGTGTCCACTTACCTTTTTAGCTTTGAGCTGCGAGAGGTGTTTCTCGTCCCAGCGCTTGGCTTTGCGCGCCAGGTCCAGCGACCCGCCCGAGATTATTCCAGACTTCTGGTAGAATGTGCCGTCCAGCGCCAATGCCTACATATTAAAAAATATATCACTTATTTTGCGCGAACAAGTGCGAAATCACCCACAAATTAATTTAAACCTTATGTCGATATAAATAGAGATGGTGATACTTTTTTTCCATTACTGGTTACAATTTGGCATTTTAACCCTTTATTAGATGTCCCTATTAGATTTTGAAATGTGACGTCACGAACTTATGACCTCTCCCACCCTCTATCAGATATAGTCAACCCCCCCCCTCTCCTTAACATGTGACGTACCTTGTGGATGGCCTCTTAAGTAGTTTTAAAACTCTAAACATGAGTCTTATTGTCATAATAATTTCTGATGCCTTCGCGGTTATTACACATTGGAATGAAACAACTATTAACGGATTTAACTCGCGTATTTTTATTTTATTTTATTAGCTGACGTTTCGGATTCTTTACAGTTTCCATAATCGTAGCAACGACTGAGCTGACAATAGCTTTAGCGTTAGACTATTGTCAGCTCAGTCGTTGCTACGATTATGGAAACTGTAAAGAATCCGAAACGTCAGCTAATAAAATAAAATAAAAATACGCGAGTTAAATCCGTTAATAGTTGTTTCATTCCAATCTTATTGTCATGCCAAATAACTACGTTTAAAAGAAGACTCTTCGAGTTTCTTGCCGTTTCTTCTCAAGTGAGGTTTTTTCGGAAACGGTATCTCAATGTGACATTTATAAGAGCTTTTAAAAGCCTAAATTGAAAAAATATATTTTTGATTTTATAAATGATCAAAATGCAATAAAAATGAATTAGCTTGATATTGTATTTATAGTATACTAGCGGTCCCGGCAGACGTCATCCTGCCCGTTCGAAATTCAAATTAGGTAACTTTTTAGTTAGACAACGTTTGTATGGGAAAAGAAAAGGGCTGTTTTTAGGGATTTCCCGGCAAATATTCGATTTTTTCTCGCCGTAAGACTTCAACGAACATTTCAAAACTAAAATCAGCTAAATTGGTTCAGCCGTTGTCGAGTTTTAGCCTGACTAACGAACAGCAATTCATTTTTATTTATATAGAAGAGAAGATAGAAGTTAGAAGAAGAAGATAGTCGTGTCCTCACATCGTATCTGCTGTTCTTGCTGCGGTCGAGGTCGTAGGCGACGCGCGAGGCGTCCTCGGGCGTCTCGCAGACGAGCGCGTTGTTGGTGACGAACAGCACGGCGCGGTGGATCGCCGGCGGCTCGAAGCGCAGCACGTCGAACAAAAGCTTCACGTTCTTCGGCTCGCGGATATCCCTGACGAGTCGAGAACGACGTTGTTTTAGTTATGGACTCATGTCCAAGAGCGGATTCATGGGGGTTATGCAGGACCCCTCCTGGCCCTGGGTTAGCATTAGGTATTGTAATCAAACTACTATCCTTTCAATATAGTTTGACTGTGCGACTCCTTGACTAAAAAGCTGCATCCGCCCTAGACGATATCACAATCTGAGTTTTTTTTTTAATATGAACTCTTTTAAATCGTGGTGGTTATAATTCAAATATTTTATTGCGGGTTTTCTTCTAAGCAATGACGGTCTCTGTCAATCTAATGTGTGACTTACTTTTTTGAGGTATATTATATACTAAGAAATTATTTGTATCTATACTAATATAATAAAGAGGAAAGGTTTGTTTGTATGTTTGGATTGAATAGGCTCCAAAACGACTGGACCGATTTGAAAAATTCTTTCCCTGTTGGGAATTTACACTATTCCCGAGTGACATAGGCTATAAAAAAAGGGATCCGTGCGAAGCCGGGGCGAATAGATAGTTTTGTATAAAGTGGAAAACTGTCAGCTGTGCTACTAAAAAGCAATATGAAAGAATTTTTAAAATCCATCCATACACTTATTGGAAATTGTGTACTTTGCAACTTACGTTACCTTATCGAGAATTAATCTGCTAAGTGTGTGTGCCAAAGGGGATAAAACCGTAATAAACATGTTGAAAGCTGTCGCCACTCACCTGAGCCTCTCGCGCAGCGGCTTGGCTTGTATGTAATCCAGCGGCAGGAACGTCTCCGGCTCCAGCATGCGCTCTTTCAACACCTGGACACAAAACATACTTTATTATAACAAACAGAAATACATTAGGCTTATTTCAAGATCGTCATATATATTATAAAAGAGATATATAGCCCGCTAAAGTCCCGCGTGACGTCACACCTTCTACTTTAGTACCAAGAAGTGACGTCACTCCCGCTCGCAAATTTAATGTGAGCCTTTGTCATTTTACATATAAATAAACATATAAAGTTTAAAAAAATATTTTAATCATTTATTTTTTTTTAATAAAAAAAATACTAATACACAGTAGTTCTATATGAAATAAAACCTTTTTGTCACTGTAAAAAAGTTGTAAGTCTTCCGTTGAGGTATAGATGTGGGTTCCCACTAGGGCTTCGATTTTTACTACGGTAGTCTTGATACAAATTTCATTATTCCAATTAATGGCATTAAACTATAGATTTATCGATCGTATTTCGATTAACACATAGTAATGTCATTTCCTCAGTCTTGAATTATATGTTGTAGCTATAACTTTGTGTTTTACTGTCTCCTGGATATCTCCTAGATAATTGCTAAATTGCCAAATAAGTACATAACAGTAATAAATATTTGTATGAATTGTTTAATAAGTGCAGTCACCTGTATGCACCTGCGGGCGGTCTTCTCTGTGTCGACGACGATGGCCTCCATGTACTTGCCGAGCACCTTCGTGATGGCCACGTTGTACCGCTTGTGCGTCGGCTGGCACATGTTGATCATGCGGTCGTACTGTATACACACAGACATTCAGACATTACGCTCACTGACACGAGTCCTCATGTGAGTATCTTGTGAAATATGTATTTGAAATTCGTTTTATTTATTAAATCACAAGCTTAGGTCATTCGCGTTGGTGATGATGTTGCCTATAGCCGATAAATGGGCTATTTTAACACTGAAAGACTTTTTCCAGCAGTTCCTGAGATTAAACAAACTAACGACCAAAAATACAGCTTTATATATCGCACACCTAGATCTAAAGGGAGTTAAGTCAAAAATCTGAAGATTTTAATTAAACACACCCTAAAAAAAAGGATCCGATTCCTTATAACAATTTCGCCTCTCCCGAAAAAGTTACTTTTTTTGAGTTAGCTCCCTTTAGATCTAGGGGTGCGATATATAAAGCAATGTATAGGTAAATATATTTGCTTAAGATTCTTTTATATTATTAGTTGATTTCTCAAATTAAGTATTTACTTGACTAACGCGACAGTAACACAAAAAAGGTCGCGCTAGTTTTACAGGTCTAAAGTAAAGTATTTCTACCATTTTCAAATATCCATTCAGACCTTTAGACAAGACAAGCGACCGCACCTAACTAGAAAAGCGTGACATCTCGAAATATTTTGTTACTCCAATTAAGACTAAGTCTGTATATTTAAATTTAATTTGCGTGGTGACGCATCCGAGATGTCACACTGTTCTAATGAAGTGTGTCGTGTGTCGTGTGTCGTGTATCGTGTGTCGTGTACTGTGTCAGTGTGCACTCACGACGCCGGGTATCTCCCGCTTGAAGTTCTCGACGATCTCCTGCTTCTTGCGGCGGCGCGCCTCCTCGTGCTTGTCCACGCGCGCGTCCCCCAGCTGCGCCGCCACCTCCTCCAGCTGCGCCTGCAGCGAGTCCGCGCGGCTGCGGCACTCGCCCACGTCCGACTGTACACACACGCACATATAATAATATCGGGGTGTAGTATGTTGTGTGGAGGGAGGGAACATAATGGTACAATCTCAGAAATGGGCGCGCCCATAACTCGAATGCAATATATATTACTACATATGCAACTCCCCCCCCCCCCCCTACCCCTAGCTCGCTCCTGCTTTAGCTCCTTGCATTAATACGAACAATTTATAGATCAATTTACATAATATACATATGTATATGTGAAAGGATTCAATCTTAAAATATCACAATACTTCATGTTTACCTTAACTTTCGTTGAAAATTAATATCGCTATAGAAAAGGAGCAAAGAGCAGTTCTAGTAATATAAGAGACTTTTCAATAATAGATTTAGTTGTGTTATGTATCGTCTGTCCGTACTGACCTGCAGCTCGTTGCGCAGCCGGCGCTGGTCGTCGAGCGCCTGCTCGGAGCTGCGGATGTGCTCGTTCAGCTTCTCCACGCGCTTCATCGCCTCGTTGCGCTCGTGGCCCTGCGCACACGCACACACACACACATATACACAACCGTCCAATGCGATATATCAATATGTGCGTATTCGAATGACAGTATAGTGCGTACCTTCTGTCGGTGCTTGTTCTCGAGCTCGCCCTTGCGGCGCAGCTCGTTGTCGAGGCGGTCCTGGTCGCTCTTCTGCTCGCGGTTGACGGAGTCGAGGTCCTGCAGGTAGCGCGCGGCGCGGCGCGAGGCCTCCATCTTGAGCTCCTCGTACTGGCGCACCTGCGCCTCCTCCAGGTGCACGTCGGGGGAGGGCCGCTGGCTGGCCGCACCGCCCCCCGCCGCCAGCGCCGTCTGCTCCCACTGAGCCTTCTCCGCCTCCACCGCGCGCAGCTCCTCCTCCAGCTTCCTGATGTCCGCCTGACCCGACCCACAACGACAACAACGACACATATAATTATATATGTGACTATAAGTTGCAGCATTATGCTGAGCTGGTCGCCCTTTTGGTGCTGTCCTATTCACATCTCTCACAATGTCTACAGTATCTACGTCTTTTCTTTATATGTATTGAAAGATGTACCTATGTTTGTTTTATAGCACTAAATAAACGTTTCTTATTCTTATTCTTATATAACTTAATAATTTATTGAGAAAGGAAGAGACTCAATTCAAAATATATCGTTACTGTATTAAGATTTCTAAGTCTAACATTAAAATTTTTAATTCACATAGTGACATATTTATATTTAGGTCAGTTTCATTATCACGTTTACAATATTTGTATAACTATAATATGTATATTACGTATGTAGAAAAGACCGCAACGGGTGCGTACACACATAGTTATCTGATATTTATAAGTCTCAATTTATTTGTCAGAAAATACTTCACACAAAAACTACTAAATTGGATTTTGATGAAACTTTACATAGATATAGCTTACACATTAGAATGTCATATTGGCAATATTTTATAACGATATTGCATAAAGTATTCATAGTGCACAGACGAAATAGCAAGTGTTATATGCTTAAAAATAGTTGAACTGTAGTGCGCTGACCTGGTGCGCCTCGTGCGCCTTGCGCGCCTGGTCCAGCGTCTTGACGGCGCTCTCGAGCTTCTTCTGCGTGTGCGTCACGCGCTCCTTCGCCTTGATGAACGTCGGACGCTTCTTAGAGATCTCCGCTTCCTATAAACAATATCGATAAACGTAAAAAAAAAAGTATTTCGTAGACTGGTCCATCAAAATACATGTCATATATAGTAACTAAACATCTTTTAACTGCCAAATAATATTTACGGACCATTTCTAACAATGATTTCAATAATTTATTTTCTCTTTTATTTAGTTTGCTTAGTGACATTAAAATATATATACAAATAACCTAAAATTAAAACATCGCAACAATAAATGGCCATGTGGTCCAGTGATCAGAGCTTGACAACGAAAGCGAAGATTGTGAGTTTGAATCCATCTGTATCTGATTTTATGTGTTACATGTATTTATGTATGATTATTCGTTATCTAGTACTAATCTTTGCTTAGTTTAGGACTAGATCAATTAGCATAAACTGTCCTATTAATTACATCAGTACATAGTATGAAACAAAGTCGCTTTTTCTGTCCCTATATCCCTATGTACGCTTAAATCTTTAAAACTACGCAACAGATTTTGATACGGTTTTTTTATATAGATAGAGTGATTCAAGAGGAAGGTTTAAAGCACCTGTGTGAAGCCAGGGCGGCTAGTAAAAAATAAATCATAAGTTTTCTCTTGTATAACACGCCAACATAAAATAAGTTACCAACATACCACTTCCCTGATCTCTTGCTCGATCTTGGCGAGCTCCCGCTGCACTGTGCCAGACTCCTTCTTCTTCTCCTTCAGCGCGTCCTCGGCCTTCTGCCGCTTCTTCTCTATCTTGGCCAGCTCCGACTGCTTGTGCTGCACCTCCTCCTCGTAGTTCTGGATCTCCTTCTCGTTGTGGTACAGGTGGAACAGCTGCAGTTCCACTCTTTGCTCTTGCTGCGGGTTTAGATAGAATTGTGTTACAATTTGATGCTTAAGTGTTATTTTATTTAACTAGCGGCTCGCCCTACGCATGGATCCCTATTTTTTTTTTATATTCTATAGCCTTTGTCACTCGGGAATAGTGTAGCTTCCCAACAGTAAAAGAATTTTTCAAATCGGTCCAGTCGTTTAGGAGCCTATTCAAAACAAACAAACCTTTCCTCTTTATTATATTATAGTAAAGAGTAAAGATAATGTCAATAAATTAAAAACCTAATTGACACATTTTGGTTAATAAGCATGACAACTAGTTTTTTTTTTAGATTACCAAAATACACTGGACACGTATTTTTTTCTTTTTTCAATCGAACAATA
This sequence comes from Polylopha cassiicola, assembly GCA_038024825.1. NCBI lineage: Eukaryota > Metazoa > Arthropoda > Insecta > Lepidoptera > Tortricidae > Polylopha > Polylopha cassiicola. Next base: position 11,429,728 of record CP149057.1, read on the forward strand.
AATGACAAAGATAAGCACTTTAAAAGTGCGGGAGTGGGGGCTCGGATGTTATGACGTCACATTATGATAAATGAACTGTGTGGAATCCGTTACTATAATTTTTTCGTTTCAATTTGTAACAACCGCGCAAACATCAGAAATTATTTTGTAATTTATCTTATTTATTTTTGCGAAGCCCATTTTTGTAGTTTAGACTTATGAAGTCGTCATTGAAACACTGACCAGTTCCTCCTTGAGCCGCGTGTACTTCTCGGCCTCCTCCTTCTCGAACTTGGCCTCCTTCCTCTCGGCGGCGACGCCCTTCTTCTTCTGGTAGGAGAACTGCGCCTCCTCGTCGGCGCGGTTCACCTCGGCGCGGCACGCCTCGTACTGCTCCTTCAGCACCCCGGAACTGACATCAGGTATCATTATTAGTTTAGGTTTTTCTAACTTTGCATATTTATCTACTTATTTATATTTTACTGCACAAAACTTACCAGATCTAAGTTTACAAAAAGTGAACTTGTGCCTTGAAGCATACTCTACCAGTGAACTTTAGAGCCATACAGGAATTAAAAACGATTGTAGGTGCAACCAATCACTAAAAATTAAGACAGTCCTTTCGCAACTTGAGACTGAACTACATATTACTATTTAACTATATTAAGTAAATATTTATTACATAGTATTAGTCAACATTCTTTAGTAAATATTCATCAATGGTCTCGAAACCCTTGATCTGTGTAAATAACTTTTTATTTCTTAACTCTGCATGAGTTACATAATATATTGTTTTTGTTTCACGATTCTGGCTCACCCACTGATCTCCTCAAAGAGTGCGGTACGTTCCTTGGGGTTCTTCATGGCGATGCTCTCCACTGCTCCCTGGAACACGAGGAAGTTCTTCGCCTTCACATTGATGCCGAGCTTCTCAAGCTCTGACAGGTACACCGACACCGATACAGACTGAAATGACATTTAATTTCCATTAATAAATTATAGACAAAGAAGAAAAAATAACATTAAATTAAAATGAAGTACCTACTGTTGTGATCATAGGAAATATGAAATTCCAAATTCAAATCATTCCTTGACCTTAAAAAAGTACTTTTTCATGTGAAATAAGTTTTCTACTGCATCAATATTGTATTAAAATAAATGGTTGCCAAAGTAAAAATAAGAAAGTATTTTATGCAGAATAAACAAATATTACTGACGCAATTATATAAGATATAAATTACATTTATTTTATAAAATATAATTAATCATATCACCTTGTACATAATTGTTCATATTATCATCATTATTTTGGCAAATATATTTTTATTAAAGGCAACATACCTATATTTAGATAATAAATAATAGTAATATATAGTAAAGTAATCAATCTTACTTGTCCATCAATTTTATGATCTGATGACTGTCCAATGACAGACCGCATGAACTGCTTCTCGGTCATGTCTTCAAGGATGAAGGTCGCCGTCACAGATGCACTGGAACAAACAGATTACTGGATTAGACATCAATAAGTATTAAATAGTTCTTTGTTGTAAACTGGACTTGTGGAGTCATTGGAGAGGTCTATGTCCAGCAGTAAGTTTATTTTGGTTGATTAGATAAATAGAATAATAGAAAAAGTACTTGGTGAATATATTCACAAAGTAATCAGTACTTAATAATGTATATAAAAAACTTACTTATATAAATTATTTAGGAAAAAAATAGCTTTTTCATAAAAAAACATCTGTATTTTTATAGAACTAGCACAGTAAACAGAATGTTCCATTAATCTTACTTCCTGGAGACTGGTTTGTTTATGGAGGCTCCATGGATGAGGTCGCTCAGTCTCTTCACACGCAGCAGGGATGTCTTCTCTCCCATTACAAAACTGACAGCATCCATGAAATTTGATTTACCTATTGAAGGCATAAATACTTATTATTTTAGAATACTGTCACCTACATATCTCAGTTTAAGTACATTGAGAAATCTGCTTAGCTGTTAGCCGAGATGATGTGCGTAATGATGGGATACTACTGTAAATAGCACAGGCATGAGCTATTTACAGTAGGTCAAGAAAACATCAATCACCACACAACAAAAACCGTAATTACTGTAACAAAATTGTATTAAAATCTAATAAGTGGATAATTTATTTTTAAACTGTAAAAGAGTTTCCTTACAATATGAAAATGCTAAGTGTGTTTACCTGAACCATTGGGTCCCACGACGGCAGTGAAGGATTTCAGAGGTCCTATCCGGTGCTGGCCCCGGTAGGACTTGAAATTCTCCATGTCTATATACTTGAGGAATGCAGGCATCTTGGAGAATCATAAATATAACTCCCCCGCAACACAAAAAATAACAATTCACAAAATTATAGCGCCAAACATCCTAAAACGACACAACAATACAGAAATGTCAATTGACAGCGACGCGTAAAATGTTGCCATACAAATTTTGAGTGTGTTCCATTTCTTCCATTCAAATTTATAGTTTGTATATACATTAACTTTGTCTATGGCACATCGTTCCAATCTACGTGAAACTGTGATTGTGCCTCTACAAAGTTTTATTATACTCGTATAACCAATCGTTTATGTCAATGTTTAATTACTTCGATTTCTATTTATTATCGACTTGTTTATGTATCGAAAAGCAATTAATTATACCCGTATCTACTGCGTGAGTTCGTAATGAATGGTGAAAGGAGCCCAGATAGCTCTATAGACCTAGGTGATCGTGAACAAGCTGTTTTAATGGATCCCATAGACCACGAACGCTGCCGATATCCCTATTGTATAGTTTGGACGCCTATTCCGGTTTTAACGTAAGTTTCTAAACCGCTGTGTACTAGCTATGAAATAGACTAGCATTTTGTTTGCAATACTAACTCCCAATAATGTAATTTCTATAATTTTAGATGGATTTTTCCATTTCTTGGCCATATGGGTATCTGCTCGTCAAGCGGAGTGATCCGAGACTTCGCGGGACCATATTTTGTATCAGAAGACCTCATGGCCTTCGGAAACCCCACTAAATACTGGCAACTAACGCCACAGAAGGCTCACAATGGTCAGGCAGGATGGGACGCTGCGGTTGCAGAAGCTTCTGAGATTTACAAGAAAAGAATGGTAAGTTTTACTTAGGTACTGACAACTATTAATGTGCTATTACTGAACATTTTCAAGGTTGTTTTTGTTTGTTTCAGCATATCATTTTTTATGACAACTGTCACTCGCATGTTGCCACTGCTCTCAATATTATGAACTACGATGGCTGCAAGAACTGGAATATGGTGAAACTGGCATTTTACATGATACCACATTCTAAATATGTCAGGTAACAATAGATATATATTATTAGGTATAATTAATTAAGTAATTGCTTCAAATAAATACCTTAACTCTTTGGGTGCGCATGATGCACATGTGCATCATGGAATTGCAGACCCCCGCGGCGCATGATGCACATGTGCATCATGGGTTTACAGTACCTGCCATGCGCATGATGCACATGTGCTACATAACAAAAATTGATTTTGCCATAGTATTTTGTTTAATCATATATTTTTTTTGGGTGGGATTGGGTTGTTGACAAAGAAATCTAACTAATACAATTTTTTAAAGTTATTATTTCCTTGTAAGTTCAGAAAAAAACACTTCAAACTTTGACCATTGGTTTTCAGTATATTTAATAAAGATTTTTTTTCTTTTGTTTTGATAAATCTGAAGGTTAGTTATAATCACGGAAATATAAACAGTTATTTTTACAAAACATCAATATTTTCACCTTATAATGGCATGATAACTACGGTGCATCATTGCGCCGCAGGGAACCGTTTTTGTCAATACACGAAGTTAAAAGGTCTTAAGTATTTTTTTTTAAATGCAAGTTTATACGTTATAACACTTGTGTTAAAGCTTTTTTTTCTTTGGCAAGCAAAAAGGGATCGCAACTGGATGGTGTTTTCGCCATTTTACGTCAACCAATTCTTAGTTTAATTACTTTGTATTTTATAAATAATTTATGCATTGTAGGTCTAAAGTGCTAAACGACGCTGCAAATAAATATATAAAAATAAGGCTGGGTATTTCAAAACAAAGGAGCCGAATTGCAGTAATTAATAATTTCTGATTGCAGTTATTATACATCGGAAAAACAACTTTAACGGATTTAACTCGCGTATTTTATTTTTATTGGCTGACATTTCGGAGCCTTTACAGATTCCATAATAGTAGCACGACTGAGCTGACATTAGTCTTATGCTAAAGTGATAGTACATATACATAATAATATGATATGGTAAAAATAAAATACGCGAGTTAAATCCGTTAAAGTTGTTTCATTCCAATGCAGTAAGTAATTATAATTTCGTTATCTATTCCAAGTAATCCACTCTTTGGTGACACCTGCGACACAATCGACTACATAGCCGCGGCTGGGTATTTCCAGACAAATGCACTAGTTGTTATTTTATAAAATGTCGTTAAATATAAAAGGAAACAAGAACAAAGAAAGGCAATAAAACTGACTGAAGTCTGGGTCGTGCGCAATACCTATCTCCCTTAAACAATGGACGTTAGAATTAGGTAGTCGGTTTTACCTGGACATCAAAAGTAAACTCTTTCGGCGTAATGACATTGACTTACGACCATATTTGAAGATAACAATCAAACAATAGATGTTGGTAGTTGTTGGTTTTAATTGATTTTTGCACGTGTTCTAGTTTAGGGATACAGGGGGTGGGTAATAATTCTTCCTATGTACAATTACAACGTACAGTCTTGGTCTGTGACTCTGACTGTACACTTCGTGTCTTTGCGCATCTAAGTGCCTTCAGTTGTTATTAAGATTTTTTACTAATCTCAATGGACTCTTGATACGACACTAGCTGTGATGGACTCGACTTTCTTTACTGACTTGAAAAATGCTTCTCCGATTGACTCGGCTATCTCATTGGACTCTGATACTGCACCTTCGATTGAACCTGGGGTAAACCCTATGGACCCGATATCTGCTGTTTTATCTATTGGCCAAACAAGAAGCGATCTGCCGATGCCGCTTGGTAAGTACTTTGTCTTGTAGCTAAAATTATAATTACGATTTTAATTGCATAAGGTTTAGACAAAATGTCGATAATTACGGAATATCTTATTCTAGGGTTATATTATATTTCAGGATTTAATATGCAATGTCGAATAAATATTATCAAACGTATCAAAACAGCAAGAAGTAAACAGGGATAATGAGGAGGGGATTGTTACAGAAACCACAAAAATAACTAATTTATAATAATAATACATTGAATGATTAAAAAATATTGTCTTTTATTTCACCCAAAGGAAAAACATTTAGTGATTGGTTATTAAAATAAGCGTATGAACCATCCATTCATGCGGTGTTTGTTCGGCCGATTTTCGAACGGTCCTAGCGGGCGCAATGATGCACACGTTGCATCATGGATTTTAGCACGAAAAGAAATGTATGTGCGCCTGGGAGAGGTGCAAAACGTAACTAGGCCTGCGCACAGGAGTAGTGCAGCGCGCCGCTAGGCTCTCGCGTCGAAAGGGTTAAACAGCTCAATTAAACAATTTTGAAGTCTTGATTATTAATTCTTGGAATGAAACAACTATTAATGCTAATGACGTTAGCGTTAGACTATTGTCATCTCATTTGTGCTATGATTATGGAAACTGTAAAGAATCCGAAATGTCAGCAAATAAAATAAAAATAAGTGAGTTTAATCTGTTAACAGCTGTTTCATTCCAATGTGTAATAACCACGAGGCATCAGAAATTATTATCATTAATTCTGTTTACTTATTTTTAACAGTTGTGGTGCATTATGGAAGACTTGGTTGCCGTTTGTCATCACAGTCGCATTTCTATGCGGCTTAGCAGCTCTCATATAAGTCACATATTATTATTATATTTTTGATAGATTTGCCATGAAATCTTTTAGAAGTTTGTGTTTGGGTGCTGAGTGTGGTGTAGGAATTTATATTTTCTTTGGTGTGTACGCACAGGTATCTCACACATGTATCTGTGAATATAATTGATGGAATAAACCAGCAAAATAGTGCTGTTTGTTGATCATTGTATGTGTTTATTCTGAAGAGAATATTATTAGGTATAATTTAAAATTAATTATCATTTACAAGCTGAGGCTGAACTTTCTTTTCTCTATGAATTAAATGTAGTTAAGTTAAATGGTGTGGTTTATTAAGTCTGAACTTATATTATTGTCTATATGTATGTGAATAATTACGAGACATTAGAATTATTAAATTTAATGAAATAAGCACTCATTTAAGGTTCTTTTTAATCTAACTCTAATATACCTCCTCTACCCATGTGTCTAGAAGAATTTTTAATTTACTGAGACAGATTTTGTTATAAACTATTGATTTATATAAGGGTTCTTTTAACAAAAATACTTATCTTTATACAAAAATATTTATTTACATTAGACAGGTTACAAATACAATACATGCTTGCTCTAAAGTACTGTCTAAAAGTTCATTCAACATAATTTTTTAGTACATTTTGCATTTTACTGTCTATATCTGCACAAAAGGTTGATAACTATCAGGGCAGTTAATAATAAATGTGTATTTTCTTACATGCTAAGTGCTGTTCAAATTTATAGTTGAATCGGGGGTAAAACAATGTAGTAATTTCCATGATATTCAGAATAAAATAGTTGAGATATCAATACTTCTTATGTTACTTACAATTTTTTAGATGGCAGTTTTCAGTAATTCACAGCTTTGACTCATCCCAATAAAGCTCTACAATTAAAAGCCACAGCATGTTACACAATTACAGGCACATAGTCTACATATCATCATATCTATAGAAACTATATGTCTTATACAACCTTATACATACAATTACTAATCTGCCTTTAAATACATCAAGGTCAACTCGGAATCATTTATGCATACATAGGAACTTATTTGCACATCAAAATTTAGCTGGTAATGTGTAAGAGAAATTATAGAAAAGAAATGATTTGAGCATAACACTATTGTCAGCTCTCTCATACTATGATTATGAAATCTGTAAAGGCTCCGAAACATCAGCCAATAAAATAAAATATGTGAGTTAAGTCCGTCTATAGTTGTTTCATTCCAAAATAAAGAATTATTAAAAAATATAGTAGAGTATACCAGAACTTTCTCATTATCTTACTTTCCCTGTGTAGAAGTAAATTTAAAGCTATAAAATTTTGTAGGATTTTTAATACATTTTATTGGCAATATTTTGATGTCAAAAAACACAATGTCACTAATAATGTGCTAGTGCAACTGTTTCTCAAAGAACTTTTTTTTTATATATAAATTATTATACCACAAACATAATATTTTACAAACAAAAAGATGTAAATACCTAATTGATAAATTAATACATTATTTACTACTTTACTTTTTATAAAATGGATTCAGAATTGTTTTACACATTGTCTATGAGACACAATCTTTAACAAATATCTCTATTTTTAAAATTTGTGAACATAAAACTCACTGAATTCTTTCACTTTTGTGAAATGCTACAAGTGATGCCTTGGGCCAACAACAAAATTAAATGTATCTAAAAATCTACACATAGTAACAAGACAAAATCCTTGTTGTTGCTTATAGCATGTATATATCAATAGACATAAGCAGTACACTAACACAATATAATCCAGTATTCACACTCCATAGTATTCGAACTGATCTTCAACAGGCAACTGGCAAATCAATTCGACAGTTCTTTCAATACACTCTTTTCCACTGAGAAATCGTAATTGTAACTACCGATATTTACTTTATTCGTTAGGAACGCCAGGAGATCACTAATCTCGGTTGCAAATGCGTCTTTGTTTGTAGCCATTTGCAGTTCGCGCGACATCGTAAAGGGGACGCCTTGGAGGTAGTGGAAGTTCTCAGTAATAGCAGATCTGGCAGGCGTAGGAGGCGCTGGTCGTGATGGGAATGGCACTGGAGCTCCTGGACCACCGCTTACGCTTGGATATAGGTTTCCTCTCGGCGGAGTAGGATTTACAATCACAAAACCATCACCTGGCTTCGGTCCAGGAATTGGCGGTAGCTCGTCTTCCACTGGCGAGGACCGTCTCTTGCCGAATATTGACGAGAACATCTTTTCTAAAACAACGCACCTTGTCCGTAATGAAAACGCAGTAGACACTATACAACGATAAGATTACTCATCACATAAATTTACGACCTTGCATCGTAACTTGCAGTCTGACGTTACGTCAAATTAAATATGAAATAGCAAAATGTTGACAGCTATTTAACATTCAAAAACCACTAACAGGTAATCTGTAAAAGAATATCAGGTAAAAATGACAATCAATAGTCTAGGTTTCGAACAATCTTTATTCTTTATTAATCGATCTTTATTATTTACACATTAATTTAAATAATTTCAGATACATACTTGTCCGATGTATAAATTAATTATAAAAATATGTAATTTACTGGCAACTAAATAATATAATAAAAGTTTTTGAACATATGTGTAATAATTTATTGGTAGAGGTATAGTGGAATACACCTTCCAACAAGAAAATATAATTATTCAAAATAGTATGGAAGAACTAGTTTCTTATTTGAAAAATTTTATTATAACCTTTAGTGATAATAATATGAAATACTTAATCCTACATTATAGGATTTTCAATGGTCAAACCAGTTTCCGGTGAGTTGTCATTGGATTCGTTTTTTTGATTGGTTCTTTATTTTGCCATAGTCATTGCGTCCAATAAGATTCTTATTAGTTAATTACAAACCAATCAAATACTATGTTTATAATAGAATTGAAAAACAAAAACGCACAAATCCACATTTTTGACAAGGAAAAATGAACTACGTCAAATTTTCTGGTCAAAACATTCCAGCTTGTTTTGAAAGCGTATTTTAATGTGAACGAGCTTTTCTGTAATGTACTCTTATGCTAAAATTGTGAAAATGTTAACAGTGTCATGTGTGAAATTGGTTTAGTGCAATACGTTGTGTCTTTTTGGGTTGAGTTTTGAGAAGTCCAGCTGGTCAGTTTCTTGTTATCGTTTCTATGTATTAAGTTTTTATCACTAAATTTATCTATGTATGCCTTGCCGTCGTTTTGTATGAGGTCTAAAAGCAGAGGAACAATAATGAATGGTCAATTATAACTGTTGGGCCCAATTGTTTGCAGTTTCCTATTATGTTTTCATTTATGCTATTTACTAATAAACTATACAAAAACATATAGTTTATTGCTCATTTCATAATTGTTGAACAATCTTTAGTTATAACTATCGAAATTAAAAGTTAAATTTTTCAAAGTTCTAGGTGTATTGGATTAAAATTATTCTTCCAGTTAAGGGTTACCCTCACATCAGTAATGATTAATTGTTATGATTGCATCTAGTAGGTTATAGTGGTTAGGTATAATAACTTTAAACAAGACTGTAATAAATATTTTAAATTGTTAATACATTTCTTAAACCACTCTCAGAGGATTTGTTAATTGTAATCTACCTAGTTACTTATGCATAGATTGCATAGAATGATACCTACATAAATATTTCATATTTTAAAATTAGGGTAGTTGTTAAGAACTTTATTTTCTAAAATAAGGTAGTTGCCATAACATAAAATCGCTTCAGTTCTCGACTATTGTCTGGTCAATCTGCTACAAACATGGAAATTAGTAAAGTTCGAAACATCAGCATAAAATATTATAGTTAATCCTTTAAAATTGTTTTAATCAAATATGGAAATGAATTGCACTGTTGCATCAATTCATCATTATTCAACAATTCTAATTGAAGTATTTTGTTGTAGGAAGCCTGCAGATCTGCATCATGGCTGATGATCCCGGCCACTCCTCACACACAGGTCAGTCTTTTATTCTAATAGCACTCTTAGAGAAGCATGAGATCTTACCGAGTTTAAGAGAGGTATGATCAACGGCTATCCCCTGTGGGACTGGAGAAAATATAGCAAATCCGAAAATTGTACAAAACAATAACTGCAAAATGAAATAAATATTATATAATTGATTGCAGGTATATTTTGAGAAAATAGGCAACCAAATGAATGCATAATTTCTATTCACATTATTAATTTAAAGAGTTAAGATAAAATGAAATACACCTTATGTTACTAGACAATTCATGTACCTAAATTTTTATTATGCCTTAATTCTGAAAGTGTTTTGAATCTAATCTATTTCTAATATCCCATACCTTGATTACCCTTTTCCAGTTCATCTTTAAGAAAATCCTTGACGAAGAAGACTCCAGGTTCCTGGACCTCATCCTCACATCCCACTTCCTAATTAGAACCACAGAACATAATCACAGTTCGGAAGTAGATGGTTATTAAAATATTTACAAATGAAGTAGCATTAATTTATTTATTACAATTTGAACCTTTTGTTTATAGCTGTAAGGTTAACAGTTCAAATGCTAATCCATATCATATTGGGCTGCCACCTTTAAAAAAACCATACCCAAAGACCATCACATTTTTTTATAATATACCTAAATATTATTATATATATCTAAATAATATTTTTTAAAGGCATCAAACACATAAAAAGATGAATTAAATACGAAAGGTATAGTCACATTTTCAAATAAAGTCAGAAAAGTAAATGTACTACTGAGGTAAATGTATCGTATTTAAATTGGGACCCACTTTATTGTTATTCCCGAAAAAATTGAATTGTAATTTAATTTTCATAACTTCTTCCGTTATGTATTCATTTTTAATAAATATCTTTGGACAATTCACTCCAGTTGACATAGTCCCTAACTAAGCAAAACTGGTAGGTACTATAGGTAGAAAGTCAACAGATTAACGTTTATAAACATATAAGGAAGAGAATTCTTTAATCTAGGATCGGCAAATAAAATAAACTTTTGTGTTGCTCTGTAAACAAAGATTTATATTTCATCAATACAGGTTTTCTTTAAAACTAACTATTTACATTATTATATAAAAACACTAACTTACCTGTAAACAAAGAAACGACATTCAAAGTCTATTAATTCCTCTGCCAAAACCTTTTTATACACTTACAATAATTAATTCTTAGACAAAGATTATTTATATTTTCTATCAAGTTTTTTGCTGTATACAGTGGACTAATCATCTTCTGCATTTGTCCAATTCCAATGTGACCCAGGTCTTGATGTATTATTTTTAATAATTCAATACTAAATTTTTCTGAAAGAATAATTTTCTCTGACTGTCTTCCTTTCTTTAAATATAAACCATGTCTCTCAATCAATTCGTTTTTCCTGTTCCGTATTTCCACATTATTTATCTGGTCTTTTAAAATATCTTCCAATCTAATTAAATTTACAACTTTTAATTGCTCATCTGCATTTTCATCGGAATCCAAAACCGGATTCCTACTTAGACAATCTGCCTCCACATTATTTTTTCCCGGCGCATATTTGATTTTAAAGTCATATTGAGATAAGTAATAAGCTAGATCACCTAACTCTTCGTCTGTTCTAGACTTCAAGTTCATATTTTCTAGTGGTTTATGGTCTGAATATACTGTAAATGTTTTCCCTATTAACCAATATTGCCAATACCTCACCGCTTCTTTAATGGCCAGACATTCTAAATATATTGCTTTTTTCCTTTTTTGAGCTTCATTTAATTTTTTTGAAAAGTAAGCCACTGGTTTCTCTTTTCCATTAGGCTGTGCTTGCTTTAAAATAGCGCCAATACCTTCTATTGAAGCATCCGTATAAATGTTAATTGGTAAATCTTGATCAAAAATTTCCAAAACAGGCTGTGAACACAGTATTTCTTTTATCGTATCAAAAGCTTTCTGACACTTATCAGACCACACAAACTTCTGGTTTTTCCGTAGCAAATTATGCAATGGATCCAATATTAACGCACTTTTCGGTATATACTCATGATAAAAATTCGTTTTTCCTAGAAATTGTCTTATATTCTTCTGAGTCTTCGGAACAGGAAAGTTTCTAATAGAAATCAAGTTATCCTTTATTGGCTTCACAGAATTATTTTGTATTATATGACCCAGATATTTAACAGAGTCTGATGCAAAAGTACATTTTGTAAATTTCAATCTGAAACCTTCTATTTTAATGGCCTCCATCAACTGCTCCAGGTGATCGACATGTTTGGAAAAAGTTTTTGAAAATATAAGTATATCATCAATATAATTAACGGTAAAATTTGTTAGTTTATACTTCCTCAATATATTACTTAATATTCTCTGGAAAATAGCTGGTGAAGTCTTCAAACCAAAAGGTAAGCAAGTCCATTGGAAATGGCCTTCTTGCGTTACAAATCCCGTCTTCTTCCTATCTTCAACTCGTAATGGAATAGACCAAAACGCCGAGTTAATATCTAATGTAGTAAAAAATTTACAATTTCTAGTCTTTATCATCAGATCATCAATTAATGGAAAGGGTTGAGCTTGGGGCACTATTATTTTATTCAAATCTCTGAAATCGATACATAACCTAGATTTTCTGTTATCCTCCTTTTTGAATGCTAAAGTAACAGGTGCAGCGAATGGACTATAGGATTCTTCTATCAAATTATGATCCAATAATTTTGCGATTTGCTCTTCAATCTCTTTTTTATCTTCCACGGTGCACCTGTAAGGCCTTTTACCGCAATATTTGTCTACCAATAAGTCTATTCTCGCCTCATATCCATTAACTGTACCAACATCATATTTATGTTTCGCAAACACCGATCTATATTTTCCAACCAACTCATTTATTACACATTTCTGACTCTCATCCAGGTGGTCAATCTTAATTTCAAAGTCTTTCTCATTAATATGTTCATTAAAATTTATTTCGTATTTCTGTGTTACACAGTTATCTTCTAAATCTTCGGTAGTATTTTGTTCCACTTGTTCTTTATTTAAAGTTTTATATTCATCGCATTGCCCTTGGGTTATTTTTAAATCTTCATTTTGAGATAATCTGAACGTTTTTATGAGATCCAATCCAATTAAAAAATCATATTTAAAATGTTGTTCATCCATAATATAGACTTCAACTGATTTCTCTAAACCAAAGATCTTTATTTTTAAATTTGTCAAACCACTAGTCTTTTTAACACCATTAATTGTTACTAAATCTGCCTCATTTGAACCATTACCTTTTCCTTTCAGTTTTAATAGTTTAGAATTAATTAAAGAAACATTTGAACCTGAATCGTAAACTCCATCAATTTCTAATTTATTATTTAGTAACAGTTTGACTTTTATTAATGGTGTTACTATTCGTTTTTTTGGTCCGTCTCATTCAATTCAGCTTCTATTACAGCATTATTCACATGGTTTATTGAATTCTTTTTCAACTTTCCATCTTCCCTTGTTTTAAACCAGCATGACGTTTCAGGATGATAACGAGTCCCTTTATTTAGTTTTTCACATATTCTGCATGAACTTTTATCTTCTTTTCTATCATAACTTCTTTGATTAACATATGTTCGCTTTGCCACAAAAAATCTTTTATTTACCAAGTGTTCATATTTACTTACTTCATTAAACAGATCTATTGTGTCCTTCACCTCTTCTCTGTCAATTCTATTAAGCACAACTTCTGGTAAACCAGCTGCTATAAGATCTACCAAAGTACCTGCATCCATTGATCTTCTCATATCCAGTAATAGTTTTTCTTTGCGAATGGCATAGTCGAGCAAAGTACCCTCTTTATACCTAAATAATAATGCATAAGTTACTGGGTTCCATCCTCTGTTAGCAAACGATTCACAAAACTTGTTTTTCCAAACTTTCCAATCCGAACTAACAGTATATTTTATAATCATTGAATTGTACCAATCAATGCAAGTTTTATCCATAAATAATCTGAGTATTTCAATCTTATTTTCATCAGTAATCACGTCAAAACGTACACATTCTTTATCAAAAGTATCCATCCATTGATTTGCATTTACATTCTTACTCGTAAATTTCTCGATCACAAACCTATCTGCAATATGCTTTAAATTCTGTTGTTTACTTTCCTGCGTATTTCCTACTAATGTCTCAAGAATTCTCTCCAGCCTATTTGTTTCTCTCTGTCCTGCAGCACTAGATGGTTCTTGACTCAATTCCTCTAAATATTGTTCGCCAAATTGTATATTATCATCCTCATCAATATATATCGCCTGAAGTTCTTCCGTCATCGTAATCCATACTTTTCTCGTCTGATATCTCTTCCGTAAACTATTTTTAACTTTAGCGTAACTAGCAGTTTTTAATATTTCCTTGTGATGACCGGCCGATTGCAATTCTTCTGGTATTGCAAACACCCGCTTATCAGGCGTAGTTATTGAGACTATAGAATAAATATTCGACTTTCCGTCAGTCCCAGGTAGCAGTGTAAATTCAAAACAAAGTTTCTCCATTTTCCACAACTAGAAATGTCGTTTTATAAGGAAGAGAATTCTTTAATCTAGGATCGGCAAATAAAATAAACTTTTGTGTTGCTCTGTAAACAAAGATTTATATTTCATCAATACAGGTTTTCTTTAAAACTAACTATTTACATTATTATATAAAAACACTAACTTACCTGTAAACAAAGAAACGACATTCAAAGTCTATTAATTCCTCTGCCAAAACCTTTTTATACACTTACAATAATTAATTCTTTTTCATATCACGTAATACGTTTACTTTAAAATATTGACGCCATCTTAGTTACTACCGCTGTCAGCTGCCTGCATTATCAACAGAGTCCTCAGTACATGAACTGCTTTATCGACAGATACATGAACTGCTTTATTGACAGGGTAGGTACAAAAACTGTTTTACCGACAGAATATAAAAAGTATGTATACCTTACAACAAACTAAACTAATTAAAGAAAATAATAGTTTTCTTTACAAACATATAAGTTACCCAAAACTCAGGTACAACTGCTCGTGCTTATCGCCCTTAGCATAATTCGAACTCGCAGTTACGTAGTTAGGGGCTTCGACCACTAAACCAACAGATCGTCCGTTAAGTATCAAAAAATCCCTAAGCTTTAAATATACCTACGTATATGTGTTAAGTATTATTTGTTTTGATCGATGGGGTTGGAGTGATTCAATATAGCTCCCCCCTCTTTTCGTTTGCCCTCGCATGATTCATTAACGGCCTAACTGCCTAACCTTTTACGGGAAAAATCCTTTGACATAAAAGAGAAATACAATTATGTTATGTAATACAATTTTGTATACTGGTTGCTAGTGTTGACGTTTTCAATCAGAGTATGCGCGGAAAGTAGCATACGTGAAAGCTTAAAATAAGTAGGTATGTTGTGAAGTATGACCCTATATATTTATGATAGCGGTCCGCTCCGGCTTCGCACGGAACCCTTTTTTTTCAAAATATATAATAGGCTATGCATGTTACTCAGGGTGAACGTAGTTTACCTATAGTGAAAGAATTATTAAAATCGGTCCAGTACTTTTTGAACCTATTCATTACAATCAAACAAAGTTTTCCTCTTTATAATATTAGTATAGATAGGTATTTTCGTTAGAAACTTTGTTCAAATCGTTTATTTTGTAATAGGTAGTAATTATGTTTATGAGACGAAAATCCGAGTGTCCTTAACTATAAAATGTCATATAAAGCAACATATACTCTTTACAAAAGAACTTTATCGCAATAAAACATCTTTTCCCAAGTTCAAGAACTTGACTGCTCATCAATATCGCTATAGAAGGTTTTAGGGCTTTATCGTATTCAATGAATAAGTAATATTGTTATTATAGTGAACTGAGTGGCCTCGCCGCCGGTGCCACAACCACTCTTAAAAAGTTAGGGGTCGCGCTGGTAATCGGAGGTGAAAAGTAGGGATCAATTTTCAAATGAACCGCTTAGGATTCTCTGGTTTTTGATGTAGTTAACGCATCTTTATATTATAATAGCGGCCTGGCTTCGCATTGAACCCTATTCAAAAAATATATAATATAGCGTATGTCACTCGGGAATAGTGTAGTTTCTCAACAGTAAAAGAATTTTTCAAATCGGTTTCCAGTCGTTTTGGAGCCTATTCAAGACAAACTAAATATATTTTCTCTTTATTATATTAGTGTAGATAATTGGACACAACTTACAAGAATTTAAGTTTTTTTCTTATGAGTATAAAAACTAAATGATCTAGCCCCAAATAAGGTACCTAAATGAACAAAGCTTATAAGTACTTTTAATTCTACACGAGATAAGGTTCCGCAATCTCCAGCTTTTACCAGGGTTAATCATCACTAGATCACCATCAATAATTAATAACCTACGCAGCCGGTTCCTGTACAGCACAAATATAATTAATCTCATGCAGTCAAGTTCTGCATTTTCCATACTCTACCCAAATGCTACAAAGCTCGAATTAAGTTGTGAGAACAGAGGGTAATCCGAACTCGGTAACTAGACAAAAGTCAAAGGAAATGTTATCTAAAGCTTTTACTGCGTATAAATTTCGTAGATCTGTGTATAGTCAGCAGCGCGCCGCCGCGGAGCGCCGGGGGCTCGCCTCGCGCCAGCTGGAGCGATCGATGCCTCCAAGGCCACGGCCGGGGCGCTATCGATTCTATATAAATAGCTGCAGCTACCCTCCCCCCAGACCCCAGGGCTGCCGAGCTACTTCCCGGAATCGCCGGCTGAGCCCTGGCTCTTAGCAGTTCCTGAAGATCCATTGTGTTAGGATAACTTTGAAATACTTGAGAAATTGAAATTTTGTTTGTATAGAGACTTGGTTCGGGGGTCCTCGCCTCCAGAGCCAGAGCACCCGAGTCGATCTTTGACTCGCGTATTTGTTATTGTATATTAAGTATTATTAGCATTTGTATGGCAAGTGGGAAACTTTTATCGGTTAGCAACAGCCATAAATCTTACTTTAGCGGGAGATTTTCATCGATTAGCCATCGTCTCGTAATTGGTAATATTTGTAGACTGGTTCCACTCATATGAGTGAATGCTAAGCTGTGTGCGAGGAAACCATCAAAAGTCCCGATTAAATTTTTCTTTGTGTGGTCTAATTTGTGTCTCTAATCGCAATTTGCTCAAGGGGAAGTGGGTGGCAGGCCAGGCTGCCGGCGCGGCGGCCCCTCCGCCACGTGTACGGCAACACCCTCACCTGTCCTCGTATTTACTATTCCGTCTAGAACATTCGCAAAATCCCCGCGCTTTGCTTTGATGCATCTTGCGGCAAGCGTTTCCATACAAAAACAATGTCAAGTATATATAGGTAGAGTGCCTACCCTATACGCTCATCTCACTGCACGCGCCTGTCTCACAGGGACACCTAATGTAATATATTCTGTAAAACTTGATAAAGAAGAACTGTGGTGAAATATAGTGTATTTCACTGTTTTCACAATAACATTTAAACAAACATGATCGGATCTTTAAATACCTTCATATACTTCTAATTTTATAGATTAGATTAGATTAGATTTATTTATTTCTCAAAATTCATACAGTACAATTACACTATTATGTCGAATTATATGCACTCATATTGAGATCGTCAGAACAAAAATAAAGAATAAATAATTTTTTACAGTATCAGCAAAAATTATAATTTTACAATAAATTTCATTATGCATAATATAATGTCAAATGGTTTTTAGTGTCAAGCAGTTTAACATTAATAATAGAAAAGATATAAGATTACTTGTATGCACTTACCTACCTATTTTCGAAATATTTTGTTGGTTGTGGCTCTTAATGTATTTGTATAATGTGGCATTTATTATACGATTGAAGTTATATATTAGCACAAAAGCAAGTACCCACTTAGTCAAATTTATCTGTATCTCGATTTTTACTAGATCAAACTAGTTGTTACTATTTATTTGTGTTTTATCACAAAATTAGTGATTAAACGATACGTATCACTTACTACTTAATTGATTAAATTACGTCAGAATACGAATAGTATCGCCACTGTTAACAATATACATATTGTTATTATATATTAGTACGATAAGTGGTCAAAATCAGATATCAAATAACGACATCTTGAGTAACGGCCATGTTCAAAATACTTGAAACTGTATACCTGCATATGTATGGGGAAAGTACCCAATGAAAGTTGAGGAAAAGAATAGCTACATGCCCGGGGTTAAAACTGTTTTTTTATTTAACACTAGCGGTTCGCCCCGGCTTCGCACGGATCCCTATTTTTTTTTCAAAATATTCTATAGCATATGTTACTCAGGGTGAACGTAGCTTCCCAACAGTGAAAGAATTATTAAAATCGGTCCAGTAGTTTTTGAGCCTATTCATTACAAACATACAAAAATAGGTACAAATCTTTCCTCTTTATTATATTAGTATAGATATAGATTTGATTAAGTATAAGATCCCTATATTTCCTACCAGGTTCTTTTCCAAAGACCTATTTGTACCTATGGATACTAAAATAAATTATTGGTTAACAAACGAACAAACAAACTCGCATCATTTAAGTATGTATATAATTTGCCCACACCATTTCTTCCCGAGATAACCCTCTGTTTATCAGCGTTATCATAATGCATATTTATTACTTGTTTATCAATATATGTTGTCACAGTAATATCTTCAATACGTAACATTTAATCGTTTTAAAGAAATATATTGAAGAATCGCTGATACGGCCAAATGTTCTCGGTAAAGGCATTTTTTAGGGTTCCGTACTCGAAGAGTAAAGCGCCTTGTTATTGAGACTCCGTTTGTATGTCACCATTTAGTTCATGAACCGTCATAGTTAGCCAGTTGAAAATTTCTCAGTTGACGTATTTTATGTTAATAAATTCTGATGCCTTCGCGGTTATTACACATTGGAATGAAACAACTATTAACGGATTTAACTTTTCGCGTTTCTTCTCAGTAATGATGGTCTTTCCGAAGCGCTAGTAACGCCCCCTATTAGGTTTTAATTGTAATGTATAATAGTAAAATATTTTGCGTAAAATGTAACATTAATATTTCATAATTTAGAAAAGGGTAGTTTTTCAAAAAATTGTAATTTAAATATAAGGTAGTTTGCATAACTGTATAAATCACTTTAGCGTTAGACTATTGTCAGCTCAGTCGTGCTACGATTATGGAAACTGTAAAGAATCCGAAACGTCAGCTAATAAAATAAAATAAAAATACGCGAGTTAAATCCGTTAATAGTTGTTTCATTCCAATGTATTTTATGTTGTCTTAAAAACCGAATAAGTTAATATTTAAGGGAGCTTCCATATAACTAACGTGATTTTTTCGCTATTTTTATAAAGGTGCGGAAACCTTCGTACGCGAGTCCAGCTCGCACTTAGTTTTATTATAATTCCTCATTAAAGATAATTCAATTAAATGTGCTTATCGGATCTGATTATCTAATGATTACTAACTGAAAATCTAATTGGTATACAAAGTTTAATACCGTTATTTATACAGAGACAAACACACAAAAAGAAATCGAAACTCGATTACGTTTTTATGATTATGTTATCGGTAAGTATAGTGTTGAGATCTGTAATACGTTATTTTAAAGTTGACACGAGTTTGGGTATAAGTTTGATCGACTATCCCTACTAATATTATAAACTACTAATAAACTACTATAAACTACTAATATTATAAATGCGAAAGTAACTCTGTCTGTCTGTCTGTCTGTCTGTTACGCTTTCACGCTAAAACTACTGGACCGATTTAAATGAAATTTGGTACAAAGAAAGTCTGGAGCCTGAAAAAGGACATAGGCTACTTTTTAACCGACTGCAAAAAAGGAGGAGTTCCACGCGGACGAAGTCGCGGGCATAAGCTAGTAACCTATAACATAGTTTTGAGTTCTTGAAGTGATATGAGTAGGTACCTATCGATTGGGACAGAGTCGATAAGATGTTACGGAGAAAGGTACATAGATCTAAAAGGAGGATTAAAAGATGTCAAGCGATAGTATCAGGTAGAATACGAGTTATATAAAGGCTGCATAAGTGTTCGCTTTACACCTATAATGGCTATAATTACCGATGTAGGTATCAACAGCTTATATTGACTTTATGTTAGACCACTTATAAATACGTTACCTAGCTACGGCCTAATGACTTCAGGTATTCTCTATCAATCAACCTTTTTTTTAAACTAGCTTCTGCCCTTGACTTCGTCTGCGCACGATGAGTGCTTACTTAACACAATATCGTTATAAAATATATGCCTAGGTACCTATATGTTATTCTGACGCATAAGCTATATTAATGTAAAATTTCATCAAAATCTCTGTTTGTTACTCTTTCCCGCGAAAACATATATCCATTTATATTTGTACAAACTTTAGCGTTTATAATATTAACTCATTTAACTCTAGTAGGATTCAAGCCAAATGTCTATAAAGTTATGGATTTGTATTTAATTTCACCATAGTTTTCATTGCTGACATGAATCCTACTTGATACCAAATAAATACATATCATATTCAGACGATTACAAGGATACAGATCACAATAAACCCTCGTTAGTCCCTCAATATCGCCTTATGGTCTCCATGGCAACATGAAGAGCCACTCTACTTATTTTAAAGCCTACAAAACAAATATTATGTTAGAGAAAGCGCTTATTTATTAAAATTTTCGAGCTTAGATTAACCCAACTTAGCTTTTAGAAGGGACAGACCCTACCGCCATTCCTCGAATCTGACAGATACACAACTTGGGCTTTATATTGACAGCTATTCGTTCAAAATATATAATAAATAAAGTTTATCATTATAGGTTCTTCCCAATACGAGTATTTCGGCGGAAGTTAGCGAGAGCGTCTTTTGACTTACAGTTCTGTCTGTATTAATCTGAACTAGAACCTTAACAAAAAGGAATCTGTCGAAACAAACTGGATTTTAACGGAGATGGATTAACCATCACCGACTCCAGTAGATAGCAAGGGCGTGCATTCCATATAGGCACAGTGTCACTAATGTATGAAGTGCCTACCCTAGCGCCATACTTACGCTCCCCTCACTGCACGCGCCTGGTAGATAGAGACATCTGTCGTTTTAAACCGATACACAAGGAGCAATGGTTGGCAACTTTGGTTGTTGTGACTGCGGTTGTTTGGATACGAAAGGTCAAGGGCGTGGGGGAGGCCCCTTCCCGCCCTAGGGGGCGCGGTGGGCGGGGCGAGGGCTAGAAATAGAGCCGGCAACACGGTTTGTCAACACACGCCTACGCAACCCCGCTGCCTGCTCGTATTGTGATTATCATCCAGAACTCGCGGTGATTAGGTCCATTACAAACTTAGGTGGATATTTTTTCTGCTCGTTTGTGTGTGTGCTTACGCGAGCACTACTCTAGGAATGTGTAACGTACGCGGACGTGTACCTAAATAGGAACGAAGAAGGATTTTGACTGAAAAAAATCTAGATTTTTTTGTCCTTTCATAATAACATAGATTCTTTTGACATTTATAAACGCCATCTACATTACTGGCCGGAACTATCGACTGTTTGAAATTGAAACAATAAAATTGGAATATCGTAAATTGTTGTTTCATTGGAAAACGGGAACAAATTATAGATAAATATAGGTACCTACTAGTAGTAGTTTCAGCTCTAGACACTTCTGCCATTTTTGCTATATAGAAGAGCGCTTTTCATACTTATAGCAAAAACGTGCTTATTTTGGCATGTTCAATCGAACGACTTTTCTTATAAATAAGCGACTCAAAACGCTCGATATTAGATGATCATGAACACACTGTCAAAAATAGCATAAATCCATTTCAGAGTGGATAAACGCTAGTCTGTAACGACCCTTATAACCGGCGATGTCACTGTCTTACTGTCATGTATTGTCACGGTGCGGATTTACTTTTTACTACTAAATAGATATTTGTTACAAGTATCTGATAAACGAGGTGTCCCATGGTTATTCTAGATACCTTGATATCATTATTAAAATCAGAATATGGCGGTATGAAGTTAGCCGGGTCAACTAGTATTTGAGTAAGTAGAATCCGATTTTTTTGAATCATAAACATAATATAACCTCATTTCTTTTTAAACACTCGGCGACGATAAATTGTATCAATTAGTATTTTTTTATAAATAGGTAGGTATACCTAGGTTATATTAAGAGGATTGTGAACCTGTTAATTTTCATACAAAAGGCGATAACGTTTTACACCCAGTAAATATAGTTAGATTTTTATAATTTTTGGATATGTTGTAGATATAATGAGAAACTACGTCTGTACGTTTAGATTTTTAAGAAATATTGCTTACGCTAAAATTTATTAGCATCTAAAAATCTATATATAGATTTTTAGATGCTAATAAATTTTAGCGTTATATTACTTATATTAACAATATTACTTACTTACATATATTAAGGTGGATGTAAAGATATCCATTAAGATGTGCTTTTGTTTGTTAACGACAACTTCATTACCAGGTTTGTTAGTACTATCCGATTTGAAATCTACCTACCTACACTGCGAAGCGTAACTGTATAATAATTATTATGAACTAAATAACATTATGCAACGCTTTCAGTTAACGTCGGAGATGTATTGTGCGATATAATAATAGCGAACCTATTTTCTAATGAAATGGAACCCCGCTAACTTGACTCAGCCCTCGGTTATGTAATTAATGAAATGCACGATTCAATAAATACTATAAGTGGAAAATAAATATATTTCAGCGGCGATTGCGTAAGTTAATTGAAAGGTTTAATTAAACAAATATTTGTTACGGATTTAATTTTCCAATATTAATTTAATACTTCCCACGATCAGAGTCAGGTGCTAGGTATTAATCTCTCTTATATAAAAAAGTTATAATAATATCTGATGCGCAGTTATAACACATTGGAAAATAAAAAAGTTTTAGTTAAAAATGTCAAGTCATCGCCCGGACAGCACGTAAGGTTTTTGGCGCGAGAAAGTATCTATCAATGTCATATATTAGCAATGAGTGAAAAAGCGACAACCTTTTATAAATACTTATTAAGTACCTACAGCACGTACCAAAATCAAATATATAGTTATTCAGTTAAGGCTTTCACTAGCTTTTATAAAGGTCAGAAGAAGATATCGTTTCTGAAAAAACCTCACTTGAGAAGAAACAACAAGAAACATAACATTAGCTGTCTTCGTAAACGTTCACATTAGCATACTTCGTAAACGGACCTGAAGCGTCTGTCATTCTTTTTCGTGACGTTTGTAATATGCCGCCAGTAATTGTCTGATGTTTGATTTGTAACTTTTATTATGTTAATAAACTAATTAATAATATATATCGTGTTATTCATCGTGCCTTCGTGTGATCGTCTAATAATAAGGTACATATTTTTCAAAATAGGTACCTACTTAGGTATATATTATTACAATTTATTCTTACCCTTCTAGATGTCGCTAATTTTAGTTAAATGTGTGTATATTCATATGTGTATTAGCTGTCTTCGTAAACGTTCACATTAGCATACTTCGTAAACGGACCTGAAGCGGCTGTCATTCTTTTTCGTGACGTTGGTAATATGCCGCCAGTAATTGTCTGATGTTTGTTTTGTAACTTTTATGTTAATAAACTAATTAATAATATACATCGTGTTATTCATCGTGCCTTCCTGTGATCGTATAATATATCGGAAGTGGTAAGAGCGTTGGCATACGTCCACAGGTATGTATTAATAATAGTAAAATGATTGTTCGTTACTGTTTTTGTTGTTGGATCTTCGTAAACTTTTGTCTTTTAAACTACTATTTATGTTCTATAGAACAAATATAAACGTACAAACGTATTGAGCTAGTAAATTTCATGGAATTTTATTGATTCTGTAATGGTACATTTGTTGTTTTACGAGTATTTAGGTAACTTCTCAATGTAAAGTAAGTAGGTATTTGCAGCAGCATTTACGATGATTATTATACTTTAGAATGATTTTAAATAGTAGGTACCAACTAATTTCGTGTCTTTTAAAAGGTAGGTACCTACTGGTATTCACAGCTTTGTGAGTAAAATTATTGCGTAATCTTTACGTAGGTACTTAACATGATTATATTTCGGTATAGGTAGTTAAATAAAATATAAGGGTAAGGTGATATTGACATGTTGCAAATTAATAAAATAAAAGTAGGTACCTATTTTAATGGGTGAGCATTTCATATAGGAATTATGTTCATAGATGTAGGTATAATTACCTCGTAGAAAGTGCGATTGAAATGCACGCCTTTACTTACTAGCAATTTGCTACGGGAATTATTATTCTCCTTATTCTATTCCTTTTATTATAATAACAGGTCTTAATTACAAAAAAAACTGGACAATGTTTTTAAAAAAAAATAGCAGCTGCTTAAATTTGAAGGTTACCTACATATAAAGGTATAGGTACCTATACTTAGATATGTTTTGTGTACAATACTAATTAACATTTTATTTGTTTACTCTCCTTGTCCCTCTTCCTCCTATAAAACCTTGAACGTATATTTTTAAAGTATCCACTAAGTTATAGAACATGGACTTATCACCATCGAGGTCCACGTATACACCGCCCTTGGATAATAGGAGCAAGAATAATGGCAGACCTTCTAGACGGGCTAAGCAGATTGCTGTCAAAAGACGTAAAAGTTCACGTTCACGTCGTAACCTTAAAAGACGGGATACTTACCGTAGTCGCTCACGCCGCCGAGTATCGATAACATCTGATTCGGAAAGCAGCAGTGGGAAAGATCGATTATGTCTACGTAAAGCGATCACGTCGATCCAAAAACGATCGACGTTCCACCAGCTCGAGTAGTGTAACGTCAACAAGTTCGAGCTCTAGCAGTACATCTTCGAGTACTAGTGGAAAGTCCGTACACAACAAACGACGTAAGATGGATAGAAGAGGTCACAAAATGTCGGCATCGGATAAGTTCTTTAATAATTTCAATAAATTAATGGATAATCGCACATCACGATTTGAAGGGGCACACAGTGTTATACCAGAGTTCAATCCAGATACTAACACACAAACAGCTGCTTTATGGTTACGTAAAATAGATGAAACTGCAGCTATATATGGATGGGATGAAAAGCAGATTATCTATTACGCATTACCCAAACTATCTGGATATGCGAAGAATTGGTATCAAGGTCAAAGTTCGATCCACTTATCTTGGCGGCAATGGAAAAATAAAATATTAAAAACTTTTCCGGACGATCGAAATTATGCTGATAGATTGACAGAAATGCTTGAGCGGAAAAGTAGGAGAGATGAATCGCCTCGAAGAATACTTTCATGATAAAGCCAGGTTGGTGAAGATGTGTAAAATCGTCGGCCGAGATGCGGTAGATTGTATAGTAAGCGGCATTTTCGATAATAACATAAGATTCAATGCCCAGGGTTCTAACTTCAAACGACCTTCCCAGTTACTCAGATATTTACGACGAATTTCTAAGAAAAATAATACAATGATGAGGAGACCACTGCAACCTTTTAAATCAAACAATAATAAACCAACTGAAAGTACCTCAAATACTGTTCCAAGAACTGCCACGTTTTCACAGCCACGTAGCAGATCTAAAACAATAAGATGCTACAATTGTTCAGAAATGGGTCATCGTGCGAATGAATGTGATAAACCATTAAACCGCTGCGATAAGTGCTCTCGGTTGGGTCACAAGTCCCAAGAGTGTCCAGGTTTTTTCCGTCGCAGAAACACCCAATGTCAAATTTTAAATCAAATGGAGCTGAAGAAAAAAATACAAACGATCAGTCTAGTAAAATGCTTCAAATCACCTCAGGTGAAGAACCTAATGGCAAGTATTTTAAAACAGTTTCAGTAAATGGTAAAAGCGCTACTGCGTATATTGATTTTGGAAGCCAGTGCACATTATTACAGAAATCATTAGCTTGCAACCTACATTTAACAATAAATAAATTAAATCTTCCTGCTCTAAAAGGTTTCGGATCGGGTAATATTTTGCCAATAGGTAGAACTAGTATAAAGCTTATTGTTGACGCAGTGGAAGCCGATTTAGATGCTTACATTGTAGACGATGAACTACTTAACACCGAAGTATTAATTGGACAAACGTTGACAGAGTTACCGGGTGTAGTAGCATATAAAACTCAGTCACAATTAACTCTTTATTGTGATGATACCGAGAGAGAACGTCTCACACTTATGATCAATGCTAATACTATGATTCAGGGCTTACAACTTGTCAATGTACGTACTGATGAGCTATACACGGGATTATTGTTTGTGCCGGGGAGTGTGTGCCTCCAACCTAAAGGTGAATACACTTTACTACAAGGTATTTATGAGTTCAACAAAGGAATAGGTAATTGTTTATTGATGAGTGGGACTAACCCAGCTGTGGTTTTGCCAAAGTCAAAGATAATAGCACGAGCTGTAAAACTACCTTCAAAAGATTCCTTTGTAACGCATAAAACTGAATTAAACATAAATGTTATATTATCTGAAAAACAGAAATGCGTTTCCAATAATGATCAATCAGTTAAAGCTCCTATTACCCTAGATATGATAAATGTAGGACCAAAAGTGAACAGTGAACAAAAGAATGATCTACTAAATCTCTTAAATGCTCATAGGGACTGCTTTGCTTTAAATATGCAAGAACTCGGACGGACTAATATCACGGAGATGACCATACGATTAAATGATAATACACCCGTTACATATCGACCATATAGACTGCCCTACAGTGAACGTGCTAAAGTACGAGATGATTGGAGAACTTATGGCTAACAACATAATCAGAGAGTCCAGCTCACCATATGCTAGTCCAATCGTTCTTGTAAAGAAGAAAAATAATGAATACCGCCTGTGCGTTGACTACCGCGCATTAAATGCAAAAACTGTTAAAGATAGTTACCCAATGCCTGTGATCGATGATCAGCTTGATCGATTAAGTGGTAAGTCTTGGTTTACTAGTCTGGATCTGGCATCTGGGTACTATCAGATACCTATGACTGAAGAGGCACGTCACTTAACAGCATTTGTTACGCCAGATGGGCATTACGAATATACGCGAATGCCCTTCGGTCTAGTCAATGCGCCGGCCGTATTTCAGAGCATGATGAATAAGGCTCTAGGAAACAAGAGGTTTGAGTTAGCAACGCCTTATTTAGATGATCTCTTGTCAAGTGCCAGTACTTTCGAAGAGGGTTTCAAAAAATTAGAAGAGATTTTGCAACTATTAAAGAAATCTAATTTGACTCTTAATTTAAAAAAGTGTAAATTCTTTCACACCGAAATTGATTATCTAGGCTACGAAATATCAGAATCCGGTCTTAGACCGGGCAGTAAAAAAATAGAGGCGGTATCACGTTTTCCGGTACCCAAAAACGTCCATCAGATTAGACAGTTTGTTGGACTAGCTAGTTATTTTCGGCGGTTTGTCTACAATTTCGCTAATATTGTTAAGCCACTAACTACATTAACTAAAGCAGACTCAGCGTGGATATGGGGTGAAGAGCAAACACTGGCCTTTCAAGACATTAAAAATAGATTGGTTTCACGCCCTATACTGGCTCTGTACAACCCTGAATATGCTACAGAAGTTCACTGTGATGCAAGCAAGATAGGGGTTGGAGGAATATTGCTGCAACGACCCAATGATGACAGCCCATGGAAACCAGTGGCATACTACAGCCGCCAAACTACTCGTGAGGAGGAATTCTGGCATTCATATGAACTGGAAACAATGGCTGTGGTTTTGTCCCTTAAAAGATTCCGTGTGTACCTAATAGGTTTAGAATTTACTGTTATAACTGACTGCAATGCCCTCAGAACAACATTAACAAAACGGGACTTGATACCTAAAATTGCTAGGTGGTGGTTATTACTGCAAGAATATAATTTTAACATCGAGTATCGACCAGGTTGTAAGATGCAACATGTCGATGCGCTGAGTCGAAACCCCGTTTCACCGCCCGATGTTCAACCCGAAATAGAGATTTTGAGTATATCAACAGGTGACTGGTTACATACAGTTCAAATGACTGACCCACGTTTACAGCATATTAAGTCTATATTAGACACCAGCGAAAATGATTTTAAAGATATTACTAAGAACTATGTTATAAAAGACGATAAGATATACAGACGCGATGGACGTAAACTTAAATGGGTTGTTCCGAGTGGGGCTCGATGGAAAATATGCCAGCTTAACCACGATGATGCCGGACACTTTGCAGTCGAAAAAACTCTGGAAAAAATAAGCGCCGATTATTGGTTTCCTAAAATGAAACGGTTTGTGTCGAAATATGTTGCCGCATGTATTAATTGTGCTTATAATAGAGACTTACCTGGCAAGAAGACTGGGTATCTCCATCCGATTCCTAAAACTAACACCGTGTTTCACACAATACATATGGACCACTTGGGCCCATTTATAAAAAGCAAGCGTGGGAATACTTATATTTTGGGCATAATTGATGGGTTTAGTAAATTCATATTTATACGTCCAGTTAAAAATACTAAATCGAAAACGACTATAAAAGCTCTAGAAGAAATATTCGCATCGTTCGGTTCTCCAAAAGTAATTATTTCCGATCAGGGAACCAGCTTCAAGTCTAGCGAGTTCAATAAGTTCACTACATCAATAGGAGCGAAGCACGTTTTTAATGCTGTGGCTACTCCTCGCGCTAATGGTCAAATCGAGCGGTATAACAGAACGATTTTGAATTCATTAGCTGCAATGAATCACGGCCTTGATGAAAGGGATTGGGATACCAATACAGCAAAATTACAGTGGAGTCTTAATAATACGATTAATAAAGGAACCGGAAAATCGCCATCTGAAATAGTTTTTGGTCAAAGAACAATTAGTCAATCTGAAGGAATATTAAAAGCAGCTATTGATTCTGAAGCTCCTACCATTGAGGAAAGAAATGAAATTAGAGATGTGGCAGCAGACAATATTAAACGGAATCAATTGAAAATGAAAGAAAGGTTTGATCAGAAAAGGGCACCAACTAAATTTTTTAAGGAGGGAGATTTAGTTATGATTCCGAATCATAATCCAGAAAAGGGCAAGAGTAAAAAATTAGCTCCTAAATTTCGTGGTCCATTTAAAATAGCTTCGGTACTGGAAAAAGACAGATACGAAGTTATTAGCATAGATGGACATACACAACGTAAATATCGTAACATATTTCCGGCGGATCAATTAAAACCGTGGATAACCTTTCACACTCATGATGAAATGAGTGAGTGCGAAGAAAGTGGAAGCAATGATTCAAATTAGCCTTGATTATAATATGTAAGTAGTTCTCTGAGATCTTCT
This sequence comes from Polylopha cassiicola, assembly GCA_038024825.1. Taxonomy (NCBI): domain Eukaryota; kingdom Metazoa; phylum Arthropoda; class Insecta; order Lepidoptera; family Tortricidae; genus Polylopha; species Polylopha cassiicola. The sequence goes on from CP149057.1 coordinate 11,458,972, forward strand.
TTCCCAACCTAACCTATCCTTAATCATTACAGTTTAGATCACTGATAGCGACGGCAGCTACAGCATAGACGAGACGGATGAACAGAAAATCGGTTAAACAGATGCAGATTGCCAAAATAATAATAACTGGCCCTCGGTGGCAGTGATGTCGTAGCAAGCAGGCCGTGTCCCCGGTGGCAAACGGTAGCTTTTGTCGGACTGAAATATGACTTGCCCGCGGGTGGCATGATGTAGCTAACTTTCAAATCTGTTTATTCCTTGTAGCCTACGGTGGCTTTTTGATGATGATTATTAGAAGATGGACATTTGCTGCATTTGGTGAATTATCAATGAGAAATACGGTGGTTTGGAAGTTGAAAATGATTATTTAATTTTTGTTATTTTGCTATTTCTACTGTTATTTTTTTATTTAATGTGCTCCATGTTAATAATATTAATAATAAATGAAAAATAATGTATGAGGTCATACAAACTTTAGGTGAATGGCCGAGCTGGTCTGGAATAGGGACATTCCAGAAACAGTATGGCCGTCTATTAGCTGTCTTCGTAAACGTTCACATTAGCATACTTCGTAAACGGACCTGAAGCGGCTGTCATTCTTTTTCGTGACGTTGGTAATATGCCGCCAGTAATTGTCTGATGTTTGTTTTGTAACTTTTATGTTAATAAACTAATTAATAATATACATCGTGTTATTCATCGTGCCTTCCTGTGATCGTATAATATGTGGCATAATCTCAAACTCGATATAATATATTATCTGTTTAGAAATGATTATTCAAATATTTACCTAAATAAAATCGCCTCGTCACGCTGCGTGTTGTTGACGCTGTTCCACGCAGCTTTCCACAAGGATGAATTGCATTCATTAATTTTTTATATTTGCATGATTTGAGTATTTATATCATCGTGACGGATTTAGTAATATTGAGAGAAATATTAGAAAAAAGCTTATATATTTTGTAACTGTATTATGCGCCATGAGGCAGATATACCTACCGTATTGGCCTTTTGGTTTTGCTTACGAGTTTTTATTAAAGCTACCATTAAGCTATGATATTTAATCCAAGTGTGTAATATTTAGATGCTTCTTTACTTATTTCCTCTGGTGATCACATGCTTTACGGAATTTACATAACCTATATCAATATTTTAATACTTGACGCAATTTACAGTTTTGGTAAAGTTTAAAAAACATTTGAAGGTAGTGTTACGTACTTTTAAAACATATAGGCAGGTCCGATTTTTCAGTTCGTGCGTTCAAACGGAACTGCGAAGCGCGCATAACAATTTGGGTTTATACTTCAAAAGCAAGTAAGGTAAATGTACCATATTACGGTATATTAAGGCGTTGTACACTTTGAGGACGATTTAAAAAAATACGAAGATGCTAAAAGTAACAACTCTTGTTCATTCTAGAGACTGTTCGTATAAAAAGGGTTTTAAATATTATTTTGCCTCATACCTCTTAATTTATAGAAATAATTGATATTTTGCTAAATCATTTATTTGGCTATAATTCCGTGATAAAATTTGGCTCGTGATTTAATTCCGGGATTTGATGCACGCAATTCCGTGACACCTATACCGTTCATATTTGGGCAGGTAATTTGAAATAAAAATTTTAAAAAATGTACATAATAAGTGTTTCAGACATTTGTATTTTAGTTTAATTTTATTTTAGGTAAATAGGTAGGGGAGGTAGGGGAGGGACGGGCAGTCGGGAGACATAGGCACCCCCCTTTATTTCCAATTCTAACATATATATTTTTAATTCCCTATTTTGGTACATTAGTCTACCCACTGACCACTATGTTCATCCATAGAATACGTGTTATTTCGTTCATTTGTGAAATACAGGCGCATATTTAGTTTCGACACCGATCAATGTAACTATTTTGTTATGATTTTAAAGTAAATGAAAAAAATACCTGCTGAAGGTATGTTCTTTTTTAATATTATTTTTAATTATATATGTGCTAAGGTATAAATTAGTTTGCAAGTCACGCTAAAATATATAACTAATTTTTTTTACGAGAATATTAAAATCAATAAATATGCAGAGGGAGCAATGGCCACTTTTTTTGAGGGAGGTTTGGGCATGCCCAATGCAATATAAGAAAATATATAAAAAGAAAATATTGTTGCTTTCACTTGCAAAGATATCTGAAACATTGATACATAAAAGATTCTTCATTGAAATGGTAACTTCACATTTTTTTACCTCAAAAGAAGAAAATTTTGCGAAGTACCCACATGATGTATTCTTCAAAACTTCATTATGTATTGAAGAAGCCGCAAGCTCGTAATTAGCCTATTTTGATTACTTTTGTAATTACATATAAGTTGAGATTATATATTTGACCATAATTTACTTTGTATATTTTAATTATTTTATAAATATTAAGTGTTTTATATGTCATGCCCAAACCTCCCATAGCCGGTGCCCGTACCTCCCTACCATAGGGAGCTTTGGGCACATTTGACATGGTTCTGAAATCATGGTATAACTTAGAGACTGCTTATAATTTGTAAACTGTTGTTTATGAAACATCTAGCCAAATACATTGCGCAACTCACCTTGGAAGTAAATTTTGATTATATTGTTAATTTAATTTTTAATAATTAGTTACGTGAAAAAGTGCCCATCCCTCCCCTATCTCCCCTACCTAGTTCTATTTCATAATTTTGACTATAAAAAGGAAAATTCACCTCACCCCTTAGTGCCTCGTATTCGGGGTGAGAAGGATTTTCATTCAAAGGTGATTTTGGAAGATTGTGTATTTTTTATTTATTATGTGTATTACCATAACTTTATTTTAAATGGGAATACATAATTCCCTATTAGGCCGTCGATCGAACCCGAAACATCTAGCTTCAATATGACATAATGAAATTATACATTTATTGCATAAAAATATTTACAAGTGCACACACAAAATAGTTATTACATTTTTAGTTCATTTACTTAAATATTTTACTAATATCGAATATACCAGAATAAGAGACATTAGTAGAAAATCTGCGTTCATTATTGCGGGAGCGAAAAAAAGTGTGTAAATTAAATATTTTTTATTGAAAATTCTTAATTAGCTGGAAGGTGATATTACTATTATTGGCATGACATCGATATAAATAACTCTATTGGATTACTTATATAATTTATCACTAATTTATTTTTCACGTCATACTCCATTTAACTTCAGTAAAACGTCGTTATCATTAATTTTAGACCTGAATGTAAGACTAGGATTCCAAAAAAAACATATACCGTAATTACGTCTTCATAATCTACAGTCATTACTTCGCTTATTCAAATAAAATTTATAAAAAAACGTAGCCCCAGAAATATTTATAAAAATAAAACATTTCTGACTGAGATTCTTTAATTGCGTGATACTTACGCAATTACGTACATCGCATCTCGGCTCTGTACATAATTACGGAAGTCACAAAATCGTCTATTTCCCTTAAAATACTATTTAAATAGATTTGATATGACTACAAAACCTTCTTCTAATAACTACTTAACAATAATTTTACAATTATATATTAAATAGACTTTCCGGCATCACAACAAATCCTTACGAAGTTTCCGGTGTTACCTTACGCCCACCGACAACACAGCCCTTAGAAACGACTGCGTGGTACCGATTGGCGATTTCGGAGGCGCGTGTGGCTTTTAAAACTTGTCCAGTGGTTTCAAAAAAAATATTTTCCTGGAGTATTATAATTAGACTTGATTTAGTAATATAGGAAATATAGATTTAACTGTTTATTTTCTTATTCTACGACAAAAATCAAAATATCACGGCACAATGTACTATCCCGTAATATAGTACATTTACCTTATTAAAGTTGGTCCTAGTTAAATAAATTAGTGCCTGCCATTCTATCGATTGCAATTATCAATTCATAAATGTGCTCAGTAACTAGGTCTTCTCAAGTACACCACGCACTTAGAATAACCGACTGAGCCCTTAGCACCCACTCGCTCTATTTATAAAGTCTAAACACTTATACCTACTTAGTTCTGGTCTGCTACAATGCATCTTATCGCTTGACACACTGCTCACAGCTCATTGGAAGATACTTTGACAATTTTCCATTTTCCTTAAATTAATGCGCTTAGGTCTGGCACGTGTAAGGTGAGTTATCGCATATCTAGATCTAAAAGGAGTTAACTCGAAAACCTGAATATTTTAGTTATGCACACCATTAAATTCAAAACAACAAACCTACCTGCCAATAAAACAGATTTAAGTACAGAAAACTCCTGCAGTGCACAGGGACATACTACCTAATCAGTTTTTCGCCTTTCCTGAAAAAAAACACTTTTCCGACTTAAAAAGTGTCAAATGGGTATTCATTCTCTATTTGACGGCCTGTTGGTGTGAGGTCTGTGACTACAAAAGTAGAGGTTGCGGCATCGAATTCTGCTAGGGGCAGATGCCAGTGATAAGCATTAGCATTTGTACTTGGATTTCTTATATTATGTATTTAGGATCCATGTTTATCTGTTGTCGAATAGCCATAGTACCTACAAGCTTTGCTTAGTTTGGGAATAGATCAATTGGTGTGAATTGTCCAAAGATATTTATTTAACTAACGTGGCGCCTACTAGGGTCGTAGTACCAATGCCGTGATCACATTAACATGCACGATAGAAATTCATTATAGTTTGACTTCCACGAATGCTTAGCGTTTAGTTGTTAACGCAAAGCCTGAAGTGTAAGTAGGTTTAGTAAGTATTGCCTTACGACGAGAATAGCTTAACATGGCCTCGCCGGTTGTATAATAAGCCCTATTTATACATAATGTTACACAATGTCTACTTATATACGGATCATGAATTACCTATAGGCAACATTATAAATAGATCGTGAATTTGTTGATAAGTACAAAATTCTAATTCACACGATTGTAGTTCATGAGTATGTATCTAAGTCTGAGTAGAACTGTTTATTTTTCTAACAAGCTTAATAAGGTTAAGGTTCAAATCCCCAAAAATATATTTACCTTTACCTTTACTTACCTTTATTTACCAGGTACCTACTGCTTTTTAAAAAATGCGAAGTTTTAGCTATCGCTTCTTGGAGGGTGTGTCACCAACCAGCTACCTAGTTTGATTTTTTCTTTTATTTCTTTGTAGTTAAGCCTCTACAGGCTTAACTATAAAGAGAAAATATAGAGTAGGTATATTAAATTCTATTCGTATACATGCGATTTAAGTATCTATTACCAACCGAGGAAATGACTTTCCGGGTACCTACATACGTGTTTAATTGTTTACTACACACTGAAAGCAGTTCAAGCGAAGTCACATTTCCATCATTAATGACGTTTACCGAACCTAACGAGCCCATTCTACTTTAGCTTCAGAAGTTTAATTGCCGGTGCTGCCGGTGGAAACCTCAAAGAGGTCGCGCGCCGCACTAAACGACGATCCGGCTCAAACGAATCGGCGAGCGTTAAACTTATTACTTGCGAAACTAGAGGAACGGCACAAGAGCTGCAAATAGAAACGTTGGTACAGTACTCTCTATTTATACGGGAGCTGTCGAAGCAACTCGACCGGTTACGTGTGATGCGCTTAACTCTTAAAATAGCAACAACCCTTACATAATTGTTATTGGTTGGAGGCTGTGCTTCCTGCCCGGGCACCCCCACCCCTCGCCGGGCCGCCCCCTCCCTAGTACTCGCTCCTGCCTCCTCGCCGCTCGGCAGTCCACCACGAGACGCCGCGGGCAGCGCGCGCCCTCTCGCGAACACAGAACTTCCCTCGAATGATCACCCGAGATTGATACAATTTCAAAACAGTTTCCTGAATATTTTGCAATTGATTAACATCGATGATTAAGTTCACAAATAAAAAGCAGAATACGCATTAAAATGTGTTTGAGTTTTCCTTATTTGGACTAATTTCTCTTAACATATCTCAGTATTGCTTCTTTCCCTATTAATTAATTGTGATGATGTGAGTGGACCCAATAGTTTAGTTTGTCTATCGTGCGGACTGAAGCGAGCTAGTAGCCATGCCCCTTACACCGACTGCAATAGCGACCAAAGGTAAATAAAAAAAATATACCTACTTACATAAAAATGTGGAAAGTGTTTTTAATATTTATGAAAGATGTTTTATTTGTGATTTTTCTCGTCGCCAAATATGTATATAAAATCGCCATTGTGTATCGTATATTTACACATTACCCCGACGCCGCCTCGCATGGAATAAACACCTGTGGCCTGCAAACAACTACTACAAGTAAAAAGCAATTAATTATATTTCGCTCCTCGCAACATGTATTAAATATTAATTCATTTGTTGTTACGGCATTACTATTTGTAAAGGTGTTAACTTCCAACCAGTTGCTTATCAAAAAGGGTTGTCTTCAATAAGTTCAGGCGTTATTTTGTAGTACTTAGTACACTTTATTAACCTTTATAATATATTGTATAACTTTAACTATATGCTCAGCGCACGCCACGGAAGGCCTCAGAAACGATACTTTTCCCCCGTTTTTGAAACATTTTCGGTTACTGCTCCGCAACTATAAGACCTAGCGTGATATTATATAGCCTATGTTACTCGGGGATAATGTAGCTTTCCAAAGGTGAAAGAATTTTTGAAATCGGTCCAGTAGTTTCGGAGCCTATTCATTACAAACATACAAAAATACAAAAATACAAAAATACAAATCTTTCCTCTTTATAATATTATTAGTAATTAGTAATTAGTAATTAGTAATTAGTAATTAGTATATTAGTATTAGTATTAGTATATTAGTATTAGTATATTAGTATAGATCTGCGGGCTCGCCGGCGCCCACAATGCCCTTTGCAGCCCCCGCGTGCTCCGGCACCCGCCGTGGCGACGACAGACGCCGCGTGGGCGCACTCGCTAGCCGTTTAACATTAGACAACATCGGTAACCTTTCAGCTAAACCCGATGTGGGTGTGTCTTCAGCGGCAGACTACGAGCGTAGGCTGTTGAGGTAGGTAATCCATTTCACGAACAAATATGATTATATCTTTGAATTTTTCTGAAGATTGTTTTAAACATGATTCAGTCGGTGGAGTCATAGGGCATTGCGTGCGGCAAAGGTTATGATTTGTCAAAGGTGAAAGAAAGGGCTCTAGTTCATCTAATACCACGCAAATCAGAATGTACCAAGAAACCAGGCTGTAAGTTTGTGCAAGTACTAAACCATAACTATACATATGAATATGGTGAGGTTCCAAAAACGTCTTATATTCGCTGCAGACTGAGTGACAACACAGTCAGTGGTAGACTATCATCAGCTAAGGCTTGTGCGAATGTGGTAAAGTAGGTACCTAACTGTAAATGTATAGAAACACCAGCATAATAAATATATTATACGGGACTTAACATCCGTGTAAATGTAACGTATTAAAATCCGTTGTAATTGTTTTATTCAATAATAACGATACATGTATTATTATGTTATATGTGCATTCAAATTGTAATTATAACTTCTAGTTTTCACAATTGTAGCATTTGGGAACTTTGTTGTATACATACCTACTCGAGCTATTGACTCGTCAATTTACTTCATTCTTCAATATTCTAAAAAGCAAATAGGTAGGTATGTATTCTTCATGCCGTGCCTCTTTATTCCTAAACTAGCTTCTGCCCGCGACTTCGTCCGCGTGGAACTCCTCCTTTTTTGAAGTCGGTTAAAAAGTAGCCTATGTGTTATTCTGATGTATAAGCTATATTGTGGTAAAGTTTCATTCAAATCCATTCAGTAGTTTTTACGTGAAAGAGTAACAAACATCCATATATCCATACATCCATACATCCATACTTACAAACTTTCGCCTTTATAATAGTAGTAGTATATTAGACGCTAACTCCTTTAACTTATTTCTTTCCGATTGTATTCGAATGTAGTAAAAGTTATATTTTTTTTGTAATATTTTCACGGCAGGAAACCAAACCCGTCCCCAAACATCTATAACACCCAAACTGTACAATTGCAGCTCGTGTGAAAATTAAAATTGTACGCTTATGAAGTTATGAAACGATAAGCTTCCCAATATACAACACTGTTTATTCTCCTAGTCTTATTAAAACTTACATTCAACCCATCTCTTCCGTATCTTTGACTTTCGCCAGCGACCGCTGAGTAACTAGTGACAGTATATTTAGACTTCATTGACGCATGTCGTGTTTTGTCTGCGACCGAGCGCGACACGGCTGGTGCTGACTCAGCGGCGCCTGCCGGGTGCTGCTGGACTATCCACTGCCGCTTCTCCACAAGGTCGATAATATCAAACTGATTCTACGGCTGGCAACATTTCAATTAATCCAGAAACATGGTTTAGATATGAAAGTTTGGGTTTTATAAAATCTGAGCTTTTGAGCGACCCTTGAATGGGTGAAACTGGGTTTTCAAGCTTAAAGCTATGATCGGTAGATATATGAAATTGCAGAACTTTCGTTTTGTTGTATGAAAGCACAGAGAAAACTGATTTTCTTCTTAATAGATTCCTGGCGTCGTTTTTGAAACCTATACAAATATTGCTTGTTAAAAAATATGAACATCTCTCAATATAACACGTAACCTATTGATTACGAAATATTCAGAAGTTTTTCTTTGAAATCAATATACAACAGAGCATAAAACATGTTTGTTTTTTCCTCAATGGCTAGACGCGGAGTTTCATAAATGCAATAATGTGCAACTTGCACTGATGTCTGATACCAATTTTGTAAATAATTTCTTATGCATTATTAAAGAAACGTGTAGCAAGTATGTAATAATGACAGGACTTGATCTAGTAATTAACTTTCGCTTATCTTATTATAATTATGAGTATAAATTGTATATCCCTACTAATATTATAAATGCGAAAGTAACTCTGTCTGTCTGTCTGTCTGTTCCGCTTTCACGCTAGAACTACTGAACCGATTTAAATGAAATTTGGTACAAAGATAGTCTGGAGCCTGAGAAAGGACATAGGCTACTTTTTAACCGACTGCAAAAAAGGAGGAGTTCCACGCGGACGAAGTCGCGGGCAGAAGCTAGTCTTTTATATAGTTGTTAAATTACAGTTATTATATTTCACAAAAGAACCTGAATAAGAAACGAGCCTAAAATTCGTTACATCAACAATGTCCCGTTACGTGTTTCGGAGAATGCGATGCGTAGAATGCGGAAAAATTGCAACAGCAAATAAATGTTTACAATGTATGTATATAAATAAGTCTACTTGTAGGAATAAGTTCGTGATTCTGCTCCTATATGTGCTTGATAATGATAACTTATTGCAAATGATACTATGTCCATGATAGAAAAAAACATGTTAACCGTGCTGAGATCTAACTATTAAACCCGAAAACTCATCTGCGAATATAATATGTGAAAATAGCTACTGGGCTGAAATACTTGCATCAGACAGGTGGGACAGTCGTTAGCGCACATAATGGTTCCAGCAGATCTGCTTGGATAATATAATAATAGTTGATGAGGTAACAGCCATTACGCGCAAGTCCGATCCTTATCGCAAGTTCGCTCTGAGAAACCCCAAAAGGGTAGTAACGAGGCCGTTCTCCTCGCTTGCCACGAGGCTCCAACAACCTCTAAAAATACCATAAGGAATTGCGCAAAAGGGCCCCCGTACAACCGGTTATTCTTGCCGAATACACGTGCCGACTCCGGTTAGCAAAATTATATGATTCACTTGAAATAGCACTATTTGGAGATATTACGCAGTTCCCGCGCGATATGTGTAATATTGTATCGGAACGATTCGAGTGGGAGCGCCTGATTGTGTGCTATCGACTGTTCTATTTTAGGAGTTAATTGCTCGATGATACAGATATAGACGAATAGAAATAGTCCAGGTTTGGTTTAGTTTTATAACACGACGCATTTGTAATCCGCCCACTTTGTGAGCTAATTTACTGTGAACTATTTTGAATATAATCATTTATGTAACACCAGCAAATGGTAAACTAATGTCTTTAGAAGTCAAATGTATTTTGTGCGAGACCAAATCATAAATAATGTCATCTTGTAGGTTCTCTCTTAAAGATAAAACAACACAACTTGTAAATAGGAAATTGTATATATAAGTAATCTGTGCATTAGCATATGAAAATCGTCATCCGTATTATTACTGTATTTGGTGCTAGTTACTAATGTTTATTCCTAATTTACTAAAGGTGTTATTCACAGCACAATGAACTCAAATTAATGACTTAATATTTATCGAGAAGGCAAAGCTTCCGATAACTCGTAACAGCTTTCTATTAAACTGTTTGGTATCAAATAAGCTTGTTTTGATACAATGCGTGTGCGGTGTCAACGGTGGACATTTTGGCAAGTTCCCGCGAGGTCGCGTGTGTCACCGGCGCCGGTTACGCACACAGTTAAAAATGATACCGTGATTCAACACCGACCCGACATCCAATACCCTAGGCTTCACTTATAATAACATTCGTTTTTGAATTCACAACGGATTTGATATGTGTTTTATTTTAGAACCGAAAGAAAGAAACGGGACCCTCTTAAGAGTCCGCTGTCCACTCATGAATCAGTTGATCTTTCAATGACGTATTGCTGTTGCCGCTATTACAACAAATACTAAACTAACAATAAAATAATTAGGTATTTAAGGGTGCTCCCATACCTACAACACAAATTTTTTGCTCGATATGTTACGGACTACCAAAAACTTCTTTTGGGAGTAAAATTTATTAAATTTTCTAAATTGGGTCAAATTGGCTACTCTGTGAACTATACTGTATTTGACAGAAGTAGATGACATTTAAACTAAACTTTGAAATATGCACCCACATTTTTAATTTATTTTACTGAAATTCACAAAGTTGACTGAATATGGTTTAAACTTGATTAGTGTGTTCTCGATGTTTTCAAAATGAGCATATCATAAGACAAGCGTGCTAATGAACCATGTTAGTAGTTCACTTCATCCCGGTCTGAATGGAACTGTATTAGTAATTCCACCCGGGACACGTCTAATATCCGAATATATTATGCTTCAAGAGTTTATTTGGTACTTTCAGTAGCTAAAATCTGTTTTTATTATTTACATGCCTCTCTTTTGCTGTGTTGGGGTGGTGCAGCCATTATATTTCATAATGACGATATCATTTTACCGAAAGCAGTTTTCCTTTAAAGGAAAACTATAAAGATGTAGACGATAATAGATATACAACAACACTGAGACAAGATCTTAATAAGTAATATTAGGTAGGTAGGAGCTTCACTCTATTAAAGAAAACAAATTTTCCTGGAGATGAAACCTAAATAGTTGATTCTTCGTCTTTATTGTATAGTATTATCAAAATATAATGCCTAATTGTTTTCAATAACGTATCAATATGCGAGTATTTTTAAAAGTTTAAAAGAAAACGTTGAATTAGTATATATATTTCTTTGCAAATCATACTAGAATAATAAAAATAAAGTCGTAAAACTTAACCTATAAATAATCTTGCAGCATCATCCAAGTATTTATATTTACGTCATTATCGAATAAAATTTCAATTCTGGTTTGACATGTTTTTGGACGATTTTATCAAAACAAATTATATATACCTTCTAAGCCCTAAATACAACTTAATAACATTATTAATAAGCCATTCATCTTGACTTTAAATTTGTGATGAGAAATAACATAAATACGATTAAGGTCAAGGCTTCTAATTCCGGCATATTTTTGAGCTAGATCAACTTTGGTTAAAATTTTGAGACATTTATTTTTAACTATTTACCCATGGCGCGTATGTGTTAGACCAACAATTTACTTGGCAATCAAATTATAGTATGATATTCCCTGTATCTAGGTTGCTTAATTTAATATATTTTTTTTTTTAAAAACAGTCAGGTAGACGGAGTTTCCCGCCTGAGTGGGGCTATTCCGTCATGCAAGCAGTTTCCCTAGAACTACGCAGTTTTTTCAAGTCTTAGCTAGCGGAAAATGAAGACACGTCGATTTCAATCAAATATGTGTTATTAGACCTTAGATATAAGATTTACAATAGGAGTTATCCGCAAACACAATTTTTTGGGGCTATTCCGGCATGTTTTGCCAATCAGATGAGCTCAACCTTTTAAAAATTTACTAATATATATATTTTTTATATAATAATATATTATTTCATAAAGTAAGAATTTATGCATTTTGCAGTCCGGAGTATTTTCGTACTACGTTCTATTGAATTACCTACTCATATATTTCGTCACAGCTAAGCTTATTATTGCCAGATTGACAAGTGTACCTATTTTAAAATGTAATACACGAAAAAAATGTTGACGATGTCTGGAATCGGGAAATACCGGCATATGACGGCTTTGCCCCTTAAAAAATAGACGGAATTTCCCACTTGACTATTTTGAAGTTGTTAATTTTTTATGGTGAATTACTAAAAACTATCGGAGTTTTACGCATCACGAACAGGCAGACACGTTTATACATATCATAGACCTTGTAATAATCATACATACAAGCCTAGAAGTATAACTATTTCATATTTATCATCGATCAAACTGCATAGTACTATACTCGCACTTCAACTTCGAAACGCAACTGAACTTTGAAAGCACATATTTTTCTTCGTTTATGGCATAGCGTTATGGGTGTTTTTTAGTTTGCATTAGAAAACCCTACTGCTTTACCAATTGAGCCGGCAGCGGCGAACTGTGCTTAGATTCGCCAAAAACGTGTATGTGACGGAATAGCCCCGTAGACGGAATTGGAAGCCTTGACCTTACATTTTTTTCACTTTTGACGTCCGAATACTTGATGACTGACATATCAATACAGCGCCAAACTATAAGTGTTAGAAACTTGAAATTTTGCACATGGATTCTTTTTACATGGTTGGGGAACATTATAAAAAGATTTTTGAAAATTCACCCCCTAAGGGTGTAAACGAATGTGCTCATCGTACTCAGACAAAGTCGCGGGCAGAAACTAATTCAGTATAATTGAGTGAAATCAGGAGATACTAAATTCGCAGAGCTTTACCTCTACAGAAGTGAAACTACAGGGCGGGGCAGTCATACTTCACTAATATTATAAATTAGAATGTTTGTTTGCTACGCTTTCACTCACAAGATTTATAGATTGCTTTTTATTCGGGCAAAACATAAGTGAAAACGTACATAACATATTTAAGAGTCCTGAGGGATAATTGAAATTAACAAAGCAATGCAAAACCACGCCAGTATATTATAATTAAAGTTATAAATTTTACAAGTGTGCATTTTCGTGTAAATCCAATTTGATACAATAGTGTATTGGATTTACAAATCCCAAAAAAACGGCCAAGTGCTAATCGTACTCGCGCAGGAAGGGATCCGTAGGTACCATCCTAACTTCCTAACTAATACCTATTATAAATGCGAAAGTAACTCTGTCTGTCTGTCTGTCTGTCTGTCTGTTACGCTTTCACTCTAAAACTACTGGACCGATTTATATGAAATTTGGTAAAAAGAAAGTCTGGAGCCTGAGAAAGAACATAGGCTACTTTTTAACCGACTGCAAAAAAGGAGGAGTTCTACGTGGACGAAGTCGCGGGCAGAAGCTAGTTATCTATAAAAACGGCAAAAAAAATATGTCAGTAGTATGGTAGCCCCCTTAAATATTTATTTCATTCGGCAACAGACATCATCTGTGAAAATTGCAACGTTATTAAATCAAAACACTGGATCTAATGTTAGTGTATTCGATTTACAAGGTTGCATCAGTCGTTAACGACAGTGCACCGCGTCATCCGCGTCACGCGTGACGTGTGCGTGACGACTGACGACTTTTCTATATTTGATTCGGTATTTTAGTAATAAGATAGTTTATATAAACCTTTATTTGTTAAGGTGCATCCATATCACATATAGTACTTAGAAAGTAAAATCAGATATCATAAAAGATAATTTTGGACTGCTTGGCTTTTGTACGATTAAATAAGAAAAGTACAATCCATGTCTTATGAAAAAAAAAACAGCAAAAATTTTAACAACTGGTTAACATTGAGAGGGCAAATCTTATTTCTCTTGTTATGTAATAATTATAATTGCTATAGTTTTTATTTTTTAAATTATTTTGTTTGAGATAAAGTTTCAGTTTTTAAGTATTAGGTATTTATACATTCTAAAGTCATAATCAGCTTGGGTAATTAAATATACAATTACTTACATATAGATCACTTTAGATGTATACCTATATGTTAGTATTACCTACACTTGTTATTTTTCTGTCAAAAAAAACCACTACCGTCTGTGTCTGATCTACCTGTAGAGTAACCATGTATCAATATTTATTTATACACATGATTGATTTAAACACACTAATGATAAATTATAATATTTGTAAATAATATTTATTCAATTAAGATCTGTTTCGAGATATGTTGAAACGCCGAAAGCAGTTCAGAGTAGAAAAACTCTGAACTATAATTAATATATTAGCTAATATTAAGTAATTATTCTTTATTTCAAATAAAACGGTTTTGCAAATTCTAATACATTATTACTTTATTAGGTTATGAGACAAACCTTATCTATTTACGACACGATTATCAGCATTTTTGCTACAATTACTGTTTATTAAATTGCAGTGATTTATACTTTACTTAAAAGCTTTTGTCGTTATGTAATAAATGATAATGATTTCATTTGCAATTTATATGTGCCGTGTGGCGGCCCTCGTGCCGTGCGACCGACGCAAGCGCATAATAAGTGTTTACGAATGTGTTTTCGGTCTAGTTTTTGCCTGACTACTTCGCAATCCACCTCAGATCTTTTTGTACACATTTTCCTGTTGTATTTAATTATATTCGGCTACGCATTGCACCGTGCTCGGTGGCACGTAACCGGCTCGAGGCTTTGAAGGTGACGTAGTTACTTATGTTTCTTACAGTAATGCCTCCCAAATTTAACAAGGCTTCTGTCGCTGTCAGCGTCAACTTTTATATCTTTGAGCTAAAAAAATCTATAAATAAGTCTCAATTTTGAGAGGCCATTCTTGTGACGCCCGTGTTATTGACCTTGTGACCTGAAATAAGGTAAACACAAAGTCGTCACTAAATAACGAAGTTTGTTGTGTTCGCGATCCGTGCTTACACCAGATGAGAGTTCTTAGAAGTGCATTTTAAGAAGGAGGTTGGCAAAGCGGTCCTGTCGCGGTTCTTGCCAAGTCTTACTGACAAAAGTAGTCCTGTCTGCGTCATGCCGTCATCACTCGTCGAGACGCTGACGACTTCAGCTTTGTTTTCACTACCCTATAATTATAGGTGGCGATGAAAAGTGTACCTACTTCAGCTTACCAAAGCGTCCTTTATATGTTATTTTGGCAGCTCCGTGTCGTCTTCGTCGCCACTCAGTCTCTTTTGTTATTTATGATTTTAAGAATAACGCGACGTCCCTTGCACATTCATTAGACACCATCGAAATCCTGATGTCGGTAATCAGATATAGATAGACAGGAGTTTTCAGTGACCGCGAGTCCGGATAAGCCGGGTGTATTTCCGTCGCCTCGCGTATGATTTCCGTTGTCAGTAAATAAACAAACGGATTCGCCAGCAGTTCAGCGGCTGAATCGGCGGTCAGCGCTGGCGGCGGAGGACGCTGCGCGTGCGTCACGGCGCGGCGACGGCGGCGGGCCGCGGGCGAGGCGGCGGCGCGCGGGCAGTCCGCGCTCGACCGCCGACGGAGACACAGCCGCACGCCGCGACGCACGCGACCTCATCGAGTCCGCGATCACGCAGTGCCAGTGCCACATGAGATGCTCGCGTCACACGCAGTGGATCCTGTTTGTGTTCTAGTTCCGTACAGTGTTTAAAGTGGATTCCGGAGGACTGTACCCGGCCGTGGAGCACGCGAGGCGGCTCGAGCGCTCCCAGGCCATGTATGTCATAAATTTAGGTGAGTCCGCAATCCTCGTCGTGATCGATCCACATTCTTCCGATGCGCGGTCCTATAATTGTAACTAGACGGAACCGGTCCTCGCTCGGTTAAATAGGCCCCATCCGTCCGGGCGCTCGCATTGTCGTCGATCGCGGCTCGAACGCCGGTGGGCATAGTTTTTGTCGCGGTATGCAAATTTTTGCGAGGCCTCAGTCCGGGCTTTCACTTCGATCGCATTTCGGACCGGCCCCGGCCCGGCCCCGGCCCGGCTGCGCCCCGAGCGACTCCTAGGCATTATCGCGAGAAGCGAGAAGCCCGTTTAACTCGGCTGCACAAACGGCTCGCCGATCATGATTCCGTTTTAATTTGTCTTATTCATAGCGAGGTATCTGTGTATGTACGCATGTTTTTATTACAGTTCACTTACGACTGTGTGGGCGTGTGTTGGTGTTTGCGCTATCTGTTGCTATTTTGGTCCGGCGCGTGTGTGCGTGCGCGGCGTGTGCGCACGCGGCGCGGGTGTGTGCGTCTCGTATCCGCGTTCACTGTTATCATGTCTTGCTCGACGCGACCATTGCGAATTACGTGATGCTCTGTCACGACGCGAGCACATCTCCGCCGATACATTCTACTTGGGAACATAGGTACTTGCGTATACAGTTATTCCAGAAATTCAAGATCCCGATAATGCTGATATCGTTGAAAACCCCTGTAGTTATTTATAATTAAAGTAACAATTAGATAAGTGAGTAGTTTCCGAAAAACTCTATGAAAATGCTAAATCTGATCCTGTGATTATTATGAAATGATGTTGATACCGCAGTAGCCCGTTGTCATCGAGTCATCGGGGAGGGCGCGCGGCTGATAGGTAAATCAGTGTTTTGGTCGCGCGCGGGCCGGCAGATGCAGGTTGCAACAACCGATGCAAGTCTATGATAACACTGATGCAACTTTTTATTTTTATTAAAAAAAAGTGTACATGAATCAAAACTAAAGCGTTGTCTTAATTATGCTATAAATCATATTTTCCACCTACTTTCCTATAAGTATTTACTTAAGTACCTATTTCCTTACTGTCTCATCTGTGAAAATATATAAAATTTAAAATATCCTGCGATATCCATACTTTTTTTGACATGAAAAGGTGCAACTTGAAATTTCCACAGCATTTCATCAGTTGGGTCCATAGATTATTCACAAACTTAGCGAAGATGAAAGATCAACTTGCATAAACCTAGTGACAAACAGGTTGTTTCTTAGTAATAATTAATAATAAAAGCAAAACAATTCCACTGTGCAAAGTGTTTGTTTGTTATTTTGTTCGTGCTCGAGGCAGGTCACGGGGGTCGCCAGGGCCGCCGGCGCGGGCGCACCTCATTCACTGATTGTGGAAAATCTGAAGAAAAAAAGTTCAAAAAAAATACATGAAAATTCTTGTTATCGTTATATATAGTTGTTGAAACATACCTACCTGTTTGTATGATCAGATGTTTTTCTGTGATAATAATTTCCTTGTAATTAGGTATAGGTAATGAAAAAGTATTTTCTTGAAAATAATTCTGAATTTCGTCAAGTAACCAAGGTAGGTATACGTACCTAGGTATATAAGATAACCTGGTACCTACCTGCTCATCAAAAAATACTTTCTGCTGAGTTTCTTGCGTTGTTTCTCCTAGGCGATATCTACTAGTCTTTTCGAAGTGCTTGTAAACTCAAAACATTCTGTGAATTAGTTTCTAATATAGGTTACATATACAAATAAAGGATCGAGTATAGAATAAGTAATATATTATGGTACATACTCTTATAAAATGAAGTAGATTCTATAAAAGCATGCCTTTAATATAGTGCACTTGTGTACACAAAATGTCAGTAGGTAACTGAAGACATGCGCACAAGTATGCAAAATGTGTTTTTTAACCATAATGCATTGTATATACACCTATATACAATTGAGACGGGTTGAACGAACAGCTAAGAAACCGACCTCGCCTCATTATCACCCTTGTAACATTGAGCCACAAACTCTTTAAAAATAAACAACAACTTGGACTATTAGCTGTTAAGTAAGCAGTTTCGTCATAAATAAACTAATGGACATTATCAAAGTCAAAGAAAATCAGGTCAGAGTGACACGTCATGCGACATAGTGTTTTTTAATAACAGGTACTTATACACTTTCAAATGAATCAAAAAACAGGAACCAACTTAATTTATAAACTGACTGTTTGTATAGATTATTAATACGAGCGAATATATAATACCTAAAGTAGGTACTTAAAATGTTGGAATGAAACAACTATTAACGGATTTAACTCGCGTATTTTTATTTTATTTTATTAGCTGACGTTTCGGATTCTTTACAGTTTCCATAATCGTAGCACGACTGAGCTGACAATAGTCTAACGCTAAAGTCAAATAAAATAAAAATACGCGAGTTAAATCCGTTAATAGTTGTTTCATTCCAATGTGTAATAACCGCGAAGGCATCAGAAATTAGTACTTAAAATGGTTAAAATGAACTCTTTTCCACTCGCCGTAGTTGGGTAAAGAAGTGAAAACACTAAAATGTCCAAACGCGACCTGAATGCATCAGTGCTAAAACATAATCCAAACTCTCTCTTAATTATGTATTACTTATCTTAGACAGTTACTTTTTAATTGCTAACTGGAATCCGATCTATACATCTAGATAAGCACCAGAGAAAATGCAAATGATAGATAATTAACAAAATTTGTAAACAAGTTGTCACACAATGATATAATCAAAGAAAACAACACTAAACTTTGGACTTGATTGTAAAACGATCAAGTTAAAGTTAAACACAACACTGCTCCTTACTATAATATACTTAGTTTATATTATTATGGCCATTACATGTTTTATTGGTACTTGCTTCAAATGGTTACCGCAAATCTCAAAAATAGGATATAAAATAATGTTTACTATTATATATTTATTTTATATCCTATTTTTGAGATTTATACTTAGTCGACAATATCAAATCGAAAAGAGTGATCCTCTTGGGGAAATCAAATGTAACATTTTGTTAATTAGTGTGTTTATCACATTATCAACCGTTCCTACCAGAATCTAGGTCCACAACCTCGGTAGTCTCAGACTCGAACCACTGGAATAACTGGCCGTCAATAACTCTTAAGTTGTAAAGCGAAGTACAGTTAATAACATGCGCGTGCGTCGGATTCTCGGGAGTATAACCCGGTCCCGTAGTTCTGCGCAGACTCGCCGGCGGCGGCCGCTGACCTCCGCGTTACAGCATCCATCTCACAGCTCTTAAACATACGAGGACCTACTATCCTTTTTAACTGTGACAGCAGTTATATGGTTGACACGCTGTGGTTAACATTTCATTCCATTTTAAATGTCGTAATTAAATTATTTACCTGTCTGAATGGAAATTTGTAAATGGTGCAACGTCATTCGTGTTTGCTCGCTTTAAAGTGTTCGATGCTCAAATTACAGCTTCGTTTGCATTTCGTGTAATATTATAAGTTATATTATAACAGCCTTAATGTACTGGTATTTGACTATTTTCTACATTTATTTATTACATGACGACAAACATTGTTCTACCAAGCAACTCCACGCTGTTTGTTCAGCTGAAACCCTTTGACTTTCATATACGTGACACTTAACTTGATCACTGGGTGCAATATTGTTTGTGAGCTCGAGGAATAAATTTGCGTCTTTCGGTGGATTGCAAATATATTTTTTCGTGTTACGTCATGATGGTGCTGCGAATGACGCACGCGGATCGCATTCGCGACCGAAATAAATGGCCGACCAGTCTAGACGGAGAAATTCATTGTTTTTAAAAACTGAAGGACAATGTCTACCATGATTTGTTTAAATATGGAACACGGAAACACTTGCCGGTGTTTCGAAATCACCTTGACTACTTTTCGTTCAAGAGGTGCGTCGCCAAAAAAACATTATTTTAATTACGTCACGTTTCGTTTTCTTTTGTCAATAAAGCTCAAAATGATAACGATAAACGCATCAGAGATCATTTCTTGTTTGATGATATAAAAACGTTTTCAATATTTATTGCTCTAACACAAGCCCATTGTATGTCTATACTAATAATTGTTGAAATTTACTCAAAATAAAATATGCCTCTAGTTAGTAACCATTTATTTGCATCTATGTTAAAAAACGTTTGTATTATCTGTGGTAATAAATTCAGTTCGTTCTATTCTTCCGTTGAAATAAGCACGCATTTTCATTTCGTAATTTAGTAAAACCTAAATTATAACAGGTTATGGGCCCAGGCCGTCCTGGATCTTTCAACTAGTTTCTCGCGACAGTGAATTATCTGGACTTGTGATATTCGTCGCAGTACGAGAACAGTTAGTTGTGTTGTGTTGTGCAGTTATTTTGTATAATGGCGAACTATATAGTAAATGTACCCAAACTAAAGGGACGCGAAAACTACAGTGACTGGTGTTTTGCGGTAGAAAGCTTTTTAGTGTTAGAAGGCATGCTAAAATGCATAAAGCCAGAACCCGGTCAAGAGAAAATTGTAGTAACCGAAACGGACGACGCCATGACCAGAGCAAAATTGGTTCTAACGATAGACAGATCCATTTATGTGCACGTTAGAGAAACCAAATCTACTAAGGAGATGTGGGATAAATTGAAGTCCTTGTATGATGATTCCGGGTTTACAAGAAAAATAAGTTTATTGAGAAACCTAATATCCATACGACTAGAAAATTGTACTTCAATGGATTCTATGTGACTCAGGTAGTAGAAACGGGTCAGAAATTGGCGCGAACGGGTTTTAATATTAATGATGAATGGATTGGATCATTGTTGTTGGCTGGGCTAACAGAAAAATTCTCGCCAATGATTATGGCCATCGAACATTCTGGAATAAGTATTAAAACGGACGCCATTAAAACCAAGTTATTGGATATGGAAGGAGAAATGACCGGAAGTGATAGTACAGCTTTTGGCGCGTTTCAAAACAAGTACCAATCGAGCCAACATAAGAAACCAATAGACAAGAACAACTCGCAAAAAGATGGCGGTCATGGCGGACAGCAATTTAAAACAAAAGTCATTAAATGTTTCAAATGCAAAAAATTAGGCCATTACCGCAATCAGTGTCCAAATATTATTTCTAAAGAAAAGGAATTGGACACGAAGCAAACGAATGCATTTAGTGCTGTGTTTCTTAGTGGTGTTTACAGTAAAATGGACTGGTATGTTGACTCGGAGCGAGCGTACATTTGACAACAAATAAACATTGGATCAAGAATCCGTCTTATGATCAGTGCCTGAAGGAAATAGTAGTTGCGAACGAGAATAAAGTGCCCGTTATGTGTTCTGGTAACGTGCAGATTACTACTTGTACTGATGAAAACAATTTTGATGTGACAGTTGAAGAGGTTATGTGTGTTCCGAATCTTACAACGAACCTACTCTCTGTGAGTCAACTTATAAACAAAGGAAACAAAGTTGTATTCGAAACTGATCGTTGTTGTATTTATAACCAAAAGGGAATTCTGGTAGCGACTGCTACTTTAGTCAATGGGGTGTACAAGTTAAATACACCAGTTCACCTGTCAGCTGCAGCGGTGGTGTCTGATGAGACATGGCATCGCAGACTTGGCCATGTAAATAAAAATTACTTGCATAAGATGCAGAATGCTGTCGAAGGTATTTCCATTGATAAGAAGGCAGATGTGGGTAAAACTTCCTGTGTTACCTGTTGTGAAGGAAAGCAGAGTCGCTTGCCATTCCCAAGCAGTGGTAATAGAAGTGCTCAACCACTTGATATTGTTCATACGGATGTGTGTGGACCAATGGAGACTGTTTCACTAGGAGGAACAAGGTATTTCATATTGTTTATCGATGATTTTAGCCGCATGACTTATGTATATTTCATGAAAAATAAGAGTGAGGCCTTTGAGTGTTTTAAGAATTATACAGCCCGAGTAGAGAACTTACATGATAGAAAAATCAAAGTACTACGTAGTGATAATGGCTGTGAATTTTGTAGTAAGGATTTTGAAAGCTTTTTAACACAAAAAGGTATAATACACCAGAAGTCAAATCCTTATACACCTCAACAGAATGGATTGTCTGAAAGAATGAACCGCACCATTGTTGAAAAGGCCCGGTGTTTATTATTTGATGCTGATTTAAAGAAAGAGTTGTGGGCAGAGGCGACTAACACTGCTGTTTATTTACAGAACCGGACAGTATCAGCTGGATTAGATTACAAACACCTTATGAATTGTGGACTAATACTAAACCCGATATTAGTCATCTTAGAATGTTTGGTAGTACAGTAATGAAACATGTGCCAAAAAGAATTAAGAAAGAAATGGGATAAAAAGTCAGAAGAGTGTATTCTAGTGGGTTATGCTGAAGATGTAAAGGGGTATAGAATTTATAATCCCACCACTGAAATAGTTACAACAAGCCGAGATGTTATAATTATTGAAAAGGACTCAGATTTCAGACGTGTAACAGTCAGTGATAAAAGTTCAGAAACTCACATATGTGAGGAACAGAGTTTGGATTCAGTGGGGGATAATAGTCAGTCAGATGATTCATTTATTTCTGTAGATAATTCTAATGATTCTACATATGTACCAAGTGAAAATGAAAAGTCAGATAGTTCAACTGGTAGTGTGATAGAGAGGAGGCCTACTAGAGAAAGACGTCAACCAGAAAGGTATGGATTCTCAAACTTGTGCTCTGAGAGTTCGGTCTTAGATGTGGGTGAAATATCCTTAGAAGATGCTATACAGGGTCCAGAGAGTGAGCATTGGATTAAAGCTATTCGAGAAGAAATACAGTGTTTTTATGACAATGACGCTTGGGAACTAACAGATGTCCCTAAAGGTGCTACCATAGTGAAGTGTAAGTGGGTGATGAAAAAGAAAAGTGATGGTGATAACAACATTACTTATCGTGCCAGGTTAGTTGCGAAAGGTTATAGTCAAAAAAGTGGTATTGATTATAATGAAACTTTCTCTCCTGTTGTTAGGCATTCTACTTTACGCTTATTGTTTGCTTTAGCCGTGCAATTAGATCTAAATACTGCTCATTTAGATGTAAAAACTGCTTTTCTTAATGGAGAATTGGATGAAACCATATATATGCAATTGCCAGATTGTTTTGAGTGTTCTGATAATGAGAAATGTAAGGTTTTGAAACTTAAAAAGGCAATATATGGTCTCAAACAATCCTCTAGAGCATGGCATAAGAAAGTTGATAGCACCATGTTAGTCAATGGTTATAAAAGTCCAAATTAGAGCCCTGTTTATATACAAAATTTGTAAATGGGCTCAGAACAATTATAACTTTATATGTGGACGATTTTTTCATTTTTTCTAATGATGAAAAAGAAATGAAAAATGTAAAGGAGATTTTAAGTAGTCAATTTAAAATTAAAGATTTAGGGCCAATTAAACAATGCCTTGGTATGTCTGTAAACATTGATAAAGAAAATAATGTTATCACACTTAGTCAAGAGAAATATATTGATCAGTTATTGTGTAAATTCAATATGACTGAATGTAAGAATGTTGCTACACCCATGGAGGTCAAATTAAATGTAGTGAAAAGTAAAAATGTAAAAAGTAATAATCCATATCAACAGCTTATTGGCAGTCTGATGTATTTAGCCATACTTACCAGGCCAGACATATCATATGCTGTAGGATATCTCAGTCAGTTTAATAATTGTCATAGTAATGAACATTGGTTGTATGCAAAAAGAATTTTGAAATATTTAAAAGGTACCAAAATGATTGGTCTAAAATATTGTAAGAATGGAAATGTTAATATTGAAGGTTATTGTGATGCTGATTGGGCAAATAATACAACAGATAGAAGGTCATATACCGGCTTTTGTTTTGTATTATCAGGAGCTGTTATTTCATGGGGTTGTAAAAAACAAAGAACTGTAGCTCTTTCCAGTACAGAAGCCGAGTACATGGCAATCACAGAGGGTTGTAGAGAAGCAGTATATATTTTAAATTTACAGAATGAGATAACTGGATTAATGTATACAATTAGTTTGTATAATGATAATCAAAGTGCTAACAAATTGTCAGAAAATTCTGTGTTTCATAGTAGAACCAAACATATAGATGTTCGGTATCATTATTGTAGAGAGGTAATATCTAATAAAATTGTTAAAATTTATTATTTGCCTACAGGAGATATGCCAGCAGACATATTGACAAAGAGTTTGAATTCAGTCAAACATCACAAATTTGTTAAAATGTTAGGTGTTGTAAATGTAGAAATTTAATATGTTTTTTATGTACATATTTTGAGAGTGGGGGTGTTGAAATTTACTCAAAATAAAATATGCCTCTAGTTAGTAACCATTTATTTGCATCTATGTTAAAAAACGTTTGTATTA
Source organism: Polylopha cassiicola (assembly GCA_038024825.1). Taxonomy (NCBI): domain Eukaryota; kingdom Metazoa; phylum Arthropoda; class Insecta; order Lepidoptera; family Tortricidae; genus Polylopha; species Polylopha cassiicola. Next base: position 11,483,282 of record CP149057.1, read on the forward strand.
TCTGTGGTAATAAATTCAGTTCGTTCTATTCTTCCGTTGAAATAAGCACGCACTTTCATTTCGTAATTTAGTAAAACCTAAATTATAACAATAATAATATAATAATAATAATAATAATATAATATTATAAAGAGGAAAGATTTGTATTTTTGTATGTTTGTAATGAATAGGCTCCGAAACTACTGGACCGATTTCAAAAATTCTTTCACCTTTGGAAAGCTACATTATCCCCGAGTAACATAGGCTATATATTATCACGCTAGGTCTTATAGTTGCGGAGCAGTAACCGAAAATGTTTCAAAAACGGGGGAAAAGTATCGTTTCTGAGGCCTTAAAAAAAATCTTAAGTCCCCCCGTGCGAAGCCGGGACGGGCCGCTAGTAATATTATAAAGAGGAAAGATTTGTACCTATTTTTGTATGTTTGTAATGAATAGGCTCAAAAAGTGCTGGGCCGATTTAAAAAAATCTTTCACCGATAGAATGCTACATTCTTCCAATTTGACATAGGCTACATTTCATTTTGAAAAAAATTAGGGATCCTTGGTAAAATTTGAACAATGTAACCAAAGGTGTAGAAAAATGATAGGCTATAAAAAAAAGGGATCCGGGCGACGCCGGGGCGGGCCGCTAGTAGTTAATAAGTTAACAAGTCCTACCGGTTACAGTGGACTAATATGTTACACGAGCCCTATTTCCTAAGGCCCATTCACGAGCAGTTCCTCAGACGCTTCGAGTGACCGCAATGACGTCAATCGCATCTTTATTGTTAGCCGCAACATCGCCTCAGCTCTTACCTACTCAAATAAGGAAAACCTATTTGTATATGCAATTAATCCAATTAAATGTACAGTAATTGACCATGTTGTTCACTAAGAATTGTCCTGTCACGCTTGAAGATTTCGTCTATTTACGTAGATTTATTTCCTTGTAAGTAAAATACAAAAACTGCAACCTTGTCACTGTTTAACCATTCAACTGAAGATTTCCGCGTCTCCTACTTCCGGTACAGGTCTGACATTTTCTATTGAAGCAAATATGTAATTGAAGAAGAAAGATTTCTGCTGTAGCTTTAAATATCTAAAGCAATCGATTATTTTACAATTCGTATTGGTCACCTATTGTGACAAAATCCTTGAACGTATCACATTTGTCGAAAGTATATTCCAATGCAATTGTATTCAATTATTATTTTCCTTACAACTAATCATATTTGCCCCATTGCCTACGTCAATGAAACATTAATTAGTGCAATTTAATGTCATCTTATTCATATATATTATAATTCAATTCCTTTTATATTTTCAAATACCTACATAATAGTTCATTGTAAAATTTCATAAAGTCATCGTATTGAAAAGGTCAGGATCTATAAAGATGTTCGGCGAATGCGTGGGCGCAAGTGAGTAACATTTACGATCCATCGGGGCTGTTCTGGATCTGAACGAGTCTGCTGGTGCGACCTTTGCCGGCGCGTGGGCACTAATTGTCTCACTAGTTACGGTATTTTCTACTTCTACCAACGAAAGCCCAGTAATACTAGTAATGTGCGGTATCTCAATCAAAGAGCTATTAATATTATAAACGTATAAGCAACCAAGAATAGAAACTCCCACACTTTTATACTGATCGCTCAATACGTAATACAAACAAAACACACTAAAACATCGTAAGTTTTTGTAAACTTGATTTTTATAAACACTGCAACATCCATGTGTCTCAAGTCCAAGTGTATTTAGAAAAAAAATCGCTGTTGTCGATACAAATACCTAACGCGTTGATTTCAAAGAATGATGATGTGTTTTTTATTACTTAGAAACTTATTAAGTATCTACATAGATTTATCTCCACATCGGTAAGTTTAATGGGTAGGTAAGTAAATATTTTCCCATACCTATTCTCTTATCAAGACTTTAGGTATATATCTTTGCCAAAATTTTCATTCAGAGAGATGGCGTCACTTCCCGTTTCGCCTCAAACAAATGTTTGTGATCTGGTTCGGAGAGCGAGCACGCGCGCCTGCCATGCAACACTTCGCACACTCTAGACGTTTTGTTATTTTTATCAGATTGTAGCGGGCTAACCTCGAGAGCCCAACTGCATTTCCATACGTCCACATCACCGTCGATCACATGCATTTCATTACCACTTCAGGAGCATCTCATCCTGCACCTCTCCTGAAAATCACGAGACCTTTAACATTCCATAACCCATCGAAACATGATCATCAATCTTTAAACGCCTGCACTCACTTCATTTGCACTGAAAATAACTTGACACCTTCACTGCACGCACTCATATCATTTTTCCAATGCACTGCTGCACTTTTCTCGTTAAATTAATTCATTTTTCACGCATTTTAGCACATTTGGCCATATTTTGACATCATTTTCTTGTTTGTTTACACCCGTTCCCATGACAAAATTCACATGCCAAATTCAAAAGTATAACCCGTCTCACTCTACACCCTATATAAGCCCATACAAATCGTTCACCTCATTCATTTCGACGGCAGCTGAGCCTAGTTCAGCACCCGAAATTAAAGGCCTTGTCCGGGGCCAGCTCGCCCCGGACTCTACAGGTCCAAAGTCAAAGTTGACCACCTTTAGACCTCGCGTGTGTCCTATCTCTGAAGACCTACAAGAAGAAACTAAATCTAAACCTTAACCTAAAACTAAAAGTTCTCAAAGTCACCGCGCACATCTTCATCTTCACTATCGTCAACCTTCAACCGTCACTACCTGAGGGGCTGCACCTACCTGCTGCACCTACCTGCTGCCCAGCGCTTCATCTACCTGCGGCTGCAGCGGAGCTCGACCCGGGCCCTTCCAGTCCGCCCGGCTATCCTAATTGCCGAGGCGGCGGGCCTGGAACGCCGACGACCCGAGCCCTGCCTCCTGCTGACTACGCCGAGCCACCTCTTCAACGCTCATCCCTCTCATTCACTCATACCTTCATCTACCCACTGCACACACATACACCAACATCTTCATTGTAAATATTCTTATAATTTAATTGTTAATATTTTATATCAACCTTGTACATACTTATATTCCTATTGTAATAAACCCTTTGGCTGCATATTTTGGTTATTATCATTAATTCCTTTATTCAACTGCCGCTTCACGACAAGATGTCTTATCTACAAGGACATATCAAAAGAGGTGTAACTAATTACCGATACATCTGATTCATTTTAATTTTAGTGTTGATTACTAAATTCATTAATACTGGTGTACACTCATCACTTGTCATAAATAATGCACACAGAACTTTATTTGTCTGTTGTCTCACGAGTGTCAACGGTGTATTGATATCTTCAATTAGTTCGTATTTATTACCAAATTCTAAATATAGTTTGACGACAATATAATATGTCCTGCCCATTAAGAGTTTCCCAACCGAGTGCGGCTTTAGGTCACATGTAGTTATAGACAACGGCGACGACGAGACGCAATAAACTTTATAACGACCCTTCTGTTTTGTGTTTGTGAAACAATGGAATGTAGATTAAACCTAAATATGTTTAGTTAGCAGCCTCCGTGTATTAGCGTATTAACCGTAGATCTACGATTACGAAATTATCATAAAATTATCTGCACGATTGTTTTCAACATTTCATAATCTGTTATTACACATACAAGTAATCGTGACTGTCTGAAGATACTACGCGTTATGAAAATTCATCTAAGCAGTTAAATTGGAGATAATTTAGTAGAGGTCACAGTCCCATTTATAGAAGTCGGACAATTGCGCCCGCGCACATCTCACAATGCCGTCGACAGGAAGCTGCGATGCCATCAGCCGATGATCCTCTGCACCACCACCTGCCGGCTCAGTTGGGCGCTAACTGGTTGCTGGCAGCCCGACACTGGCGGCAATTGACCAACATTGGACCAAGCATTTGCGTCACGTAGGATGATCCCGCTCAATCAGCCATAAAGGTTAATCATAGGAGGAAGCCGGGACCTTAGGTTACATAATGCGACGCAGACATTTTACACCGTGGTAATTCAACAACCGTTTTCAAACTAGAAGGAAGGATGTAAATATACAGTGAAACCCATTATAGTGGTGTAATGGTCAGTTAATCAAGTATGAAACTGCTAGTATCAACATGCAGTATTAATGCACTAATGGAAGATTTTGCGCTCGATTCTAAATTGATCGCAATTGATAGCTCTCAATTCTGCAGCTGGTTTCGAGTGTTGAAGACTATTCAGAAGCATTACAATTCAACGCTCTATGAATATTTAAGTGAGTTTTGTATCGTATGCAGGCTAGATAGGTTGTTATTGACGTGACTGTTCTGTATCTAGGTTTATGGCGCGGAATCTTCCTTCACGTCAATATCCAATGACAATGAAATTAGTTACTATTACTGTATGTGTATTTGCCAGAAGGCAATCTTGTGTCTGTTTTGATATTATGAGTTAAAGATGATTACGTTATTTTTCCATCGATACTACCAAGCCATATGGGATCTTAGGTAACAAGCAATTGTTATTTAGCGTAGTTCTATTACATTCTTGCCGTAGCAAAATTAACATTGTCTTTGTGTAAAAAAGTATTCTATGGCGTATTCGGTTCATTAGTATGAAGGTATATCATTCGTGGAATAAAACTAAAGGCCGAATTCATTAGACGCAGTCTTTTGGCCCTTGGTTTCTTGCAAAGCAGACCAGCTGAAGTGGACAGTCGTCGCATCCGCGTGTTATTCCTGGCGATTGTATGATTGACCCGTTTGGGGCGCCTTGACCGACTGCGAACGTTTCATAATGCGCGTGCGCAGCGAGCGGTCTGGATCTGTCAGATTATGATGTTTGTTTTGATCACGTCGTGCTTCATTGAATGGCCGTTCAAGCTTAATTTATTTGTATTATTCTTTGTCAAATTAATGAAAATGCTCCGTTTCGGACACCAATAACTTCCTGATTTTGTCTAACGCAATATTATGAAGGTATCATCATCATCATATTATGCATATTATGAAACTTCTAGGTGTGGGTCAGTTGTCACGCGACGACGTCTTGTCGAGCTCTAAGCGCTGCATGTCGACACAACAGGTGCTCTTGACTGCTTGACCTTAAACTTACGACTTGGTTACGTGATTTCTGCGTACGAATCGTTTTCCGAACTTACATTACTGTGGTCCCAAATTTCTTAAGTATAAAAAGTTTTCAGTGGCTCAGTAGAAATTGTACGGTTGTAAATTGCAAATACGTGGGCTGGGCGGAAGTTTTGGAGCGTGGTCGGATGTGACGCACTGACCCTTCGACTTGGGAAAATATTGGCTTCATGCTAAACTCAAAGTTTGACAATATTTGGTAACGCTTATTACGTCAGAATACAATGATCTTATGGACCAGTTTACTAATTGTTTTCTTAGTTTCCTCACTTTAACTTTGACATTGGCAAAATTTGAGACTCTCCGTGAAAATCCCTCATCACGTCATAAGGACGTCGTAAATAACCTAAACGATAATGTACTTAATGCACATTTAACTTTAACTATTAAAAAAGACGAAACATCAAATAATTTCAGATGCATACCTTATATGTATAAGAATAAAGATCACAAGGTACTATAAATTTGATTATGATTTCCTAAGTGAAGTTTTTGTTGTAAGATGTTTTTTCCTTCGCGTCGTCGTGAGCAATTTTTTGTTGTGATATCGTTAATCATTAAGCAAATGTCAGATACTTGGGAATGAGGAAAGTATTCGTAGATTGTGGAAATGCTCGTAAATCTGGTTATATGGATGTAATCTGGCTCGTGTGCGATCTGATAACCGTGTTTGCGAGGGAATATCCTTTACTTCTCTTGTTGGCTGTTTGTTGACTATAATTTATAGGAGACGAAGAATAACTGTTTAGTTTGTAACCCAAATAGAAAGTTTCTTAACTTGTACGATAAATTGGACTTTGTTACCTACACGAAGCTACTGGCTGGAAGTTATTTTAAGTATTAACTTAAAGGTCTTCTATTATTTTCTATTCCTCTTATCCTTTATGCGTAGTCGTAGCAGTCCTCAGTTATTATTAACTCATCTGTAGTACAAATTAGGTTCACATTTTATTTTTAAACATCAAAAGAAGCGCAATATCGCGCTCGTTTTAAAATAGACCATCTACTTTTGTCCAAATATACCCCTGTCCCAAAGATGGCGTTCCTGTCTGTCAGTGTGTCTATAAGTACCCGCTATTCTGGGGATGCTAAAACCGGCTTGGTATTATTGGAGCCCTACGCGGACTCCGCTCACACCTGATTGGCCACCGGCCAGCCAGCACGCTGCCAGGACTTGTGCTGATAAAGTCAAATATTCATTATTGAAGCATAACCAGACTTATTAACTTACCTGGAATAAATAAAATGACAGAGTCCCGAGTGCCATAGACATTGGCAGAATACATACAAGATTGCGATTCGCATCATTTGAAAATAATCAACTATTTGTGGCAAAGCAGCAGAAATATTTCTACAAAGGAAAATCAAGTAATTCTAGGTCAGTGATGTGAATGAAGAGTCACACGCAACGCAATATAAAGCAATATTGCTCAATGAATGTCATCGTGAGTCGCAGGGTCTCATGACTTGAATTATTTCCACAGTCGTCACGTGGGGATGCCGCGCTCCAGTAAGGCAATAGAGTCGAATTAATAGGTGAATCACAGTGCATAAGAGGTGAAGTCTTAAGATATTGGACGGACAATAGCTTAAACTCGACGGAAGAATTCGTAATAAGACGACAATGTACGATTAATACAAACAAAGATCTTATCTTATTCACTCTAGCACACGGGTGGGTGTATACAGAACAGAGGGGTATGAATTACTGGCATAAAAAAAACTCTCAGTAACTGTTCGGTTCAGACAACAGTCATAGAGCAATCTAAGTACGGCGTATTTTTCAAACATTACAGTCATGTTTAATAAGTTATACCTATCTTGAAAATAGACGCAGATGTAGAAACAGGATTCTACAATGGATTATTGTCTATTCTCCGCCGGGTCCAGTTTGTCTCTGGCCAGCGTTGCTGATTGCATCAGATTCACGCCGCGCGTGGCGCTCGGATGTCAACTAGCGGTTATTTATATTTTCACTCAGTTTTCGCTCAAGGTCTTGGTCGCGGCTCTCACTTGCCTCAGTCTATTTGTGCCCTGTTAATTTGGCCGCTGTAAATCACGTATAATTATTTATCGTGCGCGGGAGTGGCGGGTGTGTTTAGGTTGGCGCGCGCCGCCGCGAGGTCGGCTTGGGTAATGGCTGCTCGATGCCAACGGAACACCGGTGCTTGCAAAATGCAGGATTAGGGGACTGACTGCCACTAGGTCTTTACGAGCTGCTGAATTTATTTAGGACTTTGCACTTGACAACTGATACTTAACATTGATTGTATTATCGGTCAACGATAGATTTGCACTAAAAATTTACGAATCCTTGGTCCTCACACCTTAGCAGCACAGTCGCTAAATCAAAATACTCTAAGAATTTTACTTCACTATATGAAACCTGCACCTATGATTAAATAATTAAACAATTGGTGATTTAATGTACCTGTATCGCCGTGACGATCGTGTGACAGACGGCATGTTAGACCATCGCCTGCCGCCAGCTCGGCGGAGAGCGCTGTTGACATCGCGTCTCGGCATATCATGCAAATGAACCGGGAGATTTATATGCAGTAATCGAATGCTTACGATCGCATCCAATAGGCTAGTTGATTGCCATCGATATTTACCGGTGCACCCGTTATCAAACGGTAGGCTTTTTAAATTTTACGGTGTACTCCTATGTCCTCGCTTAACGCTTTAACTATGTAAAAGCTGTAATTTAAAACTATGTTTCACTTGTCTCTTCAAAGTATATTCAGCTCGCTATTTTTACGCATAAAATCTGAGACTATTTAAGTATATCTGAGTTATCTCAATTCCAGTCAAGGTTATCAATCAGAAAAACATTGCGAATGGCACCGGCAGATAACTCTCACGTCGGGTATGAAAAAAAGCAGGCCACGGACGCATTCTCGCGTGATTCTATTCCGCTTTGATTAAACATAAAACAAACTAGAATAGAGCGCTTTTAAATATAGCGACGGATCAGTTTTATCTGTAACAATACAGCGAGCGAGCTAGAATAAAATGTCACGTAACTGTGTCGTGTGTAGCTAGAATCCACGTATCTGCAAATCCCTGAAGTTTATTACATGCTATTGCCAAGTGGTCTATTATTAACAGCTAGGTGTGGGGTTTAAACGTTGGTGAATAATGTGGTGAGTAAATAGGGCGTCCCCAGCGCAGCGCGGCACTGCACCACGCACCGCCAACTGCAAACAAATTAACGCGGGAACAATTCAAACCGGGTAGACAAATTTTTGCAAAATAAATAGAAGTCAATTGGGAAATTACCAATAAGAGTAAACTATAGAGAATCATAGAGTTTGGACTTCTTTATCTGTCAAGAACATAACCATAATGTAAATAACCATTAAATGTAAAGATTAATCGAATAGTGTTAACAATCCCAGTCACAGAGCTAGCTTATATACAGTCTGCCACCGACAGATTCATTAGTGCGAAGTGAAATATGAATTGTCAGTGAAGAGGTCGGGTGTCTCAATGCACGGTGCAGTGGTAAATTGAGATATTGCATTTGCCAAAATGGTCAGATAAATTTAAATGCATGCGGATCGTATTAGCCTTGTTTCTATTTGTTGTTAACATGTGGTAGGTGCATAATATAATTGGTAAACTATACTGAATAGTGAATTATTACTGCAGCTTTTTCATTCACAACTTTGAATTCTGTACATGAAGTTATCCTAACTTCTTTATCATTCACAACTTAACTTTTTTATATGAATATAAATGTTATCTAGCATATCGGTGTAAATGATAGATGTTTAGCCATAATTACCTCGTTGCACATGCAGCGCCTTGACCGCGATGCGGCAGACGACAGGGCGCCCGCGCCGCGCCCGCGCCGCCGCCGCCGCCGCTCCGGCGCGCGCGCATGCTGCTGGATCCATCGCCGTGCGCGCAGGTCAATAATATGAACACTGCTGAAAGTGACTAGAGCCTTAATATAAAAGCTAATTTGCTTCGTAATTACGAATGAGTATAAAAACGAAGCAAATATTTTAATATACAATTTTCCTTTTTTTCCATCCAGTATCTGTCTCGTTCGTAATCTTTAGTAAACGAGTCGTAAGTAACAAGAGCGGCTTAGTTTGTGTGAATTACTTATTGACATTCCATTATATTTAAATTTTAAAACCTAATTTCACGAGTACCATGCATTAATGCTTTATTGAATTCTAGATGACATGGATTTGTCAGTCATTTAAAATAAATGATGGAAACAAACACTTAAATATACCTATAAACACATGACAACTGCATTTGGAATTACAGATATTTTTAAAATGTATCGATACAAAAATATGCAAAACCTTACCCCAAATAGAAACTGGGCATCCCGGGGTTTCGCAAGATGCAAGGTGACCCGAGAATAGTGCAGATTGTGCAACGAGCCGACGACTCCCGAGCGCACCCGAGTCCGCTCGGGACCTGGTCGCCGGCGCGTGGGCAAGGTCCGAGACACCTGGTTCATTTCACTGACTGTACCATTTCAAAGTCCACTGTTCTGATAGGATCAAAAACACCTTTCTATATTTCACGTATTGTTGAGATCATCGACACATTTGTCAATTCTTTATGTACCTATTATCATGTCTGTGATTTCGTTGAGGCTCTTGATTTATTACGTACAAACATGCCTCCCTAATTGATATTACCACGTTGTTATATTCCAAACAATAACATTCTAAGTAAATGTCTAATGGCAGGTATGAGTGTGATCTAAAAATAGTGACTATTCCATGCTAAACGGTCTGACGACTAAATGCATTATGCAAATGGTGTTGTTTGAGAACTCCATGCAAGGACGTTTTAAAGACATGCTCGAAATATAAACAACTGTCCATTATTTGGTATTATTTTTGTACTCGTGCATTGTGATAGTTTTAAATATTCGATGTAATTTCAATATGTGCGATGAATGAGAGATCTTACTGACTGCAGTATAGATCCTGCATCCTAAATATCTGTCTAAAATATCTAGTTCACATGTGATATGGATCTTGTAGTCCACGTGACCTGTCAATCATTCACGGCTAATTGATTCAGCTCGTATCTGCAGCGGGCGGTGAGCGGCGAGCGGTGACGGCGCCAAGTCGCCGCGCGGGGGCACTGGGACACCTATCGGGAAGTGTATCTAGCGCGAGATATCAGGACGCCTAGACTTGTATTTGCAATCGAAACTAAATGCCAGCTAAGTGGCACGTGTCAATCAACTCAAGCATGTTGTTTGTGTCTCCTGGCAATGGCAGGTTAGGCAACTTGTTCAGAGAAGCTTTAAAGGCATTTTATTCAATTTTACAAATGTCATCACTTGGAAAAGACATTGCTAAAAATCTATTGAGTATAGGGATTGAAGATCGGTCGAATTACATCGTTGTTCTACGTGCGTGTGTCGTGAATATCTCTCTGTTTTACTGACGCTGGCCGCGGGTGCCCGGTACTGGTGCATCGGTCGGTCGCCCTTTAGCCCAGCGAGCGAGGGCGCGCCCAGCTGACCGATAACGGCGGAAGGCCGTTGACCGCCGGATGCGATAGTCCTCCGCGGAATTCGCTACTGCCACTGCACTTTTTGCTCCCACACGCAGCTCCCACGTCTTTAAGACAATCTCACTCGTTTGCAGTTCGCTCTGGTGCTGGTTATGTGAATCATTTGAAATGTTGACTGGATAATTTACATAATCATGAGGAATATGGTCACGGTCATGTTAATCTAGATACCTACATAAATCTTGATAATAGTTCAACTATTTGCCAAAAGACTTTATACAAATGATTAAAAACAGACATTAAGTGATCTGCGGTCTATCTTTTATCAAATTGACACTACCCGGTCCCATTGATATTTTGATAAAATCCTGAATAAAGTCATAATGGGCAGCTGTGTCAAACTGCGTGTTATAAAATGCGTGCAAATTTGCCAAGTCCCCGCTCGTTAGTGAGTTGTTGGTGAACGTCACCGCGCCGCTCGCCGCTCCCGAAATACCGCGCCGCGGCAAAAACTCACGCGGAACTACACTGTGATGGCCGAAAATAGATTCCTTTGCTTTCTTTTCCGATTATTTTATTCTGTTTGTATTTTATTACATTCTAGAAAATCTGGGCGCTTTAAAAATTCTGTAGTTGTGGATGTAGATCGTCTAACCGGTCCCAGCTATATTAGAATTTTATCTTACGAGATATTAAAGTTATTTCTTATGTCTATTATATTTGTGATCAATCACGAAAATAATCGACTAATTATGTTTTAGTGACACGAATAATCACGATACACATTGCGAGCTTATAACATTGATAAGTGGAAATTATATTTGTAGGTATTGTTTATATTACTCATATTGTAAGTATCTAACTGTGATGTTGTTTTCAGGTAAGCTGCGCTGCGACGGAACACATGTATATCGGTGAGATAGCGTATCTCTCGTAACTAGACGGTGTTTGAATTTGATAAAAATGACGCAACTGTTACTATATCGATTACGAAAAAGATTATATTTTATATACCACAGTTGTTACTATTTATTGTGCACGTGTAACTCTATCTTCGATATTGCTTTTAGAGAATAATGGAATCAAAAGACAACATTACTTATGTTTCGTTGAATTGTGCATCTCTTTCTTCTTCTTCTTCTTCTTTGATGCTCTTTCTGAAGCGCTCATATGCAATTAATACATACCATAATGTTTAATTTAAAACATAATAACTCGTAATGGGCACTGTAACGTTAAACGTCAGCAAAATACGCGAGTTAAATTCCTTATAGTTGTTGGATTCCAAAGGTTTAACTTGATAATCATTTAAGTTTTAATCTGTAGCATACAAAATAGACTATTGAACATTTTGTAACTATGTATTTAAACGAATCAATGCTATCTAGTAGAATGACTTGTTTGGTATAAATGCGTATTGAATTAATTACTTTTCTAGTATGTTGCACATTCTGTGTATATATTATTATGTAAAACTTCAATTAACTATTTACGACAGAGATAAGAGTTGTGTTGTTAGTCTTTATGCTGAGATTAAAAAGATGAGATCATTACATATTTATATTATTAATTAATATTTGTTATTGTATTAAGTCATGCGAGATTGGATTAAGTACCTATGTAATTGCTGATAATTATAAACGAAACGCCGTATATAATTTAAACACAATGTACCTACTTGCATATATTCTAAATAGATTTTTAAATCGATATAATCTACATTATACATGTTAATTTAAAGAAATAAGTAAGTAACTACTTTAGTTTCTACTTTAATGTAGGTAATACCTAACCCTTTAGCCTATGAAAATGTTTATAGTACTTACACTAGATTCTGCCCGTGACACCGTCTGGATGTCTTAGGAGTAAAATTTCATAAATACTTTCAAAGTTAATTGGTAAGTAGGTAAACGAGAAATAAATATTTTTAATAGTACAACGGTCAATGTTTTTTAAGAAATTGTCGTTGTCCACATTACAACAAGAATCAGTTTTTGTCTGACCAACAAAGTGGTCAATACGATCTCCTCAAAATTAATTGGAGATGTCAGACAAAGCATGGTGCTAAAAATAGCGGTGACTCGGTTGATAAGCAACATATATTCAGACTACTATATGTATATGTCGTATTGCCTTAATTGGCCCGGCTATATCCGTCGCAACGTATTATTCACTGAAACATGAAAATGTTCACTATATTTATACAACGATGTGCTAAAAATAATAAATTACACTAATGATTGGCTACGAGTGTTAATGTTTAATTTGTTTACCTTCCTGTTAATAATACTTTAGTATTACATGTATAGATCACACGGACCTAGAGCTTTTAATGGGTCACGTGTTTGCTTCGTTGATTTCTTTTTGTTTTTATAATAACATTCACGTGAATAAAAACTTAGTTATATAATCTGTGAAAATTTTAAATACCTACCCATGTCTTCTTCTAGTCTAGTGACAAACGAACAGTCTGTCCGCTAATAAGAACCTGTTGTTGCAAAAAAATAATTAGTTCTTATGTTTTGACATTAATAAAAAATAACCTTCTTTTTAAAAAAACTAATATAAATTCACGTCATTAAAAACGCAAAAGATACCTACATTTGAGCATTTATTTTTCTTAATAATTTAGACTTTTAAGCGTGATTTTATGAATAAAGGCATTTGGTAATTCTAAACTTTGTAGGCATTGTTATTAGAATAGCCTTCAATCTCACATACGCGAGTAGAAGTCAAGACCATGTTTTTTGCTTGGATTTTATTTTTAATTAACGCGCGAGCTGAACATGTAAATTTAATGTTATTTTTCCTGGCTATCTTTTAAATGCGATACACGTGTAACAATATTAACACCTACTTTGTTTGTCTTTAACAGCTTTGTAACCTTGTACCTGAACGACCTTTTCGCGGCGCGACAGACCAGTCGCACGTCACTGTCACTCTTGCAATTAGTGAAATACGTGGGTAATCTCGTGTCATGAAATCCTGTAAACACATGAGTCCCTAAAATTATAAGTACCTAGATTCACTTATTCCGTATGTAAACTACAATTTTAGTTAGGTTTTTGAAATTAAGACATTTCTACAATGTCCTAATAAGAACCGAAGCTATTTGCATCTTCGATAGTGTTACAGCGGCCCCGCCGGCGGGGTCGAAGACGTCACACCCGGCACGCGTCGGACCTTTCCGCAGGGACCTTCTGTTCCCTTGCAACAAAATAGTCGTGTCAACACACCTCCTGACGGCCCGAGCCGTGGTGCGACCCCCACCTTGGGGGGTCCTCGGGTCGGTCAGGGCTAAAAACGCTAAACCCAACCCAAAGACTAAAGAGCCTCCTTTCAGGAGTCTCGCCACCCGTCCGGTTTTGAAGGCCCATTAGCTGGCCAACTGCGCTTCAGTATTCAGTTAAAAAAAATATATATATATATTTGCATCTTAACAAACAGATGAAGTCTTTTTTAAGCTCTAAATATATGTATAGGTAATTGGTAAATAAATTAACTACCACCTACGAAACAGTTAGGACATAACATCTGTTTATAAAAGATACTAGCGGCCCGCCCCGGCATCGCCCGGATCTCTTTTTTTTTTACTATGTCACTCGGGTATAGTGTGTAGCTTTCCAACAGTGAAAGATTTTTTTCAAATCGCTCCAGTTGTTTAGTAGTCTATTCAATCCAAACAGACAAACTTTACCTCTTAATTATAGGTATTGGTATAGATTATCATCTGCTCCCTTAATTGCAAGAAACATACTACTTATTTCGCCATTGTGAAGAGACTTACCATATTAAATCGCGAGTGAAACAGCAAGGCGAGGCTAGTGTTATCCATAACACAGTTGATCGGTCGCCGACAGACATACCTACATATTATATCAAATGGCATTTAATGACCGCACCCGGACACGCCGCCTCAATGCAAATGGCCCATAACTTCTATAAATAACTCAGTTATGCTAAGGACACTGCCTATTTACCTAGTGTTTACATAATATGAGTACTTTATATTTTACTAGCTTCTGCCCGCGACTTCGTCCGCGTGGTACTCCTCCTTTTTTGCAGTCGGTTAAAAAGTAGCTTATGTTCTTTCTCAGGCTCCAGACTTTCTTTGTACCAAATTTCATTTAAATCGGTCCAGTAGTTTTAGCGTGAAAGCGTAACAGACAGACAGAGTTAATTTCGCATTTATAATATTAGTAGGGATTTACAACTAGATTTTATCCGCGACTTCGTCTGAGTAGAATTTTACTTCGGGTAGCTTCCCAACTAGCATACGAGCTCTATATGAGTTATGTAAAGGCTGTACAAGTGTGATTGCGCTTATTAAGCCTTTGTACTGCTTAAATAGAGCTTGTGTGCTGCTTGGTTTATGTTATTTTGGGTTATATAATTTTATTTTTTATTTTTTACAACTTTAGGAATGATTTCACGATACAAATGATCCTTTCATAGGACTGGAATTATTTCCATACTTATTTTCGTCTAAATCGGCTTAATAAAACATACATAACATATTACTTTAAGAGTCCGTTACTGTCGCATGTATATCATTACGGACTATGTTGACAAACAACAATAACTTGTTTACATAAATACTTGTAACCAATACATATTGCACTAGGCAATTATACCTACCTACTCGTAGAGTCATTATGTTAAGGATATTTTTAGATCCACTCAAACAATCGTTATTTTCCAAGCGCGATTAGATAACGCTTCAACACCTTATCAATCCGGTACAAAAATAAACTACCGTTACATTTTATTATTTTGCGTAAGTTTATTTCCTATTTCACTTTTCTCCCTATTTTAAGGAACATGCTGGGTGTTTTGTTAATTGTATTATGTAATTGAGTGTGGTGATGTAACTATATTTGTTGCTTATTTTTTTATATTTAAATATGACTAATATATGCAACGTCTGTGACAAAAAAACTTCTTTGTGAGCATTAATGTAAAATTTATTGTTAGGAAATAACGTTATTACAGACTAGCTTCTGCCCGCGACTTCGTCCGCGTGGTACTCCTCCTTTTTTGCAGTCGGTTAAAAAGTAGCCTATGTTCTTTCTCAGGCTCCAGACTTTCTTTGTACCAAATTTCATTTAAATCGGTTCAGTAGTTTTAGCGTGAAAGCGTAACAGACAGACAGACAGACAGAGTTACTTTCGCATTTATAATATTAGTAGGGATGACTGAAGATCTGTGGTTTACACAAATCAAAGTCCTAAAATTGTCAGTGACTTAATATCAACATTCAACATACCTATATGTAATTAGTGAAATATCTTCTATAGTCCTATTATTAACGTACTTAAAAAGGGCTATTAATAATGTAAGTACTTCCTCTTTAGATATCGGACGAAACAGGACAAGAACAAATAAATGTATTAATAGAATGATAAAATAATCGCTTAATGCGTTATTTCTAACCGCGCTTAGTTGTGTGTTAAATTTTCCTCTAAATTAAGTAATTATTCTATGGAATGTTCATAATTGTAAGTTTTATTTCTCCTTAATTTCCCCGGGATAAAAAAGACGTATAATTATTATATTATATCCGTTTCTTTCAGTGAAATTCACTTTATTTCATGGTTCTACTGCTACATGATTACATACATACATAGTCTTTATAAACCAAAGTCGCTTTTCGCTCTCTGTCCTTATGTATGCTTAGATCTTTAAAACTACGCAACGGATTTTGATGCGGTTTCTTTTAATATATACTTATATAGTGATTATAAGGAAAGGTTTATAGCGAAACCGGGGCGAGTAACTAGGGGATGAATAACCTTGGTTATAAAAAAGATTAATGTAACCAAGAGATACCTCTTTTATTTCAATTCAGTTTATAGTTTAATACCTATTAAGATTTTTAATCGACGGCCTTTTGATGTAGTGGTCAGAGGCCCTGAGTACGAAACCGGTGGTTGAGGGTTCGAACCCTGTTAGGGGCAAATGTCAGTGATGAGCACGAGCATTTGAGTCTTGTACGTTTTATATATATGTTTATCGGTTCTCTGGTACATATCGGGCAAGCCGTAGTTACTTAATATGGACTAGATCAACTGGTGTAAATTGCCCAACGACATTGTCATCGTCTGTTTACCTACATGTGTGTTATGTACTCGTGACTAGTTTTTCTTATAATGTGATTGTGAATGATATTATTATGGTTTTGCAATGCACCGCGTCGCTGCGCATGCGCACGGCTGTCGCGCTCGTACATGTGACCATTTACTTACGTCGCTTGAATCCACGATCTATTATTGGAACCATAAAAACCTGCATTTATTATTTATGTATATTCAACAACCTTTTTTCTATCTCCATTGATTACCCATTGTTCCTCCACTAATGCGATAATAACTACGTTGTGGAAAACTACTCATTAACAGTTAATTATCCTCTTTTTCTATGCGAATGCAAAAATAAACATCGGGTTTGATTTTGATTAATGGTCAAGACAAGCCCAGAACGAGTTAGTTCAAATTAACAATATTGTCCGAAGTCTTCCGTAAACTACAAACGTTTTATATTTATTGATTGTGATAAGCGACGTTATAAAACCTGGCATACATTTATTCGGTGGTCTTTTTTTAGTAATAATTCGTTGAAACCGTCGTCAATGGAGACCCTTCACCCTACTTATACGCGAGAACGCCGAATTACGGTCTGTACGCATAATATTAAGATACGTCACGCACCTGTGTCGGGCTCGCGGGGTCAATGTCGCCGGCACTCGCGCGACCGTGCGCCGGCGCCGCGCCGCACCACGCCGCGCCGCGAGACCACCTCGCCTCACCGGCGGCACGTGTAACATACTATACTTGCGAAAGTTTGTATGTTTGATGACATGACAGTAATGAAACAATTATAATAAATCAGTTTTGTTATTAGAATCTTCTTACCTTAGATCGCCTATTATTTACCTTACAGGAAACAATAAAGTATATTTATAATTTTGTACTATGGCACAGAATGATTATTTATACGTTAGTCGGCAGTTGACTGGTTTTAGAATGGAGATCGCTTATGGTCAATATATCACCTTATTTCTAGATATTTATTTATATCATATTTAAAGTTAAACCTTGTATTTCATGCGGGTGAAGCCGAGTGAAACAGTAGGCATATTGTATCATGGAATATTTCACATGTTTTTAATAAATTGCGAATACATTAAAAACCAGTTCGTGCGCGACGCCGTCACCTGTTACAATGGGAGTCACCTCTAAACGTCTCTATTTTTGTCATCTTTTGTGGAACTTACACAAAGCATCATCACAACACGTCGTAAAACAAAGAGCAGACGTTACTGATTCGTGCAATTCAGATGGTGGTGGAACAAAAGGGGCTGGAAATAGCTCGGAACAACCTCCGAGAATAGACGCTAGTGGGAAAGTATCGAGCGTACTATTTATAGTGAGGGGGGGGACGCCTTTGTTGGCTTCGAAATAGCCAGGACCCTCCAGCTAATGACCAGCTTTAACTCCAGTATATTTAGAACGAACAGGTCTGCTCTTGTGCTCGTTATTTCTATCTGCACGAGCATGCATAATTTATTATGCTTCACTTAAATAAATTTTATTTGTATACACTTAAGTGCCGGTTACACGCGAGCGCCTTCTATTTTGCATACGTGGAATCGCATAAATTTTCTGAATGTCGAATGTGTTTTACATTTTGAATCTCGACTTCATATTCGTCCGTGTACCTACTTATTACTGTGTGTACGATTCGATGCCGTATTTTAGTCGCAACCCTTTCGTTTTTATACTAAAACCAGTTCGACGAAACACTAAAACTCCAACACAAGTGTCTGTTTCCAGATTTAGGATTCTATAAATATCTTCGGAATGCGCCCGTCTGTTTATAGCGGCGAGGCGGGAGTCGCGGCCTGACAGGTCGACAAAAAGTGTCCCAGTGTCGGCGAGATGCACTTGTCTACTTTGCTGGAGGGTGCAACCCTTGCCGCGTGACAAGTGACAGATTGTCAGGGAAGGGACCTGTCGTGTCAGTCAAATGTCAATTACACTAGAATCAAATTTGCCTTGTCTTTTACACTTAAATTTGGTAGTCAAAGTCAGCAAGTGATTTATTTCATTACAAATAAAATAACAATTCCAAGCAAAGGTATTAAAAACGCATTTAAATCCGCTATAGTTGTTTTAATCCAATATGTTTATAAATATGTACTTAATGACTGTTAACTGTCAGACATACGACCCGGAACAAACAATAAAACCACATAATGACATGTAAATATGTTAAATACTTAATCTAGGCTACCTATTGTTCTAATTTGAAATAAGTTCCCAATTACCAAATAGTGAGAGAGGTTAATTAATCGAAATGGGAATAGGTATGTTAGTTTCGTATATTTATATATTGCGAAATAGACTTCTTACTTGCGATTATAGATTTACAATCCGGATGTCTAGGCACACCGCACACGTGACGGCCACGACACGTGTCACTTAATAGTTGTTCATATTTAGAGACACATGACGTCAACATCGTTTACTTAATTGCTGAATAAAAAATCGATACATCAAATATTATTTCTGATAGATAAATTGGTCTTTATGACTATTTTTTGTACCTACAATATTTTTTTTTTTGTTCACTAGTTACTTCCCATTTTATATAATGTGAATATCAGGTTTTTTCAAATTTATCATAAACAAATTGTTCATATAAAAAACGACAAACTAAAATTTATAAAACATTTCACATAATTACTTAGGTACCATGACTTCTTAATTTTGGATAAAATCTTACAATAAAATACAACTTTTATTATTACAGTAAGTACACCTCGTTAGCATTGTAGTAAACTTACTACAATGAAATAATTTCTTGATTACTTGAAAGAAACTCTGTTACTATCATTCTAAATGTAACTTTTTCTAATGAATACTCCTAATTTATGACAGATTGACACATCGCCTTATTCGTCAATACTAGTCAAAGTGTTGCCAGCATATAAAAACATTGACCTCTGGTTGCGCTTGACCTCTCTTAACAAAAGCAGTCAAAATGGCGGCGTCATCAGACAGTTCGTCATTAATCTCTTTATAGTATGTAGTGAGTAAACAAATACAACAGCCTTAGTAGATTATTTCAAATCTAATTGCTAACCACGAGATTGAACCAAAATATTAACTTCTTTACTATACTACATCTCAGATACCCAGATTTTATTTTCGAAGTTAACCTTTAAAAATCACGTTGCATAGACAGGCCATAGACATTATTGCTTAACTTGTATCGTTATAAATAATTAATAATATGATAATGAACGAATTTCCATGTCCATATCTCAATTTATCTTAATAATGAATGAAGATTGAATGTTTCGAAGTTTATTTAGGCCTGAAAAGTTTTACATAAATAACCGAAGCCTCAAATCAGGTTCTAAATTTAAACAACAAAGTTATAAAGATTTAAGATGAATCTGTTCCCACGTGTACAGTCTCCAGTGGTTATTTATAGTTGGTTATTTTAAGACGTGACTCACTCCCGCATCCAAGATGCTAATTGCACTTGTTGTGAACACACCCTTTGTTTCTCACAAGTTTGTCTTTAAATAGTTATATTATCTGTGATTGTTTTAATGTAAATGTCAAGTTAAATATGTTATCTGTGGGAGCTGCGATGTAGTGTATCTAGGTAGAGTGAAAATGTAAGCTTTATAAATTCACTTTTTAAAAGTTGCAAGGGTTGCCATTGTATTTTTTTTCTCCCATTTCGATCCGTTTGGCTAGAGTTATTTACTGAATGTTGCCATAACACGCATGTAAATTCGTAGTTAGTAGTTCTGTTTAGTCAAACATTTTATTTGCTTTATTTTTAACCGGCGCCGGTTTTAGAACTCCTTGAATACGGAATCAAATAGTTTTAAAAAACACCGGAAATAACCTATTTCAAATTATGATTTAATACTACATAGGTATATTAAGTATTTCAAATTATAATTATATTTACTTACTTTACCATTAAAATAAAACAATCAGCGAAAGAAAACTATGCCAGTCCAAGGTTCCTGAAAAGTCATCTATACTAATATTATAAAGAGGAAAGGTTTGTTTGTTTGGATTGAAAAGGCTCCAGAACGGCTCACTGTTAGGAAACTACGCTATTCCCGAGTGACACAGGCTAAAAAAAGATGATCCGTGCGAAGTCGGGACGTACAACTAGTAATAAAATGAACGCTTACAAATGCTTTATACTGGTTTTATTCAAATACTGTCAAATGACAACGCGGGTCCTGTCACTGTGGTCCTTGGGGGAGATATACCCAGCAGCGGGCAACTTTGGACCGATGAATGTGATAACTGAGAAAACAAGATTTATTTAGTTAATCGATAAGTTTAGTAACGATCATCTCGATATCCGCTCGTGTGCAGTTTCTATACTTGCAGCGCTATTTGTGCGTCGCTCGTAAACTCGCCGCGTGTATTTCCGTCAACTCCTGCGCCGGTGTATTTGCATTAAAATAAACTCGCTATTATCAAGGACTCCCGCTTGGAATAGAAAATAAATGCACCTACTGACAGGATATATTACTATGAAAATAGACTTGTTCATTGTGATGCAAATTACGAGTATATGTATCTATTTAAACACTATTTCTGTTCAGTTCTAAAACATTGACTAGTATCTAAATAAAGCTGGCATGCTCAAATACATTTTAATTCTTGGAAAGTGACTTATAAGTTTATTAGTAGCGTCAAAGTTACGCACTCGGTAGCTAAACAATAATAGGTACTGGCCGTTTATACATTTTTAGTTTCTATTAAGAAAAAGTTCCGATTCAACGTCATGTTGGTATTATATGCAGAGAATAATTATAATCTGTGCTACAGAATTAATTTCATACTGGAACCTTACTTGCTCGTAACCAAACTCAATTTACGTAATTTCAACTCTATCAAAGGATTCCAAAAGCAAATTACTTTCTTTCCTAATTTTATGGCTTCGGTTGGTTAAAGTTAAAACAAGGTTTAAATTAAGAATCATTCCGGTGGCAGCTGCATTTATAACTGGCCACGAATAGACCGGACGCCGTCGAATAAACAGTTTACAACTGAAATAGACTCTTTGAATTTGGAACGAGAACGGTTTTAAAAAGTTTACTTTTATGGCATCTTATTTCGGCCTGTGTTAGTTTTTGTACATGGTTCGAAAAATAAGGTTGATTTATATTCTTTTGTGACAGAAATAAAAGCGTTCCGAAAATTTCGACGTATTTTTGTACATAATATATGGAAAGGTATTTTCTCTTGATAAACCTGAATTACACTTTCAGATAGGTAGTCTTATAAGAATTTATTTTAACTACAGTTGATATTATGTTCTAAATACCTGCCTGACAACTATTTGATTAGATCACGATTTTTGATTCGATTCACCCGCAAAATGTCTATGTTTTTTGTCACGATGTAAACAGAAAACCGGTTGTGATAGACAAGCTCACGTTTATCAGTTAGGCATTCGTCTATAGACCAGATAATTTACAAATCATAATGTAATGTATCACGTGCTGATTAACCTTTCGTAGTCGGGGAATAACATTTTAGTAACACTCCACTTGTAATAAAAATAATATAAAAAAGGCGATCATCTTTTCCGCGAATAAATTAGAATCAGCACGTTTCGTAGCTCGCGTGAGTGTTCTATTTTTAAACCTGGTTCGTAATTCGCGTTTGTTTCTTTGTCTCTCTCGCACTCGGGTGAACTAATAAAGTTGGAAGGAGAAGGAGGTAGCGCGGCGAGGGACGGGCGCGTCCTTCACTTGTCGCGGCGATGTCGGTGTTCTATTTTTAAAATGCGCGGGTGTCGGGGGCTGTTGTTGGTACTGGCCAGTATTGTTATTGAAAATAAAAAACAATTCGCTTTATGTAAGCGCTGTGTTGGCAGCAGTGATTCCGCCTGCGTTGTTACATCAATCTAAATGAAAATAAAAACGAGATACAGACATCAATAGACGGCAGCAAAACAAATGGGAATGGGAATATAAATTTATTATTAGGTAGGTAACATCGTTGATCATAACATGTTTTCGAACGAAATATATTTCATGAAGATTTCTGGCATATAATTGTGAAACAAGTCGGGTCGACATGTTGTTTGTTCCGACAAATTAATTTATGTTAAGCTTTAATAAAGTACTCTAATAGCACAGATAATTATAAGGTTTATTAAGATTTGTTGAATTTTAATAAAAATGTTAATTTTACGACGGTTTTATGTTAATATTTTAGGTTATAGTTTCCATAATGTACCAATTTGTTTTATTCGCGATACAATTTAATGAAAAATGAAAAGGGGAACTGCATTATTTCAAACATTAATTTATTTCTCAGACTCAGGTAAAACGTAGCATCCGTGCCTTAGAAAGTGCTACGCCGTAGAACGTCTACATGCGTGGCTGCTACGCCAACGCCGTAGCTCCTTAAAAATGAGCCCCCAAGACGACGGTAGACATTTTATCTGTTTTTTAAAACTAGTTTTACTTTTTTTGGTTGTTATTGATTATAATAAACCAGACGCGAAATATTGTTGTAAATTGTAATTGGATAATAAATCAAAAAAATGTTTTTGTTTTTGTGGTTTGCCTTGATACAATCAATACTATATGTTGCTTTAAATCATTTGATAGAACTTGACTATTTCCCTGTAGCAGATTTCCTTGAAAAAAGATGCAAATATCGAAGTTTATCGACTAAAATATAAAAGAAACATAGACATTAACGCTACAATATCACAAGGGTCGTTAAACAGGAAAACGTAAAATGATAAGAAAATATAATGTGTGCATTTTCAATTTGGAAAGAAATTAATTTAATAATACTATTAAAATTAGTGTTTCTAGTTCATTATGTATGCAGTTTATTATCAACTAGGTCGCCTTTCAATCAAGTTGCATTGAAATAGTACCTTAGAAATAGTTATACTGGTTTCTCTGTATAATTCCCGTTAGTTCTATTCATTGCCGTGACTATTATAAGTATTGAAAGGAAATTAGGTCACTTGTCAAGCACTGATTAAGTTTGATATATCTATTTTCGTTGTGTTATGAAATAAATTTTCATATAATATTTTCTTTCATATGTATTTTATATATCTCTATATTACTCATTTATAATTATATATAGCTATACTGAAATAGTATTTATATAATGATATTATATTATTAGGATGAAATAAAGACGAAATTGCGTTTTTCTGTAAAGACAAAAGTTTTTATTTACTATTTTTTTTAACAACATGTAATTAATACTAAATAGGTACATAAATCAGTTATTAACTTACCTGTAAAGACAAAAGAAACAACATTTAAAGCCTTTACTTCAGGTATTGTTAATTATAACACAAAGTTTTAATTATTAACTCAAAATCATTTAACCTCTAATTGTTAGTTTCGTCGAAAATCACAACTGTCAAATGTG
Organism: Polylopha cassiicola; assembly: GCA_038024825.1. Classification (NCBI taxonomy): domain Eukaryota; kingdom Metazoa; phylum Arthropoda; class Insecta; order Lepidoptera; family Tortricidae; genus Polylopha; species Polylopha cassiicola. Next base: position 11,507,367 of record CP149057.1, read on the forward strand.
ACAGCTAGTAGGGTTGTACCTAGTAAGTACGGTAAATCCTAAATCAATGTTATAAGAAAAGTAACAACACTAGTATACGAGTGTAGTTACTTTTCTTTACATTTATTATATTATATATTTTTGTTATTCTCATTTAGGCGGGTGTTTGGCTCCACCCGTTTCCTGGAATGTAACAAAAGATCTTATTTCAGAATATTAATTATAAACCCAAAGAATTGTTTAATAAATGTTGTCTAATTATAGGACTACCTCGGAGCCAACGTCCTTGTATTTAATAAAATTTAGAGGTAAATTTCTCGTTTTATTAACAATTATATCGCTTCACAACCAAATATATATATGTTATGACTTTTTTTTCTCTTACCTTAAACGAAGTATGTTGATACAAAAACGAGTAGACACGAGTAGGTACCTGTGCTGAGAAGGTCACTCCAGAGAGAATGTGGCCTTTCATACAAAACATAATCAAAACAAATCATTTATTTGTGAAATGTGTTTATACAACAGATTACAATTTTTATAAAAGACTAGCTTCTGCCCGCGACTTCGTCCGCGTGGAACACCCCTTTTTTTCATTCGGTTAAAAAGTAGCCTATGTCCTTTCTCAGGCTCCAGACTTTCTATGTACCAAATTTCATTTAAATCGGTCCAGCAGTTTTAGCGTGAAAGCGTAACAGACAGACAGAGTTACTTTCGCATTTATAATATTAATAGGGATAATAGGGATTAGGCATAGAAAAGTATTGGTATAATTCCTATTGTCTGTTAAATTATGCTTTATTAGAATTTATAAATTACCTTTACAAATAAATGACGTGATATATGGTGGCATTATTTATGATGACCTATAATAAATGGTGGCATTAATTTCACTAATACAATTTCGACAAAATCTGGCGTTTCATGTGATATTATAATCCTTATCCTTAATAATATTATAAATGCGAAAGTAACTCTGTCTGCCTGTCTGTCTGTCTGTTACGCTTTCACGCTAAAACTACTGGACCGATTTAGATAAAATTTGGTACAAAGAAAGTCTGGAGCCTGAGAAAGGACATAGGCTACGTTTTAACCGACTGCAAAAAAGGAGGAGTTTCACGCAGACGAAGTCGCGGGCAGAAGCTAGTGGTTGTATAAAATTGTCTTTGTAATATAACCAGACCTCTTCGCAACTTACTTGGGTACTTTTAACAGTTCGCCCTGAGTGCCCCGTCCCGGGCGGCCCTGGCTCTTAAAATAGACGCGCCAAAAATAGCACACACCCCCCTTCCCCTCCGGCACACCCCTCCCACCCCCGGCGGTACCCCCACCCGAAATAAATGGGGGGTTGCGGTGTAGAAGGCACATTTTCGCTTGCCTCTGTGAGGGCCTTTTGATTAATGTGTTATCGTAGGCTAGGTTTAGACTGTAGGCAATAGACATTCATAGGTGTTTATTACGTGGGTTGATAAACGATACGTTTTTCTATTTATCTAATTAACTACTGTCATTACGGACCTATTTTAAGTTCGCTATTGACCCAATTGTTATGTTTAATGAAAGACAATTATATTCATACTAGCTTCTGCCCGCGACTTCGTCCGCGTGGAACTCCTCCTTTTTTGCAGTCGGTTAAAAAGTAGCCTATGTCCTCTCTCAGGCTCCAGACTATCTTTGTACCAAATTTCATTTAAATCGGTTCAGTAGTTTTAGCGTGAAAGCGTGACAGACAGACAGAGTTACTTTCGCATTTATAATATTATAGTAGGGAAGTAGGGATATTAGTAGGGATTCATTAAAACAAATGTAAGCCGCATAAATGGATAGTATTATGCTCTCCTTGTATATGAGACTACAGTATATTTCTGCATGTATAAAGCACCCAATGTCCGTAACTCCATTATTCGACCTTTTTTTTTCTACCGTTTGCGTTATCTGTCACTATAGCCAAAGTAGGTAATACTTCAAAAAATGTTGCATCACAACATGAATCCAGACGTTATATCCAATTAAAAATATTTAAATTATCTTACACTCAATTATCTCAGCGTAATAATTAGTATGAGTTTAGTAGCGGGTTCCAATCCAGGGCAGGCGGCTGTGACCTAGGTCGCAGCTAGGTCACAACCCCCCCACCCCCCATACGCTGTTAGTAATAGTAAATTATTTACTTTGCCAATTTAACCGCTTTGATTTAGTACGCTGACAATTCTATTTAAGAATATTGAAAAAAAAAACAATGTAAAATTTTAAATTATGTAAAATTAATCAAATCATGAATGAACAAATGAGCATAAAAACGAATGCAATATTTAATAGTTTTCGATCGCATATGTCAATTTTTCTTACAAAGATTTGTATAGCTTCTTACAAGTAACGTTCGAGTAAAATATTTCAATAGATGTTGCATCATGAGATGGTAATGCGATGAGGTGAAGGGTTGTTTGAAATTTTACGAAAAACACAAAGTTACGACGGACTCGTTAGGGTTTCCCTTGACATTTACTGTCGGTGCTTACTGTTATAAATAACTCGACTGAGTAATGTCACTTTGTATCGTACGATATTATAAATAATGCGTGTGGAAATTATTTATTGGTCAACGGGTTTAGTAAGTCGTTTTATGTTGTTTTGTTTCGTAAAAGTTGACGATTTCTCTGGAATATTGTATTTAGTGTAGCTACCTGCGGCCTTCTGGGCATTAGTAAGTGTAATACGTATAATCAATTTTGAGGTCCGATAAGAGTCCTACCTACGAACATAATAGGTAATATTTTTTTTTACTTTATAAAAAGGGTATATTTAAAGATTACTGGTCGACTATCGTCAGCTCAGTCTGCTACGAATATGGGAACTATAAAGTTTTCGAAACTTTAGAAATCAATATTTCATTTCGTTTTGCCTACAGCTGTTAAGACAGTTAATTATGTCGATTACACAGATTTGCACTACCACGGACGAGTGTTCTTGTTAAAATCAGATGGTTGTTGTTGTTGGTTTGTTGTTGAGCAGTGTGTGTTGTTGCAGAGATGGCGCACGAGGGCGCGGCCGGTGCGGAGGGCTCGCCGCAGCCGACGCCGTCGCCGCCGCACGCGCCGCGCGCCGCGCCCGACACCAGCTTCCATCACCAGATCATGCAGGTATACCCCGCTCTACACCCTGGTGACTGGTCCCACCCGGGTCCATACTGGCAACACCTTTAGACTAGCGCACAATTTACCCAGGAATTGACTTGATGACTGCTGTCTATTGACTGACATGTGACGCATTATTAAGGACTGCACAGATAGATTGTCTTATACAAAATTATACTCGTTGTTAGAAGTATGTAACAGTCTGTAACACTGCGAGTGCGACAGCGCAAAATCAAAACATCTTTCAATCCCGCGTTGACTCGTAAATCGTTTCCTGAGATTCAATCCCAATTATGAGACGAGTCGAAAAATTGCGCTCGTCGCCTCAAAACATTGCTATTCGCACGCCCGCGACCAGCGCCGTGCCAAACTTCGCACTTCCAATTGGCATGACGATATGTCTCCGTTGAGATCCAAACTGTTACATCGTAGATAAACGTAATATAATAATAATCGTAGATAAACCTCACACCGAGCGGTCCTGTAGAACACACAGGAACCTGTATAGTTTATAACGCGAGAATTTCCGGCGACCTTCTGCAAACGATAATCGAAATTCATCCATCTTGTATTCAATTCGAACGCTCTCGTATTTATAGAGTTCCCGCAGGCGATATTAATAAACCGATTGGAACACATATGCACGAATATATATAGAACTGGCGGTCCATCCGTCTGCATACTATCTTTACTGGCGTCCGTACGCGGATTAATTTTAGATCCAATGTTGATGCGCGGCCCCTTCAATAAATATAACTTCGAACGGGATCGCGATCCGCGCGGTTTGCATTTGCGTCGTTATTCCGAGTAGCCCCCGAATAACACAATAACACATAGCTCTTTGATACCTTCAGCTCGCTTAACTATTGCTTATGAGATACTTCCGAAGTGGTGTTGCTAGAAATAACTGTCAGTGTCTGTCAGTAATGTCAGAAATAGTTTGCAATTATGTTAGCTCATCTAGTGCCACGTGGCTCGCGCCCACGCCGGAGCTCCCGCCCGCGATCCTCACATTCCTCTTTTCTCACCGTTTCAACTGCTACGTATTTACATAATATTATTATTTGCTATTTAGCTACTAAGGGTTACTGTTGCCCACGTAAACTGTACATCTACCACTGGAGCTACAGAATCGGTATCTTCTTATATCGACCGAGATTTATACTCATGCTACTTATCAAGACCTGAAAGCATAACTTTCCTCTACACTACTACACAATTCGATTCGCCAGGAACTTCCCCTCACTCGATGACTACAGTGACGTTGACATTGACGACTTGTGGTGTTGTTGCGATCGTGTCGGTTGTTGTCGGTGCGCGCAGTGTCCTACATGTGTTGTCTCTCTCGTTGTAGAATCAGAGCCCAAGAAAGAACCATATCGCGGAGAGAGCGAAACAATCGTTAGAGCATAGTTTCCTGCAGCAAGTGAGTTTGTATTCATTCAGTACTTAACTATGTGTTGTGTGTCGTATTCAACTAAAGCTTGCCTGATGCATGGTTCACTGCGAGCGGTGCGTTACTTAACACGTGTGCCGTGACGAGATGGAAACAACTTGATTCATTCAATACAATACCTACTGTTAATTAATCATTTGCTTTTGTAATTGTAACATGTGTTTATTAGTACTTAAAGCGAATTCTGTATACAGGACAACAGTATGATTTTTGTTCGTTTTTTGTATCACTTGCATTTCATCGTGTGATTCAGATTTGTTTAAATGTCAATAAGTATTTAGCCACATTTGTAATCCTTAGTTGAACACGGCACGTCGAATAACAAAACAGTCCATATTTCATCGGTGTGGGAAACGTAGCACCTGCAAATACTGTTTGACTAGCTGGTATTGGTAGGTGTGCGGTACTCGTAGGTGTGCGGTACTTCGATGTATACATTGTGGCACGATTGGTAATTGGTTTAACCTTCGCTGTGACTTTCATTCGAAATAACTATAAAACGATGGACCAATTACGGTGATCGTAGCATGAATAAGGTTCCACGGACAATCATTTCGTGGATTACTAGCAGAGTCATTCTAAACTAAAGAAAATTTGAATTTAAGTGACGTAACTACATCAAATATTATATTATTGTTGTAACAAATAATAACCTCAAAATTGTTATTATACTCTTGCTTACCTAGCTCTAATTTTCAGCCTTAATGACCCTTGTAGTCACGTTTGTACATTTCAAATCATGTGGTAATGACAAACATGAGGAAAATGTACTGAAAATAGGTTCGTGTTTACGAATGCATCTCGTTTGGATCACGTTGTTTTGCGCATGCTCTACCTGAGATAGACAAAAGAAAGTTATTCAATTTATTTAGAAAATTGTTTATTTACCGGCTTTAAGTTGGTCAAAGAAACATAAAGCCAAGTTAGAGCAGTGACCTTTAAAACAATAATTGAAGAGTTTATTGATTTTTAAATAAATAGAACTATCGAACTTTTCAACTATTATAACTATTGAACTTTTTCATCAATCGTCTTTGTTTTACCACTTCTAAAGACTGCAACTTTTAACTGTGACTTCAATTCGTCATTATTTTAGTAAGTAGAATATAATCCAGTACCTATATAAGGATGACTTATAGAACCACAATGATTCATGCTACGAGTACTCAGGTCATTAACCTTTTAAAACTGTTCATTTTGGAGCCAGTCGCAAATACTTATCCCTTTCTTACTAGTGTAGTTACGAGAGGGATACTCTTCTTTCCACTAGTAGAAAATTTCCTAAAATGACGTAAACTGTATTATTACCTACCTCATTTGTATATAAAGAGTTTATAATGTTCCATTAACCGGCCTGGCTTCGACATGAACAAATAAGTTAACATTTTTTATTTGACTAAAAATTTTTTATACATTTCTGAATTAAACTGTTCTCGTTGCAAACGTTAAACACTAACAAAATCCCTTCAAAGAAATGTTAACAAAACTTAACTATTATTATCAGGGCTGCCAGATTGTATCTTTTGATACAAAACGTGTATAATTTGATGTGAAATTGTATCCTAGATGTATAATGACCCATTTCGTATAATTTGATACAAAAAATACTCGGGGCACGGAAAGTATGAAGCGGAATCTTTAGTATGAAATGAACGTATTACCAACATGACAAAATATAACGTATTGTCGTTGCCGTTGAACGTGTTTTGATGTGAAGTCTGTAGGTTTTTTTCTCAACGTTGGCACACTTGTGTTTTTGCTGTTTTTCTTTGTTTGTGTTATGTAAGGCGCCTAAACTTATTATTTTATTTCTTGTGGAATTCCTGATTGAAATAAAAATGTAGTATTTTAATTTATTCATGACCTTTTTGAACTCACTTCAGTTCCATTTGCACCCCCCCCCCCCCCCCTGTTCGTAAATATGTATAATAGAGTCTAATTTCGTATAATTGCTGATGACGTATATCGGAAATATTTTTGCTGGCAGCCCTGATTATTATAGTCGCAGTTCTTAGACAGAATTCTAATTCATTATTTTCACGTTAAATATTAAATTGTATGTAAATTAAAGTAAAAAAAACATTTCTGAACAAAGTGGAATTCTGCATCGGAACGTGCGCGTCCAGCAACGTCGTAACGTTGCCCGCAACGTGCTGACGTGTTGCGTGTGTTACAGTTGAAGAAGCAGCAACAGTTGCAGCAGGAGATCCTGCTGCAGCACTTCCAGCAACAGCGCCAGCAGCTCGCCGAACAACACGAACAACAGCTCAGGCATCACTTGAAGGTGAATTGAATTGCTTTTTTTATTGAAGATGTAATATGTTGTGTTCTAGGTAGTTCAATCCTACTAACATTAATGACGTAGAAAATTGTGAAAGCATATGGTTTTTTATAATCTTACATAAAACAGCTAAACGAGATTGGATGAAATTTAGCACGTAATTAACTCCGCATGGGTTGTTTTTTAATAGCCAGTATTGAATATTTACGAAAAATATTGGGAAATAGTAGAACAAACAGCATGGTTTTAAGTAATAACAATCTCTCCCAACTTTCGATCTTATTTATGTCCATAATTATCTACATATACCTATATTATGTAATTTACCTACATAAACTAAAAAAAAAAGGATGACTTATTTATAAACGATTAGTATTTAATAGACGTAACAAAATATACCTACGGTAAAATGTTTTATCGAGGAAAAAGGATGAATAAATATATGAAGTACACGCGGATAAGACCACATGCATGTATAGGTACATAATATTACGTATTTTTTTATTTTCCTCAACGTGACTAAAATATGCTAAAACTTAGGTGCGTTGCATTAGCCACAAACCAAATTACGACCTTCTCTGGCAAAACAACTATTAGTAGATATATTAAATGAGTCGGTTTATAAAACTTCAAATTTGTTTCTTTTTCTTATTTGCGGGAAAACAATTCTTTTTTTGAGTTTTGTTACATAAGGAAATACGAAAATTATTTTAAGATTATGAACATTTTTATTATTTTATTACCTTTTCCTCGAATGACGTTTTTAAATCACTAAACATTTTAAGCCCTTTCCTGCATGTTTAACTAAAATCAATGACAACGACCTATTTTCACCCTTTGTGAAATCATAACAAATATAAACCAATGTGTATAGGTAGGTATGTGTCCTTGACAGATGAATTCATTTCGCATCAGCTAATTAACTACGTGTCAAAAATAACACTAATGAGTAGGTATTAAAAAAGTTCCGAGAATTCGCAATCGTTTCGACTCGAACCTACGTAATTAAATACATAAAAGTTTGATCTCAAATATTTATATTATCTCCATATTCGTTTCAAAACTAACACAAACGCTTGAATCGCTGAAAAAAACTCGCTGAAAATAAACACGAAACGTTTACCGTTGCCAAATCATAATCGGGGATAAAAATACTCGACTGAAATAGCGGTTCAGAAACAACGCGGACTATGTCATTACCCCGCCGCGGCCGCGCAGAATGTGCGCGCCACTGCGCGCGCGCACAGCATCTGTCACAGGGGAAAATAATTATAAATTAAACTATTATAAAAGTAATCATGTTTTCTTTAATTGTACAGCACCTACTAGTGCTTCTAAATGTTGCTACAATATGGAATATAATCTAAAGTTATAATTAAATGCTTTTAATTTTGCTGTCAGAGTCAAAAACTAATCGCAAGTGTAAACATACCCTCAGGTGAACTTGGCGAAATTTTAATGGGTTCCATGCTATTTCACTACGGAACCACAAAATGGCCATCCATCTCGCATAGTATCTTGACTGTCAATCTAAAATTCTATACATGCCAGAGCTCACCTTTAAACAATAAATAATACAAATTGGCTTATCACTTGAACACGATAATTGGCACAATGCAGGAATATTTGAGATTCACGGTTGACGTTTGGCAGCGCGCCGGCTAAGAATAGCCGTGAATGGATAATTACATCATTCATTAACTCGGCGTGTATGGTTACGTTATGGAACCTCAACCTGAAACCTGTTACCATGTTCATGCATACGTTTAATGAGGTATTTCTTGCAGCCGGCTTCTAAGGTACGAGGGTACTAGGTATAGTAGGTATTCGTACTGCTTGTGTAGGTAGTACGTATGCTAAGAACAACCCAACTACGAAAAACACATTATTCTAATATACCTACGTTTTTAGGTCCGTTACCCTTATGACCTAACTATTACTGATTTTACCCCTTGTTAGCCTCGCGAAATACAAGTTTTGCCCCCGCGGGCGTAATTACCTCCAGGTGAAGAATCTAGGTCTTAGACGTTTTCCCAGCGAATTATTTTTTAATTAAAATAATATGCACACAAAAAGGATAACGTTATAATTATATCTTGATTCCATTCGGGTTACACTCATGACTTCATGTAGTTTATATTTGTTTTGTTATGAGGTTTAGTAGTTTAGGTACTAGGAAATTATGAGTGTAATTCGTACACGTGACGTCATCGCCGGCCGGTCATTAACCAGGTCACGGGAAAACCAACCAGAGTACATTCAGATTGATCTGTTTACGGCATATTTAAATAAATAGTACCTACATTGTTGGTAAAATAACGAGTAAGCGCAGGCGCGATATGATTAGTCAAATATCTGCATAAATAAAACAGTCAAGTAAAAGAAATAATAAATTTATTTGCGTGAAACAAACCTTATGTGACGTGCGGTAAAATTGTTTAGTTTTTTCATGTTTTACCCCTTTCCTCATTACGAAGCGAGCCTCAGAGACATTGTTTGACAATCAAGTATTTTATATTCACGAATGATACAACATTCTTGAGAGGCGAGTCACACTTTCAAATATAGTCTAAATAACAAAAATATTCAAAGAACGTGGATTGTGTCCAACAAACACGTTAGTTTTGTGATGTTAGTGCTCTGGCTTACTTAAGTTTGAGGTGATCATTCGTGACGCATTGCGCGCGTTACTCATCATAAAATGTATATTTGAATTGCCAAATATTAGTGTCTATTTTAATAATATGATTTAGTTTGTTTGGTAGGCTAGGTTGATCCGAGTGTTTGATAACATATGTTTAGATTGATGATTAATTCATCATGCGCTTACTCACGGCCGGTGTAGGAAAACTCCACGCTGGAAAAACATTTCATAAAAACATCGCCATATCTGCTTTTACGCCATAAATACGTAAATTACTAATTATATATTTTGTTTAAAATTGCAATCTTTGTACTAACGATATTTTAGCAGAAATTTTATTTTGTCACAAGATTATTTTTTTTCATTCATAAATCCATTGCGTATATTTAAGGATCAAAAACAAGCGGACACTTTCGACTAGAACAAACAAAACTTCTGCTAAAGCTGATATAAGTGAACACAACGTCGAAGGTAGTAAGCGGGTAACAAGGGCGTGATAGCCTGTTTGGTTCCAGCTGTGGGAGCAGCAGAAGGCGATGGAGGAGGCGGCGCTGCGGGAGCAGCGGGAGGCGCGGGAGGCGCTGGAGGCGAGGGAGGCGCGCGAGCGGCACGAGCGGGACCGCGTCGAGCTGCTGCGCAAGAGGGACAAGCACGAGCACAGCGCTAACGCCTCCTCGCAAGTCAAACAGAAGTTACAGGTTAGAACTGACCGGTCATGTCTCTGATGGGAATAAAACTACTGTAATGGATTTAACTCGTAGGTTTACTTATATAATGTGTGGGAATTGTAACGTTTTCTTAAAGTCAGTATAAATTAAAATGAGTACGCGAGTTGAATGCTTTATTTATAGTCGATATTTATACCAATAGGTAGATCAGACTAAACCACAGATAATGTTATGTTTTCCTGCTAAAATGTAGGTATATTACTTGATGGTGTCGATATACTGAGATCTATTACCGATGGAATTTTTAATGGAATGATGTGCAATTGTTTCCAGGAGTTCCTAAAGAAGAAACAAGCCGCGGCCAACGCTAACGGTACCGTGCCCGGCTCACCTTACAGAAATTGGTATGTAATTTAACATTACAACATTTTAGGTACTACTTTAACGCTTTAGTTATCATTAATTATGTAAAAAATTACTCGTTATGTACAAAAATAATGCCAAAAACAAAAAACAACTAGTCTTCGGTTGAGATCACCTTATTTCCTTACTTAATTCGTGCCAAATGTGTACTATGACTCCTGATGGCTATGTGCCGAGAGTGTTTGAAGTTCTGTGACTCGATGGCCAATAAGCCGACTACCGCACGCATAAAATTGTTCTAGAGTAGTTCAATTTAGAAGTTTAATCAATGTGGTTATTATTATTAATATTACTATAATTAAGGCATTATGTACTATGATTTATAAAACGTGTGTGTGTGTGTGTGTGTGTGCAGGGGTATAGTGAAGTCGTCCTCCGGCGAGTCGATCACGTCAGCGGGCGCGACGGCGACGGCGCACCCGTACCGGCTGGCGGCGCCCGCGCTGCCGCTCGCGCTCAACGCCGCGCCGCCGCAGCCCTCGCCCGCTGACTTCCCGCTCAGGAAGACTGGTGAGCGCACTTATATACTATATACTATCAACTTACTAACTGGAATTTGTCATTTGTTGGGGTATTTAGCTGCGTGTTAAAGAATTTTTGGGATAATTTCGTTATTGACGAATAAATCTATGAAAACTTGTACGGGTTTAGATCAGGCGGTATTTTATAAGCCGGTAGTTACTTATACTTATTTAGTACTTATGTTTATTGTAAATGAAGATTTTTTTCCCGGATTTGTCTTTATTGTAATTTTAAAAGTTTTACGTCAGCATAAGTATACCTACGCGAGTTAGAACGAAATTGTCAAGTTTTATGTGTAAATAAGTAGGTACAGAAAAAGAATGATTCAGTTTTCTTTCCAAATGAAAATAAATTATAATTACTTGATAACATGTAGTTGTGTACGTTTATATACCAAGATGGCTATCTAGATTAGTTTTCGGGAATATTTGGGATTAACCCTCTTGTGTGAGAGTTTGGTTTAATTGAAATGTTCATAGCAGGTTTGTTTATTTGTTCATAATAATATGACGTGACTTTGAGTAACCTAAGGTCAATACAGTTGCCTAACTCTCGCACATGTTAGGTCAATTGAAATCAACCAAAGCCTTTTGAACTTTAAACAACTATGAGGTATATTAAAGCTTCATCGAGAACTACAGTTCAGTAACTAAGGGGTTAAACACCTATAGGGGTATTATGATTTATAAAGTTCCAAGTAGCCTTACATTTACGTGTTGTATGAACTAATACGCATTTAGTTTTGTTTTGTGAAGTATTACAACTAACACAACGTAGTTATGTAAATTCGTATTTATTTTTAATGAAAAACGAAAGAGCACGTTTCGGTATAAGTGTATAACGAAAATAATGGTGTCTAAAGGACGGACGCCGAGCACAGCGAAAAATAGCGCTTACTACGCGCGTGCGACAGAGAAAAATAGAAAAAGGGCAACGTCCATTTTTCGCTGTGCTCGTCGACCGTCCTTTATCCGTCTTCAATTGAACCCGTCTATACAATTTCGTAATAAAAAAATATATAGACATAGACATAGACATAGATTTATTTAGCATCACATGATTTATGTTTACAATATTATCCTTACATGACTAACAAATTACTATCTTAAGAAACATGAGGTTGGTAAAAGAAATAAAAAGAGTTGATGCGATGCCAAAAAGGGATTTGACTCAGCATTAAACTGTAGTGCGTTGCTACACTACAGCGCTGATTTTCAGTCAAACCCTGTTTTACATGTACTTAATTACTAATTTCTAACAGAATCGGAACGGACCAATATATATTATAAGTAATAGATAGGTAGATACTTATATGGAAATAGTAGATAAAGGAAGGAATATATTTTACGAGTAAAACCAGTTCACAGTTGAAGATGGATATGTAGTAGATAAGTGGTGAACAAATTGCGATTAAGTGTTATTGACATATTTAAAGTACTATATTTACTAATTACAATTGTCTGCAAGTAGTTAAGGTGTTTGCACCTTAACTACTTCCGTACATTAACCATTACAATTATCGTGAAAAGATAAGAACGTCAATACTTTAAAAAGTAATGATGTGATTAGGTATACTTGGTTTTTCAACACGCCTATAATTACCACTCGCGTAAAAGCTGATTCAATTGATCTGATCGCAATTTGGTGACATCGCCTAGCACTAAAAGAACCTACGACACGTCACAGCTTCTGTCACGACCCGAGAGTGAAGATTTTCCCGCTCGTTCACTCTTTTAAATTATGATAGCGACAAAAGGTCGCGAGTCGTAGACAGAAGGTACGCCGTGTGGTTGTGTGTATTAACAAGTAGTTACGCATGTCGTGGTGTGCACTAACAGCGTCGGAGCCGAACATGCTGAAGGTGCGGCTGAAGGCGCGCGTCATCGAGCGCCGCGCCTCGCCGCTCGCGCGCCGCCCGCTCAAGACGCGCAAGCACCGCAGTGAGTACCCACTACTCACTCACCGCTCACCGCTCACCGCTGAGCGCTCACCGCTGAGCACTGAGCGCTGAGCACTGACCACTGAGCGCTGAGCAGCGAGCGCTGAGCGCTGAGGACTCAGTACGACACTAACTACAGTAACACAAACACTTCACTCGTTACCTTTTTATTGGCGTTTCATGATTAAAGGATGCCAACTGAAACATTATACGGTTTCACCTGGGTTGTATTCGGTGTTTTGTCGACTAGAATACAAACTACAGATATATAAAAAAAATATAATACATTGCACTTTGTATTGTCATTAAACGTGCAACGACAAACACATTATCACATTAGTATATATAAAGCACGAGCGTAAGTAAATAAGGCATTAATTTTGACAACTAATCGCACAGTGTGATCGTATTTCGTGGCATCTACCGTTTTGTTGAGTAAGGCTAAATCAAAGTTCCTTGAGTTTTTTAAAAGTGAACTCTATAGCGTTATAATAAATTCCAGACTGCGACGGCAGCTCCCCGCGGGGCTCCCCGACGGGCGCGGCGGCGCCGATCCGCGAGGAGGAGGAGCCCGGCGCGCGCGCGCCCGAGCTGCTGTTCTCGTCCCCCTCCATGCCCAACATCTCGCTGGGCCGGCCCCCCGCGCCGCCAGCCCCGCCCCCCGCGCAGGTACCGCACCCTCCATACACTACCTATCTACCGTCTACCCGCACCGAGCCGCGGACACAACTAAATCAAAATAATTCTATGATCTAAAATCTAATCAGCTGTATCTTAAGTGGTCGATACTCTAGATAGAATTCATCCTACTACAAGTGATATAAAATGTATAAATTGTTTTCTTTTCCAGGTATCGGTATCACTCCCCCCAGTCTCAGAAGCGGAAGCGTTCCCGTGCGGTTTGACCGCCTTGGGCGCGCTGGGCGGTTTGGGCTCGCTGAGCGCCCTAGGCGGGCGGTTGCCTAAACGACCTCTAGGGCGGACGCACTCCGCGCCGCTCCCGCTCGGGGACCCGGCCCTCACGCCGCCCACCGCCCACCACTACCTTCGGGATCAGATTAGAAAAACGGTACGTCTCATCGACCGAGTGCTTCTCTCTCTTGTATCAGTATTTTTTTTAAATACAACGGCAATCACAACGGTAATTTAAAATAGCATCCTATCTCTGCCGACAGGTGCTGACCAGAGCGCACGACGCGGCGGCGGCGCAGCTGCGCGAGGAGGAGGGCGAGGTCATCGACCTGACGGCACGGCGGCCGGCGCCCGCGGAGCTCGACCCCGCGCCCGCGGCGGGGGCGGGGCCGGCCGGGGGAGGAGCCTCGGCCGCGCCCTGCGCCGCGCCGCTCGCGCGCGCGCTCAGCTCGCCGCTCGTGGGCGCGCGCCCGCCCGCCACCGGGCTCGCCTACGACGCGCTCATGCTGAAACATGGGTACGTCATTTTTGTCTAGAATTCTATTAAACGGTGATATAATTTAATGATCGGGACACATCTCGGATCGTTAGGAGTTCGATGTAATAACGTCACGCGTTTCCATAGTTGCGCTTGCGGTGCGCACGCGCCGACGCACCCGGAGCACGGCGGGCGGCTGCAGTCGGTGTGGGCGCGGCTGTGCGAGACCGGCCTGCTGGCGCGCACCGAGCGCACGCGCCCGCGCAAGGCCACGCTCGAGGAGCTGCAGGTAACCTCCCCTCCGATCGCACAGCTATCCGGCGCGAAGGATCACGCCGGAATCGAGCTCATATAATGTTTCTGATGCAGGCCGTGCACACGGAGGCGCACGTGATGATGTTCGGCGGGCGGTCCCGCGAGGCGCGCACGGTGAGCCCGGCGGGCGGCGTTGTGGGCGGCGTGGGCGGGGCGGGCGGCGCGCCGCGGCAGCTGGTGCGGCTGGCGTGCGGCGGGCTGGGCGTGGACAGCGACACGGCGTGGTCGGAGGCGCACACGGCGGCCGCGGCGCGCATGGCGGCCGGCGCCGTGCTGGACCTGGCCGTGCGCACCGCGCGCGGGGAGCTCAAGAACGGGTGAGTCCTATCTTGCGACACAAAGAAGGAGGTTCTTAATAGAGTTAGCTGTTCGGACCGCTGGTAAGTTTTTAAATATCGTGACAGAGATATCCGGATCCGGCTAGGTGTATACACTGTATAGTTACAAGAGCTGTTTGATTGCTGCGTAGGTTCGCGGTGGTGCGGCCGCCGGGGCACCACGCGGAGGCGGCGCAGGCGATGGGGTTCTGCTTCTTCAACTCGGTGGCGGTGGCGGCGCGCGCGCTCGTGCAGCGCCTGCGCCTGCAGCGGGTGCTCATCGTCGACTGGGTAACTATCATCAAATAAAATACATCTGCTCTCGTCTCGCTGAATAATAAATCGAAAACATTTTTTTTAAATATACCTATTCGTTATAAAAATGATTTACTTACTTACTATTATTAATCCTTATATTCAGGACGTGCACCACGGGAACGGCACGCAGCAGATCTTCTACGAGGACCCGCACGTGCTGTACATCAGCATCCACCGGCACGACGACGGGAACTTCTTCCCGGGCACGGGCGCGGCCACGGAGTGCGGCGCGGGGGCGGGGCTCGGGTTCAACGTGAACGTGGCGTGGGCGGCCGGCCTGGCCCCGCCCCTCGGCGACGCCGAGTACCTGGCCGCCTTCCGCGCCGTCGTCATGCCCATCGCCAAGGTACGCACACACCCGCACTCACATACACACACACCCATGCGCGTACGCATAAGGCGCGTACGAGTTGTTTGCTACATACACGTAAATAACTAGGATAAAAAGAAAAGAATGAACGTATTTTAAATAGGAGTTGCTTTTAAAGTTGATCTGCGTGGAAACAATTACTTTGTAACTTTCTATTAAGGTAAAAAAATATCAACTATCTATTCTAAACATTTAATCAGTTGATCATCGAAGTCCTTGCGTAGTTTTTGCGTTAAAGATAAGAAGACAATCGGACATAAATAACGTAATTAGATAATTATATAAATAAACTGAAAATAGATAGGTCAATGAATCGTATAGATACCTACGTGATATGTGGAAAAAAAGATAGTATAAATTATAGATAAGCTCCTAGCAACTGTATCTACTGTCTTTTTATCTACTTATATTAATCAACAGAAAATACATCCAGTTCATAGATATGAATAAAATATTTCGCTAGTAAGACTATGTATTATAACGCTCTGTATGTGTGCATGCTAATATGTGTGTGCGTGCGCAGGAGTACGACCCGGAGCTGGTGCTGGTGTCGTGCGGGTTCGACGCCGCGGCCGGGCACCCCGCGCCGCTCGGCGGCTACACCGTGTCCGCCGCCTGCTTCGCCGCCATGACGCAGGACCTCATGCAGCTCGCCAACGGCAAGGTACGGACTGATATAAGATCCGAGTAGATAACCTGGTGACGTAAAATGCATAGCCCATTCATAAAAATACTTTTATTTATATATGATACTAGCTGTCCGCCCCGGCCTCGCACGGATCATTTTTTTTTTATAGCCTTTGTCACTCGGGAATAGTGTAGCTTCCCAACAGTGAAAGAATTTTTGAAATCGATCCAGCCGTTCTGGAGCATATACGATCCAAACAAACAAACCTTTCCTCTTTATAATATTAGTATAGATTAAAAGTATCGTTGTGGTCGGTGTCCGCAGGTGGTGCTGTCGCTGGAGGGCGGGTACGACCTGCCGGCGATGTGCGACTGCGCGCAGGAGTGCGTGCGCGCGTTGCTAGGCGACCGCGTGGCCCCGCCCCCCGCGCGCGAGCTGCAGCGCCCCCCCGCCCCCGCCGCGCAGGACGCGCTGCGCGCCGCCGTCGCCGTGCAGGCGCAGCACTGGCCCTCGGTGAGACACCGCCCCCTCACTCTCCCACACCCCCCCGCACCCGGTCGTTAAAGTATTATAAACTAATGTAACATAATGTGTCGGTTGCGTTTCAGTTGAAGCGGTACAGCTCGCTGATCGGTCTGTCGGCGCTGGAGGCGGCGCCGGCGGTGGCGGCGGCGCGGCTCGGGCGGCTGCAGGTGGAGCGCGACGCCGCCGACACCGCCGCCGCCATGGCCACGCTCTCCATGCAGCACCCGCCGCATCCGCCGCATCCGACGCACACCACGCATCCGACGCATCCCGCACATCCGCATCCCGCGCATCCGCCCGCCGGCATGTCGCCGCAGCTGTGAGTTACCACCGTTGATATTGGTATATGTAGTTATACTATAAGCTGTGTGGTATCGATGCGATGATGAGGAGGCTCATGCGTTGTTTGTTTGTGTGTTCGCGGCAGGTCGCCGGACAGCTCGCGCTCGGTGTCGGAGGAGCCGATGGAGCAGGACGAGGGCAAGTGAGCCCGCGTGCGTCCTGTATAGTTACTGCCGACATTCCCGCTGCCCGCGCCGCGGCGCCGCGCCCTCGCGCGCTGAGCGTTATTTATTTAGTTGTACCGATAGTGTGGTTTCGCGCTCGATGAGTTAAAATGAATCTATGTATATTTATGAGAGCTGTACATACTGTTATATTGTTGTTGTAAGAGTGGAGAGTGCGGATGTGCGGGACGGGCGGCCGCGTGCGTCTGTCCGTGAACATTCCTGAGTCTCGCCGCGGCGCTGCGCTCGCGTTGCGGTCGGTTTATTCATAGTTTTTATATGTAAACGTTGTGAACTTTACGAACGAAATATGTCCTGCCAAATGCTGACCGTCTCGAGGCGAGATGTCTGTAGTTACGTAAAAATAATTGTCTATTTGATGTAATAATTCATAATGAATTAGCTAAGCTATAGAGAAATACGTGTGTTGGTGTTAAATTAAGACAAATCTTAATTTGAAAGCTTTAAAAGTAGTAAAATGATAATTTGTACAAAAAATATCAATATTTGGATGAAATATTTTATATAAATAATCTACGAAGTAGGTATATATATGATTATAGTAGGCGCATGCTGCCTAATGAATGTTACGCGTCCCGAGCGGCGCTCAGATATATAATATAATATATATATATTTATGAGATACTCATATGTCCTCGTGGTGTATATACGCGGCGGAGGGAGGAATATTTATGTGGCTCGGCGTCCCCGCGCCGTCTCTGTTCTCACTTGTCTACTATACCAAAGATAGTAAACTTTTGAATTTTAATAAATTATTCTTCACTACTAACGGTAGTTATTGTTGTCACATGGGTCGCGTGTTCTACCGCCCCTTGTGATTTGTCAGGGAAGGTGTTTATGTGGATTTTGTGCCCTCCTCCGAGGTAAAACTCTTTTTGCCGAAGTTTTCGGTTCGCTGTTGAATGTATTGTTGAGGTAAATAATTTTCTGAAATGTATTTTGTGAAAATTGTCGTGAAGTAGATAATTTAATGGAATTTGTGTAGAAAAATATACTTCGTACATATTCGCTTGTTTTTTGGTGATACAAATGAACGTCGGATTGTTGAATTCCAAATGTACTAAGAGACGTTAGTCTAATAATAATATATTGAATTGTGTCCTTCCGGTAATCGTACGAGACGGCCTATATCGGCGTCTCTTTCTAAATATTTTATACGAGCGGCTACAAATTTTGCTCACGAATACAGACACTTGTAAACTGTGTAAGTGTACTTAAATTTTGTATAATAAGAGAAACAACGACGAATAAAAAACGTGCCGGCATCAGAAGCGACCAGCACTCCGGGGACTGGTTTAAAAAACAATTCTTAGTTGAGTAAAAGAGACAGTGTCATAGTCACATAAGTGCGTCCCTTTTCAGCGGACAACTGCCGCCGTGCTATTCTCTATTCCCTTGGATGTATATGTCATGAACTCGTCGAGAGGGGAGTGTGTTTAGGGAAATTTTTGAGCGTTTTTTGTAGAAAGTTTTTCGAACGATTTTTAGAAGAAGGTTAGGCAATAGAGAATAGCACGGACGGTTCGTTTGTCCTCTCATGCGCAACACGGTCTGTAAACTGGAACCAGTCAGAGTTGGGGCGGATAGTGCGTCACTGTCACACCTCACACGTTAGAGCGAGAGGGAGCTACAGCGTCAGCTCTGTCTGCTTTTATGTACCTACTTGTACTAGTGTACCGTAGAATGCGATTCTACGTAAAAAGTTAAACAATGTTGTGTCTTTGAGAATTTTATTGTTAAATTGGAATACAGATGAAATAATTATTTAATAAATGTATATATACATATATATATATTTGGAAATATACGAGCATTTTTATTTTAAACTCATTTGTTTTTGTAACTTCCCAAACCCTTTATATTACCTAAGAATTAAAATAAGATAGTATTCTGATACCCTGAACAAGTCAAGACTTGCACGCACACACAAGCAACAGTAGCCTACACGCGTGTGTGCAGTTTGGACTTTACTAACTGCCTGTTTCATAGTTTATGGGTACGTTCCACTTAACACTCGCAACGCCGTCGACCACGACCGCTGAAATTGCCGTTCCACTAACGAGAAAACACCGCGGGCGTTGTAAGCGAATGTTTATAGGTGGAACGCACATCGTGAGCGACGAAAGCCCACTCTGACCCACCAATATTTTGTGGGCGAAGTGGGCGCGATGTGGTCGGGAACAGTGACGTCATCTATGACGTCGAGCCATCGCTCGCAACGACCACGGGCGTAAAGTGGAACGAGCGTTGCGGGCGCTTAGTGGAACGCACCCAATAATGTTAGTCGATCGTCGATGACTCGAAGCTAAACATAACTTTATCTGCTAGAACATATACAAGTAGCCTACCGAGAACAGTTTTTGAGTTAAAAATTCTACTTGTAAAAGACCGGATAATATAACATAACATACTCGATCACTAGAGATAGAAAATATTTAGTATTATTAAGGGCCACCCGCCACCCCGGCGCGGGCGTTGGTGAGGCGTCGACGTTCGGGAGACGCTAGATGTGGGGTGGCCCTAACTCTAGATAACAAATTACAAAACATGACTTACGTATTAATATTAAGTATAAAAATAATTTACAAATATATTTCATGGTCATACAAATACAGACTAGATAGACTTAAACTAGATTTCTGTACAGTTACACAATGTAGATAGAACATACACTATGTATTGAAATGAAACAACTGGAGACAACTGAGGACAGTCGCAGATCACAGCGAAAAACGGAAGGAACCCCTTTTGAAGGTTACTGTGCGAGCGACAGAGACAAATAGAAAAAGGGCAACGTTCGTTTTTCGCTGTGCTCCGCGACCGTCCTTTATAATGGATTTAGATCGCGTATTTTTTTTGTTGCTGACTAGACACTTTGTTAGACTATTTTCAGCTAAGTCGACTACCAATTTGGAAACTGTACATTTTTCGAAACGTTACCAAATAATATAGGCGAGCTAAATCCGTTGTAATTGTTTCATTCCAATATGTAATAACCGCGAAGCCGTCAGAGATGATTATAAACAACTTATTTCTAAAAATGTACATTCATTGACTATATACTAGAAGTACTTATTAACATTTCAACATCCCGCGTCCCAGCGCAAGTCATATATAAGCCGTATAAAGGCTATAAGGTAGTCGATCCTACAAATCCTATGTTTTTACCTTCAGTAATTTGCATAGACAAGCGTCGACTAGAAATGGCTTCAAAACGGCCCTATATATTTACATAATATACATATATTCGAAGTGTTCATAAAACTCGATGCAACGAAATAGTTCCAATACGAAAAGTGGATATTTAGGTCTATGCATCTCTTTATAAGTTTTATAACACATTGTAAGGCTATTGCGGGATATTTGCAAAAGTGATCTTTATTGTAAAGAGATAAGGTGCAGTTTCGTTTGCCTAATGTCTGTCGGGGGGATCCAGCGTGCTGCAGCGGCAGGAACACGAGCTGACCGGGCACTCCGTGTGCTCCCTGGAAACAGTATATATGTCAAGTCTCTACTGGACTCTATAATATCCCGGTCCCGGTCCCGGCGTTACCTGAACCAGTTGGCGAGGTGGTTGGCGTGTCCGCCGTGGCGGCAGGCGGCGCACCACGTGAACCACGCCGCGAACCCCGCCCCCGCGCCGCCCGCCCCGCCCCCCGCGCCGCCCGCCCCGCCCGAGCCCGTGCCCAGGTGCAGCGAGCACACGCCGCAGCGCGGCAGCGGCTTGCGGCAGTTCGGACACGACGATATTTGCTAAACACAGAAATAGGGGTAGTTTTAAAAAAGCTTTTTAGTCACGACAGGTGTTCAGTGCCATAGGAGAGCGCGCCGGCGTGCGTCATGCGTTGTGTATCGTGCATCGTACGTCGTGTATTATGTGTCATGCATCGTACGTCGTGTATCGTGCGTCGTCTGATATGTGTCGTGAATTGTGCGTCGTGTATTACGTGTCGTGCATCGTGTTTCCTGTATTATGCGTCGTGTATAATGTGTCGTGCGTCGTGTATTGTGCGTCGTGCACAGTGTAATGTGCGTCGTGTATTATGTGTCGTGTTACCTTCATCTTGGCGGCGGGCGGCGGCAGGCGCGCGAAGGCGGCTCGCGGACGTCCCTGCCCGGGCGGCGCCGCCACGGACTTGCCGCAGTACGTGCACGCCACGCACACCTGCACACGAACGAGTATGTGTAAGCATGTACAATCAACCGACACTACACTACACTAGAGGTGTGTGGCGCTGACCTGGCGGGCCACGCCCTCGGCGCCGGCGGGGTCCGTCTGCGAGACCCACGTGTCCAGCGCGCAGCGCGCCCACCACAGCTGCCAGCTGTCCAGGATGTTGCGGTAGCTGTAGGAAACAACATTATTTACTGAAACCTTCATCAGTTATGTGAAGAATTAAACAACGGCTTTCATTTATCCACGTGTATTTAAGTCCAATAGCAATTATCAATTGATATACTTAACACCACCAAGAATACAATCCAATCGATATTTCCGATCAATAATCCCAAGTGACAGCTACCATAGACTAACAAAAAATATGTTGCGTTACAGTCGGCCATCCACCCAGAACGAGTCCTCTCGTTCAGATATTATATAATTAAATCATTTAGAGGTCTATGCTCAAGCTCCAAGGGTCATTACCATTATCTGAACGAGTCCTCTCGTTCAGATATTATATAATTAAATCATTTAGAGGTCTATGCTCAAGCTCCAAGGGTCATTACCATTATCTGAACGAGTCCTCTCGTTCAGATATTATATAATTAAATCACTTAGGTCTATGCTCAAATCCCAAGGGTCACTTCCATTATCTGAACGAGTCCTCTCGTTCAGATATTATATAATTAAATCACTTAGGTCTATGCTCAAATCCCAAGGGTCACTTCCATTATCTGAACGAGTCCTCTCGTTCAGATATTATATAATTAAATCACTTAGGTCTATGCTCAAGCTCCAAGGGTCATTACCATTATCTGAACGAGTCCTCTCGTTCAGATATTATATAATTAAATCACTTAGGTCTATGCTCAAATCCCAAGGGTCACTTCCATTATCTGAACGAGTCCTCTCGTTCAGATATTATATAATTAAATCACTTACATCTATGCTTAACTCCTAAGGGTAACTTCCTTTATCTGAATGAGTCCTCTCATTCAGATTTTATTATAATTAAATCACTTAGATCTATGCTTAAGTACTAAGGGTAACTTCCTTTACCACAAAGTAAAATTAAGCGCAATGCTTCGTTACTCATGGGCGGCTAGTCCTTGCCACTCTTGCCCTGTAACTACAGCATCCTCATATTCATCATCAACATTAAATTTACTCATTATCAAATCATCATTAAGTTAATCAACGTCACCTACTCAGGGTAATCATTATAATACTATACTTATTAGTTTTTTTTATGAACAAAATCAGTGCTACCATTTATGCTAAGTACTCATCCTGGACATTAACATTCGATACCCTAATACTATATATATTATCATTAATTCACTTATTAACAAAGAACAACTCAGTACCAAGGTACTCAATGTAATCATCTAATCTTAGTATCGCATACACATTATCTTTACATATAATAACGTTTATTTATTATTATATGTAAACATTCAATATCCATTCAAAAATTATTATCACTAATCAATGAATGATCATTTTCTTAATCACTATTTTTAATTATCACAATTAAAACCAGAGTGATCTCTCTCAACACTCATCAGCATGAAATAATTAGTTAGTTTAATAATAATTATCATCATTAATTATTATTATGAGATCTTCAACTTATCACAATTAAGGTTAATAGATCACAGGTCATCAATACTGATCAGTATAATTCTTAAATCCTCATCATTATACCTCTCTCAATCATTTCTAATCTTTTATCATTACTAAGTTTTTTTTTTATTAAATCTAATTTTTGTTTTAAATTTAGTTTTTAGCTATAAGTTCACCGGCCTCTGCTCTAATCTCGTCTATTGATTTATTATTTTTCCTAGGGCAGCTTGTAGAATTGTGACCAAAGAAATTACATTCTGAACATTTATTTTTAGGTTTGGGACACTTAGACATTGGATGGCCCATCTCATTACAGTTAAAACATATTATTGTACTTGTTTGTGGAGCTTTGGTTTGATCATTTTGTTTAATTACATTATTAGTATATGTGTTTGAAAAATTCTTGCCTTTGTTGTGATTATAATCCTTTGTATAGTCTACATTTTCTTTAGTCTGGTTCCTAATTGTTTTAAAAAATTCTAATGTTTCCTCAGGCTTATCAAACTTGCCTGCCTGTGCACTCAATCTAATTACTTTGTCTTCTACCCCAAGTATCATACAATCCACAGCATTTCTACCAAATATCTTACATCTATTCAACAAGTAGATTTTAGAAAAATAATATAATTCTAGAGATTCTCCAGGGCGTACCTTCCTAGCAAGCATTTCTGTTAATAATTCCCCATAATTTTCTGTTGATGGAAATGATTCTTTGAGTAATACTTTCCATTCTACCCATGAATGCTTGATAGAGGGTAAGCCCTGAAACCAGGTTTTGCATGGCCACTTAATTTGGGTAAGGCATAGTGAACCGTTTGTTTATCACTCCAGTTATAAATTTCAGCACATTCATCTACTTTACTGAGCCAAATATGAATAGTTTGTTCCTTGGACAAAGGATCAAACTCAGGAACTACGTTATTTAAAGCAGGAAACGATTCACGATCCTTACCCTTCATAAACTTTGTAAACTCTTGAAAGAAATCGCCATACTGACGTGTGTCACATTCATCATTTTCCTCATGAACTATTGCGTCCTTCGAGAATTTGTAGTCGCTGTTTTCGATCCTCCTGTTTCCAATGCAGCCCTGTCACCTAGCAATGTTTTTCGTAAATTGCGTTCTCTACGCACCTCTTCCTCTAATAACTTCAACCTTACATACAAATCTGTTTGCACTGAGACTTCACTGCTTGAGCTTCGATCGCGTCGATTATGCATTCTGCGACTATGGCTACGGCTCGGACGTTTCGTTTCTCTGTCACGACTACGATCGTAGCTACGACGATAATAGCGATCCGCATGTTTAGTGCGGCTGCGACTTGTTCTGTTGTCCCTTGTAACACGAAGATCACTGCACAACCGTCGATAGCTTCGCCGATAACTGTGGGAGCGGCTCCTCGATCTCAGCGGACTTTGATGTCTCGTACGACTTCGGCTCCGTCCACAAATCTCATTTTCATAAAGATCCGATTCACGACATCGTAGGTCTAGGGGCGGAGTTTCTCTTACTCGCCCCTGTCTATTAATATCATCATTCATCTTTATCTGCTAATCCACGTGAGCGTGTTGCAAAACAGTATGTTTTTGTAGTAATCCCGCTTCTGAAGCTGAAACCTTCATCAGTTATGTGAAGAATTAAACAACGGCTTTCATTTATCCACGTGTATTTAAGTCCAATAGCAATTATCAATTGATATACTTAACACCACCAAGAATACAATCCAATCGATATTTCCGATCAATAATCCCAAGTGACAGCTACCATAGACTAACAAAAAATATGTTGCGTTACATTACATTACACCACAGTTCGATAGTATAGTGTTCGTGTGATATGTGTGCGTGTGGTATGTGTGTATGTGTGTGTGTGTGTGTGTGTGTGTGTGTGTGTGTGTGCGTGTGTGCGTGCGTGTGGTGCGTGCGTGCGTGCCTGGCGAGCCAGCCGGCGACGCGCGGCGTGTGTGTGTGTGTGTGTGTGTGTGTGTGTGTGTGCGTGCCTGGCGAGCCAGCCGGCGACGCGCGGCGTGTCGAGCAGCTCGGCGGGGAAGCAGCGCGCGGCGAGCAGCGCGGCGTGTGTGTGTGTGTGTGTGTGTGTGTGTGTGTGTGTGTGTGTGTGTGTGTGTGTGTGTGTGTGTGTGTGTGTGCGTGCGTGCCTGGCGAGCCAGCCGGCGACGCGCGGCGTGTCGAGCAGCTCGGCGGGGAAGCAGCGCGCGGCGAGCAGCGCGGCGTGTGTGTGTGTGTGTGTGTGTGTGTGTGTGTGTGTGTGTGTGTGTGTGTGTGTGTGGTGCGTGTGGTGTGTGCGTGCGTGCCTGGCGAGCCAGCCGGCGACGCGCGGCGTGTCGAGCAGCTCGGCGGGGAAGCAGCGCGCGGCGAGCAGCGCGGCGTGTGTGTGTGTGTGTGTGTGTGTGTGTGTGTGTGTGTGTGTGTGTGTGTGTGTGTGTGTGTGTGTGTGTGCGTGCGTGCCTGGCGAGCCAGCCGGCGACGCGCGGCGTGTCGAGCAGCTCGGCGGGGAAGCAGCGCGCGGCGAGCAGCGCGGCGGACTGCACGTCGCCGGAGCCCTCCAGCCAGCGCTGCAGCAGCGCCGCACCCTCCGCGCTCGCGCCTGGCAGGACACACACGCAACCATAACAACATCAACAGGATGCACACCGACCAGGCCAGGCCCCCTAGCCAATTAGAATGCTACAAATTATAAAGTCGAGTTCACGGTGACCAGTTGAAGTCAGACCTTCGAACAAAATGGTTGTGAATTGGTGTGGGGCAAATAAAAAAATATGTTTGTGCCAATAACACCATAATTAAATTGAACGTTATAGCATAAGGAATAAAGTTCATAATCACCCGTCAGCAACATTCCGGAGAGGTCGCCCTGCTCCACGAGCGCGTCGCACGTCTGCTTCACGTACTCGTGCAGCTTGGCGTCCGAGAGGAAGATGCACGCGAACGCGACTCGGTCTTCTAGACGCATCTCCGTCTCATTCTAGAAATAAATAGAACAACTTTATGATAATAGATAATATTCATTCTGATTTAATTAATTTGTGTCGCTTAATTTTTGACTAGATCAGTGGCGCAAAGAAATAAAATCGGAATGGTGAAATGTTGATCTTCAAGTACGGATGGGTATTTAGATAGTACAGTTACACACTACAGTAAGAAATGTCTGACCCCACTTTGTAACATTTAGCGAGTAATAATTTACGATGTATTATGTGATGTGACGCGACACGGTGTGAGGTAGATGCGTCGTATAGTCACCAGCACGGCGGAGAAGTCGACGGGCGCGTGCGGCGCCGCGGGCAGGCTGGCGGAGGAGGAGGCGGCCAGGAAGTGCAGCAGCGCGCGCAGGTACGCGTCGGGCAGGGCGGGGGCCGCCGCCGCCAGCGCCTCGCGCCACAGCCGCTCCTCGCTGAGCCCCGCCAGCGCCAGCGCCACCACGCGCAGCTGCGGCGAGGCGGCGCGCGCCAGGATGTCCAGCGCGCTGCGCAGGCGCAGGTGGAAGGCGGCCAGCGCGGCGGCGCGGCACGGGGTGCCCTCCGCCTCCGCGCGCTCCACGCCCGCGCCCGCGTTCTCGAAGCCCCAGCCCCAGCCGCACAGCTGCAGCGCGCGCGTGCGCTCGGCCGAGCGGTACAGCGTCACGCGCCGCTGCGGCAGGTCCGGCAGCAGCGACGCCACCGCCTCCGACCGGTACCCGTCCCCCGGCGGCCGCAGCACCGACCGCACGCCCGGGTGCCGCCACGGGCTGTTGCGGATGCACCCTGCGCCACACACCGCACACCATACACTATACACACTCGGACAACATACCACACGTGTGGAGTAAAGAAGTACTTACCGTCCTCTACCAGCGACTTGCTGAGCGCCAGGAAGTGCCACAACCCGCTGAGAGCCTCGTCATCCGCCAAGTCGGCGTTTTGCCACATGTCCGGCTAGATCGACGACCACAAATAGTTTAGCAAAGTTTTGAGACAAAAAATATTAACGATATACTTATAGAAGACTTGTTATAGTGGCTTATTTTGTGCTAGTTCTTTGCAACCATACGGTTTGTAAACATTTAGCTGTAAGTCTGCCTAATAAAATAAAATAAAATAATTAGGACCGAGTCGACATCGTCCTTAATAACCGAACCCGTTACCTTGAGTCCGTAGTCGGTCATGGCGCGGCGTCGTATCTTGTGCGAGATGTCGTGCAGCGCGTCGTAGAAGTCGTCCCGCATGAGCCGCAGGGCGCCGCCCGCCGACCACACCAGCCCGCCCGCCGCGCCCCAGTTCACCGTCACGCGCTCGCACACCGTGTAGTCCGTCAGCGCACCTGCGACACGCGCGACACTGTGTCAGTACACGACATACACGACGCACACGACGCGCTACACAGCGCACGACACGCAGCACAGTACCTTGCGAGTGCACGCACAGCGCGCGCGCGGCGTGCGCCGGGTGCCAGCTGAAGGACAGCAGCGGCGCCCGCGCCGGGGACACGTCGCGCTCCAGCGCCCACGCGCCGCACGGGGGCGCCGCCGCCTCCGCCTCGCCGCCCGCCCCCGCCCCCGCCCCCGCCCCCGCGCCGGGCTCCGCCTCCGCCTCCACCGCCGTCACGGACACCTGGGAGGAGGCTCGATCGAATCATTCGGTCACAGATCTGTTTATCGACTGATCGCTCGACCGACTGATTGATTAATGAATTGTTTTGCTTATGATTGATAGGTTATTTAATTGATTGACTGCACCGTCAAATTGATAAACAGATCGATAGCGAGGCTCGCTCACCGCATCGTCGTCGTCGGGTTGCTCCTTGTAGTCGTTGTTGGCTTGTTGTATGTCGTGCAGTCGGAGAGTGCTGGAGTCTTTTTGCAGCGACATCAGCAAGTTGCGTCTGTGAACAACATTATTCAGAAATTCCATACTTCGTCGTCCGCTCTCTGAGCGAATGATCGAAATTACAAAAGTAAATTCAGCTGAGGCCTATCATAATTTATAATCTGAAACGACATACCAGCCGGGGTGTAAGTACAGAATATATAAGATACCGTCCCAGCTAGGGCACCTCCCGCTGCAGGTGCAGTGTGCAGTGTGCAGTGTGCACGGACCTGGTGGGGCTCCACTGTATCTTGGCGGGGGCGCGCGGCTGCGGCAGCTCGAGCAGCGGGCGCGCGAAGGAGCGCGCGTCCCACACGCACACGGCGTCCCCGCGCGAGGCGAGGCGCCACGGACTGAACGGGTCCGCGCACACGCCGTAGCAGTGCCGCGTCGTCGTCACGCTCACCGCCTTCTGCGACAGATCTGCAAGCGTTCGCGCGATCACAGCTTTACTGACGTGACACAACTACGACTAGTCTACTGTCGCTTCTTGGGAAGACGAGGACGTTGAGGCTTTCCGCTGTCTGTCTGTTGATATGTACGTTTTTTTAAGAAATAGACTGAAGAGAAAGATAAAAAAAGTATTTTAATATAGTAGAGAAATACTTATAATTTTAGTAACAGCATTATACCCGGGCAGTTTGCTAGTTTACCTAATAAGATGTACTTTTTCTTGAAATACTTTTAGTCATGTCTCTTTCTGGAAGGACTGATGGTGAATTTTTTTATATTAAAAAGACACCGATGTTGAAGTTCATACCTCTCAGATCGAATATCTTAATGTGCTTCATGTTCATGGAGGCGAGCAGCGTGCGGTGGTGTGCGTTGGTCCAGGCGACGCTGTGGCAGGTCTCGGAGAGCCCCATCTCGCCGAGGGGCCTCTGCGCCGCCGCCGCGTCCGCCTCGGCCGCCGCCTCCGTCACTACACATCCATACAACGGTTATTGTATTCATTTTAATATCCACTTTATTATAATGTTCAAGAACAAAAATAAGGATTACACATGAATTACTACACATGGTTTTAATAAAAAATCATCAGAAACCTGTAGAATCATCTTCAGCTGGTGGGGCGCGGTTCACATCCCACAGCAGGATGCAGTGGTCGCTGCGGTGCTTCTCCATGGCCACCGCCAGCAGGTTTGTCTCCACGTGACTCCAGGATACTGAGTTGCATAACCGAGGGTAGCGAGACGCTGTAAATAAGTCAAAATACAAAGTATTAGAGTAAAAAACCCATAATCAAAATTCAATTTAGGCTTATGAAGATACCACTGCTTCCAAAATAACCTCACTTGAGAAGGAACAGCAAGAAACTCAGTGAGATATAATTTAATGTAACAAATTACAAAAATAGATAATAAAGTTTTTAAATTAAATGCTATTTTGAAGATTAAATAACTTTTATTTGAGTTTAAGTTAACTTTTGAATGAAACAACTTTGAAGGGATTTAACTCACATATTTTATTTTATTGGCTGACGTTTAAGTTAACTTTAATGAACTGTTTACTGCCATTGCTACATTAAATGACTACTTACCAAACTCTCGTCCTACTAAACCCAAAGGATCATAAGTCTGTTTGAGACTAGTGAGTGTAACCCGGCCGTTGGAGTGTCCCAGAGCCAGCAGAGGGTCCGGCTGCTCCGCTATTGCACTAATATCAACGCACCGGACACCGTTAGCACTCTGCGATGCGACGACTGTGGCACCTCGTGTAGACGAGATCTGAGTAACTGTTGAGTAAAACAGGAATCTAGTAAGTCTGTGGCACTTTGTGATTCTACATTAATTAAATAATCGTAAACTCAAATAGAAAAAAAAAGCATCCAGTCTCTGTAAAATTATAAGATATGTATGTCAGTGAAAATAGCTGAAATCTGACGACAATTTATTGATACAGGAGCAAAGTTGATAACTGCTTTGGAAATTTAAATTTTAACTATTCATTTAAAATTAAGAGATTTTCAAAACACTTAAAAAGACATAAAGTAAATAAGCCAGCGCCGTACAACTTACATGTAGTTTTCTTTTCGATTTCCTTTAAACGAGCAACTTCGTACAAGGTTATGTCTGGACCCCATATTATAAATTTGTCGAAGTGCACGGGCGACCAAATCACATCTAATTTAATGCCAGCCATGATTTCCATTTATTTGCACTTATACATTTACAATAAATACACTATACGAAGGTTAATTTTAGTGTAAAGTTAATCAAAACAAAATGTAATCACACAAAAATAAATAGTCGACATGGTATGCGTTTCGTTATGCGAGTCATCTGTCAAATCTACTTTAACATTGCTTCCATATATACAATAGCCAAAACGAAAATTAAACGCAACCAAGGGCGTATTTCTGTCATAAAATCTAAAATGGCATTATTGTCTAATAATATAAGTATCATGAATTACCAATCAATTATTAAATATATAATAATTCAATAAATAATAAGAATATTAATACATTATGTACCACATTTCTTTTATTATATTACTAAAATTAAGGACGCTATGTTACTTCTCTGTGTCAAGCTGTCGTGTCGTCACCCCACCCCTATCTGTTAGTCGTCAAATTTTGACAGTTTTACGCGAGTGTCTGACCGCAGCCGAAATAAGTGAAATTAATTAAAACCAAATCCCTAAATCGAAGTGCAAGTCTCCTCCTTTGCCGCCGTTTCTCTGCTCAGGTGAGTTCAGTTCTATATTTGCAAAGCGACAGATGCAGTAGGACGTTCCGTATTTAGGGTCAATGACGTGATTGTTTACTATAATGGCAACGCCTCTCATTCTCCCACAGTTTCTCGCGCATTGTCTCACCGTTCTCACGTGCCGGTGCACTTTTCTCGACCTATTTGTGGGTCCGCTACGATTTTCGTCGTTTAGTGCTAGCGGTACTGTTGAATCGATCGCGGTCTCGAGAGGCTTAGGAAGCTGCGGTGATTCATGGTCCTCTAATAGATATTGCGTGATTATACCCGTTTTGTGGTCGCCTGCGTTGCATTGTTGTGGTTAATAGTCTCGAAGCAGGTTCTGTGTCTTGGAAGCCGTCGTGCAGCAGCAGTGAGTGTAGTATGGAACAGCTCAGAGTCTCTCTTACCTCCTGTAACCAGGAGATGAAGTGAGTGGAGCGATGTTTTCAGCGCTTGCATATCAGTTGTCTACTACATTTTTAGAAGAACAGAAGGTATGGATTAATCTATGCGTAAACCCTGATGCGTAATCATTCTTATGATTTGTATATTTTTGTGCCTTTCAGTTGGTGTTTTCTGTTGGTATGGTTGTTATTGCGAGGATGCATTGATAATGTTAGCATTCTAGACTAAACTGTATTTAATTGTTTGCGTTGCATGCACAATGGTTTGTTGCTCTGTAGGATTAATTACCACAACCGGTAAATTATGTAAGATTAATTAATATAAGACCACATGTATACATATAATAGACATGTACTATGAAACCATTATTTACGATTAAATAGCACTTAAATTTCATAATTTAAAAATATGACTCATATTAATTAATAAAACTCCTTTATTTTCCAAGGTTGTTCAATTATGTGTTGACCTTCATGCAGGTAGCAAATTACATTTGATTGTTCACATGTGGAAGTACCTGTTTAATTGCCATCATGCCCTCCAACCTGCTTTGTGAACTGTTTTGTGATGTCACCAAACTTTACCTAAATCTAAACCAGTAATTCCCAAAGTGATCCAGGCAGACCCCCAGGGGTTCACAGGAGACTCGACAGGGGTCTATGTTGGACTACCTAGTTTTTATAACTTTTTTTTTGTTTATGCTGCACCTGACAGTATTTTAGGGCCTTTTTATTTATATACATTTCAAGTAACTATGCCAGCATTGGAACTTATATTATTCTAAGCCTATGTATGCAAGATATATTAATCATTACCCAAAACAACATAAGAGAAGACACACTAAAATGGTAATCACAACTGAGTGTATTGTGATTCAATAACAGTGTAATTGCTAGTTTGGGCCGTGAGCGATTTCTCCTTACAATGAACTCATTAGTGTGGTCACTCTTGGATGGCTTCTGCATGACACACTAATAACTATTTAGCATTATTGTTTATATATGTAATGTCTCTTCTTTTTTAATAAGTATATTTAGATCAGCCTCATTGGTTGTTGTCCCATATATAAACCACCCTTGTACTTTAATGAACATTTAAAAAAAAAAAAATACCAAATTGATCCAGGCGTCGTTGATTTATGCGCTTGCCAACATATTTTTCTATTATTTTTATAGATATATATATATATACTACATATATATATATATATATATATATATATGTGTGTGTAGATTAATATAAATATAAGTACATATAACAACTACATCCCTGTCTCTTACTCAATTTACTAATTATCATTTCCAAGAAAATCATTGTTATTGTACCTAATACCTACATAATTTCTTAGTTAGATTTTAGCATCAATCATAGCTGTCAAATGAACAGGGTACAACAGGATTTGGCACTTAGTATTAAACATGCTATCTTTATAGTAGCCCTTTGATAAATATATATAAATTTGTAGTTACTAGAAAATGTATCATTTTAATAATTTCCAAATCATCCAATCAAAAAACTCCTTTTTTGGGAAAAGCCCTTAAAAACCTATTGAACAAAAAACGGTCCATTCGTTCGGGAGACATACAAGCAGACAGACAGATAGACGAACATATAACACCCTATCGGTTTTCCGTCGGGGGTTAATAAATAAGAGTTGTCTAGTCTACATCAGATCAGTGTCATTCCATTTCGTGCCATTATCTCTAATTATTATTCAATCGCAGTGCATTGTCGCCGCAATTTCTATTTCTCGTCCAGCGGAGTGTAAAATGACGTTTTTTTTACTGTTTTGTAATTCAATTAATCGATTACACGAGGAACGTGAAGATGTCGAGATGTTTCTGTTTCTCAGCGAGAACATACAGATGGTGTAATGTGAAGATTGATAAGATTGAACGTATTGTAACTATGTGGAGCACAAAGATACATATAATATATATATGTTTATCAATGAGATACGCATTGCGTAAGGCTACATGATACATCTGCGATCGTACCCCATACACAATGGTAAAATCATTTGGCCCCTTTGCGTGTGATAGGAGAGGAAGATCGGTTAAAATGACGCATGTTGTGACCTTAACAAATTAGGATATTTTTATTTAACGATAAGTATTTTATGCCCTATTTATATTTGAAAAAGTAATAGATTTATGTGAATCAAAAAAAGGTTTCCATTAAGTATAGAATCGTCTTGATGATTTTGTGTAGGTACATATCTATAGGCAGTTTCTTTCCATCTAAACTACCTATTTGCTATTTTTAGCTGTAGGTATGTAGGTAGTGATCAATTAAAATATCTTCGCCCCCAACTCATTCTTTTTGTTCATATATGCAAAAGGTTACATACCTACTTATTTAGGTACTAAAGTAAATAGTCGGCTAGATAGCTTATCTTGGGCCTTTGTTTCCTACGCGACGCATTTCTTTATCATACTTTCTACTTACCTACATACAATTTAACGACTTTTTTGTTATCAATTATCTCCGTTGCGCTTCAATAGCGTTTAAGCAGTTATGAAAGTTATTACGAGGAACGCCCGACTATTGCATAATTTTATATTTTGATAAGATTATAATCTTAAATATACACTTTAACTAACATCGCGTGTTCAAGTTTTTTACCCATCAGCTGAATGGTGCACGCTGAACATTTTCTCTACTATCTAGTACCAAAATTAGCAATCTATAAGTACTAGATCAAAAAACATACACAAAAATACTTGTGCTAATACACGAACATCTGCCTCACTCGAGATTCCTGGTTGTTGGATGAAAAGTTATTTTTAAATAATCATGAACAAAATAATTTTACAAAACTCTTAAAGCACGTGGCTAACTCACACTGGACCAGATTCTCTCCCTGTTGCATCAAAGAGAGTCACGAGTCGCAGCTGGAACCTGCGCCCGCGCATGGTGTAATCTCGTAGATTTTGTCCATAAAAACTGACAAAACCGGAGACCGTACCGCGCCTATATTTTCATAGAAAACACAATTATTTAAGCTCTTTAAATTTTATTGTAAACGATTGCCGTTACACGATTTCGGTAGTTATTTTTTGTTGCTTAAAGATGAGAAATCTTAAAATTGACTGATATAAAAAAAATATCCCGTTGTTTTGCCCTAAACAAGTTGCGGTTTTTTACAGCTAGCGTCAAAAAAAATACGTTATCTAAAAGAGTCTACTTCGCGTTGATCTTTTTGAGAGTAACTGTACCCTGTCTCTACAATATACGACACAATACCGGTATCAGCAGCTGTGCGGTGTACGGAACCCTAAACGATTGCAATTTGGATGCAAACGACCGACATTCCGCAAAACGAACAGGTGAACCGAACATGCACATTACCGCCATTAGCATATGCATTGAAACCGCGTCCTTACCGCTTTCACCCCGAAACACCTTAACTACTTCACTTTCCATTTCAACCAAATTTTATACAGTGAAACATTTTCGTTAACCGCTCTCAGGAATGTGGAATGACGAAGAGCTTTGCTCCATGAGATATCTGTCTGGGAATTTAATGTTAGAACCGTCGTGACTGCACAATACAGACATCCAATAAAGTTGAAGTTTATATCTGTACGCATTGTAATTCGCATGTTCGCAATTTCAAATACCCCCTGGTATTTAAGTTTGAACTTGTCGATTCGAAGGTTAAAAGTCTATGATTCTATGTTTGAAATTATATCTGTTACAACATACAAAGGAAGATTTTTTTCTAACCTATGCTGATTAGGGACGCATTATCTAAATAACCAACCAACATGTACTCGTATACCAAACAGAAAACACCAACAGAGGTCACAGTGGAGGCTACCGTCGGCGCCATAATGATAGGAGTCTAAAACTTGCAGAGCCATCCGACGTCGACTCGGGGGCCCGATTTCTCGGACCACTTCGGAGTATACTCCCAGGACATGGGCGCCTGCGCAGCCAAATGCGCGGTATGTGACCAATCACGAGCCGGCGATGAGAGCACTGCATGACTCACCATGATTTAAACGATCACTGCATGAACGGTCTGGAATGGAGAGGGAGTAGTATATCGAGCACCACCTGACGAGTTTCCAGTGACTCTTAGTTATTTTATACAGCTTCTGGTGCTATATCTTCGTTATGACTCGCTTTGTCCGTATTAGTCTATTTTTCGAAGTCGTGCGACCTCGCTACTTGCGTTATTTAGTTCGCCGCTTACTGTCTGCCGACCTCATTACCCCGCTAATGTAGTTATCGTTACACGGAAGAGTATACTTTCGTTTATTCGAGTTTGTTAGTTTTCCTTATTGCATTATGGGAACTTTTATCACTCGCCATGATCGATTAGGGACGGTCACGCGAACTTTGTCAGTCTCATCGACACCGCGTGAATCAAACGATGACGCGGCAAACTAGTTGTAGTAAATCAATACATGACAAAGGTTAATAAGCCTCCTATGATCACTCCTAACATATTTCTTGATGATGTTTCTTTCTATGTCGTTTGTCCTTTAAGTAGCCTAAATGATTTTAATCTAGGGACGTAATTACAATAATTATCTCATCACAATTTGACCATGGACTTAATTCGAATTTACGTTTCTTGTAGTCATTCTATGCATGTGTTATTAATTCATAATATATGTGATGAATTAAACACCAAATACAACTTGATTATTTTATTCCGTTCTTGAGAATCACAACTTCTAACATGTACTAGTAAATTCCTTTTACGTAACAACTTCTAGTCATTCATTGTAATAGCGTATAAGTCTTGACAGGCCGTTAACCTTCAACTTCCCAACATCACGAATTTATTGTACAATCCTTTTCCAAAAACCGCCATCTCCATTCTCGTTCCCGCGTCTTCTACCATGACAGCCCGAGGCTCGCCGCTGATTGGCCACGCTCGCTCGTCCGCCATTGGTCAAAATATACAATAGCCAATCATAGATCAGCGCGAATGTTGCCATTCGTAACTTAAATATACCACTAAGACTAAACAAATAACAATACTTTTTAAAGATCATGACATTCGGCCATCCGACCCGTGCATCGTCCCGATGCACGAATCACCTATTTAAACTAAATTTTGGCCCTTTTGAAAAATAATAAACCAAAAACATATAGGTATTTATACAAAGAACAATCTAAAGACCTTATCTTCAAAACAATATTAAGTTTACATTATATATTTAAGAAATTATAATAATTTTATGTACCTACATTTGTGTACGTTAAGTTTAATAATATTTGATAGCCAAAAGATGTTAACACTGCAAATTAATAAACTTAATTTCATTAGGTACCTGTTTACATCATGACATTCGGTTGTAAATGCTATAATATTACATTCAATATTCATTCACCTAACGTATTTACTTATATAAATTGAAAGATTCGCTAAAACAGTCCAATAATCATACTAGATATGAAAGGAAAGATTAAACAAGAACAAGCACCTAAAACGTACCTACCATTAGATAGCTAATACTGTTACAATTTTATGCGAAACTTAAATATAAGTTTTTTTTTTACAATTGGTTTATTTTGGTACCTAAGTATGTCATTTCTTCGACTATGATTTTTACAAAATACCTACGTCAAAGTTACATTAAAATTTCTAAAAATAAACTCTTGAAATTTATTTAAAATAACCGAGGTACAAGTAAAGCCACTAAGAAACTTTAAAAACAACTAAAACAAAATTTATCTTTGATAAAAATAAAAACTTACTTAAATCAAAACAAAAACAACACATCCAGAATAAATTGCGACATAATTTAACAATCACTTTATAATAAGGCGTGTACAACAAACTGTAAATTTAATACAACTGTAATAGCTAAGGATAATTATAATTCCACTAAATCCCTAAAAAGGAATCCCACTAATCCTGATAAAACAAAAAAAATATATATATATGTATATAATAACAAGTAGGTATCTTAAGAATACACATTTAGACAGTAGGTACTTAGTTAGTACCAACATACAGATACCAATGGTATATTTACTAATAAATAGCTCTTATAATATCACCTCAACAATGTAGTAAACTTAAGTGTTGAAAAAGGTATTTTCTCTTAAAAATAAAACCTACCATTGAGAGGCCTTCGTTGAAACAAATTTACAAAATTATAGCGCAAATGCAGTACTGTCAACATTCCCTAAAATATATTGAAAAGATGATCATTTAAATACATAAACAAAGACGAAGTACACAATTTCCTCTTTTAGAGTTCCACAAGAAAGTATTGAGTCTTTAAATACTCTTTTTGATTTACATCATTGATCTTCTTCGAGCTATAAACGTAAACCCAGTGGTCTTATTCGCCGATGACCACACTGTTATTTTTAAGTTAAGGCAACATCAACAATTAATTAAAATTAACTATAGAAATTTATATGAGTATATATTTATGACATAATTATTTATTTATGTTTTATTAAAGGGACAAGTTTGCCTTTGTAAATTAATATTATTGTCGCTACATACATACAAAGGCTAAACAGTAATAACTTGAAAATAAAAAAAAATGACTTATAAACTTAATAATTAATGTTCTTTACATTGCCTGATTAAATACTGTGAAAACATAATTAATGAATAGAACGTAATAAAAAATTATAATAATATAAATAGTTTAAGTTTTGATAGTTAATTGACGTGGATTAAACAAATTTGCATTGTATATGTAAGTACACCTATAGTAAATTTTAATGATATGGCCAAAAAAAAAAATAGTTCGATTTAAAAAAAAAAATAAAATAACTATAATTATTAATAAAATGTTTAAATAGCTAGTCTGAAATATTACCCATACACATTAATATTAGTAATTGCACGCCTAACGGAAAACATAAGGTCTATGATATTGTATGTATTGCTAACACCATAACACTTATATTACTCAAATTTAAGCAATATTTAAAACGATCTCAAGACCAACGATGTTTGTACCAAGATGGAATTAACCCCAATAACATTATAGCAGTTATACGGGCATTTAATTTTAGGTTCATACACCTAATAATTCCTTGAGGAAGCGTAATAACTTGTATAGTAATGTAACAACATACAGATACAGGTACGAAACCACGCGCTTACAGCTGACATAAGACATTTACAAAAGCAACATTATTTATAGTTGTTATTACATCTTAGTAGATCATTCATATAGAAGTTATCTTTGGTGTCGACGGTTCTTCACTAATAACATATTCTAGATATACTTAATGTGTAAACTTCTAAGGAAGTCATTTTTATTGTAAGAGTGTACCTACAGTAATTTAATTAATTTAGCACAAAGCCAAGAATGGTAAAGCCATAAACTAACTTTAAACTTTGAAACAAATTTGAAAAAAATATTCGTATAGGTACTTATTTTTAAAAGTGTCCTAAAAGATAATCCTGAAAATGTCTACTTTTGCATTGCTGTTATTGGTAAGTGCGTTGTATATTTTTTTTTACATATCAGCCCTGTAAAAACAATAAAACCGCACTATAAATATGCACTTTTTAACAACCATAGTGCTTCTTGACAATCATCCCATTCCAACTGTGGGTACTTCAATGTGTTGCTCCGGTTATACCACCGAAAATACATCAAAAAGCGGTCGACTTCTTTCTTGAATAGTCCATGTCGTATCTAGTCGGAATCCTTGATATTGAAAGCGACAACAAACTCTTTCTAGGCCTGGTGCTTCCACGTCCCCTATGTAGATACTTCTCTCTCGGGACTCAAAAATGCATCATCACTGTACTGTGTTTACTGTTCACGCATTGGCCATTACCTCAGATAGAAACAAAAGAGAAAAAAAAACATACGTTAATAAATATAATTATTAACTAGAATTTGACCCAACTAACAAAAGTATAATATAGGTACTAAATAAAATACTCATTTATAATTGTTTAAGATTGTGTAATGTAACTAGAATATTTGTTAATGAGATATATTAAAGTTTGTAATCTTTTTAACTTTGATTTACTTTTATTAAAAATAACTATTAATATAAATAAATTTTACCTCGTGGTATATTGGAATTCTAAGAATGTAATACTACTCAGGTGGAACTAGAACATGGCTAGTTAGCTTTAAATATCGACAGTTAAGTATTTTTTTTTTTTTTTGCATGGTATTATTAATAGTAGAATATATATATTTTTACTACAAATAACTACTATTGATATTGGTATAAAATAGTGCAAAATAACTTATTCTTATAAAATGGCTCACTTGGCAATTTTTTAAATATGGCATACATAGCTCCTAGACTTGTTTTTTAAATGGCATACATAGCCCCTACATTTGTTTTTGAAATGGCATACATAGCCCCTACATTTATAAAATAGCACACTTGGCTATTTTTTTAAAAATGGCATACATAGCCCCTAGACTTGTTTTTGAAATGGCATACATAGCCCCTACATTTGTTTTTGAAATGGCATACATAGCCCCTACATTTATAAAATAGCACACTTGGCTATTTACACTTATAAAATAGCACACCTGGCTATTTTTTAAAAATGGCATACATAGCCCCTACATTTATAAAATAGCACACTTGGCTATTTACACTTATAAAATAGCACACCTGGCTATTTTTTTAAAAATGGCATACATAGCCCCTACATTTATAAAATAGCACACTTGGCTATTTTCGAGAATTACCTGCATAATGTAAATTAATTAGATAAAGAATTCAGGAAAAAAAAGATAAAGTAATTGTACCTAAGTATGATAAAATTAAAATTAATTAAAAATGAGCCGTCTGACGAAGCATTTAAGCGCCAATTAAGATTTTTTTTTTTTGTTGGAAAATCCATTTTATTCTGTGAATGCGTATAATAAAATGAAATTTGTGTGACATGTTATTTACTATCTATTATTGTTTATTACCTATATTTTGAATCTGACATTTTTTTACATTGATTTTATATATATATATATCGCTAAAATGTTTAAATTTGCTTGACGACTAAAGAGAAAAATTATAATAATGAGATTTGTAAAATTCTAAAATAGTTTTAATTTTATTTGTTCTGTGTTTGTTTATTTTATAATGTAAAATTCTGACGATCTCACTATGAGTGCATATAATATGATATAATGTGTAATTATAATGTAATAATGAGAAATGAATAAATCTAATCTAATCTAAAAATCTATGCTTCGCTACGTTTTTGATAATTAAATAGGTACTTGTCTTTGTACAAATGTAATTATCATTAAAAACTAATAGTATTGAACCATAGTTAGATATTGATCGAATTTCGATTGATAGATAAATATAACTAAACACTATCTATTAGTCTTTATACTTTTTACAACCAATTCATTTCGTCAAACGTAGTAAAATAATAACAATAAACAATAATCAGTAAACTATATTTAATTTAAGCGGCATTTATTATTTTTGGTTAAACGATTTATACAGAAACACATCTTCACATAAACAGATATTAAACTTTAAAATTACCTGTATACCCACCTAAAGAGTAAAATAATTTTACTGATTATTAGTAATAAAATGATAGCACATATAAATTAATTAGGTACAATGCCTAATCACGTAACTATAACAAACCGTATAAAGTTGAAATCCTGACCAATTAAATCTTTTAAAATAAATAAATCCACTTTAAATACATATAAATATGCTTAATTGTTGGGCGTTTTAACTATAAGATGTAAATATTGAAAATTAGAAAAAAAAAATAATTATGAATAATAACACATTTACGCACCTTTGGATTCTTTTCTCACTTCTGAAATGTGATGAATTAAACACCAAATACAACTTGATTATTTTATTCCGTTCTTGAGAATCACAACTTCTAACATGTACTAGTAAATTCCTTTTACGTAACAACTTCTAGTCATTCATTGTAATAGCGTATAAGTCTTGACAGGCCGTTAACCTTCAACTTCCCAACATCACGAATTTATTGTACAATCCTTTTCCAAAAACCGCCATCTCCATTCTCGTTCCCGCGTCTTCTACCATGACAGCCCGAGGCTCGCCGCTGATTGGCCACGCTCGCTCGTCCGCCATTGGTCAAAATATACAATAGCCAATCATAGATCAGCGCGAATGTTGCCATTCGTAACTTAAATATACCACTAAGACTAAACAAATAACAATACTTTTTAAAGATCATGACATATACATACACGAAATATATTTTACAGCATTTGTTCACCGTGAATCGATAATTAGTAGGTTCTAGATAAAAATAATTTCTACGTAACCAAGATTATTTTCAAACGTCAGAAATGCTCATTAATAATGGTAATAATGAAGGTAATGATTTTTTTTTTCTATTTAGACAATAACCCATCCGATTAGCATCAAAAAAAGGTTTTCGTCATTTGTTTCGGAACTCGGCAGCGATGAGAACAATAAAAATGGTGTTTTCGCTTAGCCTTGAAACACAAACTTCACTACTTCGCCCAACACGAGCCATGCAACCCATAAATAATAGACAGATCATATTTTGCCCCACTTTCTACTGTGTCACCGGAGCACGCAGCCCGGACTCTCTCACACAAATACGTAATGCAATATTTGCATACGGTTACTCTAATCTATGAGCTGTGTCAATGCTCTCGCCTCCCAAATGACTCACGATGCGTCACGCCGGTCCATTGAAGGTCACTGATAACAACAGTTTTTCCATTTGCACTAATTTGATTGTTATTTCCGCCATTTACATAGTCTTACATTGTTTTCGAATGTATTCAGGCCCTGTTGCCGCTTATCTTGCGATCTAAAAGGTCTTATTCTACTTGTGAAGATGATGTGTAGCGCACAAGGCCAAGTTCTTTACGTAGCGGTGTCTGTTCCCTGCACCTTTCTATTCTCAAGATCAATGTAATATTTGCGAATGCCATGATCATAACGATTTACTTATAGGGTCAGTTATTATCTTTGTGTATTTTGAACATGATTTTACATTGGTTTATAAAGTTTTATTTACTTAAATAAGACTACCTACAGGCACGTATCGGTGTCGATAAAACATGCTGAACACATTGACGTGTAAGTCGGTGTGATTACATGCCTGTAGGAAGAGTTTTCTCTATTTAGTTGTAGTTTTAACGATTCCACTGGGTCTTGTTTAATAAAAAAAATTGAGTTGAAATCCCTATGGTGATTATTGTGATGCAAATGAGCTGCGATTCTCATCAACAGCAACTGCATCGGTTA
Organism: Polylopha cassiicola; assembly: GCA_038024825.1. Classification (NCBI taxonomy): domain Eukaryota; kingdom Metazoa; phylum Arthropoda; class Insecta; order Lepidoptera; family Tortricidae; genus Polylopha; species Polylopha cassiicola. The sequence goes on from CP149057.1 coordinate 11,549,748, forward strand.
ACCGACGATTAATCGTCGAGATAGCATCGCGGCATTGTCTACAGCCTCAGCAAGCCTATGTGCATCCCTTACACATTAAATCAGTGTGAAAAGGAAAGGTGCCTCGATAAGATCGCAACATCTCATCAAGAATAGAGCGTGTGTAATACTAGTGAACTTGTTACTAGAGGTGATATGTACTAGGCATTGTCCACAGAATTTTGAGTCCTCTGTTTATAGTACCAACTCGACTCAATTTTATGTTGTTTCGAATTCAGCACCTGCAAAGTTACGTCTGTTCGAGTCGCGCCCTCAAGGGCGTAGCGAGGTACGGGCAGAAGTTCTTTGATTCCCTTGCGAGTGTCGAAAATTACCTTAGATTCTTAGTTTGTTTACGTTTACAATACAGTTTGAAGTGGGTTGTAAAAGGTTGATTCACCAATTACGTCAATTCTTGTTAACTGAGAACCATTTCCAATAGTAAATTGATTAGTAACGCTTACTTTGGCTAATAAGAATTGTTGATGCATTGCAGTATTTTTTAGTATTCAACGTTTCAATAATTCACGTTTTAAATATCGGGAACAAGAACGGGAAGACGGTATTACTAACCGGTTTGTTTGTTATGGATTTGTGTTTCCCATCTTAAAACTTTCACACAATTTGTAAGTTATGACATTTACGCTATGTACGCTTATGTTTTCCTCAATTATTCAAATGTCCCCGTTTATTATAGAATTATTGTCAGTATTGTAAGAAACTTTTACTTTATGTTTCATGATAAAAAGAACACCTGTTCTAGCAGCATAGACCGGCACTGTTCAGTTATAGTGTTCAACTCGCGGTATGTCGGGAACTCGTAACGGGCGTTCTACTAAATTTTATTGTTTAGTAAACTATAATTAACTCGCAAATTGCCCACAAGCCTTAATTACACGCCAGAAGCTTTCTTGCACCATGTCCGTTCATAGTTACATTGTTGTACAAGTTTTTGTTTAGCCCAGGACTGTATTGAATCTCAACTCGATAACAGTATCATGATTTTTCAAAACATAACAGCTTTCTTTCATAACAGTCACTTTATAATTGTTTGGGGTAGATTTCTTACTCAAAATCTGTCTATTAATAAACCTTAGGTATATTGGTTACTGCTGTTTGTGTGTAATATTTTTACTGTTAGTAATCTCAAGCGAAGTTTAAACTGAATATATTATTACCGAAATCAAGTAGTGTAGTATTAAAACCGATGTAACGGCTGTATCTGTCTATTCTTTTAGAATAATGTCGTAAGTTGTGTACGGCCCACGTGTTTACAACAAGACAGATTTGCGATAAATACAAATGTGATCATAATCCTATGTTTGGATTCTTATATCTGTTGATCGATATATCTGTTGTGTCGCGCATATTTGAGCCAGCTGCCTCATTACATCCTTCCGTTGTTATGACAGCCATGCCCAACTGTAGACTGTGGCCGCCACATTACCATCACGCCTTTTGGGGCTACACATAAATAATTTCCACCATTAACTAACTAAACGCAGAATCAATAAACCGATGTATGAGTAAGAAGGTTTATGTTTCACCTGTCCCGTTGTCTGCCTGTCTGTACCTAATCAAATCTTGCAATTTAAATTTTATCCACTTTCCGGTGTCTGATTCAGCTGAATTTTTGCAGGCGTGTATAAATCGGATGTCAATGCAATATTATTGTGTCATGTAGTTGGTCTGATGATTTTTTTTTCGAACTGAATACTGAACCGCAGTTGGCCAGCTAATGGGCCTTCACTGCAAAACCGGACGGGTGGCGAGACTCCTAAAAGGAGACTCTTAAGCCTTTTGGTCTGATGATGGAGTTGGAAGGCTATAGGAACTCTGTAATTAAAAAACGCAACCCCATCGAGTTGTGTGTGTTGATCCTTCTTGACGAGTACTTGGATTCTATATGGTATCTAGTTCTTCTGTTATTAAGAGTTCGAAGCGCTCTAGGACACTTGTCTAATATGTAAAAATACTTTTTTAAGGGGATTGTGAACCTGTTAATTTTCATACAAAAGGCGATAACGTTTTACATCCAGTAAATATAGTTAGATTTTTATAATTTTTGGATATGTTGTAGATATAATGAGAAACTACGTCTGTACGTTTTGATTTTTAAGAAATATTGCTTACGCTAAAATTTATTAGCATCTAAAAATCTATATATAGATCTAAAAATCTATATTTAGATCTAGCGTAAGCAATATTTCTTAAAAATCAAAACGTACAGACGTAGTTTCTCATTATATCTACAACATATCCAAAAATTATAAAAATCTAACTATATTTACTGGGTGTAAAACGTTATCGCCTTTTGTATGAAAATTAACAGGTTCACAATCCTCTTAAGAGTTTTACTTATCTTTTGATCGATCATCGTGAATTTGCTATGTCTCTGCGCAGGTCCCCCGGCGGGCGCCCCCCAAGATGTCGAAGAAGCCGGCGGCGGCGCCGACGCTGCACAAGGTGATCATGGTGGGCTCCGGCGGCGTCGGCAAGTCGGCGCTCACGCTGCAGTTCATGTACGACGAGTTCGTCGAGGACTACGAGCCGACCAAGGCTGACAGCTATAGGAAGAAGGTACCACTGATACTTTTATAGTGCTTAAGTTAATGGATTAAAATAAGAAGAAGTGTTCTCGTGAAGTAGCAACGAACGTCCATCTGTCACAATTACAATATGTACCTATATATACCTATTGAAATGAAATATAAAAAAAATAAAATAGCGCTGCTTTGTCAGCGCACGTCTGTCGAGACAGCTAGTAAACTATATAATTATAGTAGGGTTTAAAACGTCTAAAGATATTTATCATAATAATATGAATTTTATTATAATTGTTATGGCCTTATGGTGGCTTTATTATATAGCCATTATTGTAAGTGAAGTGAAATGCCGTCCTGTGAACTGCGGATTGTGTTTGCGGCTATTGTTGGGTTTAACGAGATGTCAAGATGCGGAGGTGAAACTGTATGGTCTGCTTTCTAAATGCCCCTCGCTCTATAAATGTACATTTTTGTACTGATGCTAAGGCTTATATATATTTCGAACACGACCTATTTATAGTCTGGTAGTAGTTAAAGCGGGTCTGAGCGTTGTGGAGGTCCTTGGGGAGACTGTGTGTTGCAGGCGTATTTCGGATGAATACACAGGATTTATTTCATATAATACACAGTTTTAAAGTAGGCACCATAGGCATTTGTTATGTACAGAGATCGCAATAGGTAGTGCCAATTTACCTAAACTTGGCGGGAGGAGATGACTAAGAGTGGTTACAACCACCAAAAATATTATTTATTTTTATTGAACGCGGGATTTCCCGGGATTTATAAGAATACATAATCGATATAGATTCACACTCAGGGTGTAATGATTAATATTACTTAAAATAAAGTTTTCAAATAGTGTTTGCGTTTACAGGATACTTACCTTTAGTTACTGTTCAATAGTTGAATAATAATTAATTTATTCCTATTATTTCTTTTGCAAAGATAATTAATTAGACCATTACACCCTGAGTGTGAATCTATATCGATTATGTATTCTTATAAATCCCGGGAAATCCCGCGTTCAATAAAAATAAATAATATTTTTGGTGGTTGTAACCACTCTTAGTCATCTCCTCCCGCCAAGTTTAGGTAAATTGGCACTACCTATTGCGATCTCTGGTTATGTATTCTGTAGCTTTCAGGTGAAGATTTGTATTTGCTTACTTTTTCACAAAATTAATTCAGTTGCTCGGAATTATATTCGAGATTAATCGCGTGCCTCCTGTCGTAATCGCTGTATTTCAGAGTGTTTTGCAATTTTAATATCGCGAGGTTGTGACATCGATCTCGGCTTCGTGACTACAGTTTGATTTCAGACAATTTGCACAAATTTAATGGATTAGCATAATTAGGTATGAATTTAATTAAATGTTCGAGGTTATTGGCGGGTTCTGAATCCGCGACCTCGCGATCGTCTTTTGACCTACCATGAGGGTCGTTGAATTGTTGAGTCAAATTAAACAGAAGTATGTTCTCCTGCCCAAATAGAATCTCAGTTCATCAACTCAGTATACATTTACCGAGTCTCAGTCTATATAAGTTTATATAATATAAGTTTTTTTTAAATTGGTTTAAACTCTTTCAAAGTATGACGTCAATTCTATTGAGGGAAGATGAAATTATAATATTAAAACCCGCGCTGCAACTTATGCATGCGACCTCGTCGCCATTTTTATCTTTTTTTAATAACGTCACTGCAGACGATTAATATAAATAACAACGTTTCATTATAATATCTTATTAAAATAATTAATTATGCAATTGTGTTGTAAGTTATATACTTTTTTAATTGAGTGACGTTACTGTTTTCGCAATAGAAAATGTAGGCGAAATCATTAAAATAATAAAATATTTTATATTAACTTGAAGTCGTTTAAGTACCGTTAATCAACTGTAAGTCGCAGTCTAGCGTCGTAAAACGATCCTACGACAGCAAATTAAGTCTAGTAATATCTGTATTTCATATTACTCATATTAGGTATGTTTCATCAGACTATAACAAAAACCTAAGTATATAATATTTAAAGTTACGGCTTTTAAAATATCTCAAATTTGCTAATTTAAAAAAATATATTGGATTGAATAGGCTCCTAAATGACCGGACCGATTTAAAAAATCTTTCACTGTTGAAAAGCTACACTATTCCCGAGTGGCATAGGCTATAAAAAAAAGGGATTTGTGCGAAGCCGGGGCGGGCCGCTAGTATTTTATAATTGTGTTGTTGGCCCCCAGGTGGTGCTGGACGGCGAGGAGGTGCAGATCGACATCCTGGACACGGCGGGCCAGGAGGACTACGCCGCCATCCGGGACAACTACTTCCGCTCCGGGGAGGGGTTCCTCTGCGTGTTCTCCATCACGGAGCCCGAGAGCTTCGACGCCACGCAGGAGTTCAGGTGAGGCGCCGCCCTGCGTCACGTCACACACGGCATCAGCTGTTTTTTTTTTAAAATGAATAAGTAATGCAAAGGTCCTTCTTTATACAGTGATAATAAAGTGCGTAATTGTTTAGTCTAACTAAGGCGTTACTCATTATACTTTCGTTATCTTTCCAACAGAAATTATCTGCAAAAAAATCATGGTACTGAGACATTTCTATCTGAGTTTGAATATGTCACAATCCTTAAACTCATTTCAAATGAAATCCATATAATTCCAGAGAGCAGATCCTCCGCGTGAAGAACGCGGAGAACATTCCGTTCCTCCTTGTGGGGAACAAGTCCGACCTGGCGGAGAAGCGGCGCGTGCCGCTGGACACGTGCCGCGACCGCGCCGCCGCCTGGCAGGTGCCCTACGTCGAGACCTCCGCCAAGACCAGGGACAACGTCGACAAGGTACACACACACTCGAACACGTAGCATGCGCCATTTTGTACTAAGAAAGTCTAGAGCCTGAGAAAGAACATAGGCTACTTTTTAACCGACTGCAAAAAAGGAGGAGTTCCACGCGGACGAAGTCGCGGGCAGAAGCTAGTACATAATATAAAAACAAACTGAATATAACAGCAGTCGACAACAAGTAGTATTCTAGAAGTGTGACTCATTGATAGTTACTCACCGATATTATGTTAATATCGAACGACAATTATAGGTAGCAGTGGGAACGGCAGTTATACGAGTAGGTGCCTGATATGATGAATTAGCAAAATGTTGATAATAATATCTGATTTCTTTGCGGTTATTACCGATCGAACTTCATTTCAGAACTTATGCTTCTGCTAATGTTAGGCAATCTAAAAACAATAGGCTTTTCCGTCCTCCGGCCAGAAAGCGCCAACTTTGTGGCCGCTTCGCTAAATGAAATTTCCGCTTTCTGGCTTCGTCGAACAGAAAAATAGTATACTGACCTCGGCCAGTAAAACAAAAAAGCCTCAGATCACATTTTTGTCAACCTCGGTTTCGCCTCAAACGACAATTACATGTGATCTGAGACATTTTTTATTTTACTGGCCTTGGTGCGTAATGTACTATTTTGTAAACAACAAACAAATTTGATTAGGACAAGTCAAGGAAGCAACGACGCTTACTTACTTATTATCATTTAATATTAGCATCAAATATGGCGAAAATAATAAGTTGTGTGTTATTCTGCGTTCTAAAAAATATCAATGCAGCCATAACAATACTTATTCCATATAAATTATTCATATCGTTTGACAATCGCATGAGTTCATTGACCCTCATTTACATATTTATCGTCACATTATTATCAACATAATCTTGACTATACTTTATATATAAACACCCACGCGATTAAACTCCTTCCAATAAGATTATATTATTTGTTAATCCCTAAACATACAGATAATGCTAGATTACAAACAAAAGCGATACTATTCAATGTTTTCATTAATAATCCTCTTCTATCGACAATTTGACAGAAAGCTAAAGGAACCATTGATATTAAAAAGTCCCAGCCTCAAAGGTAGCCTCGTGATTTTTTTCAGTAGCCCTACTGATAGATATCTTAGTACCTATCTAATCTTAGTACCTATCTAATCTAAGTACTAAGTAATCTAAGTATATAAACAAATGAAGTCATAGTGCTTGCGCTTAAATAAATCTATTTTTCTGTCCTCCGGCCGGAAAGCGCCAACTTTCTGGCCGCTGCGCTAAATGAAATTGCCGCTTTCTGGCTTCGTCGAACAGAAAAATAGTATACTGACCTCGGCCAGTAAATAAAAAAGCCTCAGATCACATTTTTGTCAACCTCGGCTTCGCCTCGGACGACAATTACATGTGATCTGAGACATTTTTTATTTTATTGGCCTAGGTGCGTAATGTACTATTGCTGCCCCCATAAATGAAGATTTAGTGTGTCTGGTCTAAATTGTGAATAATTTTAAATGGACAAAATACGTTTGAACGTTATATGTGGTGGTGAAAAGGCGATACGAAATAGTCCATTGTTCATATTTAAAATATGAATATATTTGTGTGATTTTAATACTTCATCTTTGGGCTTATATATTTCATTTCATAACAAACTGGGAGCTTAATTATGTAATATAACATTACCCAAAAAGTTTTTACCGACAAATTCTAAGGGGAACTGTTTTTGATTTATTTGCTTAATTGTAAAAGGTAATAATAATATCAAAATAGTATATATTATTTATACACTGTTATGCCGAAATAGAGTACTTATATACATACAAAAACTCCCTCCCTCCCTTATTTTTTATTAAGATATCTTTAATACAAAACTTCCATTCCCATATCCAATAAAAATCTGTTATTTCAATATTACATTATTGGTTGAAACTTTTAAGTAGTGTCATTTGAAGAAATTGTTTATTATTGAACATTTTGGCATAACAATGGGTATAAACGAATAAAGAACACAAACGTAATGTCGCTAAATAAATAGAGGCATGTTGTGGAAGCACTATTTTCATTAAGAAAGCAAAAATAAAAGATGGGAGTGAATTAAAATCCCGCCAGAGGTCGCATATAGTAATATGTTAATTTACCTACATCAATCACAGTACACGTCACGTTTCTAGTACTTCGCCGACATTTGCGACCTCTGCCGGGTTCTCCAACACATTTGTGCCTCAGTTATTTATTTACCGGCAATATGTTTTTTTATTGTTGGGTTTATTATATGTGCTTGAATGTGTGTGTACGGTGAGGGTTGCTCTTTGCAGGTGTTCTTCGACCTGATGCGCGAGATCCGGTCGCGCAAGAGCGACGACAGCCGCGCGACCAACGACGAGGTCAAGAAGAAGCGCAGGAAAATCAAATGCGTCATTCTGTAAGGCACCGTCCCGCGCCGCGGGGGGGAGGAGGCGGCGGCGGCGGGGCCGGAGGGGGGCGAGCTGCTCCTCCCCCCCCTGCCGCCGCGCTGGCTGAACGCTGAATGCAATCTTTTTATATTCGAATACCGCCATTACGACTCGCCGGCTGAACGGCTTGTCGGATTTGTATTTAGAACGTTGAGTGACTTTTTGAAACGTTTAATAATAAATTAGAGGCGTTTTTTCATAGTTCGCTTTCCTCTTTTTAGTTTTCTATGTATAGAGTCGAGAACTGAGTTGACGTGCTTCTTTTTTTTTTATCTTTACAGTACAATTTTTGGTTTGAAAATTGTTTCATAATATTATTTCCAGTAAGTATGTACCTATGTTAATCGAAACTCCTAATGAATATTAGGCGCGAAAATAATTTATTGACATATTAATAATAATACTCGATCTCCTTGTTTGATGGATTTAGTAGTTTTCCACTGAAGGTATTGTATAGGTTGGTCTCAAATGTGAGTGTATAGTGAGCTCTATTCCCGCGGCGCAAGGTCCGCTCTCGCCCGGCGCGAGGCGCCGCTGTACTGTAGTTGTAAGCGAGGCTATGTTATTTGCCCCTTTCTGGTGCTGGCTTTTATTATATTCGTTTCTTAAGCACGTTATTTAAGAAAACAAATTAAAAATTACAATTGAAAATATACTCAGACAATAACTCCATAAACTCAGTGTTAAATGAAATTACGCCTTGATATAGATTTCCATGTACACGAACTGTGTAAGGTTTTTGTATTTATTTTGTATGTAAGTGCTAAATGTATTGTGCAACGTTTGATTGTCTTCTGTGGTACAGAAATATTGTTCGAAATGTAGTAAAATTTCTTTATTTTTTTCAATGGTACATTTTTATTGTAGTTAAGGTAAATCGCACCTTACGCCGTTTGTAATAAAGCACTATTTCTGTACTAGATAAGTGTGTGTTTGTCCGCAACGCTCATGGTATGGTGGATATTGTTTTATCTTTAGAATAACGCTTTATATTGTGGGCTTTCATGTAGTTAACAATGTTGCCAGAATAAAAATTGATATTTTTTAATCTGGCAACGATGTTCAAGCCACTGTCACCACCTGTAAAGTAACCACCCCACATTAAAAATAAGGTATTACGATACATTTTTACGGCCCCCTGCCAAATAAAATACGAAGTAGACAAAAAAATGTTTTATTTGATTTCTCGTCGATTTTTAATAACAAAATTGATGTTAGGATATTGCTAGGTCTGTAGCTTGAAGGGTGATTGCAATTTTTCAACGAAACGTTGACTACAGGTTGATTCTAAACTACTGACAAAAAAAAACTAAACAAAATTTTATAACAAAAATATAATACTTAACTTAAAAAAAATATTTTTTAAATCATAGTGACAATGAGTTGACCGATCAACTCATTTACTGTTTTTTTTTTTTTAACTTTGCGTGTAACCTCATTTTATTTCCACTAATCGCGTGGATTATAAATGAATGAGCTTTGTTCACTATCAAGTGAGTATATGTCAATAGTTCAGGATCACCCTGCGTATATTATAATGCCATTTCTTACTGTAAGCGTCCACTCGATGCCAGCAGGCATTTATAGCAATAATGTATACATATAATATATATTATATCACTCATACGAGACGAGCGCGCCTCTGACGCGCGCAGACCACTACTAAAAATGTATTTCACCGCCGTCCATTAGTGGCAAAATTAATATAGAAAACAAGATGTTTCTCCTAATAATTTAATATGCATTAGAATTAAATTGAACAAAAGAACAGATTGGGTAAATGAGCTTAGTAGAATTTCGGATCAAAATTGTCTCTCAGAAATAAAATTTATAGATTCAGAGAGATTGTGAAGTCAGTTCCTATGTCGAAAGATTACTTTATTACATAATTGAATCGATTATTAAGTATTAGACGCTTGTATTGTTTTCCGTTTAGTTGGTAGTTGGTCCGGCAGAGGCGCGCCAGTCTCTCCGCCAGGGGCCAGTTCACTTCGCCTGATGTATCTTTGTAACTGCCAATACTTAATGATATTACTATATCTTGTATAGCCTGCTGTATATAAAGATACAATCATTTTTATAAACGTATCCAATTTGAAATCCACAGCCAAGTTGTAACGCTTGTACTTAAATAATTATAAATACAAGTGCATAATGAAATTATTGATATTAAGTACCTGCAATAAAAGTATGAATTTATTACTTTCGATATTCAATAAATGTTTTATACTACCCGATAACGAGCCTTAGATAAGATTTACTTTATTATCGCATATAAAACCTAGTTTTCTCCTAATCATAGTAAGGTTTTTTACTCTTATACGCACTGTGTTAAAAGTCGGCGTCAAACACAAGTATTTAAGATATTTTAACGGCTGATCACATCATTTATAACTGTGCTACGCAGTTGCCTCCTTCATTTTCCCATATCAAAGGTGTGACAAGGAAGGATGCATCGTTCTGTAGCATTCAATGACTTGTGCGCGTGCGCCGACTTTCGACGCAGATCCCATATAATATACCTAATACAGCCATGTGTTGTTGAATCGACCTTGGTCATAAGTCTCGCGTCAGTGATATACATGTCACTCTCAGGATGTCAGTAGACATGCAATTGACATTGTGCAGAGTTATAGATATTTATTGACGCGGGAACCACCCCCTGGCCACATTATGGTTCCATGTATAAACAGCAGGCGTTAGGTTAAGAGCTGACGTTCATGCTACACCAAGTGTTACTAGTATTTCAAAAACGCGAATGTGCTAATTAGTTACGTTTGAGTTATCGTAACTACAATCTTTTTATTGTTCTTCGGCTGCATAGCAGACAATTTTACTTTATCATAATATATTGTCCGTCGATATAATAATGGGACATGTAAATTAGCCTCAGTTTATAAGATGGTAAGGTCTATTTTGCAAAAGTCGTCAAATAAAATAAAAAACAAGTGTTTTTGTATTGGTGTAGCGTGAACGGCAGCGTGTTTCTATCTAGAATAGCGTAAGATGTTCGGATGTATGGCACGCATGATAATGAAAGTGAAAAGACAAGCAGAAATATACATATTTGCAATACTTTGACTATTATTTGAGAAGGAACTCCATAAGACGAAACCATTATTAGACAGGAAGTTGTGGACGATCTCGACGAGCTCCATCATTGGAGATTCGTTATATGATATTTTCCAATTAGGATACCGAAGACAAACATACAAATAATTCATGTTATAACACTTAGCTCGATTCACTATGACCAAGTAAGTCCTGAATAAGTCGATGTATGAGCAAATACCTAAAGATTTTTTTTTATTTCACTATCCTCAAAGACGATTAACAAGTGTCTGACCAGTACCACTTTCTACATTAGGTATTGAATATTTATTTGACTAAAGTATATAATATTCTACGGTACAATGCAGTAGGTTAATGAATAATAAAGCGTATGTGAATTGAAACAATTGCGAAAAAGTGTCACTCCATGCGTTCGTGTTGATAACATCGGTTAATTATACCCGGTAGATCTCCGCGCGTTTGAGACGCCGTCATTGACGCCCCAGACTATATGAACAGAGTCACAGAGACTTACGTTAAATTATCTCCTGGTACTGGTACAAATATTGTTTCAATTGATACTTACTTGCCTACCTTTATAGATTTATAGATATAGCTATAGACGACAACGACGGCGTTTCAAACGCTCTCAGAACCACCCACCTACAGTGCTGCATTACTACCATGGCCATGGTGTATTCCATATAGATACAAATTTTATTTATCTACCCGACTTCAAAGTTGTTATAAACACGTCTGTGACCCAAGTGCTCTGTGTGGTGTCCACAGGCGTTTCTGATGCTGATCAAGGACCTGTCGCGACGGAAGCAGGGCCTGGCGCTCGAGGAGGCCGTGGACAGCGGCCGCCGCAGCTGCGCCTGCCACAAGCAGTGCTGCGTCATATGCTAGACTACCCACAAACAACCAACCTTAAGGTAAGTTTACACGCTTGCCAAGGCTCGACGAGTATCCACAAGCCCCAAGCGTCGCAAGCGCTTGCCGCAAACGCCCTTTGATAGTCCGGATCGGATACAAGCGTCCGCAAGTTCACGCAAGCCAAGCCAAACGGCCTCTTAACACGCTTGTATTTGTGGACGCTTGTCGAGCCTTGGCAAGCGTGTAAACGTACCTTTACATATCGCTGCTATGACGCTATAAGTGACACAAATTCACGTGATAACGCATTTAGAGTGGTATCACTCTATTTTATTCTATTAAAGCAGCGATATAATTATGATTCATTTAAGAACAGTGAAGAACAAAATATAGAACGAATGCAAAATTTAATGGAATTAACATACGCGAACGAAACGTCACGTAGTCAGTTATTGTCACTGGTTTAGGGTTCACTTCATCACGTCACCGTCGGTAAAGTGACGCATTTTTTTTTAAACAACGAAGTTTCTAAAGTGTATTTTATGTAGGTAATAATTATTAAACTACTGAACCGATTTTCACCAAACATAGCTAAGAACACTCCCGACATATTCACCTTTCAAACAAAAAAAAACAGAATCAAAATCGGTTCACGCGTTAGGGAGCTATGATGCCACAGCCAGACACACACACACACACACACAGACAGACAGAAAGACAGACACGTCAAACTTATAACACCCCTTCGTTTTTGCGTCGGGGGTTAATAAGAGCACGCAGAGTAGCGTCTACGGTATAAGGAGGTCGACATGAAGCGGTATAGGGGCTGTAAATACGTTACTAGTGATACCAAAAGGACGTCCTCATTTCTAAGGTTGTTTCCTCTTTATTTTATTATAAATTCTTATTGTTGTTAATATTGTACCTAATCTATCCTAATGTGCATTTAAAATCACAAAGTACAGTAAGAAATTCAAATTACAGAGGTGGAAATTCAAGTTGGGTTTATTAAAAGAAAGACTAAGTAATAATGGTTACTGAAATAATTCAGTAACCATTTGTCGGAAACCGACCGAGATGCGATATTATTGTTATATTAATTTTAAGAGCAATAAAAACGATTTATCCACTTTTTTATTGACAGATGACCATTATCAAGGCGAACGTGAAGTTATATTTTTTTATAATAAGTGTCATTTTCATGATTTATACAAATAAAACGATTATTTAAGTCAACGTTTTTTAATTTATTCTCTTATAAAATATATACAAAACTCAGTCAGTAAAATATTCTCAATATTTCTCTTATTTCTAAAAGTTTCGACACCATAATTACAATATACAAGTAAACAACACAGTATCACGAGTCTGAATGTGAATGTAAGGCAATATTTACGTACAATATACATATATTACTATAAACATGCATTTTTATATGATTTTGTTCACATTTGCAAAATTATAGTAACGTATTGTTTGATATTCAGGGCAATAAAAAGACTAGGAGAGGACTAGTCGCGTCGTACAAGTATTATTTGATTTCATGATTAGAGTCTAGGGGGCGGGTGTGGACTGTCAATCGTAGTTAACTCGTAGCCAGTACAAAATAATAAACAATGACCTAGAATATTTACATAAGCAAAATGTAACTAGACGATTGACAAAAATAAAATGTTATATTACAATTCTCATAAATATTTAGAAAACACTTTTATAAACTTAGTGGTGTACCCTTAACCGTCGATTGATTCAACTACCTACATACGATAGCCATATCCCTCTGTATAGTGCTGTTCTCGGCAGAGTGCCGTGTCTCAGGCCGCCCGTCGCTGCGGTCAGGCCAGCTGGCACTGGTGGCCGCAGCCGGCGGGGCACAGGCTGTGCTGCTGCATCCAGCGCCGCATGTGCTGCAGGTGCCCGCCGTGCGAGCAGCCCTGGCACCACGCGTACAGCCCCCGCACCACCTGACACCACACGAGGACATGAAGAGCAGTACAGAGTGTACAATGTATCGCACAGAGTATACAGTGTACCGGATAGAGTGTACAGTGTACAGAGCGCGCGGGGCGGAGTGTACCTGGTGGCAGACGGCGCACAGCTCGGGCGGCGCTCGCGGGCGGCAGCGGTCGCAGGCGGCGCGCGGGCGGGTGCGGCGGCCGCAACGCGCGCAGCACACGGCGATGCTGGTGGACTGCTGCGACAGCGACCACACCGAGCCCAGCCACGAGTTGCGCACCACCTGCACGCACACACACACACACACACATACAGGCACCCTGTATACACAGACCGATGCAACACGTAACAGCGTCACCCGAACGTCGACGCCTCACCAACGCCAGCGCCGCGTCGACGCCGCGCTCCCGCAGCGCCGACGCCGCTTGAACGTCGCTGCGACGTCGACGTTCGATAGGCGCCGCAGTGTCGCGTCGGCGCTACTTCGCCGACGTTCGTGAGAAGCTAGATGTGGGGTGGCCGTAAATGCGAGATTAAGTTACTAAAAATCACCCCTGATCACAACACAGATTCTGTAACAAATATCACCTCAGTGGCGACGTTCCACAGTTTGTATCGTTGAAGCAGCTCGATGTACCCGAGCAGCCACTGCTCCTGCAGCGCCTCGTCGATGTATGGAAATAGATCCGATCTGTAAAAAAACGTCCCGTTTATTTTAACCCTTTTCATGGTCCTCGTTCCCGTAACCTCGAATCGGACACATGGTCCTTCGAACCGGGCAAATGGTCCTTCGAACCGGTCATTTGGTCCTTCGAACCGGACATATCGCACACCTAGATCTAAAGGGAGCTAACTCAAAAATCTGAATATTTAAATTAAACACACGCTAAAAAAAAAGGATCCGATTCCTTACAACAATTTCGTCTCTCCCGAAAAAGTGACTTTTTTTGAGTTAGCTCCCTTTAGATCTAGGGGTGCGATATGGTCCTTCGAACCGGACGTTTGGTCCTTCGAACCGGACATATGGTCCTTCGAACCGGACGTTTGGTCCATCGAACCGGACATATGGTCCTTCGAACCGGACGTTTAGACCCTCAAGTTAACTCCATGATCCCGAGTGGCTGCAGGTTGCGTCGGGCGGCAGTCTGACCTGTGCTCCTGCAGCAGCAGACACACGCAGCAGGCGGTCTGCACGTCCCCGAGCCGCGCGTGGTGCTGCAGGGCGCGCGCCAGCAGCGGCGCCGCGTCCAGGGCGGCTCCCCGCGCCGCGCTCGGCCGCACCGACAGCTCGCCCTCCGAGCTCGACCCGCCGTCCTCCACCTGCGGCGAGTCGCGTCATAATATATCATCAGCCGCCGCTCGCTCCTCGCCACTCCGCCGAGCCTCGCGCGGCTACTCACGCTGGTGGAGTGTGCCACGGGCGCCGCGTGCGGGGAGTGCGAGGGCTGCGCGCCGCCCCCGCCCCCGCCCGGGGACGCGCCGCCGCCGCCACCCGCTGCCGCTATACTGGAGATACTGCCACCTGGGAACACATATGTCCTGTAGTCGCGATCGGCAGCGTGCTCGTGTGTAGGGCGCTATGTAAGCGTGTGCGTGTGTGTGTGTGCGTACCGGAGTCGCCGAGCGCGGCGGGCGGCGTGTGGGGCGTGTGCGGCGCGTGCGGCGCGTGGGCGGGCGCCACGGCGAAGGCCTCCTCGGGCAGCGTCCAGTCCGCCGCCTCCACGTCCACGTAGTGCGCGGACGCCGCCGACACCCACCCCGCTGTCTCTGCGCACGGCGCGGTCGCACAGGTAAAAAAGTGGAAAAAAAATAAAGAAATCGAGTCAAAATAATTTCACGCTCTCCGAAGGAACCCATACCGTCGTCGCGCCGCTGGTGGTACTTGGCCGGCGGGATGTATATGCTGTGGGTGGGCAGCCCCAGCACCCCGCTGTAGTGGAACTGGTTCTCCGCCCACTCCTCCACCTCCTCCATCGGCTCCTCCTCCACGGCGCTGCGCAGACACAAGAAATAGTAACCACGAGCGAATGCTAAAATACAGATATAGACCGAGTGTGAGTGTGTATGGGTACCTGTAGAGATCCGTTTTGGGCTTGGCCTCCTGGCTGGGCGGCGGCAGCAGCGCGTCCCGGGGCGGGGCGCGGCCCGGGGGCGGCGGGGCGGGGGCGCGCTCCGCGTCCGTGGCGCGCGCGCTGTACACCGCCTCCACCACCAGCCACACGTGCGACACCTACCATTACGCAGCACACAGGTTAAACATCTAAATAAATTTAAATGAAATCGATACGAGAACGAAACGTGTCGACCGTCGCACATACCAGATGGCGGTCGTTGTCGAGCGCGACCTGCGCGTTGTGCCGCGCCAGCACGTGCGGCGCGGCGCCGGCCAGGCGGTAGGCACGCGCGCACGCGGCGAAGGGGTCCGGCGGCGGCCGCGCGCGGCGCAGCACCGAGCCCGCGCCGCCCGGGAACAGCCGCTCCAGCGCCGCCTGCGCCGCCGCCGACAGCGACCCCGCCGTCGGCTGCTTGCGTCTGCGGACACACGACACGTGTCACGCTCTGCGCTCCGTGCTCGCGGCGGGGGGAGGGGTGAGGGGTAGAGGCGGTCGGACTCACCCGAGGCCCGGCACGTGTCGCTCGGGCGCGGCGGGGGCGGGCGGCGCGGGCAGGGGCGGCAGGGGCCGGTCGGGCACGGCGTGGGCCAGCTCGCCCCGGGCCGACACGCAGACGCCCTGCGGGTTAGCCCACAGCACGGGGTGCGCGGCCTCGGAGAAGCGGTGCCGGTAGAGCGTGCAGTCGCGGCTGGTGGAGAGGAAGGCGTGCTCCTGGCCCTGCAGCCAGGCGATGGCGGTGGTGACGTCGCGGTGCTCGGCGAAGGTGGCGAGCGGCACGTGCGGCCGCCGCACGTCCCACACGTGCACGGCGCAGTCCAGCACCAGCGCGCACGACGCCACCTGGTACCTGCCCGGGGACAGTTACATCGGATACAATGTGATCGGTGATCGTCGACAATGCTACCTTAATATTATTGTGTGTTTGTATTAAAAGCGTTTATATTTTTGATAGCTCGTTTTCCAATGTCCATCGTTTATTATACAATGTGTTGTGTGTAGTTTATTATGTTTGATAATACTTATGAAATGTATGAATTGTTCTCACTTCCTCTGAGGGCGCCACTTGACGTGTCCGACGGACGCGATCGTGTATATTGTGTGCTCCAGATTAGGCTTCGCGTGCATGTCCCACACCTGACAAATATTTATACATATATATAATACTAGCTTCTGCCCGCGACTTCGTCCGCGTAAAACTCCTCCTTTATTGCAGTCGGTTAAAAAGTAGCCTATGTCCTTTCTCAGGCTCCAGACTTTCTTTGTACCAAATTTCATTTAAATCGGTCCAGTAGTTTTAGCGTGAAAGCGTAACAGACAGACAGACAGACAGACAGACAGAGTTACTATCGCATTTATAATATTAGTAGGGATTATATCATCTATTTATCTTAAACTGTTGGTATTACCCAAGACAAATAGAAAATATTAAGTAACTCATTATTTCAATACCTTAATTTATCATAGAAGTAAAACGGAAACGAAAAAGTAATAAAAAATATTGAGTCACAGATACAACAATACAATAATATAGACACCAACTTCATTTAGAAGTACTGAAGAAAATTACCTGTGGTAGATTGTGATGTCATAGAAATATCCAAAAAAGGTATTTAATTAATTCCATTGGTTAAACTTCCATGATCCAGAACGAAGTATTATGCTAATAAATATAATTATTAGAAATAACAAACGTTTTCAAAATGTTATCTCTGAAGTTAGTCACAACATAGATAAGAAATAAAACAGGAATCAGCTGCACCACGCGTGTACCTAATATAATAAAATAACAAGAACAACGTTTGAATATCAACAATACATTTATTTATCACTTCATAAATCAATAATAATATACGATTTAACTCCTAACAAAGTATTTATATTTCATACAGGTTAAGACCAGACATATCTATAACAAATAATCTAAATTCAGTCTAATTGTTTACAAAATAAGGTTACATTTTAGAACGTGTATCGAAAACTGTCTTCGTTCTGTTTCTTATTCAGTAACAGTAAAAATTTAATTGACTTGTAGGTCATAATATAAAAAATAGGTTTTTTACTTTTTTCTACAACTTCAATAAAAATCCGAAGCAAGAGCGAAGTCTGGACGCACAACTAGTATGAGTAAAACACGCGCTATCCGCTATCGGCGACCCACTTACTGCAGACAGATTACTGCGGCAGACGGATTTCGGCACGTTTACATACTGTTATCTATTTAATTGTGTTCATTACATGACCACTTGTCTGCTAACTTTTACATATGTAATATAAAGAATCTGTTTAATAAATGCCAAGTATAGTATATTACGCACCTAGGCCGATCTGAGACATTTTTTATTTTACAAAAATGTCTCAGATCGGACGAAGCTAGAAGGCGGCAACTTCATTTAGCGCAGCGGCCCGAAAGGTGGCGCTTTCTGGCCGGAGGACAGAAAAAACTATTTGCTACTTATACAGCGAAAACGCACAAATTGTATATTTTCTTGCTTGGTTAGTTGCAAGCTTACACGGAAATAACTTAAAATTTGATAGATATACTTATTAGTACGATTTAAAAAAATTAGCGTAGCCTGTCTACTCTGTAGATAGAGTGGTGGAGATGCTGGGAAACTCTAGTGGACGTATTTCAGCCGATTATTAATATAAAATTTTAGTAGTCTTGCCCATATAAGAAGTACGATGGATCTGTCGAGTGGTAATGTTGGGATATTTTTAAGCTACAATAATAATTTCTACGTAATTAATTTCTCCGTAAGAGCTGGCTGGCAGGAGCTGGATGCAAGCAGCCGAAGATCGAGCAAAGTGGCGTGCAATTGGAGTGGCCCATGTCCAGCAGTGGACGACGGTAGGCTGATGATGTGATGTATTCAATAATCAATTTCTTACCTTGATAGTCTTGTCTCTGGAAGCCGTGGCGAGGGTGGGTGTGTTGGGATGCCAGTCGCAGGCGAACACAGGGCCGGAGTGAGCCGTGAACTGCTGGACGCAGCGCTCGTGGCGCCTCACGTCCCACAGCTGAACGTTCCCGTTCTCGGAGACGGCCGCGAACGTGTGCGCTTGATGCGGACTGAACTGCACGTCGCGGATCGACTCTGTGTTGCTGATGGAAAACATTCATCATCATCATTATAACCAACCAAAAGACTGCTGGACACATTAGACATTGCAAACATACAGAGGTTTTTCCAAAACAATGGTAACTTCTGACATTCAAATGTAATACACTCTCTTATAAAGTAATTTATCTAGGTAGGAATGTCTGAAAGGATGTTCATTTGTGACCAAGCTAATAGTACTTCGAAAATAATAATAATATTATGTAAAATTTGGATATGGCAGTTATGCCTTTATTTCATAATGATTTGGATATATTTCTGAAGTCTAATTATTATGTGTACTTGAATTTGCTTACCTAATGAATGTCTTAGCCACCTCCTTCATCCGAAGGTCGAAGCACTTCATCATGCCATCTTGTGAGCCCGATATCAGCAAAGCCGGCTCTGTCAGGTGGAAACTCACCTGTATCGAGATGCAGGCAATTATTAATTGTAGTATAAAAGGACCTGTTTCACAGACCATGTAAGTGTCTAGTAAGGTAAAGGCAACTTTTTAAACCCATAAAAACACATTCTCATCATGCAATGATGGCCTTTCCGAAGCGCTATTAGACTAATTTCATGTGACAGAGTAATTTTTTAAGGTATATTTGCCTAATAATAATGTGACATATCAGCTTATCAGTCAAAATCATTCAATTAAATAACAGTTAAATAAGTGGCAAATAGCTTATTTGGGCATTGAAAAATATTGTATTTCACCTAACAGTTAAAAATAATAACATAACACTATTAAATTTAAAAACTATTATAATTAATTTTATATAATATATTAGTCATTTTCATTGTTTCATTGAAAGCAGTGTTTTATCTGTTAAAATATGTGACCTCAATAGCAGTTATTGACCCAAGTCAAACCCAACAAACTCTTTTTCAAGATACATTTGTATCACATTTTTGTTTCATTAGGTGTCTATTCCCCGGTTACAATAAACTTAAGCAGAATTAAGTTCCGCTATTTTCTTCTAGTTGAAAATGAGAAAGTCTGTCTGTAATTAGGTTGTTTCTTACTCTTTTAAGTAAAAACTTTCTTGTGCCAAAATTACCTTTTTTTATTTTTTATAAATAGTTTTATATGACAGTGTCGATTAAAATATAGTAATTGACTCAGTCTTCTTTTTGTTAATAAGACATCCAGTCTGCATTACGTATATGTTTCTGGCAAGATGTACTCACTTTATTAACAGTTCTCTTGTGATCGGAGAAGACATGCTCCTGCTTGGAGCGGCCGGAGCGCCCCAGGTTCCACACCACCACCGCACCATTAGTTGCCGCTGTTGCTATCGTGTTCTCTATAATAAAATAGTACATAATCATTATTATTTTTAAAATACTTTGTAGAAATTTAAATTATATAGCTTTTAATTATTTTTTAGTTTATGCAGAAATTTCATGTATTAAATTATTATAACCTGAGTTTAGGTACCTACCTACAAACTATTATAAAAGTTAACAGAAAGCAGACTATTAAATAATATAAGATTACAGGCACAGACATGACAGACATAGCCAAGTACAATAAGACATTACCTTCTATGGCGCTCCAGGCGACATCAATAGAAGAAAAGTTTAGGTTCAGGTTCTTGCCTACCCGCAAATTGCACACTTCCGAAAATTCATTCTCTCCTATAGAAAAGACTTTAAACACTGAAAAAAAAACAGGACTTCAGTAAATATTCAAACAATATACAATCCACTAAAGATTATTGCAATCAAGTTTAACGATAATTTTTATAAATTTAATAATAAATAATATTTAGAGACATTTTGTGCTTCCAACATTATTATAACCAAATTTTTAAATATTTATTTCTTACCATTTCGTCCTGCTATAACGACTTGTGAGGAGTCTTTGTTAAGGGCTAGAGCATTCGCTGGGCCCTCCTGCGACACACAAATAGTGTTCGACGGAATCATATCAGAAACATTACAAACAATCACATTGAACCTCTAGTGCGCCAAACGTACTCTTCTATTTATACAGGATTATACACTATAAATAAACTCTTGCACGTGTGGCGATTCAGTATACACTCCACTAACACTAACTGTATAGTTCAAGTAATAATGATAAGAGATCACACTCAACAAATTAGTTATCTTGCCGCTCTGTCTGTACATCTAAATTACTATGTTATTTGCAGGGCTGCCAGCATCAATATTTCCGATATACGGTCCGTCATCAGCAATTATACGAAATTAAACTCCATTATACATAGTTACGAACAGGGGGGGGGGGTGCAAATGGAACTTGAAGTGAGTTCAAAAACAGGTCTAAATATTACTAGCACTGAGGCATTCCATCTTAGGGCGGCCACATACATTCATACATTCGGGATTCCGCAAACGCATTAAATCCATACAAATCTATGAATCTGTCACACACTTCAGTTTTTTTCTAAACTTTTATCAAAATTTCGAACGGAAAAATGTGTGATATTCTATGTGATGAGAAATAAAATATGTAATAAGTTAGGTTCAGGCGCTTTACATAACACAAACAAAGAAAAACAGCAAAAACACAAGTGTGCCAACGTTGAGAAAAAAAACCTACAGACTTCACATCAAAACACGTTCAACGGCAACGACAATAAGTACGTTATATTTTGTCATGTTGGTAATACGTTCATTTCATACTAAAGATTCCAGTTCATTATTTTCGTGCCCCGTCTATTTTTTGTATCCAATTATACGAAATGGGTCATTATACATCTAGGATACAATTTCACATCAAATTATACACGTTTTGTATCAAAAGATACAATCTGGCAGCCCTGGTTATTTGACTTATTTGTGTTTTTAACGTGTACGTTTCAAAACTAATCGAAAATAAAGTCAATAATAATCTTGTTATTATAAAAAGAAAATGATAATATTTAGTCGCCTCCTTATATTTTTAACAACAAATTATAAATGTAAAAAAAAACAAAAGCCTTTTTTGGGGAAGTATTCATTTCATATTTATTTATAATCGGAGGGCATCATGTTTATTTATTTACGATCGTATCGTATGAGACTAATATTCAAAACGCCATCTGTCAAGTTTAATGTTGCCCCGTCTATGAACATCTCAAACATATTATTAATATCTACCTACTCCAATATTTGGATTTGCATTCTAATAAAATATATTTCTTATCTCAAGATTTATTCAGTAGATAAGAAGTTAATTTTGATTTGATTTAAAATAATAATCGTAAAATAAGGATTACTTTATTTTACTGGCTACTCCACCACAATTGTCAAAAATTATGAAAGAATAAAAATTACTGAAAAGGCTAGTTTCTCTTTGATACTGTTCTGAAAACACTGAAAAGTTGTGTTGATTACATAGTAATTAACCAGAGTAGCTCCTAGCTTTTACTTACATACAACATAGAATGTGATCGACCAGCTATTTAGGCTACCATAACCTAGTAAAGACCATGGACGGGGGGGATCGAATTTTGGTCGCCGCTGGGCTGACAGCGGCTGTTGTGGTTGGAGCCTTCGTACTATGGGGTCCCGGAGGAGCACCCCGGATGCGTAAGAGGCGGGGACAGATCGCAGGGCTCCAGAACTTGGGCAGGACATGCTTTCTCAATACGCTCCTCCAGGCTCTAGCTGCTTGTCCTATATTCATAGACTGGCTAAAGAAGTACGCAAAAGCCGACAGTCATAACAGCATGATCACGACACTGTATACGGTCATTGAAGGTTAGTTTCCTATTAGTGTAACAGGTAGCTTAAATATTTAATAATGATAATCATTCTTTACATTAACAAAGAAGTTTAGTTGAATCAGAAAAAATATTGTTATGAAAAGGGATTTCTTAATCAATAAAGGTCACAAATCATTGCTCATATAGTAGTATTACTACACATAGATGTATTATTTATTTTTTATCTTGTTTTATTTTCATTTAAAGTTGTAAATGGCACTCATGAGTCCGCACGTGGCACACCGGTGTGCCCTCTCGGAGTGCTGCAGGCATTACGAGCAGCGGGCTGGGTGATCCCCGCCGAACAGCATGATGCACATGAGCTGCTGCATGTGCTGCTGTCCTGCATCGAAGAGGAAACTGCGGCCATGGCCAGGAAGGTACAGACAAATAGATCATGTAGATAAAGATTGTATTAGGTTGCTTTTGTTATTGAAAGATAATGATAACAAAGGCAAACTATACATCAAAATGTTAATGAAAAAAATTCCTTTGTTTGTTGGGTTTTTTATAAGCATGGATATTTAAGGACTGATTTATATTATTATTATTATTATAACTCAAATAACATTATTGATATAAGTACTTACTGAACACTTGCATTTAATGCATTCATTATAATTGAGTATAAATTGTCAGAATTTATTCTTACTTTCAGTTAAGTATTTTTAGAAACACTAAGGCAATCACCATTAACTTTCACGATATAATTTTAACAAAGACGTTTGCACATATTGCTGTCATTGGACGTCAGTTTGCTATTTGTAGTGGAATGACGCACCGTGTGCGTCATGTTATTTCTAAACTGTAAAGTATGTATGATATATGTCAAGTGTGTATGGTGCATATATCCTATATATATGTGGTCCGCAGCCGGGCTGCCTGTCGGACGCGCTGGGACTGGGCGGAGCGCGCGCGTGGTCGGCGCTGGCGTCCCCCGCGTCCCCGCCGGCGGGGCCGCTGCACTCGCTGCGCGCCGACTCCACGCCGCCCACGCCCTCCGCGCTGCAGCTGCAGGCGCCGCCCAAGCGGCCCGCCTCCGCCGCCGGCGACGAGCCCGAACTCGTCGGTCTGTATCGTATATTTTCACGCCCACGTAACGGCGGAAAAAGTATATGGCGTAACTAAGGGTGTACATATAATGCGGCAGATCCGGAGCCGGAGCCGCCGGCGCCGCGGCGGCTGGGCCGGGGCGTGTCGCGCTCGTTCTGCCAGCTGAGCGCGGCGGGGCGGCGCTGGGGGCCCGCGCCCCCCGCCCGCGCGCCGCCCGCGCCGCCCTTCCAGGGCACGCTCGCCTCGCGCCTGCAGTGCACCGTCTGCAACACTAAGGTAACAGACCTAATAAATAGAAATATGAAAAATAAAAAAAAATGGAATAGGGAATCTTACATAATTTTGAAGATTTTGCCTGAAATTTCATCTAGTATTTAACCGCCGTCGTCGTGTCCGCAGAGTCCGGTGCGCTACGACAAGTTCGACAGCATCCCGCTGTCGCTCGACAACGCCTCCGTCGGCCTCTCCGGCACCTACAGCCTGGCGGGTGAGTATTGGCGAATTTAATGAAATTACAATATTCTTTTCAAATCACGCACGACGCACGGATCATCACTGCTGTCTACTGGTGTGTCTAGTATAGTATAAGGTATATTGTGTAATGAATGTGTCCAGGTCTGCTGCGCGCGTACACCGCGCCGGAGATGGTGAAGGGCGTGCGCTGCAGCAAGTGCTCCCCGGAGGAGGGCCCGGCCGCCGCGCCCGAGGCCTACACCAAGCACATACGGACTGTCAGCTTCGGAAAGGTGTGTAGAAGTTTTATATTTTCAATATACTTACTCGTGATGGGGAACTTATTACTTTGCTATTAGACTCACACTCCAAGATATTGAGCACAATTAAATAAATGTTTTCTAGTAATATAAGCAATAGTGTAATCAAAGTTAAACCGACGTGTGGTGTGTGTGTGAGAGAATGACTGTATCTCTCTGTGTGCGCAGTTGCCGTGGCTGCTGTGCCTGCACATCGGGCGCGTGCAGTGGGCGGCGGGGGCGCCGCACAAGCGCACGGAGCTCGTCGCCTTCCCCGAGCTGCTGTCCATGCAGCCCTACACCGCGCAGCCCAAGCAGAAGGTAATGACGTAATGATACTCGATACACCGGTACTCATCATTACTGATCTGAAGATCTGTCTGATCATTGAATCTGTATTCTCTTAAACTGTTTCGTGACTAGTAGACTAATTTACTAGGTATGAACGTTATTTAAACAGTTTTCTGTTATATACAAATTGACAATCACTTTACATAACTTATGCCCAAAGTCTGTTTATTAATACAGTCGTGCACTTCCCAGTTGGAGCTGGCTTCCCTCGTGAGCGAGGGTCGTCTGCGCAGCGGCCTGTCCGCTCTGAACGCAGGCGCGGACGCGGCGGGCGGGGGCGGGGGCGCGTCTCGCGCGTTGTTCAGGCTGACGGCGGTGGTGGTGCACGTGGGCGGCCCGCGCTCCGGACACTTCGCCACCTACCGCCGCGGGAACGGCTTCGAGGCGCGCCGGTCAGTCTGTCACTGTGTCGATATACAAAATCGGTGTTTGGGTCACAATTTTAAAATTCTTTTAGGTATATCTCCGGCTTAGAAAGATGTTAAAATCTCAATATACGTAATCGTTGGTCATCCCCAGATGGTGGTACACGTCGGACACGCTGGTGCACGAGGTGTCGCTGCAGGAGGTGCTGCGCTGCGCCGCCTACATGCTGTTCTACGAGCGCACGCAGGACGCCCCCGCGCACGCCTCCGCGCCGCCGACCCCGCCCACCGCCGCCTCCGCCGCCTCCGCCGCGCACTTCTAACGCACCACGACGCACCGCATGCGTCACCGGCATTTACCGACGATGAAGGTCGAAATGTTAAATACTCTGACACTATATTAATACTTTCATTTAGCGCCTGTTTCACATTGTTCGAGTGAGATCATTGTTTTAGCTTCAAGAAGTCGTTATTCGTTTGATAAGTTATCTGATGAATTTGGAACAAGTTGAAGCTTAATATAAGTTTTTATCTACTAGGAAATTACTTATATAAATAGCATACTCCAACATTGTGAAAGAGGCCATTTGAAACGTAACATATTATTTATTATGACATGTGAGCCCGAACGATAAGAGCTTAACGTAACCTCGGTTTGAGATCAGTTGCAATATTGACGTCTAGCGACAAATCATTCTACTCTGCGGCTCGTGACGCACCATATGCGTTCAAGTAGAATACCAAAGTTTCGAATATCTTGATCCTCGTAATTATATAAAAATACCTTCAACTGTTTATGTCCAAATTTTTAAGATATAGTGGTTCGTACGGGGAGTGACTGAATTGAAACCCCTTTAATACTTCATTTGCCGGCTATTAGCCCTCGGGAGGTAGGTGCCTTCTAGCCGGCTCATGTATTAGATAGGTGGACTGCGCTGTTGTAGATATAATATATGTTGTTTATTTAATTAATTTGTGATGTTTATGTCCAATTAAGAATTTTCGATCGCTTCATAGGCTATTGGTCGACGCTTCTAGAGCTCAAGTTTATTATTTTTGTCCTACGAAATTTTACAATGACATGTTTGTATTTAAAGTTCCTATTATCGCTTTTTTATCGATTTATTACCAGAAATAATTTCAATCGCCCTATGCTATGACATTTTCCTTTTATTCATTATTGATCGTTAACTTTTTTTCTAGCTTATATAGGAAAATTATAAACGAAGAGAAGTGTTAGTATATTAACTCCAAAATTGTAAATTTATTAAAATGTTCTTTAAAAAATTTGCCAGGCACAATTTCAGTGATGAAATATCAATTATGTGTGTTTAATGTAAATATATTCCTAAATATTTCTCTACAAATGTCTAAATTGTTTCATGTATGTAGCAGTAACATTTCCCAAGTCTAATTGAGGTTGAGAGAGATTACCGCAATACAAATAACAAATTCGAGGGTCCTTATCCATTCAACTATATTATAGTATCAAAGTTACATTTCCTCCACTTTCTATCGAATATATTTTCTAATGCATTTATACTGTGACATATCAGACACCCTAGATGTATGTTTCACCATGAGACTGGCTCAGACTATGCTTTCACTGTCACCTCTTAAACATTTATTATTTAATGGTAACGCGCCTCAACCGCGCATGACGCGTTATCGCGTCATATTTGTATGGATTAACTTATTGTGCCATGTTGTTGATGGAAAACTCAAAGTTGTGGATAACATAATTTCCTAAAAGCATAATTTCACTTAACGAATTTAAACTTTGTAAGATAATCTTCTTTCCTATAAAATCAAGTTTGTACTCACTAGCTTGATACTCTGTATATATTACTCTGTACATTTTACTCACTTGCATTGACAAGTCCAGATGTGTATTTTTGGGATCTGTACTCATAGTTATAAAACTGTGTTTAGGTAGTTTTACTGCATTGACCCTAAAAAAACTATTTTCTCTTCAAGATGTAGATAATGTAATAGATATGCAAGTTCAGGTACCTCATTATTATTTGGTTTGATTTAATTCAAGTTGCAGGCACTTGAATTGCAATAGTAGGTAATTTTGTTGATTTCCTATCACTCAAATGGCAAATTAACAATATTTATCAAGTTCCCTGAAGGTTTCATATTAAATGTAAATTATAATATTGTGAAATTATCAACAGTTGAAATTAACTTATGTTGAAAATGTTTGTGCCTTGGTTAGTAAGTTTGTTAGTTATTTGAGAACTTGTTATTTTATGTGAATTTAAAAAGAAAACAAAGCTCAAATTTGACTGTAAACAATTTTATTTTTATTTATATTATGTAGCACTGGTGCACAGTAAAATTTGAATTGTCCCTCAAAGAAAACAATTGTCAAAGTAAATATCTAGAACAGAAGTATATTATTTATTGTGTTGATGAAAGATGAGGAAGAGGCTTCCAGAGCAACACATGTGGCAACTGTAGATAGGACGCTACCGCAGGTAGCGCAGAGTGTATCAACATGTTTATAAAAATAAAATTTATCATTATAAGTACCACTTGATTTCTTTATTTAACCCCCTCATCCCTATACCTAGGCTCTGATTCATTACTTAATTATAATGAAAACATTTCTAACAAGAATTACAATTTATTTGTTTACTTATGTTTACAAACACAGGTAGGTCAAAATATTGCTTGTTATTGCAAAATCTGTCAAACAGTTATTTGGAACATGAATATGAGTGCCGAGAACTTACAAATAAACAATATCACAAAATCATCTGCAACAGCAAGAGTGTGCACGAAAAGATGTTATGACATGCTATCGATGAGTGACGCGCGCATGGTTGATGTGATCGCTGTGGGTTTGGCATCATTTAGTTTGAAAACACTCTCTATGACTGAAATTTCTGTCGAAGTAGTGTCCATGCCGCAGAATGCGCACCAATCGTTGACCACCATGCCGGCCGCCACTACATCGCTACCTCTGTTCACGGTTCCAGCGACTAATGGGACTTGTAAGAGGGATGATAACTCATCTTGATCCTGTATTGTGGTCTTGGGGTGCACCAGGCCGCCGCGGTTGCTGAGCGCGGCGTAAGAGCCGACGAGTACGTTGCCGGCGACAGACTGCCGAAACACCTCAACATTTAGTGTATCGGCGAGGATCTCTTCCGTGTCGCGGTCCAAGTCAGGGTGCACGAGTGCTACGTAGTCGTTGCAAGCGATGACATTTCCGAGGGCGCTGAGCCGCTCCTCGACGCGCTGCACCTTAACGGAGTCGGGCAGGCTGTTGCGGATGTGCTGAAGCTCTGTGTCGGTGGTGGCGGCGGGCACCAGCAGTCCGTTCTTGTTGGCCACGGTCATGCGTCCGATGATGCGACACCCGGCTATGCTCACGTGCACCACCGGTATCGTCTCCGCCAGTTCAGCCTCGAACACGCTGTAAAAATTCTCTGAACCCCCGATTGCGACGAGGCAATAAGAATTTGTCAGTTTACTGAATACTCCCACTTCATTGTTGTTCTCGAAATGTACGCGGGACGCCATGATTGCAGTTTAATTTAACTTTTAACGCGAAATTTCAATACTATTTCACAAGATTATGTCCTTCACGTGGGGAGGGAAATCAGAAAAACACTCGTCGTACAACGCACGTCAATTTGACAGGAACCACAGATACGTTAGGTTCATTTATTTCATTTTCGTCGGAATGATGCGTTCAAAGTAAATTTACGGGTAAAATATATTTCTTTAAAAAGTTTAATCAGTCAATCTTGACAGTGTCACTTATCGGCAATAACACAATGACCATGTTTTAAAATTTACTGTTAGTATAAAAAATAATAATCTGATACGCATAAAATGACAAAATGTCAAAAAAATCATTGAAAAATGCGCAGATTTGTAACGTTGGATTGTCTGGTGGACTCCAATGATTTAGGTATATTGTCATCACATGCCGTGCCAAAATTCAGGCGGACGGTACTCTCGCAGGTTTTATACCACCCAAAGATACTGCAAGCATTGCACAGTGCTAATTTCAAGTATCACAGGACCTGCAGTTATACCAACATCATAAGGGTAAGATTTTGCGCCTGGCAATCTTTATTATCAGTGTTGCCAATTTAGCGATTTTGTCGCTAGAACTAGCGACTTTTGCTTAAGGCTTAGCGACCAAAAAAATGGTTTGACGACAAAAATAGTTTAGCGACTTATCTAGCGACTTTTGGAGTACAAACTAAAACAGTTCTAGAGCCAATAATAGATACATTTTTTATCAAATCGACACAGAATTATTCAATGCCAAGAGATACTTAATATGGAAAACGACAAACGCGATAGCATTTTTGTCAACCTCTTAATTGAAGTTCCATTTGTATATCATTATGGGGGGGGGGGGTCCCCCGAACTTTTTATGGTTGTTTTACATTTAGCGACTTTCTGGCGACTTTTGACTTTGAGTTTAGCGACTCGAATTTCTAGGAGTTGGCAACACTGTTTATTATGATGGTTAATCCCTTATAATATTATGACGCGTTAGTAGGTATTATGTGTACCTACCTACAAGTAGATAATATAATAATATTGCAATTTTATAATTTTGTATTTAATTTTGTTCCCAGGAATGCAACGTCGGCGAGGGCAGGACCCTGTTGATGTTTTGGGGCTATGAGCGTTCTGAAAGCCGGGTTACAATAAACATGTCTGCTTCCAGTTGTTCTTCAATACAATTGCCAGTAAAACTATTTTTTATGTAGTAAATCGATGAAAGCGATAGTTTTGTGATACCTACCTACCTTAGTTATATTGTTTCAGCCGAACTCGCCAAATAACGGTCGCGAGACGCGCTGCGCCGCGCAGCAGACCGACATCACGTGTCGACATTCGCCCGGTATGCTGTCTCCAGGTTAAAACAACACCAGCTTACTCTAGACTTATTGGCACTCTAAATATAGGTACCTACCTACCTAGTTTGTGGGTAGGAAAGTATGTGTCTACGTGGGTACAGAATGTCTCATTCAGTGATGATTTAGACCTTAGAACCAAATTCGGTAGGTTTTTAATAAATTATATAATTATTTAGCGGCGGAGAGCTCGGAAGCGCGGTTCGTGCGCGCGCGGCTGGCGGGCTCGCTGGCCTCGCCCCCCGGCTCCGCGCGCTCGCGCTCCATCCTCGGCTCCGTCTGCGCGCTGCTGCTCGCCAGGCAGGTCAGACACACATACGTACCTATCACATTCTACATTCATTAACGATCAACACTTCTTTACCAAAGTATTGTGAATCAACAGTACCTGTGGTATATATAAAATGAAATTTTGCATTTGAAATGGTTTTTTTACGAGCGTTTGCCGGGCAAACGCTCGCGACGTGACTGTAGCAATCTGCTGACAGGGCCGCCACAGAGCGATTTAGCCATCTACAACTAGCCTAACTGTAACAGCAAGTACGAGTACGTATTAATTTCAGGGTTCGTCGGTAGCGCCCAAGGAGGTGAGCAGCGTGACGGGCAGCGTGGTGCCGGAGAGCATCTGCCGCATCTGCTTCGGCGGCGCGTCGGCGGAGCGGCTGGTGCGGCCGTGCTCGTGCCGCGGCACCATCGCCGCGGTGCACCGCTCCTGCCTCGAGCGCTGGCTGCTGCAGGCGGCCACCTCCTACTGCGAGCTGTGCCGGCACCACTACGTGGTGACGCGGAGCCACAAGTGGTCGTGGATGCGGTCGCTGGCGGAGTGGGCGCGCTCGGGGCGCGGGCGCGCGCTGGCGGCGGACGCGTGGCGCGGCTGCGCGCTGGGCGCCGCCAGCGTGCTGGGCACTGCGCGCGCGCTGCACGCCTGCGACCGCGCGCTGCAGGCCGGCGCGCGGCGCGGGGGCGGCGCCGCTCTCGCCGCCAACCTCTTCTCCTCGCTGCTCATCGGCGTTATCGGTACACGACCGCACGAGATACCTCCTTACGCCAGTGCTCAAGTACCTATTTCGTGTTCGTCTCGCACGAAATGATCGATGTCCTTAATCTCTGAATGTGGTGGATTCTTCGCTCATAAATTATTATAATCTTTAAAAGCTGTTATACTTACTCACTATAGTTTGTTTATGAGCTATCGACTACATCACTGGTAACTTGCATTTTCCTACTTAAGTACCTATCTATAGCTGATTATGAGTAGGTACCTAGATAAGAAATGTGCTGTATATAAAAATGCTAATTTACGTGATGATGAAATCATCGTACTTCATATTTAACTCGACGCCGATAAAAGAATTTTAAACGAAGGGAAGAGCTATTAATTCCTTTAAACATCATGTTGTCTTTACCTAGCTACTAATTATGTCTATACTTAGATAGTCCTACGTACCTAACCCTAGAAGCCCAGCACCGAGGCCGTCGTAGCTACTCAACAGTCAACACCGTCATTCCCCGCAGGTGCCCTGAACGGTCTGCTGACGACGTGGATGCTGCTGAAGGTGCAGGAGCACCAGGCCTCCTGGCAGGCGTGGCGCGACAGCACGCTGCACGTGCACGTGGCGCTGGGCGAGGAGCGCGGGGAGCAGGGCGGGGAGCAGGCCGGGGAGCGGGGCGGGGAGCATGGTGGGGAGCAGGGCGGGGAGCTGGGCGGGGACTCCGACGTCACCATCGTCGCCGAAGGACCGACCTCCGACCGCGCCACCAACATCGCCGACCCGTTCATGGTCGCATTGCCTTTTACGCTAGAACCTTGATAGGTATATATCTGGTCTTAAAGTTGACTTGGAATAAACTCGCAAAGATGCTTCAATATATTTATGAAAATTGTAATGTTTATAGGATGTCCGCGGTGTGCTTATACTTCGTGCTCTCCACCGGGGTGTTCGTGCTGGTGTTGGTCGCGGCGGTGCTGCTGCAGCGGGCGCCGCCGACCAGGGAAACATGATCATTATGATTACTCATTATGGAATTAAACGACAATAAAAATTGTTAATAATATTTATTAAATTCTATCAATATAAATTAACTTATTCGATATAAATGATGTATAATGAATTCGATAAAATCAGTAGGCAATTATTTAAAGCCGCCGTATTAATAATGTCAAGTTGAGATAAAAGTATAAGTATCTATGTTAAAATGTCATAAAATAAATGTGAATAAAAAACGAGCGCCGCGGGGCGAGGATTCAACTTCCTTATAGAAGAATAAGCCAAAGCGATCCTCGCGCCGGCGCCGTCGGAGTCGTTTCGGTGAAAACAAAATCAGTTATAAACTCTATAGACTATGAACTACGTACAGCGGTAGGTATATCGCAACCGTTAGTCGAACTTACGAGCTAAGTAATATAAAAAATCACATACATCTTGAGATTACATTAAATAGGACTGTATTCGAGACAGCGCGTGGAGAGACGAGCCGGGCGGACTCTGGCGTGATAAACATTTTACAAACATTAACAAACAAACAATCAAAAAAATTAACAATATACGCTCTTTGGGCTTTAAATATTATTATACTCTTCGATTAATATACAAAAAAATATTTTTGTGACTTTAGCGTTCAACTACTTAAGTTACACCCGCGGGGGCTCCGGCACAACTAAACTAGCGCCGCTCTTACGGCGAGCACCTTGATGCTTCCAAATGTTCCATCCCTATCGCTCGTTGTATTATTCTACGAGTGACGACGAGGACGGGCAGAATGTCGGCGTCGAGGTGCTCGCGGTAAGCGGTGTGTGCCCGAGGCCGGCGCGCCGGGGCGGCTGCTGCGGCGGCTGCTGCGGCGGCTGCTGCGGCGGCTGCTGCGGCGGCTGCTGAGGCGGCTGCTGGTCAGCGCTCGTCCTTGAAGCGGCGATGGATGGACTGCACGTACGTGAACACGCACTTCCAGTCCGGCTTGCGCATCGCCACCATGTCGTCCACGTCCAGCAGCGGGTAGATGCCCGCCTTCTCACTGTACACAAAACATATTAGGTACCTACATTAGAGCTTATAATACATGGTTTAAGATATTTATTTTCTCATACGATTTACAAAAATCACTCAATATTGGATGAACTATCTAAATTAATTTTTAAATACAGAAGTTCATTGGAATGAAACAACTATTAAATTAACGGATTTAACTCGCGTATTTTTATTTTATTTTATTTGCTGACGTTTCGGATTCTTTACAGTTTCCATAATCGTAGCACGACTGAGCTGACAATAGTCTAACGCTAAAGTATAAAATAAAAATACGCGAGTTAAAACCGTTAATAGTTGTATCATTCGAATGTGTAATAACCGCGAAGGCATCAAAATTATTATACAGAAGTTCGTAATGGACCCTCTTGTTCCAAGTTTTTATCTACATTTGTTTAAATTAGTATTACTTAGTATTATCTACACAATCTATTAAATCAGTGAGTTCATAGTTATCCTAGTTATCCAAAGAATGTGAGCTATATAGAAATAGTAGCCAACGCTTGTTTGTTTGCCCGTACTGACAGAGCTATTCAATGTGGTTCATCATCTGCAAGGTATTTACTACTGCGCACCGGCGTCCGATCCCGACGACAGACGCGTGACGGCGCGTGACGGCGGCGGCGTGTGAGGCGCTACAAATACCGGTACTAAAATACACACAGCGCGCGATCAGCTGAGGTGAGCAGGTCGATGGAAGGTATAACTATGTCGAATTTCAACTAACTTTAAATGCTGTTCAGAGCTTTTTTAATCTGACACCGTGTTTAGTAAGAGTTAATATGGTAGGAACACTCTTTAATAACGTCAAAAATTAAACGAACGACAATCGTGTACCTATCGCAATTCAAAACCTATATACTTATAAGTCCCTAAAATAAGGTTGCTAGAAGTCTAAATACGTCTGGCACAGGACCGGTCCAGAAGTGGACGTATTTTGACAGCCATGGCGATGTCATAATTCAGGGCAATTTATCATTCGTGTTGTACTCACTCGGCGATTTTGAAGGCGAGTGTGAAGTTGTGTCGGCGCGCCTCGGGCGTGAGCTTGGTGTAGTCGAAGGCATCCGGCAGGAAGTGGTGCACCAGCGCGCAGAAGGCCAGCCCGTCCGCCCAGCTCGTCGAGAAGTTCTCCAGTTTCACATTCTAACACAGAAACAGACCGTTATGGAGGTGTCCAGAGTGGACTAATGGACAGGTGATCACGGATACCTCTCTGGAACTGCTGGTTGTTTCGCTAACAGCTCTAGTTTTGGTCCGGGAGTGTCAGGTGCTCTTAGATAAAAGATACTTTTAAGTTAGGTACTGAATTTACCTACATGTTATATTGGAGTAGATCTAACGAAAGTATAGTAAGTAGAACGAGCATTCGAACTCAAATGGAATGTAACTTATCCGTACATAACTCCAAAAACCTGGCTGGCTAATTGATGATGAATTGATTGATGGAGGATAATTTTGTTTATTCAATCTTAAAACTATGGTTGCAATTTGTACAATAGCAAAGTTACACGCCGCGTTAATGCTTAATCTACAGTTTTAATGATACATTAAAAGAAAAGGAACACAAACAAAAAGAAAGTGTAGGTGGTGCGGTGCCTACTGACCAAGCAAATCATACATTTACATTGGTATTTTGGTAGGTGTCCGTAATTTTTAATTAAACACACAACATTTACTGAACAACATCCCATGCACTTCACAAAATACAACGACATGCTTCTGTAGTACGTTTAAAAAACAAAATATTTTAAATATTTACAAAAACTTCCAATATCTACACAGTTTTAGTGTACTTGCGCGGGTAGACGTAGGTATGTGTAGACGATATGTGCAGGCTTACACAAATAAGTAGTAAGTGGTAAGTAAGTAACTGTTATTTTTTATGTACCTACCTAGTATGGAGGTAGTTGGGTTGAATAACATAATCTAACTTTACAAAAACATAGGTATGCAATGTTATAATTATATATAAAAGTAACACATCTAATCATCGAAAATTAATCGTATGCTTTTAAAAGTTTCACAAATGATTAGGTACCGAAACATGATAGATTTAAAAATGATTGTTAGGTATTTGTGATTGCAATTAAAAAATAACAAGTGACCGTAGGTATGATGAGTAAATATATACAAATTAATAAGTAGTAAACAATACAATATGGAGCACATTTACATTTGCCATAAAAAGCGACGAAAAGCGTTGGTGTTTTAGGGTTGCCATGTGCGTTACCTAATTCTAAGTTAAAATTATTTATTATAAATATAGAATGGGTTTTAGGATAGCTGAATATGTCCAAGTCAAATGATAATTATGCGACAACACTCATCATCGTCATCATATAATATTTTAACTTTGATTACGAATATTCTGTTTTCTAACAACTTTCAAAACAGTTTTTATCCAATAGATACAAGTTATTTATGAAAAGTAATTTGTAAGGTGCTTTAAATGAATTGTATTCCTTTGACGCAGGTGACAATGCTACAGTTCTTTAATTTGTACCGAATTGGACATGATAAGACATTTTTTATTTTAAATGTATGGCAACCCCAAGTGGAGTGTGAGTGGCGGTGGTGCGCGGGCGGCGTGACGTCACGGGGCGCGGGCGCATGCTGGCGACGAGCGACGCCTTCGCGGCAGATACAACACCCCGATATAAGTAGTCGGACACGAATACAAATCATTATCAAAAAGGTTAGCAGTAGTCTATCCGCTTACAACACCCCAATACGTATTTACAAGCTCCGTATGAACTAAAGAACAAATTGTGAGCAGATAGTGCTGCAATAAGTACGTATCTCACGTTTTCCTGTTGCCTCGTCCGGCAAAGGTGCTTTACAAACCTTATACCACTTCTATAACCTTCCTCGATCATAATTTGTTCAAAGAATGAGTGCAAGAGTGACTGGCGCTTTGTCGCGTTTCTACCCCAAGTACGGTGACCTAGTGAGTAGGTTCGTAAGTTACATGCAAGGTGCTTATTAAGGATCGGGGATTGCATCGGGTACCGTGGCCGTAACGGTATAGAGATTGCGCCCGCGAGGAAGGTATATCGGAGAAGCTGTACGCAGTGGGGTGTTGGGAGTCGCGCGGCGCTGCGGGCGATCCGCGGTGAGTACCTCATAGTCCCTCGTCTTGTCGCGACACCACTGCAGCAAGCGCTCTTTAATCGTCGCGGCGCTGGCTTGCAGCGCGGGCTCCGTGAACTTGAAGTACGGCGAGGGAGAGCTCGGGCTATTCGGCGTCTTGGGCGAGCTACAACCGCAACAAGCCAGTTCAATATCCACGCCGCCGATACGAAGCCGTTAGTGTGCTCTCCAACTACGCGGTGCCACGTTATAGACATGTTACTAGTTATCGCGTGCGCGGACTGACTCGGTTAGGTTAGATCGACTGCGCTAGAGATTAACGTTGTCAATGGATAGGACGAAGCTCGCGGCGCGTGTTAGACATTCCGGTGGGTCCCCGCGCCGGGGCGGCGGTGTGTGTGTGATGGTTTAAATGAAGCGGCTAATATACACGTTACGATGCATATTATTATTAATTTGTATATTTACTTGTATCTAATCCTTATTCGTATCCACAGATAAGGCTGCCAAAAAAATAAATAAAATACAGTTGCATTATTTACGTATATGAAGCTAAGATCGCTGCTGGCCTGGTTTCGAATAAGTACATAAAATAAATATAATTTTGTGATACTAATACATGTAAGTAACATAATTTAACACATATTGTGTGGATGAATCACGCCGCGGTGTAGTAAGTAGTAAATTTAGTAGCAATCTTGTCGAAATACCCGTTAAATTCACGATTGAATCTGATAAAGTGCAAAGGTATTTCGGCTCGTTTGCGGTGTGTGGCCAATGTCGCGGCTCGCGTGTGCCTCCCGGGGCCGGGGGCGCCCGGTGGTCCGGGGTGTCGTGGTGTCGGGGTGTCGGGGCGGGAACTCACTTGGGACTGCTGGTGGAGTTCTGCTTCTCCAGCTGGCGGAACTTGGCAAACGGAGACACGGGCTTCGGACCCGCCCGCGTCATGCTCTCGATCACTGCAACCGAACAGATCAGTTAGTGTAGGTAAGTGTAAGCGGAACTCCGGCCACCTTCAACATGCGATTTATGTGGGTTGTAAAACGACGAGCCATTAAATTGTTTCTAACCTTTAGAAGTTTTAGTGGTGGTACTACTGCTAACGGTTTTCTCTGAGGAATTCCTCCGCACGCTCGATGTCACAGTCGTTACTTCCTCTTCCTCTGCAAATGAAAAGCACACGTGAATACAGAACTCGGACAGACGCGGGTCGCTATGTACAATTCCAAACAACAGCCAAAACGATACAACGACTTAAAGCTATTAGTCAAAATAACACGGTTATTGGAAACGGTGAAATGATCTGCGACACATGTTACGGACTAATGTATGTATGTACATCGACATGAGCGACGTGAGCGACGTCACCGCGGGGGCGCGGGGTGCGCGGGGTGCGCCGGGGCGCGGGGGGCATGCGGGCGGGGCGGGGACGCGACACAAGCTTGCGGCAGGCGGCCCACACACACACGACTCACGCGCGTCTCTCTCGACTCCCGTCTTAGTCTAGTGGAATGTTCGCGGCGCTATGCGAGCGCCGACACCAGGTCCTCGAACGCGTCGTCCGCGTTGCTCTCGTCCAGGAACTGCAGCTCCGAGACCGTCGGCATCGTGCGGCTGCGGCCCAGCCCGTACCCGGGCGCGCTCTGCCGGCTGCGGGCGCGAGCCTTCGACGCCGCGCCGCCGCCGCTCGTCACGCGCCCGGAGAAGTACGCCTCGACGGTCCTCTTCTTGTCTGTCAACTCCTCTCGCGCGATGCCGCCCTCGAACATCTTCGGCACGGCGAGCAGGTGCATCGACTTGGCGCGCGCGACCACCCGGCGCGGCGAGGAGGGGCTGCGGCGCTCCGCCAGCTGCTGCCAGGAGCCGGAGCGCGCCAGGGCGCCGCCGGGGCTCGAGCCGCGGCTGGCCGGCGACTCCGCCGTCGACGCGGGGCTGCGGGGGGACAGGGACTCATACTCGATGACGGGCGGGCGGGGCGAGGGGGCATACGCGGCGGAGGGCGGAGGGCCGGTGCGGGCGGGGGGCGCCGGGAGTACCTGCGTCCTGGCCTCTCGGCGCGGCGCCGACGCGCGGTCGAGGGCGCCGCGGAGCCCGTCGGCGGCGGCGGCGGTGGAGGCGACGGAGTGCCGCGGGCGAGGGTCGTGTCGCGTGCGCGCGCCCGCGGTGATGGTGGCCGACTGCCCCACCGGGCCGCGCATCACGCGCGTCACCACGCTGCAGTGCTCGACGGTCTCCTCGTCGGCCGCGTGTCCGTTGGTCCCATCGTGGCGCGCGGGCGAGGAGGCGAGGGGCGCCCGATGCGGCGTCCGCGGCTTGCCGGAGGGCGCGGGCGGGGCGGACGGCGGCGCCTCGTTCATCACGACGTCGGGCAGGTAGTCCACCTTGTGCGCGCGCGCCTTCTCGATGTCGGGCGTCTGCTGCAGCGGCACGAAGGTCGACACGACGTCGTGCGGCGTGTAGTCGGTCACGGTGTAGGCGCCCGGCGGCGGCGGGGGCTCGTAGTGGCCGTTCGGCGGTCCCCGGTGCTTCTTCTCGCGAATCCGTTTCTCGTAAAACTCGATCTGCAGTCTCTGGGCGTCCACCTCGAGCGGATCCCGCCCCGGGTCGACCCGATTGACGAGGCCGGGCGCGGCGAGGTCGTTCTGGCTCGGAAGCGCTCCGACGGGTCGGGTCGACGGTCGAGGCGCGTAAGCGGTCGGCGGTGTGGGCGGGCCGTAGCCGAGGGGTCGCTCTCTGTGCGGGGAGGGGACGGCGGCCCGCGGGGGGACGTCGCTCTCGAACTTGTTCGCGACTAGACCGAGCACGCGGCGCGGGCGGTCCGTCGCCTGCGCCCAGGGCGCGCCCGCGGGGGGGCTCGGGGCGATCGGCGCGGGACTCGTCGGGTAGTAGGGGGCCTCCGCGGGGGGCGACGGCGCCGGGGCCGCCGAGGGCGGGCTCCAGACGAGGGGCGCGGTCGAAGTCGGGGACGTTATCTTCCGGAGCGGCTTGAACGCCGACATCGGCGCGTGGGAGAACTGGTTCACGGGAATCGGTTTCGCGGCGAAGGGTCTCGCGATGGGTTTCGTCGGCGACTGCGGGATCGGCGGGTGATGGACGGATTTCGGGGGTTGGACCGGGGCCGGGGGGTGTTGCGGGGCGGGAAGGTGATGGGGGGCGGGAGGGTGATGCGGGGCGGGAGGGTGATGCGTCGCGGGAGGGTGGTGGTGCGACGGAGGCGGGTGGAGAGGCGCGGGCGGGTAGTGATCGAGAGGCTGAGGGAGAGAGCCCTGCGGGGAGAAGTCCCGGCGCTCGGCGGCCCACGGCACGCGCGGACGGTCGCCGTTGAACTCGGCGAGCACGCGGCGCGGGCCGCGGGGCTGCGCGGGCGGCGCCTCCTCGGCCGCGCGCCAGAAGCGCTTGGCGGAGGAGGAGCTCGACGAGCGGCTGCGGTCCTCGCGCTCGCGGTTCTCGAAGGCGTTCTTGATGTTGCCGAACCTGTTGCTCCAGTTCGCGTGCCCGTTCGCGACCCCGTCGTCGATCTC
This sequence comes from Polylopha cassiicola, assembly GCA_038024825.1. Lineage (NCBI taxonomy): Eukaryota > Metazoa > Arthropoda > Insecta > Lepidoptera > Tortricidae > Polylopha > Polylopha cassiicola. Next base: position 11,589,466 of record CP149057.1, read on the forward strand.
CTCGTTCCTCCTCATGAACGCTAAGAATTTCCGGTCGTTCTCCGTCTGCGGCCGGAACTCCGGCACGAGCGGGGCGCCCCCCGGGCTCTCGTCCCCGTCGCGCCGGTAGCCGCCGAGCGGCTTGCCGATGTCGATCGTGTTGGCGCGCTTCATGCGCAGCCGCCGGTTGCCGCCGAAGCGATTCAGCGGCTTGGATAGGTCGTCGGCCACGGGGGGCGGGGCGGCGAAGTTGTACGTCGGCGGCGGCGGCTTGTAGAGGGGAGCGCGGCTCGCGTCCTCGCGCCCCGGCCCCGGCGCCGGTCGCGCCGCCAGCGTGGGCGCCGCCACAGCCGGGGCGGCCGGCGCCTGGTTCCGGGCGAGCGCTCGGCGGGGCGGCGGAGCCTCCCGCTCGATCTGCGCATTGAACTTGTTCGCGATCGCCGCGATGCCGCTCCTGGTGGCGGGGTAGCCTCGCGACTGGATCTGGGCCGGCTCGGGCGCGGGGGCCGGCTCCGGGGCGTGCGGCGCGTCGGCGACGGAGTGTCGGTGGAACTCGGGGCGCGGGGGCGCGGGTGCGCGGCGCTCCACGACGCGGGCGTCGCGGCTGACGGGCGCCGCCTCGACGCTGGCGGAGTGCGCGACCGGCGGCCGCTTCTGGCGCGCCGGCACGGCGGCGTGGTAGCTGACCTCCTCGTCGACGCTCGGCCGCCGCTCGGGGGTCGGAGTCCGCTCGGCGCTCGGCGTGGACGCGGAGCCGGAGACCGAGCCGGAGCCGGACGGCGGGGTGGCGGGGGCGGCCGGGGCGGCGAGGGCGAGGTCCTCGGAGTCGACGAGGCGGCGCGCGGCGGCGAGCTCCTCGTGCGTGACGCCGACGGTGTGTCGCGCGGCGCGGCTGCGGCGGCGGTGGCGGCGCTTGCAGCCGTCGAGCCGGTCGGCGGCGTCCAGCGCGTCCTCGAGGCGCTCGGCCAGCGTGAGCAGCGCGCGCGCCTGGGGGTGCGCGGCGGGGGGCGCGAGCGCGGCGCGCAGGCGGGCGAGCGAGCGGCGCACGTCGGCGACCACGTCCGCGCCGGCCGCGCCGAGCCCGGCCAGCAGCCGCTCGCCGCCGCCGCCCAGCAGGCCCTGCAGCAGCGGGAGGAGAAGGGACTCACCGCGAGCTTCGTTTCCGTCCGTCGCCGCCGGGGACGCCGCCGCCAGCGCCTCCGTCACGGCGCTCGCGCATGCTGAAAAGATGATATGATATTGAATTGAACGCTTTGGCTGCGGAAGGACCCCGATAATGGCGAACGCATAATGTGGGATTTAAATTTTACTAGTGAGCCGATTAGTAGTAGTCGTTGTAGATAGATGGTTACCTTCCTGTTCCGCCATGAGGCTGCGGATGCGGGCGCGCAGGCGCCGGCGTTGCTCGTAGTCGGTGCACTCCTCCAACTGCAAAAGAATGGAACACGATCACTCGTCAACGGTCTTTCGTGGTAATGCAGTAATTAATACGGAGGGTGATTTACCTAGCAGAGCCTCACGACAAGTGCCAATCGATTAAAAAGAATCGGACGAATCGAAGACAAAATTGGTTGGAACTCACATACGCGATCGAAAACTGTCCGAATCACGATTCCTTCGTATGTGTCAATTATATTGTACGCAATTTAATGTTTGTGCAAAAGGCCTCTAAACATGTATCTCCTAGGCGCGGGTAGGCACCTACCTGCCTGCGAATACAATGGGTAAATAATGTAAAATGCTTTATGGGTCATTTAACTTGTTCGTCAATAGATAAAGTGTATTGATTTATCTGTTTGTCTCCCTTGTGGTATTACAATAGCATTGCCATTGACACATTAAGAGGTACCCACCTAAACCAGTTCCATGAAATAATGTAACTACGTAAGTGCGTAGTTTGAATAAATCTATAAAATAAATACAAATGTAATGTTCCACAGAAACAAAGCTAAGTGGTTTATATTCCAAGCAGAGCTGAAGACAACTTCATATACCTACCTACTTTTAAATGAATCCTCATACTGCAGATTTACGACAAAATACAATTGTTTGGTCATGATAATATATATAATGGAGTCCTGCCATTTTCGTCATTATGTCGGTCGCATTGTGTCGCCGCGGAAGCTGGGCGCGGAAAGCGGAAGTGACATTGCTCTCCAAACTATTATGTGTAGGTAGACACGGTGACCTACTTGTTCCGTTTTGTAGTAAAATTAACGATTTTCAATTTCACTGAAATTCAAAGAGATTCGCTTGGTCCCTGCAAAAGCCAATAAAGAACTTGTAAATAATCAGTTTAATTAGTAGCATAGACCGGATATAAATGCTTGTGATCGCTAATAAGTGTAAAAAATAATTATTTAAAACTTTAAGATGTGTTAAACAAAACAGATTAACTGTAGGGTTTAACCAATTAGGTCTGATTAAACGATAAGTTAATCTTAACAACTGGCATTATCTTTGAAACAAAATTAAGGGCAAACTTATCAAAAAGTCTACAACTTTTAGTACCTAATAGCATTCCAGATATCTTTACGACTGTATTTGAGTAATGTGAAAATGTTAAATCAAACATGACGGTATAATATAAAACAAGACAGTTTAGGTAAGTAAATAGTTTTTTAATTGTTTTATTTTCTTTACACCTGCTCGAAAACACGCTTATTCGGTACCTATTGAATAAGAATAAAAAAAATAAATTAAAAATTTTAACAAACCCCCGACATAAAAACATAAAAGCCGTCTAAAAAGTATAAAAATAATAAAAACTTGATATTAGGTAGGTACCTAAGTATTAATAGGTATTTCTACAAAGAAAACGTCACGTCGGGGGGACCGCTCTTCATATACCTAATAGTAGGTACCCATCTATATTTACCTACTATGTATCGAAATCTAAGGAGGTCCCCCCGACATGACGTTTTCTTTGTAGAAATACCTATTAATACTTAGGTACCTACCTAATATCAAGTTTTTATTATTTTTATACTTTTTAGACGGCTTTTATGTTTTTATGTCGGGGGTTTGTTAAATTTTTTAATTTATTTTTTTTATTTCATACTTTTTGAAAGTAGGTAGGTAACTTATTATTGTTTTAACCAATTTCCATTTTACATGGAATTCTGTAATGTACATGTAGTCCTCTTTCATTTGATACCCCACTCGGTTATATTTGTAGTCATTTGGTTAACCATTTTCACACTTTCAGTCCCTATATTTTTTGAACTACTTAACCGATTTTCATTATAATATCAATTTTGTAATGTACATGTGATCCTCTTTCATTTGATACCCCACTTGATTATATTTGTAGATATTTGATTTTCCATCCCCACTTTCACTCCCTATATTTTTTGAACGGCTCAACCGATTTTCATTATAATCTCAATTTTGTAATGTACTCGCGACCCTCTTTCATTTGATACCCCACACGAGTATATTTGTGGACATTTATTTTTCCATCCCCTCTTTCACCCCCCTCTATTTATTAAACTACTGGTCCGATTTTCATCAAACATAGCTAAGAACACTCCCGACATATTCACCTTTTAAACAAAAAAAACAGAATCAAAATCGGTTCATGCGTTTGGGAGCTATGATGCCACAGACAGACACACACACACACACACAGACACGTCAAACTTATAACACCCCGTCGTTTTTGCGTCGGGGGTTAAAAATCATTGCCTCTAGTAGGCCGGCTTGATAGATATATGGACCATTTATAAATAATATTTTAATATATAATAATAATAATATTATTATAAATGCGAAAATCAAAACAGGGTACTACTCTGTCTTGATTTCACGCTAAACTACTAAACGATTTGAATGAAATTCGGTACACAGATAGTCTAGGACCTGAGAAAAGACATAGGTTACTTTTGATTGCGAAAAAAAGGGTTGCTTACAACCCTTTTTCATTATTTCGGATTATAAGGGGGATGAAATTTTGTAAGAAATTGCACGCGGACAGTCACTGACAAAAGCTAGTAGGTATCCATAAAAAAGTATCGCCGAGGACCACACATGGAGTCAGATGTTACATACGCGCTTCCGAAGCTCTCGTTCGTCCCAGCACTGGTCGGGGTCGAACTCGCGCTGGCTGGCCGGGGCGCTGCGGACCTCTTGGACCTGTGACAACGAAATAAATACCATTCATTACTCCATATTATTATATAATAGCCTCAATACTCCTCAGTGCACTGCAACCAGAAAATCGTGCACAAGTGCGAGTCGGAGTACAAAGTCACTCATCGAAATAATTATTGGAGGTAGTAAGTAGACCGTCTTTTGTTTTAGATTTCAAGACAATTCGTTTCTCTGTTTAATTATCGTTATAGTCTTCTTAGAGAACACAACCTGTATGTCTACGTCACACAAACACAAAGTTTAAGTCACTCAAAACTTCTGACTACTAAAGCCTAGGATAGGCACTATCCTCTAATGAGTTATTTTATGTGTCACGAATGCATTAGGTCGATAAAATCATATTTTTATACAGCTTGTAGTTTCAATATTTGCATAGTGTGTGAGATGGGCAGGTAATAATAAGTACCTACCTATCTAGATATAAAAGTTATTTGCAAATTCAATAATCACTTATAATGTTAATCTAACGATCATGGCCTGTCGTGGGTATAACATTACATTGCGTTAAGTATTATCGTACTAAGTTACTGCAATACTCATAAAGTCCTTGTCATAGTACATATTTACTTGCAAATATGCATATTTACACTCCGTGATATTTATATTACCTACTTGGATATTTAATGTGGAAAATCAACTTAACTCATTAAGTAAATATGTTAAAGCATCTAATGTTTTTAATGGCGATAAAACCTAGACAACATTTGACTATTTTACTTGACTGTTTTAATGTCTGGCGCCTATTCAGTAAGCACCGTACACTAAGATTTATAAACTTGTAAATTCATCTTGCGTAATAGTCGTATTATCGTTTCGCTTCTTCTCTCGAGTATAATAAAAGCGTGTTAAAAGCGTAACTAGTAGTATAGTTAGTAGTATGGCAGCGAAGACCTTGCGCCGCAAGCTTGCCGCTATTTCCATCACACGCGTACTCAATCAGTGGAGTTTTGTAATACACTGTAAAAAACAAATGTCATAACTGATTGTCAGTTAATTTTGTGATATTTTGTAACATATAGCAGTGGAAGTTCACCAGACGTGATAATAAAAAAAGATAGAAGTTTCGAATACAAAAACTTTTTGGAAGGAATTAGGCTGAAGATGACCAGTCCAGACCAGTAATTACCTACATACATGTAATTACATTAAGCATGACAGTTACAAATCCTTCCTGGATTGGAAGGAGGATTTCTCGGATTTTCGGAAAGAGGTTCCGTTGTGTCTATTAGTCCCTTCGCTTTACTGCTACCTACATAATATTCGTAAGCACGTGAAGTGTTATAGTGACGTAGTATCGAAGGTCGAATGAAAGGAGCTTTTCAGTATTTATAAAGTGTATTTCATAACGGAGAGCAGGGCGAGCAATAATTCTGCTTTGTTTATAATTTGAAGCCGTTAACACTACGGATTGACCGCGTTTTTAGAAACTGTTTAAGAAGTTTTCCGGGATTAAGAAATACTTCCAAGGTTGTCTAATAGAAACTGTAGGAAAGAGGTGAGAGAAACGAAGAGAAAGAGTAAACGGCTATATAGTACCTACCTAGTAAATAGGAATCTTCTTTAAATCTCTTATATCTTGCCCTTTCCTTACGTCCGAACATAAGAAATTGAATTTAATTGATCCAAAGTCATATAAATATTTCCTCTATATGCTATCGTCAGTATTTCAACATCTTAAATAATAGATACATTCAAGTAATTGAGAACGGTGTCAAGTATTTGTCCGAACAGTGATTAATGTGGTGCCGTATCGATTGTATGTCTGTCTGTGTGTTGCTCCACAAACCGACCACATTCCTGGTATTAGTGTCGGGAACGCGATATCGACACTGTTGCTCATTCATCTTGACAAGTCACAAGAACAACCGGCTCGTTTCAATGAGCGAGTTCATGAAATACTCTTTCCAATAAAAAAAGAATTATCAGAATAGAACCACTCTGTAAAAAGTTATGCGTGGTCATACATTAAAAAAATTATATATATATACGCGTCGACTTAAGAACCTCCTCCGTTTTTTTCGTCGGTTGAAAACACAAAATGAGCGACGAGATGATGATTAGGAAAAATATTACAACCGACAGTATTTGTTTTATTATCATTTGGACATGTTTTCTTTAACTATACATATTTAATAAACAAAGTCAGCCTTATCATAGCTGGCACACACACTCTAAAAAAAACACATGAGTTTAGATCTAGTTTTATGAAATGTAAACGCAGGCGAAATACAATAAATAAAGTCATCGTCTCAACAGACGTGAAGTGCCACGAAATTAAAATACTTACATTTTTAAAAATCTGAGTGAAATACGCGTGTCTGTGTTAATTCGAGATTTAAATTATGTGTCGCAATAAAACACACGGGATGTGGTTCCAAGGTCGGGGCCGCGGCAGACGATCCTCGCGGGCTTAATTTCAGCAGGAAATGGGAGCAAATGTTTACGGGATCGTATTCAAATAACGTAGAACGTAAACTTAGTGTGATACCAATAAATAGTGAACTGCGGTAAAACAAAACTTGGTTTCGTTTCAGATGAAATGGTAAACATTACGGAGTAACTTCTTCAATAGATAGAAATAGTCATATCTTTATTATTTCGCAGCGTGAGAAACTGTTAGTGCACTAAAATAACCTATTAGATAGTTAATTTTCAAATGTAATTCTGTAAGTAATATAAAAAAAGAAAAGGTGTTATCAAAATAGCAGTCATTGAAGAAATTTCTACAGCATCAATTACCAATCACGGCATTACGCAGCTTTTTGCACCGGATGATAATTTCACCGGCACACGAGAACTATGGCCAGTGAAACCTGTCCACAGATCTGTCCACGATTATCTCTGACGTGGTTTTTATAACCGCCAGCAGTAAACATGTCGGATATTGGTGTGGTTCAATTCCAGTTTAACTAGTCACCGTGACGCCGCACTCGGTGGACTCTATGAAGCTCGTGTTTGTTAAATGTCATTGTTTGCTGCTGCATTAACCGAGTAAATATGATTGGTCAATATAATCTGGTTCTATGGAATTGTTTGTTGGTAAATAAGCGGGTGTCTTGAGTTGGCCACCTTCTTTTATTATTTAACATCTTTTCACTTTGCATTGAAATTACCTATTTTTTTGCTTCTAAATTTGAATCGCTAGCAGTAATGAACTAATATTTTCTTGCTTATGTTACCTCCACTTGAAATTAATATTTTCAATCTGTTCTCTTTCGTTTAGGATAAAGCGCTTGTCAAACACTAATTTCTCCAGAATGCCATCCCCCGGGCATCAGGAGTCTGTGAGTCAGTCGTCACTTCGTTTTGCATTCCCGGGGCGACCGGCGACCGGATGCAGTCTGAATTAGACGGCACAATCCGCGAATTATTAAAACTTGTGAACTTAGCTTACCGCTTGTTTATTGCGAGTTGTCTTTCACCGGATGTTAGTCTAAACTTCACATGTGTGCAGTATTTAATTAGTAAACTGGATCCATTTGGTACATTCTTTATCGAACAACTGTTACTTTTGTGGTATACATAGTAGGTAACTACATCAGAAATAGGATAGCTGTCTTTGGGTTAAAGAATTAAAGTTTAGAAATAAAAACGAAGTGTCATCCGGTCGTGTTTGTGGATTCGTCAGCGTGTCACTATGTCAATGCTGTCAAGGCCCTCCAGAGATCCTTCCGTGTGGTATTTTTACCTTGTAGTGCGGGTTCGGTTCCCGCAGAAGATCACTGGGGCAGATAGTTGGCAGGGCGCGACGGACGCGGCGCGCGCGCAGAAATAAACCGCCAACCACCGGGTGATGCAATGATCCCATTCACATTTTTTAAGTTTTGGAATGACTTTCATTTGTTACACTCACTATTTTCACTGTAGGTTCTAGTAAATAGTTTTTAAAATTTTTTCATCTAGTTTTTTAATTGAAAGCGTCTAAGTCTTCGGTTCCCATGACAGCAATCATCTAGCTCTAAATAGTTAGGTACGCGAAAATTATTCTGCAATAATTTTCGGCATTACATTTATTCGCAGTTCCGTCAACAGACCTAATTTAAAATAATGTAGGTAAGATTTTAACTTTCAAGTATTTGATATACGTAGGTACATATTGTTTTAATTACCACAATATAAATCTTTAATTCTGCAAATGTGGCTTTAAGTCGTTATTGCGATAACTAGTCTTATAATATCAGTTTGTTCATCAACAAATATTTAGTGAAGTTTATTATTCAGAATGTGACAAAACACAAGAATAGCATAGTTTATAAGTTCACATACCTAATATAAATAGATTGGATGGAATCCGCGGATTGTGGTCGCGCGGCACAAGCGTCGCTCTTAACTGACAGTGAACAATTTCAGATTTCGAAATATCTTATGGATTCATTTGTCAACTGATGGCGACAGGATTTTTCTCGTCCATGATACTGGGATGACTTTCAGGATGATGACGTCATCATAGTCATTCTGCATTAATAGTATGACGAGTACAAATTATAATAATAATTATAAGATGAGCTTAGGCACTATAAATTTAGCTTTCAAGCGTAGTGCAGCTTAAAGTATAACGGTTTGAGATGCGCACGCAATCCTGCGCACGCGACGCTGCTATCGGTTGCCGCGTATACTTACACGGCCACCTTTATTTTGCACCCCGACAATAACACTAATGATAAACAGGTGATGCGATTTTAAACCCTATTAACAAACAATTGACAGTGAAATTGTAAATAATCTCTTGTAAAATTAAACTACGTGCGTTAGCTCAGGCGCATAAATATTACATTTGTAATTGTAATTATAACATCAATCATTATTTCTTTCAGCGAGTTATCTGTGCCAGCAGCGTATGGAATAATTGAATAATTTTAATAATTACGCGGTTTAGTTTTATGCCGGAACTAGACGTCCAGCACACGGTAACTACTGTTGTTTCTCGATTGAAGTTTTTAGGGTTCCAACGTCTCTTCAGAAACATCACGATACTTCTTGTTAGGTATAGTATTAGAAATGAAAACGTTCGACATTTGTATGACAGTAAATGACAGTAGGTAATATAGGCACTTTTTATCCCCGGTTTACTTAATACCTGAACTGAAACGTTACTTTAGCTTACCTAGTTCACTATTTGGAGTAGGTAATCATTGCTATAGGCATTGTAAGTCTATAATTTTACTTAGGCAATTTTATTCAACGAATACAAATACTTAAAGAAAACTTTATTTGATTTTGTAAGAATTTAGGTAAAGTGGTGAAAGTAGCTATGTATTATTAGAAGCAAAATATATATAGCCTTATAAATGCAGTAAAATCGAGTTGCAGTGGTTGCGTCGGCTCACCGAGCTGGTAATTCACGTAATTGGCCAATTTGGGCGTCGCGGCTGCTAATTTAATTATCCGTTACAATTTTAGTCAATCACTGAGTTTCATCCGTTCACTCGTCTCCAGCTTCACACAGACGCAAGTCACAATCAATAGTTTTATTTAGCACATGGATAATATTTAGAGAGATAGGCTATCTGTCTTTATAGTTTACGAACTTCTTAATAAAATTGACTTGAAACAGTATCGGCAAATCTTTTTCGGTTTCTGTTTATTTTAAGAAATTATACTTGGTTTTGTACACCCTGAAATTTATTAGGACGGTAATAAATTTGTCTTAATTAGGACCACACAATAGGTACACATCAACGTTGTTTCTTTTATCTTATTCACAAAACCAAATCATGAAAAAGCTTTCCCGCTCATTACTGTTTCTTTATGCACCCATTCAACCCACACACTTCAAAGTGCAGCTTTGTCTCCGAACATGAGCAACCTTGAGATGGTGTTTTCGCCAAATCTGGGCATAGAGGAAGACCAGCTGAGGTCGTTGTCTCCCGCTGCGCAGCGCCGCTTGGCACCGCACCAACACCGCTCACGTGTGGGGAACATGGATGCACTAAGCTGATAGTGATCTTAAGTAAATTGGGACAAAACGATGCCTAATTAAACAGATTACTTTTTCATAGAGGCAGATCACCTAGATCCGTTTTAACAACATGTAATCACAACCTTGAGTACTCACAAACTTTGAAAGTAATTACAGAATACATTTTTAAATCAATATTATAGTTGTGTCAGCATTTGAAAAACTAATACGAGAACAATAAAATTGCCTACCATTATGTTCTGTACAGGTACTTATTCATCACAATAAAACTTTTGTCTTCGTTGTAAATTATCTAATTATAATTATTTTTAGTGCGAGGGTCGCTCGTGCTCGTGGGCGCGATGATTTCAAACACTTCCCAAACAAAGATGAGCATTACGTCAAATTGCTCAAGTTTGTTCGAGGTGACGTCTTTGTTTTGTTTGTCTTGTTTTTTGTTTACAAACAAAGGTATGATTTCCACTCAATGATGACGTCACATTGACCAGGCTTTCTTTGCAGCGTTCCAAGTAAGTGAAATTCTTCTGAGAATATGCTAAAGCTATAGAAGTACGTAAATATGTATAGAATTGACATATACCAACATTCCACTGACTTTTCCACGGCCTCTTTTATGCTTATAAAGGGCAATTTAAATATTAATTTCAATGCATTAGGAATTGCAATACAACTTAGTGTCCTTGAATCTTCTTCCTAAATCTTCATTTACTTACTTACTTTTAATTATACATTACAGCAATAAAGAACGTGTTATAAAGTAGGTAATTGTTTTAAGGTTAGATTTATTTAACTTTAATTTTAATCGCACCATATTATTATGCAGTTGCAGCTCTTGGCAGCGAGCTCTAGGAAGCAGCTGCAGGGCGACTAAGAATAATTGTGTCTTGCATTACATTGAGATATCTTTGTTAGGGTGAGAGGGGGCGAAACCATCATCATCACTCGCCCCAAGCCAACCTCACCTGCACGCGGTGCACCCTGCTGTCCAACGAACGAGGCTCTGGCGACCGACTGATGGCGGTATATCCACCCTACATAGGCGTAGCTAAATTCCGCTCGATGACGGGCAGCAGCGTCATCGAAGCAAGAAGCTACGCCCTGCGATCGCCAACCCGCCTGCCCAGCGTGGCGATTATGGGCTTTTACCTCCATGCAGGCACACCAAAGACCACGGCCCCTAGTTCCCGGCGGTCCCGCTATTCCTGGTCACGGTGGCGACCATGGTAACGGTGGGACGGGGGGTGCGAAGAATCCCCGGGCTACGGGAGGCCATCACAGCAAACTGACCCTGGCGACGTACAACGGACGCACGCTACGGCTCGACTCGCATCTGGCGCAACTGGAGGTGGAACTTGAGAAGATTAGGTGGCACGTATTAGGGTTATGTGAAGTCCGAAGAGAGGGGGAGGACACCATATCTCTCGAATCAGGCCACCTAATGTACTTCCGAGAGGAGACCAACAATCTCAAGGTGGCGTTGGGTTTCTGGTCAATAAGTCCCTGGCTGACAATGTTGTCGAAGTGTCCAGTGTGTCGAATCGGGTAGCGTACCTCATCATCAAGCTCACCGAGAGGTACAGCCTCAAGGTGGTGCAAGTGTACGCACCGACCTCGACACACTCGGATGATGAGGTGGAGGTTATGTTCGATGACATATCGAGGGCCCTTCACTTCACTACTAAGACCCATTACAACGTTGTCATGGGGGACTTTAACGCTAAAGTGGGAGTACAAAATTGTAACGAATCGGTAGTAGGATCCCATGGATATGGGAGCAGAAATCATAGGGTGCAAATGCTCGTCAACTTCCTGGAACGCGAGGTGCTCTTCTTGATGAATTCCTTTTTCAAGAAAAAGCCCCAAAGGAAGTGGACGTGGCAAAGACCGGGCACTGTGACAAAAAACGAGATCGACTTCATCATGACGGACAAAAAGCATATATTCAGAGACGTCTCTGTGATCAATAGGTTCAATACCGGAAGCGATCACCGACTCGTCCGAGGCTCTCTGAATATTGACTTCAGGGCTGAACGTGTTCGCTTGATGAAGGCCAGGCTCCGACCAACTTTGCTCCAAACTAGGATGGGATCTGAAACGTTCCAGTCCAATCTGGAGAACCGATTCGCTGCCGTGGAAACCACAACTGACGTTGACCAGAACCTTGAAAATGTGGTTCGGATTCTCAGGGAAGAAGGTACGAGATTCTGTAAAATGCAACGTAATGGCAGGAAGTCGAAGCTTTCGGAAGAGACTTTAGGGCTAATGAAGAAACGACGTGAAAACCCACCCGTCACTTCGTCAGAGAAACGGATTCTAAACCGAGAGATTAGTAAACGCGTACGACACGATCTTCGGTCCTTCAATACTCTTTCGATCGAAAGAGCGATCGAGCAAAACCGGGGAGCAAAAGTGTTTGTACAATCTCTTGGAAGAAGCCACCTGACGAAGTTGACCACAGACAGTGGAGAAGTCGTTGCTTCGAAGCCGGCAGTCCTAACCGAAGTGGAAAACTTCTATGGCCGGTTGTACGCTTCGCATGCATCTCGACCTGATCCCGGAAATGAGGATTCTAGAGCCACTTTAACACGCCACTACAGCGAAGACCTGCCAGAAGTCAGTATTGGCGAAATCGAGATCGCTCTTGGACAGCTCAAAAACGGAAAAGCCCCTGGAGAAGATGGCGTTACAACAGAGTTATTAAAAGCAGGAGGTAAACCTATACTTAGGGAGCTCCAAAAACTCATGAACGCCGTCTTGTTTGAAGGAGAAGTCCAGTGATGTGGAGTAGAGGTGTGGTCGTCTTGTTCTTCAACAAGGGAGATAAAACCCTGTTGAAGAACTATCGACCCATTTCCCTTCTAAGCCACGTCTATAAGCTGTTCTCAAGAGTAATCACGAACCGTCTTGCGCGAAGATTTGACGAATTCCAACCACCGGAGCAGGCTGGGTTTCGGAGCGGATACGGCACCATAGACCACATCCACACAGTGCGGCAGATTATACAGAAGACCGAAGAGTATAATCAGCCCCTGTGTTTAGCATTTGTGGACTATGAGAAGGCCTTTGACTCGATCGAGATCTGGTCTGTTCTGGAGTCCCTGCAACGATGCCAAGTCGATTGGCGATACATCCAAGTGATGAGATGTTTATACGAAGCCGCTACCATGTCCGTCCAAGTCCAAAATCAGCAAACAATGCCTATACCATTGCATCGCGGTGTGAGACAAGGGGACGTTATCTCCCCGAAATTGTTCACAAATGCAATGGAGGATATGTTCAAAACGCTGAACTGGCAAGGACGTGGCATCAAAGTAAATGGCGAGTACATCTCTCACTTGCGATTTGCTGATGATATCGTCATCGTGGCGGACACGCTGCAGGACCTACAACAGATGCTGAATGATCTGGCTGACTCTTCTGTACGCATTGGCCTACGGATGAACTTGGACAAAACCAAGGTCATGTTCAATGAACATGTACTACCGGAACCAATTGCGGTACACGGCGCCGTTCTCGAAGTTGTTCAAAAATATGTCTACCTTGGACAGACATTACAGTTAGGTAGAAACAACTTCCAGGATGAGGTGGATAGAAGAATTCAGTTAGGTTGGGCAGCGTTTGGGAAGCTACGTCAAGTCTTCATATCGTCACTCCCACAGTGCCTGAAGACGAAAGTCTACAATCAGTGCGTCCTACCCGTCATGACATACGGAGCCGAAACGTGGACACTGACGGTACGGCTGGTTCACAAATTTAAAGTCGCTCAGCGGGCTATGGAAAGGGCTATGCTCGGCGTTTCTCTGCGGGATCGAATCAAAAATGAGGTGATTCGGCAGAGAACCAGAGTCATCGACATAGCCCACCGGATTAGCAAGCTAAAGTGGCAGTGGGCTGGCCATATTAGCCGAAGAACCGATAACCGTTGGAGTAAACGTGTTCTAGAGTGGAGACCGCGTCTCGGCAAGCGTAGTGTAGGACGTCCTCAGGCAAGGTGGAGTGACGATTTGCGTAGGATGGCTGGCAGGAGCTGGATGCGAGCAGCCGAAGATAGAGCAAAGTGGCGTGCAATTGGAGAGGCCTATGTCCAGCAGTGGACTGCGACGGGCTGATGATGATGATCTTTGTTAGTAAATATACTAGAAATAAGCATGCACTTTCCGGAAATAAATCTACACAAAGCATCTGCAGATGCATAGGTAGTAGGTACGCTAGAAACCCGACACATATAATTTACCAATTCATTTAAATAACTGCGCCTCTTTGATTTGTGAAATCTGTTATCAACCCTTACTGAAGAAACTATGAACTTTTACAGAACTTAATTCAGATCATAACGAACGAATTCAAATCCCTCACTTCTTTAATCCTCGGAATTCTGGTTAATAAAAAAAAAGATATCTCAAAATGAGTGTGATTTAACCTCGATAGAGAAATGCCAATATGAACCTGAACAGATAGCGATTGAGTCCGCGAGTCAAGTGTCCGAGGGCTGACCCAGATCGATCGTGTATATTTGGCAGGCGCGCCCGATCCCGGCATCCCGGCATCCCGGCATCCCGGCATCGCACCGCGCAGGGCGTTCACTCGCGCTCGGGTTACTATCGAACTACGTTGACCCAATATTAATTATTCTACGTCATTTTTGGCAACCAAAACGATTTTACTATCGATAGGACTATTATCGTACCATTGACCAATTATTTTTAATGACACCCTTTTATTAGACTATGGTTGTCTATTATTAACGCTTGACCTGCTTGGTAAACCACCAAATCTAACTTCTAGATGCTTCTAGATAGGTAGAAATGGAACGGTTATAAGTAGGAGGAGTAGAGTAGAGGGATCTTTGAAAGCATAAAAATATGTAGAACTAAAACAAATTAAGGTATTTTTTTGCTTAAGTACCTACACAAGCACACTAGATAATATTCGCGAAAAACTTTTTAAAAAGTGTAATCGGGTGAATATATAACGCGGTCTGATTACTCTTAATTTAGGAACGGTTTAGAAAAACTGCAATAATTTGCAACAACGTAATTAAAGACGCACCACAAGCTGCGCCCGCGCCGCGCCGCGCGCATACAGAACGTAAACAGTACGGTATATTGCAGTGGTAAGTATACAAGTATCCGCATGGCTAGCATTAATTAAATGTAGGTAAATTTAAACTCAGTAAAAAAAAAACAAAATGTTATGATTTTTAGCTCTACTAAGTTTTGGCTCCGTTTTTGTTGGTCCAGAGATAAACATTCCTCTTTTTACACAAAAACACTTGGAAAATATGTCTTTCAAATAACATGAATCCTTAGTTAGTAGATACTTAGGTAGTAGTGATATATTTTATTATTTTACGATTTCAATAAAGGATTTTAATTACATATTATAGTTAACACCTAAAGTGTTCTACAACTTGAATGAGTTTTTTGAATATCATAATAATATTGTATAAAGATAGTATTAGATAATAATGTATTTTATAATTAATGTTAGTACCTACTTGTCTTAGTTGTTAAGTAAATATATTGTATGCCCATGTTGGGTAGCTGTTGAAACTATGATATTATGTGATCTCTGTATGTACACAGTTAATCAATAAAATGATATTCTATTCTATTCTATTCTATGATGACTTTGATCAAGTGTAACCGCGGAGTCTAGTCACATTGCACCTCGCAAGGATTCTAAATATACAGAGAGCTGCCAGCGTCGGCACCAGAAGACCATAATATCTTATATTTTTATTATTGCAACGGTCATTGATCTTCCGTAGACGTTTGATTCGCATTGCTGCCGTATATTTATACTCTGTTGTGACAGTAATTGTTCATTCAACTCGCTTTTAAATAAAACTCTCGAGATGAAACGACTCTTCATGCTCAATTGTCAAAAACTCACTCGAGTGGTTTTAATGATTTGCGTACAGAAACAGAAACATAGTTTTTCATGTATTCACTGTATCAAAGAATAAAGTGAAGTAAATATGGTTTTAATTGACTTTAAATGTGTTCAATAACCGATATCGTAGCACTTAAGCAACCTACTGAACCGATTTTGAAAAGAAAATGCTTCATCCGATTGTATGTTGGAATGCCTAAGCCTAAAGGTAGTAGAAACAGGTAAAATGAGGAGAAAATAAATTAATTTATTAGAGTCGATTACAGTTTTGTGGGTAAACTTTTTTATTTGTAAAACGTTGAAAGAGAAAACTTGAGCTTTTGTTGTTTTTTGTTATTGATAAATTTGTGAATCGCCGTTCACCGGCGGGTCGGGCGCGAGTGTCATTCGTCGAGTTACATAACGAGGCATGTGAAAGGCTTTCATCACGAGAACTATTCCACTCCGGCGTGGACCTTAATCATCATTGTACAACTAATTATACAACTTCTAGTAGCTACGATACCGCGACCCGGTAGACGCAGCGGCGACACCCAGGATAATATTTTGTGACGCATCTAAAACATAATCGTATGGTATTATTTATTCAACTAATTGGTATTTCGCTAATATTAACTAAATAAAATATCACCTAATTTAATTAGAAAATCTTATTTTATTACCTCAGAATTTCTTCCTTCATTAGTTAACTAAAATTGTAAGTAAAATGATAAAATAGAAATCGACTGAGAGCTTTAAAAGATTTAATTATAGATATCTGAGTAGTTACACGTTACTGGACTGAATCCAGCCGATTAGTTTATTTATAGGTTAGTTTATTAACTTTCTAGCGTAATGGAAGTTACGATAACAACTACTTATAACTACTTAGTTTTATTATTACTTCAATCAGATTAAGCAAGTAATGTTTCAGTAGATATGTTTAACCTTTCGGTGTTGCGTTGAGCGTATTTAGAAATATAAATACATGTATATCCACCGGCTCAAAGGACTTAAGCTTCACCATACCTACTCATTTATCCATGAAGTCCTGTACTTATCCATAATAATGGCTTTTCATCATCATAGTCGTCATTGCATTAGAAGTTCATAAAAAAAATAATGAGATTTAAATAAAACCTTAACTTCTTAAAAAGATACACTAGACCTTGATATTTTAAATTTTCAAATTGACATAGATGAACAAAAACTGACCACGTGACAATTCGTTCGATGTTAAATTCCATTAAATTTTTCATTCGTTTCTTCCGGTAGATACCTACTTTTTACTCTCGTTGTCTAGGGGCTCTTTACGAGATAATATATAATTATACTATACTAGCTTCTGCCCGCGACTTCGTCCCCGTGGAACTCCTCCTTTTTTGCAGTCGGTTAAAAAGTAGCCTATGTCCTTTCTCAAGCTTCAGACTATCTTTGTACCAAATTTCATTTAAATCGGTCCAGTAGTTTTAGCGTGAAAGCGTAACAGACAGACAGACAGAGTTACTTTCGCATTTATAATATTAGTAAGGATTACTATTTCACTATACCGAAAGCTCCCAAGGCGCATTCCTATGACGTCATACACGAAAACAAACGAATCCCTGAAACGTGGTCTATCTTTATATATCGTTGTGTCGCGGCCTCGCTTCTGACAGGCAATGTCAAGTGTCGAGTCACTTTTCCTGTAAGGCGACTCTGGAGTGCATCAATCATCGCGCGTGTATCTGACATCTGTCAACGCGCAACGGGGTGCGCGGGCGCAATCATTTGTGGTACAAGTTATGTCTAACGATGCACCTTAACGTACACTATTATAGTGTCTGAAAAGTAGGAATAAGCGAGAATAATATTTGAACGTAAACAAGATTTAAGCAGGTAATCCCTACTTCCCTACTAATATTATAAATGCGAAAGTAACTCTGTCTGTCTGTCTGTCTGTTACGCTTTCACGCTAAAACTACTGGACCGATTTAAATGAAATTTGGTACAAAGAAGGTCTGGAGCCTGAGAAAGAACATAGGCTACTTTTTAACCGACTGCAAAAAAGGAGGAGTTCCACGCGGACGAAGTCGCGGGCAGAAGCTAGTATAGATATAATTTAACCATACTTATCGATAGAATTTGAACTGATACACGTAGTAAAACATATGGAATGAAGTTCGTTGTCTATGCTCGGTCTATTAAATTTCTTGTTAAAATCTTATGTCAAGTAAGTACTTATTATTTTTATTGGATAGATACAGGTAAGTATACCTATATCGTCTTAGTCTTGTATATAATTAACAATCCCCAATTCATTAGAGCATTTTACAAATAAGTAGGTACAGAACATCGGTACCTAGTGTCGTGATTTTATAATTTAGGTCAAAGAGAGGTCGGTGACCTAATTATCACCTGGGTTTAACATTTTAAGCAGGTAAGCAGGTGATTGAGCTTACTTCTGCGCTAGTAGTCGGCAAGAAGCAACACGCTAATTTTAATATTTAATTGTTCGGATTGATTTGTTACACCTATCAACCTAAATTTATGGCTCCGTAAACTTCACTTATTTTTTGGGAATTATGTTTATAATATTTATAGACTTCAATAGTCTTATCTATTTTAAGTTTTTAAATAGGTAAGTACAACATAATTTTCCAATAAAATATTTTACAAATATTTTACAAATGCCAAAATTACTTACATAATATCTACCCTAAAAATAAGAGAATGTTTTCACAAAAAAGCTTCGATTACGCAAAATGTACTATTAAAATCAACTTTGGCAAGATGTTATAAGGAGTCGTAAAAATATCGTAAAATACTCACGTAAAAATCTTCACAGAAAAAACGCAATCCTGGATAATTCACTCAAGCCGCCTGCACCTTATACGGCTAAGCGGACGACAGCACTTAATTAAATCAAAATACCATTAAAATGGTTATTTTCTTTTTAATATTCAAACATTGCGTTTTTGGCGCGCACCGTCTTGCGCGAGAGTTCCCGCCGGACTGGAGCGCGGCCGCCGCTGACGTCAGCCGACCAAATATAGTGCCGTCGACGACGCGAGCGAATTTCACCACCACTACCTTTATAACGGCGTGTTTAGAGTTCTTTTCGTACGGACCGTCCGGGCGCTTATGTTATTTCGTCGGCGGTCGGTGGTGAAATGTGGCCGGTGTTATTTTTGCCGGCGCTTTTCGTCGCTTTTCCGCGCGATGATCAAGCGTGCCTTAAAACGGCAATACGCGCACCTATACACAGTATACACTGCGTTCGATTTGTCTTTGTTTTTTACAGGTGACTTCAGAAGGTCTAATTGCTTTATTGAAATCGTCTAAAGCTGTGAATAAGGCTGTAGTTATTTCGGCGCGGCCCTGACCTAGCGTCGTTCGCTTCTAGTTAGGGCGCCTGGAGCGACGAGTGTCGCGCGCGGGCAGCCTAATCCGTTAAGTCGTGACGTTGCGGTTTTGATCACTTTCAGTTTTTATTGAAGCTCGAGCTCCAGTCTCGACTCAATGAAAACCGGAACTGATTGAAAGTCTGCCTACTTTTCTCGCAGCGAAGCCGAGTTGTGGTTTGATTAACGGGTAGTTGTAATTTACCCACACTTGGAAAACCATATTTAATTTTAATTTTCAGCTCTGAATCTATAATACTCTTAGGATAAAAAGCAGTCCTGAGACAATTTTTTTTTCTTAATTCGCTAATTATAATTAAGCTCTATGTGTTTAATATTGATAAACAGATCCAAAACACTTCAATACTTTTATTTAATGTTTATCCTCGTGTTTGAACTAAATTTAGAAAGATAAGCTTTCTAATGGACTCGGAATAATTTGTTTTTTTTCAGTTCGGCTTACTGCCAAAGAGTAAGTAGAATATAAACGTGATTTCACAAATATATAGTTAAGCGCCTACTTTCAGTAAGTATTTTTCGTGGCGCTCAGGAATTTACTTAAGTATAGGTTTTTCAAAAATAAACATTTTATTCACAGCGGGTTTTACCTTAATTAGAATATTTTATAGGTGTAGTTTAATAAATATTAACAAACAAATCACAGTTTAGCGGAGTTTATGGAATCTTCAATAATTAAACATTTATCCCAGACGCGAGTTAACTAATATTTTTTGTAAATAAAACATTTGCGGGAGAACCATATCAAAAGGGATAAAGTATATCTACAACAAAACCTATATAACTTTAGTGTAAAATATTTTTTTACGCAAACTAGTTCCTAGTATTATACATATACGCATCGCATAATAACTGCACCCCTAATTTATAATTAAGTCACTATTAGCACGCAGTTCGGCGCACGCGCACCATCACGCGTCCATTTTGACGTCTCGGCGCTCGAAATACACACCGGACACTATTTTGATATATTCGCTGAATCAATATTATCTTGGAACATAAACATTGAAGCTTTCATGCGCAGGAGTGGATTGATGACGACATCTAGCGTCGGATCGTCTCCCGACTGCTGTTTGCTTTGAAAACTATCATAAATGGTATTTTTCGGGGTTAACTACAATATAATATGGATGTACATCGAGGTATGTACTTAATACTTATCTCCAATATAGTTTACATTTCAATATAGATCTCGTATTTATTTATTGCAACTTAATAAATAACAAGTATGAACCTTACCTGCATTTAAGCATAATTATAGGTAACAAATCTATAATGTCCATTTATAAGTTAATCACGACAACGTCAATATCGGTAAGTCATTACCTGTTTGATCTGGACCTTCCCGGCTGGTTTCTCGGTGACGTAGCTCTGCATGCCGGCCATCAGCACGGTGGCGCCGAGGAACTTGTTCAGCAGCGCACGCGCCTCCGTGTCCTCGCACGAGTCGCCGTCTTCGATCACTACACACACACACAAACACCGACATATTATTAAATTGTTATGTCAAAAATACAGCAGTGGTACTGGTACATGCCAAGTCGCACCACTACAAGAAGGAATCTTCTTATTATTGACGTCTAAAGCATGTTCCCAGTTTAACTTAAAAGATCTCCATGTCAATGGTCATTCTCACCGATATCAGCATTCTTCATCCTGGTCAATATATCCTGAACTCCCGAGACCTTCGTGGTGCTGTCCAGGAACGACCTTTCCTGAAGTTTCTCCTGGCCCTGCCGCACACTGACGCCCTGCGTCCTGGTCGTGACGCCCTGGGTCTTGACCGTGGTGCCCCCGTGGCTCCTGGTGGAGCCGTGGGTCCTGGTGGTGGTGGTGCGCATGCCGTCGCCCACTCGCTCCGTGGTGGTCACCACGGTGTCCTCGACAGACCCGAGGCTGTGCTCGCTGTCTGTTCGAGCTAGACCTGTTTGGAAGGAGGATGTGTCGATAAATTCATCGTTAGCAGCCATTTAAGTATTTACTAGCAGTAGACTTTACCGAAATTTTAGGGACTTTGATGAAATAATCATACGAATAAGTACATAACATAAAACGGTCAAGAGGTCAGATCTGGTTCGTGGTGGCGTTTCATAGTGCGCGCGCCAATATAATACAAAGAGTATCGAACAAGTGAGAAAAGCATCTTTGTTGGAAAATACTAAATAATCTATATTAAGAAAATCGAGGAAACAGGTAAATTTGTTATTATTTACTGTTCCCAGAAGTGACGTCACAACGCTGATTCTCGGGAAAAGTGCCGTCGTCAATAATTAGGTAGTCTCCGCGCGTGCCAACACCGTGCTCCACTATTTACGAATAACATAGTAACGTACTCATTATAGCTTCATATAGTGTACCTCGGCTGTAGCGTCCTTACATTATGGTAAGCTTAGAAGTTCTGAAATCGCTATAGTATATTAATATGAAGTCACAATACAAGGTATACGATTTACAGAGATTATGTGCGTGAATACTGACTTAAACTCGTAACAGAAAACAGAGACATAATTATGTCTTCAAACGGACCGATTTCAAAAATTCTTTCACTGTTGGCAAGCTACACTATTCCCAAGTGACATAAACTATAAAAAAAGATGATCCGTGTGAAGCCAGGGCGGACAGCTAGTCGTCTAAACGGGAGTACTTAATTATCCCCAGGTTTAGAGCCACCTCTAAAATCTGCGGCACCAATATCCAACGAAACGTGTGATTATTTAATTTGACTGATATGTACGATTTTTTTTCTTATATGGTGCCGACGTTCAACGTTACTGAACCTTGTCAACGCCCCATGGTCTCTTTTTATGGTTTCAAGTTGACAATGATGATGTACATATGCGATCGTAAAAATCATTGCCAACTGACCCGATGCTAACCCGGAGGTTGTATGATGGAGGCTTTAAAACCAAATCATCTCGTACTAGTGTGTGTGTGTGTGTGTGTGTGTGTGTGTGTGTGTGTGTGTGTGTGTGTGTGTGTGTGTGTGTTACCGGCGTGTTGGTCGGAGTCGCTGGAGAGGCTGTCCCGCGCGGCGCCGGCGCTGCGCAGGATCAGACCGGCCTTCGGGTATGAGCTGCGCTCGCTCTTCGACGTATCAGCTATAACACACGATAAACTCATAATTATTATCATCTAGTTATATCTGTATAGGTTATACTTATATAAATATCTCATCTGCCATATCTGATACTTTATTCTGTGACATAGACCAATATTTTTTAAAAGATTCATTTAGCAACAAGGTTACTGCTATAACTTGTGGGCTGTTTTATGTCCAGCTGCGAAAGTTCATTGCATAACGATAAATAATAGCGCGCGACACGCGACGCGGCGCGCGCGCATGTCACGCATGATCCGGCGCCGCCGATCAATCCCGCATGCGCGACACGGGATCACAATTAATTTAAACATTAATAAACTGTTCGCATGCTGCTTCAAAATGTTCCAGTAAGTATTTAGCTTAGAAACATTTTTTTAATTTCCACATAAGTAGTTAAAAAACTAATCAATTTAATCATAATACATAGATATAGAATATTAAGAGGTAATTAAAACATTGTTTTTAACTACTAGCTTAGGTACCCAAGATTATTTTTAATACAATTTACTTACGTTAAATCTTCTAATTGTGTGATACAGCAATATCCAACATTTACGAATATAACTCGAGCTAATAGCAAATAGATACACTTACATGCACTCTTAATGTACTTTTCAGTGAGCGATTTCACCGAGCTCTGCCGGACGGTCTTCCGATCCGCTCTCCTCTCTTTCTCCATTCTTTCAGTTCGTTGAGTCTTCTCCGCTCCCTTCACCACTCTCTGGGCCTTGTCTGTGATCTTCTCTGTGGAGGCGATGCTGTCCGATCCCTTGGTTTCAGTCACGTCTGTGATGGACACTTCTGATCTGTGATCAGACTTGCTTGATCGTCGGTCGCTGTGCGTGAATTGTTCCAAGGATGCCCGTTCTTCTTTCTGCGAGTTTATGAATGTTATAAAATGTAGGTACATCGAACAAATTGAACCCATACGATTGTATGGCCTAGAAGATTAATGGATCGATGATCTAAATTAATATGCGAAACCATTAAAAATAGCGTGGTAAACGTGGTATCGACTGACGTATTTCGATTTATTTATTGCATTCGTAATGTAAACTCAATTTACAAACCTAGTACATTGCGGTAATATCCATAAGTCGAGGGCAGAAGCTATAAAATATAATATTCGTAACACAAACTCACAGTGTGGACCTCCTTGTACGTAGTCCCGGTGTCTCCTCCGAACTTCTTGGTGGTAGTGATGGCCGCGAGCCCGTGCAGCCTGGAGGGGCGCTCCCCCTGGTCCCGCAGCAGCCTCTCCAACTCCTCAGGGTCCGTGGAGTAGGCGGTCACGGAGACGCTGCCTTCTGGCTCGCCGCCGTTGCGGGAATGGAACTCTTGCCGCACCACCGTGCCTTTCACTGCCATGTGGGAGGGTGGAGAGTTACTGGCTACCGATTACATGACCGATTCATTCACTTATTTAAAGATGAGAAAAAAAGTGATATTATATTTAGTGGTACCAATTCAATGAATTATAATTTAATAATACGAAAGTATCAAAAAAAAGTATTTAATCTTTATCGACATAGGTCTGAAATGTAAAAAGACCCTCCTAAAAAGCAGCATTTGGTGTCATTACGAATACTAAATTACATTTTACTGTAACTTACGTTAATTCGATCACTTTATGTCCAATAATAGCAGACGTAAAAATAATAATTGACCACCTTAAAACTCAGTAACAACTCGCTGCATGATCTTGTTCAAAAACATAAATTACTTAGAAGCGAGATGTATTTATAATTCATTGATGATTACGTTCGCGGCGCGTAGTGAGTGGAAAACAAGTGACAGCGTACAGATGCGCAGCTGAGTCAATATGTACCGAACGGTGAATCAAAATGACTCGTCGTGTAAATACTCAAGATACTTTTAGGTACCTACACATTGTTTGTAATTAAGGTTATCTAGTGCAAATGAAATGATGACACTTTAATATTACTAAAGAGGTATCCAAGTAACTAGTCATTTATTGGCAGTGATCCAGTAAAACGGCCTACTTGAAAAACATCAAAGATCTAAATAAATAGGTATACGATAATATATACCTATCAGTCGAAATGCGATCGATATCCATAGTTTAATAATAATTATATCATTAATTTAAATGATAATGGGCAATACTTGGGCATCACTGATTGAGTTCACGCCCCGCCGGGGTCTCGACTCTTTTTATTCGTTTATTGGTACAAATACCACTATAATCTAAATATTTTTTATAATATAAATCACTTTAGCGTTAGACTATTGTCAGCTCAGTCGTGCTACGATTATGGAAACTGTAAAGAATCCGAAACGTCAGCAAATAAAATAAAATAAAAATACGCGAGTTAAATCCGTTAATAGTTGTTTCATTCCAATATTTTTTACCTTGATAGTTAGTAGCCCCGTTCCTCAGCGCCTTGATCCCGAAGAGCGGTCGTCCGTCGGCGTCGAGCGGGCCGGGGCCGTACGAAGACGTGATCACGTCCAGCGGCTTCGATATCACTTTCGACGGACTCGCCGCGCGCTGCCGCTTCTCGCTCTCCACCCTTTTATTACTAAATGTGCGACTCTCGGTAGTCTTCTTCAGGTTTCGATTCGTCACCCACGAAGGCTTTTCCTCCTGCTTCACCTTCCTGTCCACTTCCACAGTGGTCTTTATGATAGTCTCTTTTTTACCGCTCTCCGCTTTCAGTCCCTTCCAGTCGGGAGTAGGGGAGCGCTGGTGCATCCTCTCTATTGGAGACGCTGATCGTCGCTCCGGAATACGCTTCTCGGGGGACGGGGATCTCTTGCCGTTCACGTGTTTCACTTCAAATGTGTCCTTGGAAGACGATCTCTCCGTAAAGGTCTTTGTAGATGAAATTACTTTACTCTCGACGTGTTTGTTCACGTTGTGTTGTATTGTTTTATGATCATCGAGCTCATGTGACTTTTTAGTTTTATTTTCAGAAAGTTTCAGTCTTTCTGTTTCGCTCATGCCTACTTTTTTCATGTAAGCCGAGGCGTATTCGTTGAAACGGTTCGCTTTAGGTTTAGAAGGAGTTGTCTTGGTCGGTGACAAAGGACGTGTTTTTTTCTCAGGACTCCTCTGCCGGATGGGGCTCCTAGTCTTGGTTGGCGTTGATTTGGGAGCATGTTTTTCGGGACTCTGCGGCCGTTGGCGTTTGTCTTGTAAAACTTTCGTGGGCTCCTGGACATGACCATTTAAAATAGGTTTATTTTGTTCCTTGATATGGCTGCGATCAGGGGACATAGTTTTCTGCGGAACGGTCTTCACATGACGTTCAGGAGATGACGTCTTTACAGGAGGTGATTTGGGGTGGCGTACAGGCGATCTCACTCGTGAATGTTCTTCTGAACTTTTCGTTGTTAAATGACGCTCAGGAGATCTGTTTTTAGGAGTGCTTACGAATGCGTGTTTCGTAGTTTTAGTAATAGTATTAGTATCCGTTACGTGTTCGGTCTCAATCCTCTTCTTGGCGACGCGTATTTGCGCTCTAATGCGTCGTCTCTGCTCATAACCCACGACCTTTTCCAACTGTAAAGAACAACAAAGTCAGTATAAAATTATATATGCCATAGCTATGGTAAGTAAAATCAAACTCATGCGAACGGAAGGGGTACTAACCATTTGTTCCAAGAGGTCGATGTCAAAAATGTCCTCTATGCAGGGTTGGTGGTGATCTAGGCTGCTGCGGCGCCGCTCGCTGCTGGCTGAACTCCGCTCCAGGCTGGTGCGACGCAGTTCCACACCAAACTTGCCGCTACCTCGCCGACTGCTCACTTCCAGTTCTTCGGTTTTAACTTCTTCCCGTATTTGACTGGTCATTGTAGGCCGTTGGTAGCCCGGGACTCTTTCTTGAGGTTTCTCTGGTATCTCTGCTTCTGGATGAGTGAATTTTGGAGACTCTTTCTGAGATATAGGATAACGAGATAAAACTGTTTTTTGGGGCTTGGTGGATTCTGCTGATTGACGAAGAGGAGACTTTGTTCTCTGCGTTTGAGACAACGGTGTGAGACGAGTTGAGATATCTCTAGGTTTCTCCTGGGTAATTTGAGCAGGCCGATGTGGCCTGGAGAGGGAGCCACTAGAAGGACGATCCTTGCAGTCTGGTATATCCTGAATCTGAGAAATCTCTTCATCTGCATCGGCAGGAAACCCGTCTTCGAGTGAAGGATGAAGGACTATTGTTGAATCTGTTTTAGGTGATTTCTTTATTACTCCGATGTCGGTTAGCTTTGCAGTTTTTATTGAGAGCTTACTATCGTTAATATCATTACTTTTTTGAGTTGTAGCAATGTTTTCAAATAAAGCCTTGGCTTTTTTGACCGCCTCACTGCTACGAAGGGTGGTGATCTTAACTGCAGGAATCCTTTCAATGGGTTTCAAATTAGGACTTGCGTAATCTTTATTTTTAGCATGAGATGAAGTAGTTTCCTTTGAAAAAGATCCCTGCCTTTGATCACGAGCTGACGATTTGGATTCTGACTTTTCTATCTCTTTGACATTGATTTCCGTATTTTTAACATTCGTTTCGTCGTCTAAGTTTTCGACAATTTTACGCATAATTTCCTCATGTTGTTCATTGATCTTCCTTTCTTTTTCTTCGGTGTCATGAGATTCGTTCAAGAATTGTTCAGCCGTTTTAACGAATTTATTGACTTTATCGGACACACTCAATAAACAATCATCACTTCTTAAAGATTCGTCAACGTCTTTTAAATCAGGACGCTCCTTCTTTTGGGCCGGTTTTTGTTTTATGGTTTTTGAGTTCTCTGCTGTTTCAACAAAAAGATGAGCTTTATCGTTAACGCTCAATTTAGTGTAATCATCTTGATATACTGTGTTTATGTCATATTCATCTGTAACTCGTCGTGATGGACTTCTACTGTCCTTTGTATCTCTAGGGCCTTTAGCAAATTTATTGACTTTTTCAGATACAGATAACAAACATTCGTCTGATTTTAAATTTTCTTCAACAAAGTCAGAGTGAACACGTCTTTCTGTATCCTTAAAATATTTTGTAGTATCTTTCGGTTTCATGACAGTTTCAATCTTATTTGTGAACTTAGAGACCTTATCATTAACACTCAAAAGGCATTCATCAGATTCGGATATATTGTCGATATTCGTTTTTTTGACAAATAATTCGTCATCCTCAGATATCTCAATAATATCATCTACTAAAGATTCAGTTTCATGAATAGTATGATGTGTTCTTTTGCGGAAGTCATCATCTGGTTCACTTACTTCATCAGGAAGTCTTGGTGTTCCTACATCTTCCATAAAACTAATTGGCGTGGGACATATACGATCTGGCGAGTTTTCCCTTGACGACTTAGCTTGCTCAACGTCAATAAGGATGTCGTCGTCATCTGTTGTTGTATTTAATGCAGTTGCTGATTTAGGTTTAGGAGCTAGCTTGATGGGTTCTCTTATTGTAGATTTTAGTGTGTTTGTTGTCTTAATCGTAGACGTGTGTTTAGATGTCTTTATAGTAGACAAATCACTTACTTGTATTTCTGGTTTAGATTTAACTCTCTGTGGTGTAGGTTTTTTTGTTTTAATGGAAATATCGCTAGCCGTTCTGATAACTCTAGTATCTTCTTTTTTTGGACTAACATTTTCTTTGTTAAGTCCACCTTTATATGTAACTGGTCTTTTGTTTTCTGATTCATTGATTCTTGTAGGTGAAGGAATAGTTCTATTTATCTTTGCTGGTGTTGTCTTGTTGATAGTTTTTGCAACTCCTGTAGTTTTTTTGTGATCAGTTGTTATAGTTGTATCACTTTTAACATGTATTGTAGTTGGAGTTGGTTTTCTAGTTAGTTGACTGACAGGTTTTCTAGGAGAAGTACTCCGAGCTTTGACCGGGGACTCGACCTTTTCGCTTTTAGGCGAAACTGGCGTAGAAAAGGGTTTTTTAACCGGGGAGGTGTTACGAGATGACGGTTTATTACAAACCTTTCCTTTTGGGGTATCATCTGCTGGCTGAGGCTTATTGTCAGCTTCTGGTTTCTTGTAAATAATTTTATGAGTCGCTTTAGTATCACCTTGGGCTACTGTATCTTTTTCACTGATGATGGACTCAGTCGTTTTAGAGGTAATATCAATGTCTAAAAGACTGGTCATACTTTTACCTGGACTTTTTTCGCGACTAGGAGAGCGTTCACTGCGGTCTGGTGACAAATTTCTGAGGGACTTTTGAACTCTGTCTAATACCTCTTGTTCCTTTTCTAAAGTAATAAACTTAGTAGAAGTTTCTGTTAACTTTTTCGTTGGCGACGGTGTACGAGAATGCTCCTGAGGTTTTTTCGTTGGAGATTCAGTTCTACTTGATGCATGATTAGGCCGATCTGGAGCTTTGGTAAACCGTGTGGGTGAAATCGAAGATCTTGGAGATTTGTATTTAGTTTCTGTAATATTGAAATCTTCATGCTTGGTTTCCGTTAAAACATCGGTATTAGTAGTGACATTTTTTGTTGAAATAATATCTTGAAGCTTGGTCGGTGAACTTTCGCGAGATGGTGTTTTCGTCGTTTTATCAGTCTTTGGAATAAAACTTCGATTAGGTGTCCTACACGTATCTTTCTCGTGAGATATAAAATCATTGGCATGGAATTTAGAACCATTTGTTGGTTTTTGTTCCCTTATAGGTGAAGATTCTTTCGGAGCCGGGCTAACACAAGGTGAAACACTTGGAGAACTACCGTTTGTTTGGGGCTCTTTTAAATATGACGTTATTTCCTTAGTGGCAGTAATATTGGAAGTGGTTTTATTTGTATCTTCCATCATGCCAAGTATCTTACGGCACCTTTCCTCGTATGTTTCTCGCCTTTCAAATGGAGGTTTAACTTTGACCGGGGAGGCGATGTCTGGTTTATCAGGACGATCCTTTTTAACAATTTTGTGTTCTGGAAAATCATTGTTTTCTGCAGTCGGAGAAACCCGAAAAGTAGATGGCGGTTTTTCGGTAGGCGAGACTTGATTAACAACCGTTGATGGTTTTTTCAAAGAACTTTTTCTAGGAAGTACTTCTTTCGTTGGAGAAACTCGCTTTTCAGGAGACGGTGATCGGCATGGAATTTTAGTGGGAGAAGGTGACCTATTTAGGTGGAGATTATCAGGTCTCTTGGTAGTGGTTGTATTAGTGGTTAGAGTTTGCTCGGTGTTATCGGTAACATAATAAAATTCTCCATCATCTAAATCAGTGACAATAGTTTTCTGTAGCGGGGGAGAGCTGAAATACACAAATCCACTCACTGATGTTGTCGGAGAACTCTGTCCAGTTGACGGTTCTTGTTCAACTACCTTGGGCTTTCTTGTTGGGCTGGTTGACGGTGTAATAAGTTGACGAGGATGATCTCGTGCTGTTTTCTTATTAATCTCTTCAGTCGTTTTTTCCGTAGCTATGAAATCAGTTGTATACTTGTATTTCTGATCTTTGGCTGGAGATTTTAGTGGAGATGTGCTATCTCGTCGATCCTTCTTGGTCGGTGAAGTAGGAATTTCTGACGTTTTTTTAGGACTGGTAGAATCACGACGCGTTGTGGCATCATCGTTGATATTTCTTATTTCTGTTTTTGTTAGTTTTGTATTGTTGTCAGTATCCTCATATTTGTATTCCTTTTTGTCGTAGGTACCATATTTTGAAGGTGAGGGTTCCCTAACAGGAGATTCACCCTTGTTTGACGACGGTGATTTTCTAGAAACCTCATTCCGATTTTGTGATGTGTGTTTATCTTTTGTAGATTTTTCGGTCCTAGTCAATGAATCGTATTTATTTGTAGTGCTGGTCGTAGTTTTATTTTCTGATTCTTCTGATCGACGTATTTGCTTTTCATAAGTCTCGTATTTAGTCGGGGATGGTTCTCTATTAGGCGTGTCTCTTCTCGTTGGTTTGATAAAAGTGTCATAGCATTTGTTATCTTGACTAAACGTGACCGGCCCCTTAGGTGGTGACGGCGACCGGGACTCCTTCCTCAGTGAGGGTCGGGAGAGGATAGACGGGGATTGCGCTCGGCAGTCGTCTGGAGCATCTACGCTAGGATGTTTACGAACTGGTGATGGACTCCTATCATGAAATACTGAATGTTTTTCAGGACTTGTCAACACTTGTTTCGAAGTTTTGTCAGTACGAGTGTACATTTTGGTTTCCTCGTCGATGAATTTATAATGGTCTTCTTCGACACCTGTGCCTGTGCTTGCCGTAGGTCGCATGTAGCCAGGTTTGCGGTCAGGACTAATACTAGATCTATTTGGGATTGAATGCGATTTTTGAGATGTTTTTCTATCAGGACTTGTACTCAGTCGTTGTGTAGAGGTGGAATATTTATCATCTGATGGTTGTCTGTCTGGACTACGGTATGATTTTGTAGGAGAGCTTTCTTTGTTGAATGGTCTTGTGGGAGAGGTACTTTTGTGAGTACTGTCTGTAGGGCTAGATCTGAACCCCGGCTTTCTATCAGGGCTTGCGCTAGTTCTCGGACTTGAATCGAAAGGACGTTTTTCTGGACTAACGCTGGGTCTCTGACGGTACCCATCTGCGTGTTTTCTATCTGGGCTAATGCTGGATCTGCCTGGCGAGCTGCCATGGGAAAATTTACCATCTTGACTTGCATGTGTACTCGTTTTTGTCTCTGAGACGGAACGGGTCGAATGGGTACTAGAGTACCTGTCAGAAATATTCCGAGATGGAGAGGACCTATCGAATTTATTCGGACTGCCTCCACGGCTTGATGGTTTTCTATAAGTCTTGTCGGGACTCACACTACTTCTTAGTGATGATGTACTAGATTGGAAGGTCCGGCTACCCGGAGACGACGCTCTAGTAGTTGGTCGGGAAGAAGTTGGAGTATCAGCACGTAGCGTGCTAGCCCAGGCTTGATGCGTAGGGCTCAAATCCTGGCTAATTTTCTTTTGTGGGAAATCAGTTTGGTATGTAGTCTGATACTGTTCTGAACTCGATTTCCTCTCTACCACTTTCTCAACTCTCTCGGTTGTATTATTTCTCGTGATATGATGCACTCGCTCTTCGCCTCCCGTTTTGTTTTCAATTGTTTTATCGTCACGTTCAGTTCGAGTATCCTCTGACGCAGTAGTTTTCTGTTTATTTATTTCATCAACTTTACTCTCGTAACGCTGATTCGTCTCGTATTTGTTAGTTTCAAATTGCTCACTTTTTTGAGATTTCTGTGTAGTCGAATAATTTTTCTTAAAGTCATAATCGTCAACAATTTTCTGTGAATCGACGATATGGTCGATCCGGTCATCGATAGCCTCCCTAGTTTTGGAGGATTCCCTTGTATTCGATCGTTGTTGAGTAGAGGAGAACGTGGTTTTGTTTTCGCTGCGAGTCTGTTGCGAATGTTGCTCTGAGCTGACGCTGCTGGTGCTGACAGCGGGCGCGCGGAACTCGCGCCGAGTGCTGGTCACGCGCGTGCCGTCCGGGAGTTCCCGCGTTTCTACTACGACTTTCGTGTTGCTATCAGGATAGTCGATCTTTCTCGACACTAGCTCACCATCACACTGACTCCTGAGCACTTGCTGCCGCTCATTCGTCTTCGATATCTCTCTCCTCGTGTGCACGTCGACATCGCCGGCGTCATAATTCTGTCGAGATCGGTCGGATTCGACGTTAGTAACATATGGCACTGTCTCGTGGGTCGTTGACGACATCTGTTCGATTTTAGAGGAGGAGCTGGAGGAGGTCTTTTCGGAGGAGATGTGCGTTCCGTCCGCCGTCTGCCTGACGACGTGTTCGTGCGCGGCGGTGTCGGAGCTGGTCTCGTCGCGGCGGAGGCTCGAGTGGTCGTCGCGGTACTCGGTGGCGGCCTGGCGGTGGCGGTCGACGGCGGCGAACTGTCCGCGGCCGCCCTCCACGTCGTAGCGTCCCTCGATGTTGGCGTGGATCGACTTGACGCGCGTGTGGCCGTCGTCCGTCGTCTTGTTCTCCGACTCCACGTTCCATCCCGCATTAGAGAGCTCCTTCAGATCTGGAAAGATAATCGTCCTTTGAGTATCGGGGAGGGACGTGCGCGTAGTCTGTCACCGGTTACGGAAGCGTTAGTGTGTGAGTGGTTAGGCCGGTATCCGGTATGCGGGGGGGGGGGAGCACCTTGGCCGCGGTAGAGGAACTCCTTGGGGGGCGAGGCGGCGTCGCGGACCTCCTTGCTCTTGATGGACTGGAAGCTCTGGTCGGCGAAGGAGTGGCCGTGCCGCCCGCCCGGCGCGCCCGACATCGACTCACAACCTGCACAGTCCACCACTACTCACACACCTGCGACACACTTTACAACTACCACATGATAAAATACACAAATACTTATTTATATATGACAATATACATACGTACAATACAACTAGATAATAATAACGAAGATAATATTATATGTATAATAGAAACAAACTACAAACTAGCAGTTGCCAAACATAATAGACGGCTATATCCCTAAAGATGAAAAATCTACTAAAAGGTTATTTCAGTAGCTTTTCATACGATTGAACATATTCTTTTATTATTTATGTATCGTATGCGTGCATAAGGAATATATAAAAATAAAGAGTTTAAATTAGAATCATCGAACTTTCTATACATATATATAATAGTTACTTACTATACTTTCTATACATATTATATGTAACTACAATACATCATGCAGATATGTGTACGTGAGCTGCGAAGCGACATAATACGGTACCTATCAAAAATCTCCTTTTATATCCAAAGTAACTTTAATAAGCTAAGACGCTAAGCTGAAATTAGGAAGATATAATATAAAGCTCAATACATAGCAACTAACAGTGACACCTAAACTGAATATTTCTTTGTTTTGAATAAGAAATGTAAATTATCCGAAGCACCTCCGCAGCTCCGGTATTTTTTGGTCGAGTCGATTGCCGGCATACCTTTCTCCTTGGTGGGTTCCGGCGAGTAGAGGCTGCGCAGGCGCTCCTCGCGCAGCCGGTACATGTGCGCGCGGATCTCCTTCTTGCGGGAAAAATCCTCCGTCTGCTGCCACTGGAAATAAAACATTACATACACTGAGGACGTTTCAATACAAAAACACAACTTTAACTCCTTTAAATACCCAATGAATGTGAAATGAATGTAAATCCTAAACTACTGCTCACTTGTTTGCGCTGTTCTCGCGCGGATTATTAGCAGAGCAATATACTCTGAGACGGTTTGCTTTACATTGCTATTTTTTCTTTGTAGGAGTTTAAAATTAGAGTTTGAGTAAAAAAGTAGGTAGTTAGTTAGTTAATGATATAAATATATTTTAGTATATTTATGTAGTATAATATCATCCTGTTATATATTGTATCTATTATATTATATGTATTATTCTTTTTGCGCCTACACATGCTCTCATTTTGCTTTAAAGGTTGTCTGGTAGAGAATGCCGTATGGCATTAAGTCCGCCTTTTGTACATTTGTTTTTATTGTGCAATAAAGTGTAAATAAATAAATAAATGTCACTTACAGCAGCGAATTAAATATTGCCGATTAGAAATTAAGTCTTTCATGTAAAAAAAATCAGATTTTACGTATTATAACACTTTTAAAATTCTAAGTAGAAATCTATTTACCGGTCTCGCTATTGTAAAAACAATAAAGCAAAGTACCTATTATCTACTAAGATATTCTATCTATAACTAACTAATAAAATAAGGGCCTATATATGGAGTGGGTTCCTCGTGTCATTTAAATTACATTCATAATAGATCGTGTTTTAATATCAGAGAATGAATATTAATGTGAGTGTAAGTAGGTAGGTACTATGTAGGTACCTATGTATAGATGTACTTACCATGCGCCTGAGCACGTCCTCGTCGTGGATGAGTGACACGTCTCCCTCGGACATGCTGCGGACAAACAGACAAACATTTCAATAAATTTGACCACACAAATAAAAGAGACGAAGCACCAGTGGGAATAAAGCCTATAGGTATCTAATATGTTCTGAAAATCCATCACAGCTTAACTTACGGCTAACAAGTTAGACAATCCCTAGCTATATTGTCACTGTGATACACTAGTTAGCACCCTTTTATTTACATCGTATTGATCGCAAAACTACTTAAGATATCTTAAATTATTTGAAAACCTGCGAATACTTGGCCTTATGAAATAGAAAATACTTAATTAGTTAACAAAACTAATAAACCCTGACTTCATATAAACATGCGAATATCTAGAAATCTTTGACTCTTAGGCAGAAACATATAATTAGACATCAAAGTTTATTATGACTATCGGGGTCCGGGGATTTAATATTAGGTAAGTATTTTAAGTAAGTACACGACAATTTCTTTAAAATCATTTTTAAAAGACATCGAAAAGGCTGACATAAATTGTAAGGTAGACACAAGACATAAAATCCGTAAAAAAGATTCATAAAGACGATCCATATAAGGATTTTACATACAGAAAATAGCAAAAACCGTTTCTGCCAATTATAAATCACGTCTGACAGTTGAGGCCGCGATGGTCCAATCACAGCAGGCCGTCGGCCATCTGTTCCGATCGAGGCCACGCGATTGGTCGGCTTGTTCGCGCCATTTTCGTCTTGGCCTTACGTTGAATAGTCATACATTGTGAATACTTGCTAATTTATTCTTATTATGTGGAGATAGACAGACCATATGGCGTCGATATTGGCAACTCGCGATGCGTTTGTCTTATTGACCATTGACATGACATTACCATACATCTCGCTTTCAATTTATAGAGCAAACTCGTATGTAAGCAGTTGAAATTGTTTGGGAATAAATAATAGCTTACTAACGTGCCCGCAGGAAACGTAAAAAAAAATTTCAAGCTCAAAATAGATTGTGAAAATCTTAATAACGAAAATCAAAACAGCAACCTTAGGGAAGTGAATTATGTGATATGACATCTTTAAATCGGACGTGTCCAAGATTTTATATAGGTACTTAATACACTTTTTAACAATGATAATTTACTTAGGGTAGGTAAGTATAGATTCTTCAAATTTATCCATTCATTCGTTCAATCTTTTATTTGGGGTACCTACTTCTTAAACAATAGCGGATATTTACAATAAGTACCTACTTAGGTATCTAACCTATTGCCTACTTGTCTGTAAGTATGATTGTTTAAGAATAAGAATCCTCTTGACTCTGAACGCGGTCTCAAATATCATAAAATTCAAAAACGCCATTATGTATCATTACGCATCTCCCGCGGCACGATCACCCGCGGCCGCTTGTCAACAATCATTTCATCCAATAATTAACTTAGCCTTGTGTCATTTTCCATTGCGACACATACACAAGTATTCCGTAAGGCCGCGCCATGTACGGAACCACCCCGCCTTGCCCCCGATATGCACCGAGCTTACTGCACTTGCATTCAACTCAACAGGTTATAGGTCACCTGTCTGACGACAGCGACTGGTCGGATTTACTGAATTTTAATATAAGAATTCGTGAAATTAATAAGTAGATGATAGATCCAATGGATGGATGAAAGCTCAATGGATGTTCCCGAAATGTCGGAAAGAAATCGTGCTGCAAAATTTACGATCCTTGTGTTTTAAGATTTTATGGAAATTGGAAGCAGATATGCCCTAAACCCAACCTAAAGGCTTGAAAACCTACTCTCAGGAGGCTCGCCACTCGTCCGGTTTTGCAGTAAAGGCCCATTAGCTGGCCAACTGCGCTTCAGTATTCGGTTCGAAAAAAAAAGCAGATATGATACAACTGATGAGCATATAATAAGTAATATGTATTAAATAGTTATGCCAGAGAATATACAGGGCCCTTTTATAAAAAAAAGATTTCTGAAAAAAACAACAACAAACAATGACGACACCTAATAGGTGAAACTAGATGAACCTCTGGCGTAATGGCATTCTTATCACTAGGTACATTTTACATTTTAAACACCCAAGAGAATGCTACCTAGATACCAAAATGTTGATCCGATACGGCTAAGGTTACACATTATAATGAGCGATGAGTTTTAATGGAAAACTACGACGCACTTAGACTTTGTTACAGGATTTAGGATTCGGACTTTAATCAATAAACCCGCACTAAAACCATACTATAATACAAATCATTTAAGTTTCTTCCAAGACAAACTAAGCAAGGAAACATGTGTCATGAACCATCGTTAACCACAAAACCAAGAGTGATTTATTCCACAATTAAGCAGAGATGTACAAAATACTTTTCGAAAAGTATTTAAATACAAAATGCAAATACTTTTCTAATATAGTATTTCAAATGCAAAATACAAAATACTTTTGCCGTTTGTATTTAAATACTAAATACAAAATATGTATTTTCAAAATACTTTATCGAAATAAAATACTTTATGGTAACCCTCTTATACAAGCTGTCACGAGTGCGAAAGGGATGGGGCTATTCGATTTATCGAAATCGAAGAATAAAGTAACCCTCCTGGTTTTATATGCGTTTTGTTCCATCTGTCATTTTGCGCATAGACTTTTAAAGTTGCTGCGCCACTAGTGGCCATATTTTTTGTTTTTACTGAATCGCGGAATGCTTTAGAAAAATGAAGCTAAGAATAAAAAAGTATTTTGTATTTTACAAACCATTTTTCAAATACAAAATACGTCTCGAATAGTATTTCAAATAAAATACAAAATACTTTTTTTAAAAAGTACTTAAGTACAAAATACAAAATACGTATTTTGTATTTTGTATTTGTATTTTAAATACAAGTATTTCAAATATGTCACAACTCTGCAATTAAGCCTTCCGCACCTCCAGGTGGGCGACGGGTTTGTATTAAGTCGTTCGTCTCGGAGAGGAGAGGCTCGCCGCTGGTGCATAATGCATAGTAACTTAGCTCCGGAGCGAAGGTCGCCGTAAATCAAGCTCTAGCATTAGAGTGAAAACAGAAACGAGCGCCGGGTCGCCGGGCCTCTGGGCCGCCGGGTCGACGGGCCGCCAGGCCACCGGGCCTCTCGTCTGACCCGCGTCTTGGAAACGGCTGGACGCACCACTGGAGCGTAACGCACGTCTTTTATTGCAAATACTTATATATGTATTATTCCCGTGAACCTTGTCATTGAATTTGTATGAGATACATAAAAAGTCACACGATTATATTTTTCTTAGATAAGGAATGGAAAATAACAAGGGGGAGTTGTGCATTGTTTTTGAAAAAAAGTTATATAAAATCGGTTCCTTGGTTACTTCTCGCAATTTCATCATATTTGTTATAATGTACCTAATAGTTTTTTTTATAGGTATTTGTAATGAAAACCATTTGACATTTTGAATTGAAATGGATCATTGTGCGGTGCCTCACATATACAAAACTCTTAGCACCGACAGCAATTAGGCACAACCAAGATAAGAGTTAATTGCTCGAGTGCCATCAGCACCTGGGTCGAAGGTTCGACGCCCGTGACGATGACGCGACCGAGTGACCGCATCGTCCTCGCCCACCCAAGTGGTGTTACACCATAAGGATTAGAGAGATCTACCGATAAGATTACAGTTCCTAGGCAGAAGTTGAAGGGAGTTATGTAATTGGACTTGGTAGTAGGGTTTATTTTGGAATATATCAATCTTACATACGATCTGTGTCAAGTGAATGAGTTCAAAATCAGAATGATAATAATATTGTTACAACCTACTGATCTTTTGGAAATGTCTCACAATGCATCTCTTAGGCGCATAGCTTTTGATAATTTTGAGAAAAAGAAGTTACGGGAATGATGGAAATACCTACAAATTATATTAAGTTTAGGTACTTATCCACTTTTTACTGTTATGAGAATATGAAATAAGATTTCTTTTGAAAGGTAGTTTTAAAATCTTTACTCAAAGACCAAAATCTATCCTCAATTCGATTTAAGTTTTAAGCCAACACAAGTCTTAAAATATTAAATTATGTGTTAAAGCTGTACTTACTGCAAAGATGCATAAGTATATCGGTCGTAGCAAATAAACTTAAAGCGTGTGTAAGGTTGAGCTTGTCGGCTCGGAACTCGTCTGTTGTCTGCCGCCGCCCGCGCCGCCGCCCCGGACCAGGCCTTGACCCGGAGCGCCGCGCGGTCACTGCAGCGGGGCGATATATATCAGGGACCGACACCTCAGTACTGACACTTTGACAGTTCAACTAGTCAGTCAGTTTCAACTAGCAAACCCTTCCCTCAAATTTCCAATCAATACACTTGGGACCAGAGATTAATATTCTTTTAGTACCAGTAATAAACATAAAATTCAATTATCATAAGGAATCCTTTGTTTATCTATACAAATTTCGATCACAGTATTTAGATAATCAGGGTTCCAACATATATCCCAAAAAATCATATTATAGCAAGATTCATATTCACAACATACACATGCACGCATGTGTATGTTGTGATGTACCTCACAATTAATTCGATCATTGGGTGTCATCGTCATCAGATGCGCGGGCGCATGATTGTTTCCATCAACGCGTGTAAGTGGTGCAACTGCATCTCGAACAGGTCAGATCATTGCGAACAATTCCAAACATAACACTACGTTAATAAATAGACTGCTGTGCCAATGAGATATGATAAAACATTGTGTCTCGATCCAATTTACATAAAAACACTTGAAAATCATGCTGTATAATAATATGCAAAAGGCAGATTCACTTTCAGGAGAAACTTTGAAGTAATTTGACCGTTTGCGTTTTATCAATGATCGATCGGAGAAGTTTTTACAGTAATTTAATTTATCATTCTGGAGACTTGCCGCGACAGTTTCTTGCAGAATGCCCCACCACCAGTTTCTTGCAATTGCCCCACGTTGGGCGCCATTTGTCAACCTTAAAAAAAATGTTTATACGTGGGGAAAAGGGAACTGTAAATGTTAAATAATACCTGGCTAAAACTTTAAGGTTGAACAAATAAAAAAAATAATGTAGTGTGTACCGGGGAACAAACTATCTGGGCTATTGAAGAAAATTTAGTTCTGTTGTCACATATATTTATTTTATTATTAATGAAATGTCGGATACACACACAAGTTAAAACATAAAAATTGAAATAGAATAGTTTACAGGAATACCATGGCGAATACAAAGATAATGGCTCATCAGCGAGCGTAGGGTTCTATAAGGGTAGGATAAAATATGGTACTCGCTG
The DNA here is from genome assembly GCA_038024825.1 of Polylopha cassiicola. Lineage (NCBI taxonomy): Eukaryota > Metazoa > Arthropoda > Insecta > Lepidoptera > Tortricidae > Polylopha > Polylopha cassiicola. The sequence goes on from CP149057.1 coordinate 11,629,010, forward strand.
TAAGTTATAATTAAAAAAATGTAACTAAGACTAGTGCCTATAGTTATACTATTAAGGTTATACCACCATTGTTAATCTAATATCCAAATTAAATTTATGACATGAAGCTATAAAAATCCGTGTCCTTGATAAATAAAAAAAAGGTTAGCCCCCACCTCGAACCAAGCTAGTAAATGTTTTCACGAGCATGCCTCCTCCATCACCCGCGTGCAGGCCATGCAGTGCAACGTGGTGGTGCCACACATTAATTTTGACGTGAAGTAAATTCAGTCCCAAATAAAAATCATCATCGATTGTAAATCGTAAATCAAATATCATAAATGAAAATTTAATTCCATAAATCAATTCCCGCCAGCCTGTCGAAATATTGTATGTGTTAGTAAGGTAAAAATGTACTCTGCCAACAAACGGGAAAAGGGTTTGCTGGTCAGAGTAGGAATAAAGAATTACAGAAATACCAGCGGTGGGTTAGAAGTAGCGAATAAAGAAAACGTACCTTGCAAATGTTATAAATGATATTTATAATCATTTAAACTGGACTCCCGTCCTCCTCAAAATGTTGTTATAATGTATACTCATTATAAGAACTTCTTCATGACAGAATTCGAAATTCGAGCGTGCGCTCCCGCAACGTCTCGCCAGAAAAGTGAAAGTGACAACTCCGTGTTGCCACTACTATAAATTTTAGCTCCAACAAAACTACCCCAGAGTGTATGATTATAAATGTAGAAATAATTAAAGAAAATGTATGAACCATGGGAAAAATAAATTATTATTTAATTGGAAACTGTCAAAAATATAATTTGTGGAAGAAATCAAAAATCCTATATGAAATGTCAACTTTGACAGAACGAATAAAAGTAAAAACTCCCCAACGAGTAAAGATTTGATATGAATTGGCAACACTATTTTAATTTATTGCATTTTTGTGAGGATTCCACGAAATTTGCTGTTTGGTTGTAATAATTCCTGGAAGGTAGCTTCTGTTGCTAAGTGCCAGAAAGAAAGGAATTTGTTTCAAACTAAAAATTGGAAAACATGTTAAAACGGTATTTAAACGGAATGATTAATATGATATATCAGAAATATTTGTATTTCAATATTAAAGGTAAAATAAGTGCCGGCCAATAAGTGGCCTTGAAACTCCCGCAGTGAGAATCATGCGCGACAATTTTAAATTGTTGCGCGGCAAATTTAAATGGAAAAATCACAACGTTACAATATTGAATATGTTAAAATTTCGTATTCCGGACGCGTACGTTTCTCACTTTTTGCGGAAAAAGCTGCCAACTCCGGATACGGGAAAGTGAAGGTTTTATATTCCACCGAGAATTTCTATAGCTCTTTAAACTAGGACAATATCTACATCCTAAAAGAGCGGACTTTGCTGACATCGTAACTAATGTAAGAAATAGACATGACACCTACTCGCACAATGCAACATCAAACAGTATTTATTGTATTGGTCATGCAACTCATACACGCATCACAATATACTTTGTATTTAAAAGCTTACACCGTTTGTCGTATTAGTTTAATATTTATGAATAGCCATCGGATTGAGCGACTTCTGACAGTTCCAGTAAGTCATGGCACCTCTATGAAATTACATAACAACACCTCTCTTAATTCTTTTCTAACGCCTTAAAGCCCACAATTGACTGATTGCTCTTTAAGCTTCTATAGAAAATTAAACAGGCATTTGCACGCTCAGCACTAATGCATCCTCAACGTAAAATATGTCTTGCTCCCTAAAATATAAAGTTCGGTTTTAAAGTATCTTTAGCGGTTTAGTGACGAAGTTTTCTCGACCGGTTCTTTGAATCGTTATCGATCGAGCCGTTGATGACATCACTGCGCGGGAGTATTACGAGACTACAACATCAATTAGTTTATTGTTAAAAAGTAACAAGAGTTTTAGACTTTTTATTATTGTACCTAAAGTTAATTTTACCTTCGCATGTTATATCTAATGTTCAAAGACACAAGGATATTTATATGGGAGTCTGATATCAGAAACTCAGTCATAGAACATTTCTGTACTCGTGATCTCAGAGTCAACTCAGTTTACTATTTTAAAGGCAAAATATGTGAGTCACTGCCCAGCTGTGGGCGGCGGGCCTGCCCCAGTGCCTCTAATTGATCTTCTAAGTTTAGTATCGATTGATTGATTAATTTAATCTTTTGGAGCTTTATTGATATGAGCGATTAAATGTGTCCATATTAAATGTTTAAATTGAATAACGGATTAGTAATTATAAGGAAAAGGCAACAACAAACAAATTACGTCATTGATTTTAAGACCTGGATTGCAGATTTTTTTTATAAATATTTATTTTTACTATTCAATTCTGTTGCACAATTAAACAGTTCGGCGGTTGCATACACATCATTGCTTATTGTTGTGAGTATTGTCAGCTCGGGGCAGGTCTGTGGCCGGTGGCAGATGCAATGTGCCCTGGTGCATGTAATGGTAACAGCCCGTGCATGTCCGGAGTCCGGATGCAGAAGCCCAGTGAGATTATTCTTCTTCAGATGCGCTAATATTATTAATTGTTAGAAAAGTCACATTTATAACCAAAAGCTAAAAATTGTTGCTGCAACATTTTGTGTTCATGAGGACTACGATGGACACATTTGTGTTAATGTCACTCTCAGTATACTCGGAAAGTAGAAAATAGAATAGAAAATTAGTTTAATTACTAAAAATATTACCTTATTTAATACTGGTTTCAAGACTTACGCGTATTTTTTTATTAACCTTTTCATAGTTATAGTTGTTTCCGGTATCATCTTAAGTTGATGATTACAGCTGTATTGAATTTTATTATTGAAAGAAACATTATTGATCCCTGCGTATAAAATAAAGTCATAAAATATTAAAAGTAATAAATATTGTAAGTCCAGCGAAGAGCGTATCCTCGCCGTCGGGTGGGCAGCTATAAAGCCCATATACTGTATATATAGTTACAATAGGTGTACAGATGTATCTGGTGCATAGCGAACTGGTTCGTTGCCGTGGGTCGACCATGGCCAAGGTCCGGCAACACTCGACCAATGTTTGTGCCAATGTAATTCATGAAAAGTAACGACCGGAGGAACGAGCGGTTACTGACCCTGAAAACGAAGCTAGATCGTGCAAAAAGCACAAGTGGTTAAAGTATCAATATTTTTACTTGCAATGGTTCATAAATATTTATTGTGATACAATGTACGTTACGAGTGTCGACATACTGCGGAAGATTAAGGATGTGGTCTTCAGCCTTATTGTTATCTTGTGTATTTTCTTTGTCTTTAACACGATTTAATTATTTAGTATTTATTAATAAAATTTATGATTTCTCCCAAAACTTCAAAATCTACATTACTAACGAAGTTGTTTCTTCTTAAAAACCTTTACAAAATCAACTTTACAAAGCGACTTATTAATTCGGTACTCGTTGAGAGTGAGACTTGAGACCAATGCTGGAGCCAATTGGCAAACTATACCGGTATGTAATAAGGCGATTAATGTTAAAGTACAATGTATCGAAACGCATCGATTAACGGAACAGCGCCAGCGCACTGGTTCAATTAAGAACATTTAACAGTGTGTGCGACACTCAGTTCTCAATTATCGTTCTTGACAAGTACATGCGAAATCACATCGAAGCAGCGTTTAATGAACACATAAAGCAAAAAGATAATTCATTTTTGTAATTGTCGCCATTGTAAGTACCCAGGTAATACAGGTACCTAGTTACGTAGGTATATAAGGAAAATGTTCATTTATGGTAAAGGAGTATGTACTGTTCTCACGAGACGCTCCGCTAACAAGTCTGTATATATATATGTATCGATATTGAAAAACAATATGTTTTTTGAAACAAACACACTTCTCAAATATCCTTTTGCCATACAGAGCGTCGCCGCCCACGTCTCTTGGTTATTTCTCAGACTAGGGTTTTCAACATAAAATAATAACTCGGCGATACCAATCTATGAATGCCCAATTGTACCGTCAATAGCTTCAATGAAATCATTCATGATCATGATCACTATTCATAAAGCTTAGAATTTATTGAGATGTTTCAAAGAGTTTATTATTCATTGTTCGACGCAATGCGTACTTAACCGAAGATGAATTGTTGTCAGATGATTAACGTGCTTTGTTAGAACTATCACTTTTTCATTCAATTATAGTAAATATTTTTAAAGTGAAAGTTTGGGAAGTAAATGTAGTTGTAAAGGAAGTAGGTACTCTTTTATACAAAATCTGTTGAATTTGGATGAAATGTCACACTAGAATCTAGATAAAGGGGGGGCGGATGACTAAATCATAAAGACAAAATTTCCATACACTTGTCTCAATTCTTATTTAAACGTTATATTAGAGGACATGTTTAAGTAAATCAGAGGTTTGTCCATATACAAAACAGTTGGGAACCCGAAACTGGCTATCAGGTGACGAGTTCCAAGAACGATCTTAACACCACGCACATTTCAAGTTTATATCGAAAAGGATCACCATTGTCTGGCGAGTAGGTCTCCGTCACAGCCGGGCTCCAAAATATGAAGATGCTGTATCAAGTTACATCAAAATATATTGGAGCAATGAACCACAAGAAACATTAACGAAAGATTATTGATACTTGTTGAAAATGGCATGTGCTCTTGGAATAAGTTTCACAGTTTCACTTACAAATTAAGGATAAATATTATGGTACATAAATTAGGTTTCCAAAAATAGGACAGAAAAGGAATATTTAAAAAATAGGTAAGAAACTACAGGTGTAGATTTCCTTTCTAAATATCGCTGTAATGTCCGATTCTTTGCAAAGTGTAAATATTGTTAACACTGTAAAATTTCTTTGAATGTTTACTAACATCCGCGATTCAAATGAACAAATACTTTCACGAAGGTAGTTGAATCAGAAAATATTTACAAGGTCACATCCGAAACGGATGTTCCATAGAATACGATCTGTACAAAACAAGTACATAATAATAATTATATCAAACTGCTTTTTAATAGTGTTATCTTCAACCAATTTTACTCACATGAACACAGAATTAAAACACAAATCTCTACATTTCAAATAAAGTACTGACTCTTTATGGACACTCAAATTTATTGTAACTACCTAGTTCTTAATAACTCACCAAAGCGGTCTATAGCTTCGCGGTTATCACCTTCTGAGCAAGAGTGCTAAATAATACAAGTTGCGTGTTTATACTAAGCAAGACGAGCAGACTAAGTGTGTGGGATATAAGTACTGGGCATAAAGGCCGGCTGCAGAGTGCAGACTGGTGTTCGAGTCCGGACGGGCCCGTGGGGGCGGCCGTCGCAGTCGCCTACACCGCCGGCGGATTACCAACGACCGACTATTCGCCACTCGGAAATAAAAAGACCACCTTCGTATCGATGGACTCAGTCATAACATTGATTCGAATTATATGTACTATATCTAAACTCTATGGATGTTGTAAAACCGTAACAATGTTTAATGTCAACGAGGATTCCCCAAGGACGGATATTGTCAAACTTTTCGCTGTTTAAAAATGAACTCGTATTCATGAGACACTAAGTTAAGTTTTAGCTTAAGGATGTCAACAACAATGCACTACACATTATGCGTAGCATTTCTTATCTTACATATAATAAAACAGTAGAAACCGCGTGTCTGTACAATTGAAATTTTTAACAAAAAATGGGTGTGGGCAATAATAAAAGAGTAACAGAACACAAAAATGATTTTTTAGATTTTCTTTTCTGTCTGTCTGTCTGTCTGTCTGTCTGTCTGTATGTATTCGCTAATCTTGAAAACTACTGAACAGATTTTGACGCGGCTTTCACTAATAGATTAAGCTCTTCCCTGAGCAACATATAGGCTTTGTTTCATCAAAATCGGATGTCAAATAAAAAAGCTATCGTCTTTTAAAGTTTAAAGGTAATTTTTCTATAGGAGATTTTATAGTTACATAATATAGTACTAGATGGCGCCTCAAGGCAATTAAAACGCGCTATAGCTTTTTCCTCTGAAAAGTATAAATACAAACTGGTTGTTACCCTACGTTTAAAACTAGGTATTTAATTTTGTTTGTCTTGCGATTCGGTTAGTTGATGATTTTGATGTTATACTTGGATATGAAAATACGGACTCTGAACTTGCTTTGTGAATTGGTTGAAAAATATCGGATATAATCTAAAAAATATTGCCTACGTAGATTTATTGAAATAAATATATGTATTATTGCATGTATTTGCTTTGATTTTAAAAATGCCCAGACGAAACGCTTACAACGCATCGCTATTGAGAAATCTTACTCCGCCTAAATTGTGCAATGGAACCCGACTTAAGAGTAACTTCTTTACAAAGAAACTTAATCGAAGCTGAGATTCTTACTGGATGTAGTGCAGGTGAAACTGTATACATACCGCGAATACCAATCATCCCCAACAATTTCCCATTCCAATTCAAACGGACACAATTTCCAGTGTCCGTTTGCTTTGCTATGACAATTAACAAGTCTCAGGGGCAGACGCTAAAGGCTGTTGGAGTTGATCTCAGGTCGAATTGTTTTTCACACGGCCAACTATACGTGGCTTGCTCGCGGGTTAGTAATGCGGATAACCTTTTCATATTAGCCCCAGAAGGAAAAACTGTTAATGTGGTTTTTAAAGACATTTTATAATTTACATTTGAAATATTAAATACATACCTATATTATATTTTTTATATTATTTGTCTGTCTATCTGTGTGTTCCGGCTAATCTATAGAACAGCTGGACTGATTTGGACGGGACTTTCACTGGCAGATAGCTTATGTAATAAAGAGTAACTCATTTTAGAAAAAAATCTTTAATTATCCATACTTATGTCCCAGTACTTAAATTCCACGCGGACGAAGTCGCGGGCACAGCTAGTACATAATAAGTGGTAAGGCTAAAGGTAAAGATGATAATTCTTATCTGTGTTGCATAAAGAGCGTGTTCATCCTTAAATCGGCGCAGTGCAGGCGGCCTACAGGATCAATAATGGCTTGATCCGAAGATGACGCCATCTTCCAAGAGTACACCTGGTGACAGCACCGACGAGGCGGGTCGCAGGGTGTACACTACAGATTATTGTCCTAGACATATTGAATCAAAATAACATATTTCCTGATAAAACTACCAACTACCTAAATGCCAACATCGATGACGCTAAAGATGACGAGTCTCTTAAACAGTAAGTAAACAAAAAAACTAAGTAAAAAAACTGAGTAAACAAAAATATTAGAATCTTTAAAGGATGTAACTTATCAATAAATTTGTTGTCATGAAAAAGTGTAAGAAAAAATGTTTTAAGCCGTTATCTTCATACAAAAGGTATAAGCCGGATTGGAGTCCATTTAGAGTGTTAAGTGGTTTTCGATGGGCAATTAGACACCTACATAGCTCGCGTTGAACATTGAATAAATATTTAAACAATTGTTTCGTCTTCATACATTTACTTGAACGATGCCTGCGGCCTGTGGAGCGGCGTCTGATGACTCCAGTTCAATATTATTAATAATGACCTAATTGTTATTAGTTTCTGACGTTCAGTGTTCTAAAACTAACGTTACCCTACCATATAATAATATATTAACGGTAGGTATGAAGGCACCTACTTGATTTTTTTCGAAATAGAAATATAACAAGACAGTAATCACACCCATCATAAATGGTCGAAGATTCACAAATGGGCCCACAACTCCAATAAATAAAACAGTCATCATAGCTCACGATAAATTGGTGAAGGAAAATTATACCTACCTATTTGTTAAATTTTCATATTACATTGAATAAAACTGTAGGGTGCGTCGGGGTAACATGAAAAACAGAGCAAGATGAAAAACCCCTCATAGCTAGCCTATTCCGTGCATATTTTTTAACACTAACTACAGAGTTTTGTAGGTAATTTCATTGCGCTCCTTATCTCAGTCAGCGATAATCGTCAGTTGTGAGTGCATATGTTTTTTTTGCAATTTTTCGACAAGGTATGTTTTTGAGCGACAAATGCGTTTTTTAATCTTCCCCCACGTTCCGTAGTTTCTTCTACACGCAAGTTAAAAATATGTTTTTTTGATACGTGTTATTGATAAATTTTTTTTAGTTGATACATAAAATCCGATTTTTCATATCTTTTATATTTTTGGAGTTTTTATATTTTTCAATCTTACACCGCTTGTAAAACCCAGGGGCAAGACGGCAATATTTTCTTTTCCAACTTACCCCGATTATGAAACCCATAGTAAAAGTCAGGGGTTGTCAAACTGTATGATTCGTTCATGAGTAGTGTAATATTCACAACTCATGAAAACATGTGTAAAAAAAAAAGATTTTAAATAAAAGTTGTAATATATTTAGCTAGTTTAACTACCTGTCTATTTAAATAAAGAAATGATTACATTTTTTGTGTACATGGTAGTAAAAGAAAAGGTTGAGAACCGCATATCATCTGAATACAAAGTGGGGTAAGACTGAAATATTATATTTAACAAAATTTCATTTTGGTAGTTAAAACTAGGTATTTTTAAAATGTATTTATATATTTGAATAGAGAAAAAAATATGCTTTCGGTGCATATAATCCAAATGGACCTACAATGGATATTAAAGATTTTAAGAACTATATCGATCTTCCCCCCTCATCATTACCCCACGATTTTTTTGCAAAAAATTTAACTTTGCCGTCGTTTTTATATATGAAAAACATCTCCAATCAGGTCCATTTTCAGGTAGATAGGAAGAACCATTCATTAACTTTACTAAAAACATCACTTCATATACGTCAGCTTCATACGATTAAAATTATGAGACTTTAAAGAAAACATGGTTTATCTCATCAAAATCTCGTTCAACCTTACCCCGACGCACCCTAATTGAATCAAAAGATTTTCCGTATTTGAAAACCCTAGAAAAGAGAGCGTCATCGCCATATTTATCGAACTGCAGCACAAGTGCATCAATTGTGGATGCATCGTGTGGGCGGCTGCACAGCTGCAAACCCGGGCAAACTCATCTAGGTACGCAGTAAACATTAGATTAGGTACATTGCAAACTAATCACGTACCCCATTTTTAACTTAACTAAGTACCTACTCACGACTTTACTAATAATCCCTAAATAATACTTAGGGAGTGCTTCAGAAACTAAGGGAAGTTCCCTGCTATATCTTCTACCCTCTCCTACTCAAACCGACTCATTGTAAGGAAAACACTCTTTTCTAAGAGGGGATAATGATGATTACATGATTTTGACGTTGTACCTAGTCGTCCTAGTCCCAAAGTGTATCAAATGAAAATGGTGTTTAAGTTTAATGCTAAGGAACACTGTTCACAACCAAGTATGTGGTCATGTGGCCAAAATAAGCAGCAAGCTACCTCATCAAGCCTTCCTTATTCGCTGCTAGTGCTTGCCACTAGGAACTACGCGCCTCGCAGTGTTCGTCTAATGACAGCGCTGTTCTGTCGCCTGCAGTCGACAACTACAACCATTACTCGCTACCGTTTCCTGCTTTAATGGATATAATTGCGCCTCAATTATATAACTAAGACTTTGAAAACTTTAAGTTGTATGAGTAACGCCTCTCAAATTATTAAGATTTGAATAATTTATTGGAATAAACTTAAGTACCTAACGATCTATAACTAACTTGTGTGAATTTATTGACGTTTAGAGAGAAGAAAGATCTTAATAATGACAGAAAATTTGCAATAGAGATGGGTACGTCGCTTGTGTCAAACAGCCTTTCAGTCTCATGGCTCAATGTTGTTTTAAAGAACATGTCTGAAGTATTTGTCTTCCAGTTTTGAAACTGGAACTTTCCATTCCTTCTGTAGTCCTCGTAAAATATACGAATCCGATAACGATCGTTGTTGTAACGAATCAGATGCAGAACGCGAATTAAAAAAATATTTACTGCTTCGATTACAAACCCGGTGTGTTTTCACTTAAATAATTAAGCGATCTTTATCGAGTCATGATTAACTCTTTTAGGATAAAACAATTATTTACAGCGAGGTAAAATAAACCTTATCAATATCAACGTTGATTTCAGAATGGCTTGCAACTACGTATTGCAGTAAAATGACATGTCTAATGGACCGTCAACATATTTAGATCGAAACCATAACTTAAAACAAATTAAGATAAAGCTACTTTTAATTACTAACGGAAAAAAGCAAAATGAGAAGCTCGTAGACGCCAGGGCGCAAAAACCTTACTGTATTAAACTGTATTTAATGAAGGCTGCGTAGAGTTGAGGCAATTTTCTAGTTATGGTCATGACAGCATCGACGATCAATCAGTAGTTTAGAAAAACCACAGAAACATAAAAACCTACGCGACGGTGCGTGGGCGCAGGCGCTAGGCGACGCAGGGCTACGGCTACCTATGATAATCTAGTCTGAACACTACTTCTTAGTGGAATAGTTTTTATGATTATGGGCAATTAAGACCACTAAGGTGTGTTAAATTCTATCACTTTCCACCTAAGTAATATGAAGAAAATGTATATTTTTTGGGTCATATTGTTTTTTTTACATCTATTGTATCAGCGACGAAAAAGGGCATTTAATTTTTTTTATTAATGTTCTATAATAATAAGTCTTAATAAATAATAAAAGCACTTTTACTCATTTTATTCCTGTTTATTTTATAAAGATCAATTTTAATTAGTACCTATGTATATTATGTAACAAATATATTATGTGCTCAATACTAATGTGTCGCCGCCATGATTATCTATTGTCGTATTAATCGTCTCGTTCGTAGTCATAAAACTATACTTTATTAATATCTGTTGCTGTAATGCAAAGTGTTTATTGTTCACATCTTCTGTTATATTTTATTACAACCGTGTATAGGACAATGTATGTTAAACTTTCCAAGACTCTTGTTTATTTAAATAACTCTAAGTCATTTGCATGTTAATATTATTTTTATAATTAAGGCTTTGTTAACGAAATAAAAACCTTAATGAAAAGATGAGCGGTTGCCGGGTGCGCACGCGCATATTAGACGATAACATCGTGATTCATGCGAACGACGCGCACAATACTAAGAAAAAATAAAAATATTTACATACAGATATCCGTTATATGGTTATCTGTATAAATATTATAAAATATTTCAGAGAAATACCTATCTTAAATTTCTAAAGCATTCGCTTACGCTTAGAATACAACTGTAACGGATTTAACTCACATACCTATATTAATTTTATATTGACGTCTCAATTGCCAAGATACTTACTAATAGTGTCAAGGCTTTTATTTTTCTGGAAACCTTGAAATCAGAATTACGCGTAATTTCCGTAAAGCAAGAAGGAAAGGCTTAACACATATGTTTATTAAGTCAACATGCAGTGATAGCGGGCGCGTGCATTATCTTCAGTGCAGCGTTGCATCACGCACGCAGGCTCAGTTTTGTAATTGTTCCTATCATAGGCTTGTTTGGTGTCTTGGTACTTACGTAATTTTGATAACACTGACACCCTAGCACCGATTCTTGCGTCAGTGAAAATTGTAAGCATCTGACAATGTTTATCAAGCTCTGATGAACCGAAAATTACGTTACTTCCTACATATTTTTCAAATTACAATTCTTTGATTCATGTTGACCTTAGAGACCCAATATCATAACTAAAAACTTCAGGTTAAACTTTTTAAATCATCCTTTCTTGTAATCGTAACAAAACACATCTTACAAATTATTTCTATTAATTCAAATATTCAAAACAAATAGTAAGAGCAATTAATGTAAGTATCCATTAAACTGTTTACTTTTACGGACAGTTTGATAACTCGTCATCTGACAGTAATTTAAAAGATACACGTCAAAACCATTCCCACTTGTTTGTCGTCACGGGACATTAAGCACGACTGTAGCCTCCAACGACACTTGGGTCACGCTAGAGTAAGCGCGGCCCGTGATGTGTATGGACATGTATGAGGTTGTATGTGTAATTGTTTAAGATTGAACGACTTCGATCATTTCCTTATTGATAAAACACGTGTGACTCCATAATCGTGGGAGATTTTGCAAATAAATATAACTAAGTAAAATGTACGTATTTTTTCTCAGGAATTAAATTTTACGAGGTTCTTAAGATAGTAAAAAAGATACCCACAAGTGGGAAAAGTACAAGTGAGTAACTATGATCTAGCCGAAAATCATTAAGAATGAATAAGCTACTTATTTACGACTGTTTAAGTATACTTTAGATCCTCGTAAAGTCTCCGAGTTACTTTAAGTAATGGGACAGTAAAATAAGAATAAAAGAAAATGTAAGTGATAACGCGAAGAATCACGTTCCTCAGGTAACTGTTAATGTCTTTGGACGAAAGTGTTTAGGATTTTTTTGGTAAGTTGCGCAGACGCAAGAATTCGCTGAACATTTCTTTCCAGACAGTGAGGAATTAGTCACAGAGTAGGTACCGCATTTAGAAACGCTGCTCTTACTTATTTGTACGCACTGTATTGTCTACATCGACCCCTTTTTGGAAGTATGTTTATGTCACAGCCGATTTGATTATGATTTATATTAATTACTCACCTACTTGCTTATATCAATCGATGAAATGGGATGATAAGTATTAAGTATCTAAAAAGCTATAACCATCCTATAAGGATCAAAAGAATCTGATTGTTACAATATTTATTTGTTATACCATCGCGCTATTGACATATGGCAATCTCGATTTAATTTTGGATGTAACATTCCAACAGCCTCTAAAGTGGTTGTTTAATCAGGCTGCTTCAGCAGGCGACAGGACGCATCACAACACAGAACAAAGCCGTGCATTCCTGCACTTCCAGAGAAACAAACAAAACGTAAGCAAACAATCTGCGACATCGCCGCCGCCGCCGCCTCCCTCGACCACATCACCGCGCCGATCAACAATCAGAACAATCACATACCACCGAACTTCGTCACCGAGATGTGGGCCAGTCAGAAATACGTCATTTGAATCTTAATGGAAAGGATTACTATTGATGTGATCGGGACGAGTGGAGCCGTTTATATAACGATATTTTTATGCGTGAACACGTTTGACGGTTAGAACAAACAGGTCGGGAGTCGCAGTTGCTCTCGAGCTCAGTCGAGACCCGACTTACAAAAAACTAGATAGGTATTTACTTATTAAATGACGATAATGTATGTAATAAATGTTGACTCACCTGCTGCCCGCCGTTGCGGCTACCGACCGCCCGTTATCATTTAAATTCGCTCCTTGGAACTATTACTTTCTTCGAGTGCACAGTTCGTTGATTTCGTTTTCACCTTTATGTTAATTTTATAATTTAACTTAAGACTACCAGTTGAAAGCTCACGTGTGTTAAGTACGGCGAAGCGGGTTAGTGATTAATTTGATTATTTGCGGAATGTGTTCGCGAAGTCGTTCGTTTCGTTTCGGCCGGCCGGTATGCACTGGTGAGGTCACGCGGGGTCAGCCGGTGACAGCGCGGGTGTCTGCGAGGCGAGGGCGATGCGCGTGCGCGTGCGCGTGGCGTGCGTCCTGCGAGCTGGCTCACGGCGGACTGAGCGCAGCCTGCGCGCGCGCCGCTCCCTCATCCCTCGCTGCTCCCTCCGCAGGCTTTCATGCCCTAAAAGATAAATTTACATTTATCGGATGCATTCCGAGAACGACGCTCGGCGCAGCACGTACGGCCTCTAATTAGCCTAAGTGCGTTATTTATTTTGATTCGATAAAACTCTTCGTCACTATGAGCCTCCTCGACAACTTTTTATGAAAGTCGCTTATGGAATTCATTACCCGTTATCGCGTGACGGGGTCCCGGGGGACCCGGCGCTATGGGAGTTTAGACAGGTTTCAAATTACATAAAACAGAAAAACATTACCATACATTCTTATTGGAATGCGGTAACGGAGAAATCGGTGATCGTCGGAAGTGGAAGTCAGTTGAATGAAAAGAAATGAATGGAAGGAAACAATAGATAAAGTAATTAAATGGTATTGCGCAAGGAATGCGCGACAATAAGTACCTGGTGGACAGCAGCGCGGCGGCGGCATTGTCCGAGCGCGCCGCGGCGCCGCTGGACTAACAAAACGAAACTTACTTAGATCTTAATATTATGATACAATTAATTTATTCTTAATGCAACTTATTATCTTATTACTATCTAATGACTGCTACCTACTGTCACTTGTAAACCTTCCTCTTGGATCACTCTAGCTAACTACCTATTAAAAAAACCTTCAAAATACATTACGTAGGTACTTCCGTAGTTTTAAACATTTAATACCTACATAGGGACGTTACGGACAGACAGCGACAATGACTTTGTTACAGGTAAACTTGTGCATCAAATACAGCGTTCTCGTCACATATTCATGCTAATTGTTAAGTCATAACTTCAATACGAAAATAACTATCGCCTACTTATAAACATCTAGTACCTACATAGTTCTGAGAATGATTTGTTTTGTGTCACTCTCGCACTTGACCGAATTCTCGATCGGCGCCGTTTCTGTAAATATATAAGGTCATCGTCGCATTGCATGCATTTACTGATTTTTATGACATCAGCTTAAGGTCAACCTCAAACAAGGATAGATGCAGTGGATAGCTGACACTCGACATTCTGTCACTTCCATATAAGAGCATGTACTTACCTACTCTGAAATGATCGCCAATGCAAAACACTCAAATAAATTAATTAAACACCTGTCGAAGTAGTAATGACAGGTGTGTAATCCGCGTTATAGGGTTAGGTCTGTTCCTATAAGGTTCCTATAGGTAAGTAAATATTTGTAAGGAGCCCCGCGGTTACAGACTGCATTATTAAAATATTTATAGATATTAGGTACCTACCTACCTACTTAAGTAGGTCTAAACTTTTCTCTTTGATTGGAGAATAGATTGGCACCTATCAACATGTTACTCGCTGCATATTTTTAGATTTGTAAGTAGGCGCTTACTTTGTTTAATTCAAGGAAGGTTGACCACAGTGACGTGTCGCACCAAAATCACAATTAGTATGTCATTAGCATTGTTTGTTCACTCGTCTCGGCCTCCGTTACCCTATGAGACAGAGTTACAAGAAAATTGATAACCTACTCCGTTTATTTTAATGAAATTTCTAAATAGAAGTGCATCATCATTCGTGCTTTATGACCAAAATAAATCTACCAACTGGACATAAAAAAATAAAACTTGTTTTACTTTTTGGATTTAACCTTGGCTTTTGTGGCCTAATAAGGAGATATGAGGTTTTAGAACCCGCGTATGAGTCAATATTCAAAATTTACTGAAGACAAAATAAAAAGTAAACACGAGAAGCCGCCTGGCAACTTTTAAGGAAAACCATAATTATAGGTAGGTAGGTACTTACTTAAAAACTTTAGAGGATTTCTAGTAAAATTCGCCTCGTTTATTGAAATAAGTAATAAGGAAATAAATATGTTAACGCTTTAGAATGTATCAATTAAAGCTATTAACATAACACAAAGTAAAATAATTTATATCAACCATCGGTTGCGATTCACTATTGCCAGTAATAGCTTACCTATATTGTGGCCAATTGTATGACAACCATTGAGGTCGATAGCCGATAGGTTATTTATCATTAAGTAATTGCTTAAACCCTGACGCTAGATTTCAAGCATTTCACTGCGAATATATAATCTTCTTTTTGTTACAAATAGTTGTGTTAATAGTCGAGTATAGCGTCCTTGTCTTGGAGTAGACAATACTCAGTCCTCGAATCCTCCGGAACCGGTTAAGCGCGCGCATCCTTATACATCTCATCACCTACGTTGGCGTACTTCGGTAAGGAAATATCTAAATTAAGACAATCTCTATTCGGAGCAAGTGTCGCAGATTGTGATGCAAATGAGTGACTTCATGTTGTGAATGAAGTCATTGCGTAGGATCTGTGAATGGTGCATCGAGGCTTCTCTACAATTAATAGTATTTACTTATCTGTATCTGCGACACTTTGGGTGGCACCGTACTTTGAGTATGCTAGTTAAAGATCGGTAGATACCTACTTCTTCATTATTTTTCAAGTGATTTAAGTATAAGTAATCTGTGTATAAGTAATAAAGATTCCATTTTCCTTGTACGAGTTTTAAATCTTCTTTGTGGCCTCAGGCGTTGATTATTTAACTTCAAGTTGAGACATTGATCTGTGTAGATATTTGGTTTGTAGATATTTTTAAGGCTAGGTAAGACCTAAAGATGGCTCTCAATCTTCAGAACACTCGGTTAACATTGTTTGGTGGAGCCCGCAGGAACCGTGTCTGTAACATGATCCGGCGTGGCGGCCACCCGTCGCACCGGCGCGGTGTGCCGGGCCTTATTCCAATGACGTAGGTACCTACTTCCAACGTAAAATACTTAGACCTAGTAAATTTAATTAATTAAATTGGGCTAGGTATTTAAAACAGCGTCTTTGTATGTTTTATGAAAGTCGTTAACATAAGTGACCGGTGCTTTTACCTCCACTTTGCTGACGTCCTAAAAGACTTACCTATCACAAAGTATTTCTTACGGCTACTCTTTTAGGCCAAGGGTAATGAAAAAGTAAGTTTTAATAATAAGTATTATTCATATGCCTGTATGAATTGACAAGATTTTTGACAAGTTCTTGATAGAAATAGAAAAAACTTTATTTGGTAAGTAGGTAGTCTACTTATAATAATCATTGATTAGGACTTCTGCGCTTTACTGACTTACATTAGTACCTACCTACGTGTTATCTCTCAGATTTCGTATCGTAAATCGTTAACATATAAAAGTCAAAACTCCTCGCATCTTCCTGAAATAAAGTCTCGAACATAAATATCTACCTACATTGATCATATAATATTCTCTTCCTTTCAGAATGTAGGAACTGCGTATTGGTTTCAGCGTGGGTGTCGCGTGTGCGATTGTCAAGTGCATCATTATTTATTTATCGTAAATCTCAGATTGCTGCATAAGTTTAATTTAAGTGTCGTTGTATTAGAGGTGGAGTCGTAAAAGTACCTAGTATTCGCCAAAACCTTGCAAAATATTTTTGAAAGTAAACGCTCCGGTTACCGCGTAAGGTCTTCTTTACATTGCTATTGCAGTCGTTATTTGATATACCTATCACGATTTACGACGATGAAGAGTATGAAATCCCACAGTTTGATGTATATTCTTAATGGTGTTAGCAAAACGTGTAGAAAACACGTCTTGCTTCTGACCCCCAACCTTATTTTACTGTCGGAATTGAATAAACAAGTAGGTACCTACCTACATAACATAATATTCCGCGTTATCCTCTATGTCTATTTTATGCGTAGGTACTCACCACAACTCCTTATTAAGTAAAAGAACTAATATTTACTACATCCCAAACTAAAATTATCTAAGTGAACATACTTACATATAATATGAAAGTAAGTAGGTAGGTATTTATAAAGACTTATTGATTTATAACAACAATATTAAATTAAGATCTAGCCAATACACTGAGGAAATAAAACAAATTGGATAACACCTTTTGTCTACCGTCATGTGTTTGTATAAACATGAGTCAGCGCGGCCGTCGCGTCGCCCACCGTCAGCGGTCTGTCAAAAATCTAAAACAATATTCAATATTGCTGACTACCTCCATTAAAAGGAGTACAAAGGACGGTGATATAACACTCAGATAATTTTACACTATTTTGTTTAAATTACCATAGGTAGTGACTGTTTAAGATTACCTACAGTAGCGTGCAAATGATATATTGTACGAGACGCATCGATCATCGCGCGATGCGCGTGGGCAGCTCTGCGCATTACACGCTAAACTGTTGCGCATAAGGATATTTTGACACATACATACCTACACGTATTTTTATTGTTTATGTAAACATTATAGTATTTCCTGAATCATGAAAAGAATATAACAATTTAGCGACCTCGCCTTGCAAAAAAGTTACATATTTTGATTTTAAGTTTTTTAGTTACTCGAAATAGATATGCTAGCTACGAGTATGTAATCATTTCTATTGCCTTCACGGTTATTTTGTTACACATTGAAATAAAAAAATTACAACGGATTTATTCGCGTACCTAGGTATTTTCTTTTTGCTGTTATTTTAGCTGACGCGTTTTCATTTCAATCGGCTATAAATAATATGGGAACTGTAAAGTATTCTGAACATCATCAAATAAAATAAAAGACGCTAATTAATATCCTACAAGTAGTTTAACATCGCGTTCAATCAGGTGTGCTGAACATAATCTGCCCAGTAGGTAAGTACTGAATGATTTTCTGAACATATTTTTTGGTTCATTAGTAAGGTGTAAAATTACAGGCACTTACTCTCGCTCGATTTTTTAATACCTAACTATCAAAAATGGTTGTGAGTAGAACCATTTTTGATAATTATCAAAAAATCGAGCGAATGAGATTCCTTCAGTACCTAGGTATATTAATCTCATTCGCCTTTATAATAGTCATTTCTTACTTTTTCCCACTTAACCATTGGATACCTAAGGAAAATATGCAATAGTTGTTTCCGGTAAAACCAGCCATTGACGTGTCCATCGATAACTCTAACGCCCACGGGTGGCTCTCCGCCGCGGACATTAATTGCCGCTCATAACAAGTGCAGTTATAATAATCGAGCGGATTGTGTGTGTCCTGCGCTTGCGCACAGCGTAGAGGAACCTTATAAGGGGATGGTGCGCGTGACGTCACGGCGCCCACGCACTCGTACCTTTAAGATCTTAGGAATAGAAATACAAGACTAGGAATCATATTCAGTGACACTTAGGATAACTGCGATTTTAATAAATTGGAATGTCTTTACTACTTACTGTTATAGACATCACCTATTTCATTACCTATACCTAGGAATGATTATCTGTCATCTTATATTTTGAACCTCTTATCGTAAAATTAGGTACCTAATGGTAAATAGTGATTCTAATTGACAAGCAGGGTGTTTTTGTCAGACGCTGCAAGTACAATGGTAGTATTCAAATTGTCAACAGGAAACGATGCGCTTGTTTGACGCATTTTATGTAAGCACTGACAAAGTGCGTCGTGACTGCGTCCGCGACTGCGCGTGTGCGTGTCTGACGCCTGCCTTTGTTTATACCTACTTACTATGTAACTATTTAGGTACTTACACATTTTGAAGAAGAAGAAGGTCTGTGTGCAATGCTTTCAAATACAGGTACAGTTCTGTGGAATATTTTGTTTTGCGGAAAATTTAATTGAAGCTAATTGCTGACGAGTGTTAGTTCGCGGCAAATATTATGATGTACCAAAGTACATAAAACAAGTAGTCTAAATAAGGTGCTGGAGTAGGCCTGGTTAGCTTGCTTGGCGGGAGAGTCCTACATACATAACAGTGTTCCCTCGGACAGAAGGAGTGCTATGCGTAATCAGCGTAAAGCGTTTCCTCATGTAAAAAAATAAAATAAAAGAAAAGGTACACGATGCGTGCGTGGACGCATGTCGCGCGGCGCGGCGCAGGCGCCTCGACACCGCGCGCCGCGCGCCTCGCTGCGCCGGCGCACGTGATGATGCCTATCTATGATATCTGGATACAATTTAATATGAATATAAAAATATATCTTCAATATTATTGCTTTACACTGTTTATGGTACTATACTAAATAGACACACACAGAAACGTACTATGAAAAATGAGTAAGTAAGTATAGTGAAACAGGTTTTTAATTGATTGATCCAAAAAAGTAAGTTTTTGTCAGTAGAAGATAAATAAACGACAATTTAAGAGTAAGTAGTAGTATACATATATTTAAGTAAGTACCTATATTCAAGGAGTTAAAAACTACTTATACTTACTGTTTATCTATACTAATATTATAAAGAGGAAAGGTTTGTATGTGTGTTTGGATTGCATAGGCTCCAGAACGGCTGGGCCGATTTCAA
Source organism: Polylopha cassiicola (assembly GCA_038024825.1). NCBI lineage: Eukaryota > Metazoa > Arthropoda > Insecta > Lepidoptera > Tortricidae > Polylopha > Polylopha cassiicola. Next base: position 11,648,910 of record CP149057.1, read on the forward strand.
AAATTCTTTCACTGTTGGGAAGCTACACTATTCCCGAATGACATAGGCTATAAAAAAAGATAATCCGTGCAAAGCCGGGGCGAACAGCTAGTATTCATATATAGGTAAGGTAATCTTTAGTTTCTCAAATACGTAGTTCTAGAACTTTCTTTATCTACAATAGTTTTAATTGGTATGTAACGACTTGCACCTATTTACTTAGGTTATTAGTAGATAGGTAAGTACACAGTATGTAACATAGAAGCTAGGTACTATGTTACTATGTTTGCAGTGCGAAGAGGGATTACTTACAGAGTGTTGCAAGCGCAGCCGCAGGGCGAGTGTAGTTGCACAACGCCTGCCTTATGTTTCGGTATTGTTTTTGTAGATCTATTGAAAAAGATAAATATGGTATTTAAGGGAAAATAAAGTTAAATAAGAGTATATGTACTTAAATATAAAAATAGTATTCTTATTAAAGTTATTAAATATTTTAGTAGACTGAGGTGAAAGTTTTATAAAGTAACTAAGTAGACTAGGTACTTAGCTACTTACTTAAAATTGAAGTAACTAAGTAAAATTAATAAATAATATACTTATTGTGATTAGTAACACAAGATGATATTACAAACCTGAGGCGCAGACGACCGACAAGTCGCGGCGTCGTAAGGAGAGCGGAGTATGTAATTATTAATCCACACGAGTTTAAAACGACGTTTTTTTAACACACTTCATCAAGAAAAATAGTCATTTTTAACAAACTTCAACTGTTACCAACTTTTTGAAATTTGTTAAATGCTAAGCAGTTTTTTTTCATTCTGTCTAGTGTACCTACCTATCGTATTTTGATCGAATTTATTGGGTAAGTTTAAATATAGTGCCGTGTCTGTATTTAAGCAACTATTTCTCTTGAGACTGTAACCGAATATATTCCGCACCGCACTCGCTCCGGAACACTTTCAATTACTTAATTTTTAAAAACATAATATATAACCTCCTGGGTGAATTTGTAGTATATTTACAACATAGAAAGAAAAATATCCTACACCGCCATCTAACAAAATATGCATGCACTTTTACTTTTATTGGATAGTCTAAGTATCTATCTGCGATACTGACTTGTGATTGGCCGCGGAAGTTTGCTCAGATTTTATAATTATTCATTTTACGTGGACGATGGCTCCAGGACCGGGTCAGTGCGGTAAGGATGTTCACATTTTTGATGAAATACTGTGGTTTTTGTCAAAAATTTAGTTACGGCTTGTTTATTTAGATTTATATTTATTCTAATTTCCCTACATTTATGAGTCTCAATGCAAAAGCACTGAGAAATCACGAATAAAAGTTTTATGTCGTACCAGTAATCCACGGGTTCTCAACGACGTGTGTGTGAATGAGGTGACCAGTGTAGTAACAGTACAACATAAGACATTTAAACTTGATTTACTTTATATTAATCGCATATATTTAATTTTTTTGTTCGGTTTGTGGTATAACAGACATCTAAGAATAATAAGAAACTGATTTAACAACTTAGAGAACCCATCACAAGGGGTTCACTCAACGCGAAATGATAGTATCAGTAACTCGGACCCTGGTTCTTCTAATTCTTCGGTCATAGAAGCTAGAATCCTTTCAAAATCTGAACATCCTTTTTGCTTATCTATTTCTGTTACTCACATGTAGTCGTAGTCGTGTCAAAATCAGAATTGGCCCCGTACCTACGGGTGGTTGTCGATCTGCAGGTCGTGCAAGAACCAGTGGTGGTCGAGAACAAAGAACTATATCGGTACCATCATCGGCAACTACAGATAATACTTGGTCCGTTAATATTTCTCCCCTAAAGAAACCTATTCATCACCCAAGATATACGTTACTAAAGATGAATTCAAGAAAACTATTACACAATTCTCGAACAGAAGCTTGACGATACAAATAGGACATACATAAAATCTTTTGAAAAGGACAGGAGACTAAAGTGCTGTTAATAGGACTAAAAACATTTATAGGCATTCAACTAGTCATGAATGTATATTATTATTATATTTTTTCATCTATAAGTAGGTATGTATTGGTAGCAAAACAGGTAGGTAGGTATTGGTTATAATTCAACTGATACCGGCTAGTCACTCTCGCTACCACAAAGCAGAACATTTAGTTGCTCATTTTGATACACAGAAAAGATAAACTAATTTTATTTGCAACAATCATACTATCGAATGCTGTGCTAAATATAATACATATAATATATTTACGTACAGTACAAAAAAAAGTTTCATAAAATTTCGCAAACATAACTTTTAATAAGTTATTGCTATTACAGCTATTTTATTTTAACTTTCTTTAAGCTATACCTATCTATTTTATATGGAAGTTATCATAATTGATTTAAGTACATTCAATTTTCTAGTTTTCGAAAATAATCAAGCAAATCTGCTGAATGCGATTTAATATACAAAAATGTAAGTACTTACCTACTTAAGCCAATTTGCTGACAGTGATTTGTAAGACTACCTACTAACATATTAGTAAATAAATCTCGTTACTTAATTTTCAATTTGTTTTATATATACTGTGAATTAAATGTATAACCTTTAAATATAGCAAATGTAAATAAATAATAGCATCATTTGATATTTTTCTGCTTATGTCGTAAATATACTACATTTTTGATAGTAGGTGTACAGAACTCATGTTGTATATATACTACATTGAGAAAATCCAGATTTCCCATCGGAAAATTTTTTATGTATTTTTTGACAACATTTAGTCCATTATCGAATAGGTCCAGATAGTTTTTAATGAGATTCCTCAAAAAAAAATCTCTGGTTCTCAGGAGGATAATATAAGAAATTGTTGGAAACCTAAGCTAAACCATGTCTGAAAACCCGATCCAATTTATTACAACTTTTATCAACTACTAGATTTTAGTATAAATATTCGATGTAGGAAGTAAATTATGCATTTCTGTAACAATTGCTAATAAAATTTATGTAGGCACCTATGCAAAAACTACTAGTAGGTAGGTAACCTAAGTAAATATGTATTACACAAATGAATTTAGGCCTTTAATTAGGTAGTGTAGGTATCACTTTTTTCTAAGTTTTTTGCCAAGTAACATGGATAGGTACCTATATTATTCTTTTGCAAAACTATGTTTAATATTAGACTGCGCCGAGCGTGCTTTTTGTACTTCACATACTTAGGAATACCTACATGTACCTACATATAATTAGAATTACAAATTGATGTAAGTAAATAACGTTTGGACTTAAAAGCTTTATCGCTTTTAAATATAAAACTTGTCCGATTTATTTTCTCAGAAGTCTATTAGAAACTATTGCAAATATCATCAATAAAAGAGAGATTCGATAAATAAATCAAAATCACGATAAGTTATCAATTTCGCTAAGTGCCGTTATATAAATTATTGTTCATTTGTAAATAAAAGGGTATCGGCACGATAAATCACTTTCTACGCAGCGCAGGAGACGAGATCGAGAGCAGAGCTAGGAGCGAGCGGCGCCGGCGCACGTCCCAGTGACAGATCGACCAGTTAATGGATGACGCACCTGACTACTTACTTTTAAACCACGCAAATGAAAGATGACTTTTTAAAAGTTACGTTCTTGGACTGGTCTCCGGTGTGGAAAAGACCGTAAATTAACGTATGAAATTGACCATTTAGTATGAGCCATTCAATACAGCCTAGAAATCATACAGGTATGAAAATGAAGAAGAGAGTGGTGTTAGGGTTGTAGGTAGTACCTAGTCAGTGACACAAAATCGCAAATAAAGTAAATATGAGAAAATAAATAGACGGTATCTAATAAGTAGTTATGTACCTACTTACTTTTTACAATCTTTCCTATTGTAGAAGAGTTCGCCTTTTGTATTTTTATCCTCATATCTTTTTTACAAATCCTAACCTTTAGCTACGAGTTTTTATGTTAAGTAATGATGTTGATGATTCCAGGTGAAACTGCGGAATATACCTACTTAAATATAACTAGTTACAATTAAAGCGGTTTGTTTACGACAAACATAACTTGAATCAGGCCAGGGCGACATGGACAGTTTCAAGAAATGTCATGTTTTCCTCTAGTGTATAACCCGCCTTATAAGGCCTGGTTCATTCTATTCCTTTAAGGCAAATGACACTAATTCAGAATGTAACAACATCGTTAAATGTTATATAAAATGCGAGCAGAGCTTTACTTATCTTTAAGTATTTTGTTGACATGTTTATTTGATGATTTTGTGTGGTGATATGAGAGGTTTGATATGTTTAAATGATGTTTTAACTTTAACATGTTATTTTTTTTTAATTCTGCCAACAATGTATGTATGTATTGATAGGAAGCTCCCCAACGTATGTATGTACTGAACGAGATTCAAGTAATAATAGAACAATTTGGTTCTACAGGCATTAGGTGATAATACTTAAAACCTGGGGGCCTAGACAACTGTCACGTACGTCACAAAGGTTCGCGGATGTCAAATCCTATACATTTTGGTCGTTTCGTTTAACGTTAACGTTGAACGTTAGCACCTTGTCTACGCCCCCTGATCTTATAATTAATAGTATAAATCTTTAAAGATGGTCCTTTTGTTCCATCATGTAATTGCGATAGCACTAGAAATTATTCTAATTCGGTACAGACCTGCTTACTGCTAGTTGATTTGTGTTACATGTTACTTTCGGTTATGTGCATCTAATTTTGTGTCATAGGTAACGTGTATCAAAAATTAAACTATTACTACCTACTTACTAAACGTTTTTTATCGTTAATTAAACGGTGTGAATGGTGATTCCGCCGCCTGCGTCGATCGCGGTCAGCTGATCGATAAAGATGGCGGCGCAATTAACCCTGTGGTGTCCGTTATTTATAACAACTTAAAGCAATGCCCAGTTTTTCAGACAAACGAGTTTTAGGCTGAGAGTACACCAGGGAGTTCTTCTAGAGTGAGAAATTTGTTATGCCTAGTAGGAGTCTGTTGCATAAGGTGCTCGCTGGCAGGACTCTGTTGTTCTGGGAACCTAGAGTTTGATATCTGTTGGATTAAGAATCCATTGAATTTAGTATAATGAAGTTAGGTATATAGTCATGTCAGTTTGGTTTCGTCTGCTCACTGTAAGTAGGTACCTATCATATCATTTAGTCATTTAAAATCAATAGTATTAATATTAGTTCATTTAATTGCTTGTTTAACTAGGCATTTTATGTTTAAAAAATGGCCCAAGTACCTACGTATTAATTATGCCTAAGTAATTACGATAAGTAATAAAATGTATATTATAAGTATAAGTAGTAAAATGTTAATTTTAGAATAATTAAATATATATGCAACACGAATTAGGTAAGTACTTAATAAGAAAAAGGCTCAGGGCGTGTCAAAAACACCTACAACACTATGTACTATGTATAAAGCTTTAATACTAGGTACCTTGTCGCCGGGTAATGTAAAAATGATTACCTATCCTACTCTATGTATTTTTTAAACAACGTTACCCATATAAGCAATATTTTTTGTTGGTAGTATAACTAAAATGAAGGTAATGTGATGCATTCGCGCCCGCCGCGGCGCGCAGTTTGTTCTGAAGCGGAGAGCGGCGAGCCGCGCCGCGCCGTATCGGGAGACAGGCCGCCCTTGTCCCAGTCCCACTGCGGGCTGTCCGCTGCCCTGCCGGGGGTGACGCTGCAGGGCTACCACTTCTCAGTGTGCATAGCGAAAAGGTTACTTCTCTTGATCAATATATCAACGGATATGGTACATCGGCGGCTTTTTATGGATCTACGGATTTATAATGCAATATTACCCCAATATTATATTGCAAGTAAAAAATCATAAAACTGAGTGTAGGTGTCATGAATCTGATCTCTTTCTAGCATTCTTCTAGGTACTTAAAAGAATCTAAGCTAAACGTAAACCACCATATACCTAGGTAGGTACTTAACCCACCTATATTTGTGAGAACATCTAAAGCCAAAACCTACTCTACCTTACTTTGCTACACTATGCTGTCTATACCTACTTAATTCATTTTCTGTGTTTTGGCAGCCCTAGATAATCTGTTCAGTGTTGAATTGAATTGTATATGCCATAGGTACGTGTATACTCGTAAATATGTCGATGTCGCGATGTCTCGCGTCGCGTGTGATTTATTCGCGTCTCCCTGCTGCGCGTGCGACGCCGCGACGTACATGGCCTATGCTCCTATGAGCTTGGGTAATCTGCTAAACCATGTTTAAGAATACCTACTGGCAGTAGGTACTTATTGCCGTAAGTTTAACGACTTATTTAAGTAACTGTCTGTCAACCACCCTCATGTAGGTACATAATTACGGAGCTGCTCTTTCCTGTCGAGTGCACATGTAACGTCTGAATGTATAGTTACCTAAGTACTGCATTGTTGTCCACTAGAATGCAAGTGGCGAGACGTCGCTACGTACCTAAATATTTTATTAGGGTTGCTCCAGTTGTTTTGTATAGTTAACTTCTTATTGTAACCAAACTATCCATTAACTTAACTTTCGTTATCATTTTTTATGAGAAAACATAAGTAACCTACTTACTTGTGTAGGTACCTAGTGAAATCTTATCTAGGCAGTCATCTTAAAATCCTCACAAGTCTCACGAAGACTATCGGCTCAGGAGTACTTAATCACAAGACATGCTAATATTTTTTTAGGTAGGTAAACTTATTCTATATGTTAAAGAACAGACTAAACGTTACGAGAACTCTCCAGTTACATATTCGTAGCAAACGAAGAGGGTAATCTGAACAACGACAGTCTGTTAGTGGAATTATTCTAATGCGAGGCAACCGCGAAAGCATCTGAATGATGAATTGTTTTCCTTCAACCCTGTAAGTCGGTCACGGTGCGGCGGCGGCGGCGGCGGCGCGGGCGCAGGGATGCACCGGCTGGCCTTCGTCACGGGACCACGCGCTTTGCGCAACACACATCGACTCGCATTGTACCTACACACTGCACCACTGCACCACTGCAGCACTGCTCTATGACACATCTGTTGACTCGAGGTCACACTGCCCGGGACAATTTTAATATAAGGAAAAGGTTAAATCAAAAATGCTTTATTGCACATGCTTATAGACACTCGAGGTCGAATATAAGTCGTCATCTTCCATTATATTTTTAGCGAAAGAGCAAAGAAGTGTTATTTATTTTCGACGAGGTAGATACCTATTTACTACCTATACCTACTTATTAGGTACCTAAGTACTGAATCTGGCAAATTGGTATTTGAGTGTCTATTTGATTAATTCATTTTATGCTGGAGTTTTGAGCCATAGATCTTTACAGTTCTAATATTTGTACCAAACTCTGTAAATCCTTTACGGTTGTTTCATACCAATGCTGCAATGAGTTGGTAATAACCGCGAAAGAATAGGGTGTTTGACAACATTAAAAATATATCCCAAATTGTGGTCATCATATCAGAAAATAGCATAAAATAACATATTTCACTTTATTTTAAACAATAAAATGTATATTTTTTGCAGATTACACGAAATAAAATATAATATTTTTTGAAGTCTTATCTGTGACGGTCAACGCTCTGTGATTGGTTAAGATTCTTGCAACGTCACACGCAAGTAAACATTGCTTCCATGACAAAGTCTAGTTCGTAATTCGTGTTGTATCGCTGTTATATTAGATGTTTGAGTGTTTTCTGAAGGAATACATTTTATAATATTCGTATCGAATACCAAAATGTAGGCAAATTTTGTGCGAGCTGACAGCAGCAACCTACCTAAGATAGATGCGTTTATGGTAGCACTTTTCTTCAAAAATAATGCTGATTACTATGCTGCGGAACATAAAAATGTTAAAACAGCAGTGTAAGTATTTATTTATATACGAATTATTTATTTTGTATTAAGTATAATAAGTTTGGAAGTTGTATAAGAGCAAATTTTAGGTTATGTTGATGAAAATTCCTTTTGTCATGATGTTTCCTTTGTTCACAGGTCTGCACGACAATCATAACGCGACGAAGCGATTGGTTATGTTCAGCTACACCGGGAGCGAGGAATTTGTACAGTTAAGTGTAAGATGTGCCCTGAGCACAAAGTACAAGCCAAAGGATACAATTTTACTATGATTGTAAATGAAAGCGACTGCAAAATTATCAGCTGTCAGTGCGGCTTCAGCTGGAGGGTGCAAGCATGCTGTTGCTTTTGTAATGTGATCCCATCATCGTTCTGAGGATCCTTCATGCACTTCAGTAGTGTTATTGGAAAAAATCTACTTTGTCTAGAGTAGGACTACTCTAAAGTATATCAAATTTTTCCTATTTTGTGTCAGAACACCAGTGTGTAATAATTAAATAAAAAATCATTTCGAGCTTTATTATCTCTTTTATTTTACATTATTTAAGGGAAATTATCAGTGCAGCTTCTAAAGAAGAGAACTTTAGTTACTGCACTTACAATTTACATATAAAATAGGTGACTGATTTTATACATACAATAAATAAATACTCTTATTAGAAGGCACGAAGTTGCTTTAAATAGGTATAACCCATTATTAAATTAAAGTACTTATTCCCTTTTTTGTACTCTGGCCATGTCAGTGCCTGATGAACAGCTTTTGAAGGTTTTTGTATGTCGATTTCCAAACAATCTATAAGTAATACAGCTTGCGATCCTCTTGACAGTGAAATTTAGTTGGCACAGCCTCATCCGTGAGATATCTTCTGACTGAAGCCCATTTTGTACTTCTTGTAGTTAATTGTGTCTTTTTCCACCTGAAATTTAATAGAGTAAAGTGTTATTCTACAATGTAGGGTTTAAAATTAAGGATCTTCTAAGAAATCTAAGTCCACATTTTAGAGGTTAGGAATGAAAGATGTTATTTTGTTTTATCCATTACAGATATTTTAATATCTGCTATCTGGTATACTGTATAAAGTTAAGTGATACTTACATCAAAGTGATCTTCGCACATAAAGACATTTGAGTGTGGTTGAATGGCATTTGGATCTCTTCGAGCTAGTTGTAGTAACATTTTTCGCCTTTTGCGATTGGTTGGTACAGAAATAAACACTTTCTCTGGACTTTTTAGCGAAGTATTTGTACATTGTGGCACTACACACCACTTATAGACCATTGTATTCAATAAATTTGAAGAAAGTCGATGAAATGTACTGATTCACAAATGTCATTAACTCTGTTTACTTGTAGGTGACGTCACGCATGTCACGAGACCGGCGCCATTACAGAAACAGCGTTTTTGCCGGGGTTCTCGCAATTTAAACTTCAATATTGATTTTTACTCATAATACAGATGATTTTCCGGAAATATTAATGACAATAGTTTATTATGTTATAAAGAATAATTTAAAACGATTATTAAAAAATAGTCAAAATCCCTATTATATAGAAATTATTGATTGGAAATTAGTATGCATCGCACGATAGGCGAATTATCCGTTCAATACCAGGTATGAATAGGTAGGTAGGTAAAAATATTATTAGTGTTTTTTTTATTATAAATATCGGTCGACGATCCAGCATTTAAGTATTGCTGTTACTTGTGATATTTGTAACATAACGTAAATTAGAACGTGTTACTTAGAATCGAGATTTGTCGCGTTAGATAATTTGTAATGATGCAAGCTTGTCCGGCGACGGCGCGGGCGCCATATGCTCTCCCGGTATGGCGCGGGATCTGTGTCAGTTGCGCGCGCGCAGATGGCCGGCGCTCACCACCCTTCAGCTCCACTTGAGGATTCACCATAAACCCAGGTACCAAAAGTATGTACCTTAGGACCTGGAACTTCTTGAACGGTAGAAGAATCGGACTGGTTAATGAACGAATTGAAATAATCAACGTGGATATAGAATCTTATAGATAGATATAGCTTTTATTTATCCGCGCATGATGAGCCTTTTAATACGTAGGTAGAGGTTTGAAATAGACATTGTGACTCGAAACAAAATAATTATTATGGATGTTGTCATGGCATTAGGCTGGCTTAATTTACAAAGATAGAAGAAAACTTATTTGTTGAAAACTTTTTTTTTGAGCTACCTATTAAATGGTTAGTCACAATATCTAAATGCGAGTAGGTACCTACACTCGCAGGTATAATTTAACGCAGTAGAAAAAACTTCAAAACTGCGAGACTTTCCTCCGCACGAGACCCGTCCTAGTTACCCTACTCACGACTTGGCGATGTCCATATCAAGAGAAAAATGTGGATTTGCCAACCGACGGACACTTCGACAGTTTCGAGTACCTCCGCCTGTTTGGCAACATGTTTACTAAACTAATATTCGTGAACTTTTGACATAGGTTCTTGACACCTGTAATATTATATTCGAAATACACCTGAGAGGTTAAATACCTAAAAGTCAGTCACTCATTGGTAAGTAGGTGAAACAACTTTTATTACTTACTTATATAGTATCTACCTAAATAACTGTTCGCGGCCTATAGGACATATCTCTCCACAAACTCCTCGGCCACCTCGAGCTGCCGCGCGCGGTAGGCGGCGCAGAGGCGCGCGTGCGCCAGCACCGGCGCGGTGCGCTCCTGCAGCAGCGCGGCGTTCGTCTCCGGGTTGTCGAACATCTCCCGCGCGCTCGCCGGGTCCAACAACACGTACGGATATATGCATATCGATTCCAACAAACCGAACCTTCTACTCGATTCACACCGCCGCAAAAAATCCTTCAAATCGTAACCTAAATCTTTCAGTTTCGACTTAGTTTCCTCGTTCACGGAATCCATAAAGACGTTAAAGTAGTGATTTAGGATCGCATCCTCGTTTTGTGCGCGGAAGCTTCTGGAAGTGGTCAGGTACAGGAACGACATGAGGTCGAAGGCGGGGGGTCCGTAGCGGAGGCACTGGAAGTCGATCAGCACGGCGTTGGTGGGCGCGCCGCGCTCGTATTTGAACATGATGTTGTTCACCCAGAGGTCCTTGTGAACCAGTACGTTCAGAGTGTCCTTTCGCTCCGTGAAATCATCGCACGCTTCGAGAAACAATTTGAGTAACTTATCTTCGAAATTTGGGATAGAGTTCCCGTATTTGGAAAACACGTCGAGATAGCTCGCCGTCAGCTTGGCGGCGCCTCGCATCCAGGGCGTGTCTTTAAAGGCGCATTCCCTGAAAATATCTCCGTATTCTTCCATGACCGTGTAAGGTCTGTTCAGTTGCAGGCATTTCTTGGTTTCGTAGTCGGCGAAGGCGGCGTGGAAGCGCGCGAGGGAGGCGGCGGCGAGCAGCGCGTGCGGCAGGTCGAGGGTCTCCAGCGGGTTCCGGGTGTCGTAGCCGTCCTCGGCCAGGTCGGGCAGCACCAGCAACGACTCGTTGTATATGTACGCTTTTGTGCTCCATGGGTTAGACCCTGACGGATAACAAAGGAAACCACTGTTAAAGAATTAGCAGGAGCTAAAGATTAACATATAGATAAAAAATTAAAAAAAAAAACGACTAAGTTAATCTAATCTAGAGTCTATGTAAGTCTGTTTAATTTTTTACTATAAATTTAGGAAAGTACTATCAATTTTCAATTTAATAAATTACTTACCACCGATTTCTATGTCTTCAAACAATTTGAACATGACCATCTCCCTTCTGTAGAAATTATTCTCGTCGATGAAGTCCGCCTTCGGCTGGTTCCTCAGCGGCAGACACTTCACGAACAGTTTGATCTTCACCAGGCGCTCCTGCACCTTCACGTGTAGACTGACCTTGAGGTGGTCTCCGAGGAACCCGGACATGCCCTCGGCGGCCGGTCTCACCTCGCACTCCACCAGCTGCCACGCGGCCTGGCCTCCGAGGAACTCCTTGACGATGTAGTGGACCTGGTCCTCCTTCAGAACATCCTCGATGCTGTAGCGAGCCGTGCCGACCATCTTGCCGGTTCCAAATGGAGTGTGCTATCGAATATTCGGCACATGTTTTATACTGTTCCATATTAAGCATTTAACTTTTCGCGAGTGATGAAGCTCCTTTGTGCTGTCAGTTATTCGATTGAAGGGTTAGAACCTTCACAAATAGAACTAGTCTTTAACGTAAAGCAATAGGATGTTATTTTGAATGTAGATATTATCAAGGACAGTAAATAGAAGCCCCTGTGTCGGTTGATAAGAGCTGAAGACGCGCCGTATTGACAGAGACAGACAATATTGTCTAAGGATTAGGTAAGACATAACGTAGCTATTAAAATAGTATTGTTTGGTTATTTATGACAAGTTTTACGTAATGTTGATTATAATTATTGTTTAATTTATAACACTTAAGTTTAAATTTAGATATCATAAAGTAATAGATTAATATGTAGGTGCTGTGGCCTCCGAAAGCTCATCAATATCGAAGACCACTAGACTTTCTAAACAAAATAACAGTAAAGAGGCAACATACTTAGAATTACAACCTTAAACCTTGGGTTTAGAGTTCTAAATTACATATGCAAGTGATTTGAACCTTAATTTATTCATTCAGCCTTTCCCAGGATTGCAGCCCCACGTTTCTAGATAATCAGTATCACTACATAGTATATTATTATAAAACAAAACGCTGTAGCTGTCTGTCCGTCCCTATGTTTTATAGCGATTATTTTAATAGATCGAGTGATTCAAGAGGAAGGTTTATAACACCCAAGCGAAGCGGGGGCGGGTCACTAGTTGTAGAATAAAAGACACATAGATTAATCAAATAAAATTTTATTGCCTTTAAACTAATAATAGTACACATAAGATCACCTCTGCTGTGGAAGATCAATTATGACATTTATTTAAGTTCAACTGAATTGTCTAACAAAGCATTTACAAACACGTTGATTTTACACAAATACACAAGATTCATTTGCAATGATAAAAATACAATTGAGATTTTATTGAGATAAAAAACAGCCGCGGTTTTCTGTCAACATGCTGTTGATACTACTGCGAGCCTATGATGAACTGTCGAGTCGACATCTTGTCGACATAATATTGAGAACGTTGTCGACAAGGAAAGGGTTTTCGTGTCGATATTATTCCGTTGTTGACATAAGAGACGAATTCGACATGTCAAGATTTTTGACCGTTACCAATTTTTGACAGGTCACCGCGAGAGTAAGACGATATCGACATGACAAGACGTCGACTCGACAATTCATCATAGGCTCGCTGGAGATCTTTCGGGTCTTCCGAAGACTTTAACTTACAAAAATATCGTGACGAGCAAGATGTATATATATTTCTACTATTACGATGAATAGTGATGTGCCTATATTGCACTATTTTTTAAACATCCTAAAGGTATATTTTTTGTAATAAAAATTCAATCACATGTAAATGGAATAGAGTTGAATTTCTCTTGTTTTTAAATTTAAAAACGTAATAATATTTATTTGTACAAAATGATCCCAGGTGTGCAATTTTGTAAAATTTACAATGGCTTCAGTCAAATATAGCCTTTATCACTATCGTAATAAAGTATAAAATCAGATGTTTCATTGTTAAACACATCTGTGTATATTAATCTACTTATCTATATCTTATATTATTTAATAAAGCTTAATGGAAGAGTCGTTGCCTCTGGAAGACGCTCTGTTTACAATATAATTATAATAAACAAATAATGGAATTAATTAACGATGCATAATCATATACTCGTATATAATAATATATACTAACCTACGCTACGAAGGCACTTACTGGCAAGAGTCTTACGTCAAAATATAATATGTCGTACGAAATATATTTGCATCCACTTTTAAAGGGATCTAAAATTATTATTAACTCTAGTAAATACGTTTACTGGCGTTGCAATTGTCCTACTGATAACTAACAATAGTAAATACTTATTTTTGAACCAGTTTCACAATCTCCGAATAAAATTTGAAATAAATAAATTATCCACCGCGAAGGCAACAATCACACACATAACAGTCGTACTTGTCGATTTTAAAACTATCATTGTTCGCTAGATAGCAGAGAGCTTCCTCGGGGCTCACTCGGACATTGTGAAACGAGCCTTAGATTTAAAACAAAGATACAAATTGTACATCAGTCTCTATAAAGTGGCAACCAGAATATACATATCTCGGTCGCGACATACCGGAGGAAGACATCGCATCACACTCACATAACGAACGGAAGACGTCACGGCGAACACGCGCGCGATCACGACACGCCGTCATAATAACACAACAAAACAAATAGATCATACATAATACTCATTTAAACAACTATTTACAGCTCGATGGGATACAAAAAGCCGTCGTATAATTTTAATTCAGATTTCGAATATCCTTTTTTCGTTCGTATAGGCAGTAAAAATAAAATATAAATCTTTTGTGAATACTGGAAAATTCATTAATTTATAATAAAAATACCTAGTACAAATAGTACAATGCTTTCCTACTCGTAAAGTTATTTTTTATCTACAGGATTTTCAGTCAGATCCTACGGTTAGGGGCCGTTCAAGTATTACTTAACACGATGTGGGGGCGGGGGGGTCTATGTATTGCTTATTTTGGATGACATGGGGGGTAGGGGAGTCTAGATCATGATTACGTCATCGGTAGTAAAATTACTTTTTTACAGGAATGGCAACCCTCACATTGTCTTTGCTTGAAAACGAAACGCATTTTCATTTAATATGTGTACCAAAAATTTAAAATAAGTTTGTTATGTTCGTAAGACTATAATATTTTTGTAACTTACTCTATATTGAAAACCGTATCAGTAAAATCTAATCTCCATACTAATTTTTTTTTTTTCATAATTATAATATTTAAAAATACATTCATAGAAAAATATTTACGTAAGCATAGGGGGAGGGGGTAAGAGCTTTGCTTACTTTTGCTGACAAGGGGGATGGGGGGGATAATAATTGTAATAAATCTGTTCACGTAATACTTGAACGGCCCCTTATTCGAGAGCGGTTCACCTGTCACGCCGCCGCGGGCGTGCTACATGACGCGCGCGGGCTGCGCGTGCGCGCGGCGGTCGCGGGGGTCGGGGTCGGGGTCGGGGTCGAGGAGGGCGCGCAGGCGCGCGAGCGCGTCGGCGAGGGCGCGCGCGGGGCGGGCGGGCGGCGCGTAGTGCGCGGCGTCGGAGGGCGGCGGCGGCAGCGCGCGCCAGGCCACCACGTGCTCGCGGCCGGTGGTCTGCGAGGCGGCCACGCAGAACAGCACGCGCCGCTCCCACGCCGCGCGCAGCGCCGCCAGCACCGCGCGCCCCGGCGCCGAGTCCGGCAGCAGCGAGTGCCGCGGGAACCCCACCGCGTAGTACGGCGCCCCCGGCACCGGGTGCCGCGCCGACTGACGACCCGACTGGAAGCTGACGACGCCGCTATTAGTACTCGCCACTCACTCACAATCACCACGCCCAGATACGATCCTAAATATATCCTCATCTCACCTGAAGATCCGTACTATGGGACCTCCGGACCTTTATATAGTTACTTAAGATTCTCTCGCACCTATTCCGCGAGATCAGAAGACTAGTTTAAAAATCTTTAGATAACGTATAGTAAAAATTAAATTATACCGCACCTACCTGTACGTGACGAGTATGGAGCCGACGCCCTCGCAGCCGGGCAGCGCCTGCGGCTGCAGCCGCCACGCCATGCTGCCCGCCGGCTGCTCGCCCAGCACCGGCGGCGGCAGGGCGGGCTGCAGGGCGGGCTGCAGGGCGGGCTGCAGGGTGGGCTGCAGGACGGGCTGCAGGGCGGGCTGCGGGGCCGGCGGGGGCGCGGGCTGCACCGCCTCGGGCTCGGGGGCGTAGTCCTCCTGGCCGTACACGCGCCCGCAAATCGGACACTCGATGTACACCGGATCCTGAATTTAAACGATAAGATATTTTTTTAAACTATTATTCAATTTATTTAATTGTAGTAAGTATATTGGAATAATAATAATACTGTTTGAAATCAACAATTACATTATGTCGGTTATCTGAAACAATCTATTTTTGATCAGTTATATAAGTCTCTAGGTGTAAATTACCCCAAAATCTTTCTATAAGGTATGTAATATATTATTATTGCTTACAAGTCACCAGAGGCGAAATTTGCTAGAAACATAAATGTAAAAAATGTTTAGAGTAATAACGTCAACGTGGCGGGTGTGTCGCGTGTCGTGCGTGCAGCGCGTGCGTGCAGCGCAGCACGGCACACAGCGCGGCGCCCAGCGGCCGCCCGCAGCAGGTGTGTGTGTGTGTGTGTAGCGGGTGTACCTGCGCGTGCGCCTGCGCGAGGCAGTGCAGGTGCAGCGCGTGCGTGCAGCGCAGCACGGCACACAGCGCGGCGCCCAGCGGCCGCCCGCAGCAGGTGTGTGTGTGTGTGTGTAGCGGGTGTACCTGCGCGTGCGCCTGCGCGAGGCAGTGCAGGTGCAGCGCGTGCGTGCAGCGCAGCACGGCACACAGCGCGGCGCCCAGCGGCCGCCCGCAGCAGGTGTGTGTGTGTGTAGCGGGTGTACCTGCGCGTGCGCCTGCGCGAGGCAGTGCAGGTGCAGCGCGTGCGTGCAGCGCAGCACGGCACACAGCGCGGCGCCCAGCGGCCGCCCGCAGCAGGTGTGTGTGTGTGTGTGTAGCGGGTGTACCTGCGCGTGCGCCTGCGCGAGGCAGTGCAGGTGCAGCGCGTGCGTGCAGCGCAGCACGGCACACAGCGCGGCGCCCAGCGGCCGCCCGCAGCAGGTGTGTGTGTGTGTGTGTAGCGGGTGTACCTGCGCGTGCGCCTGCGCGAGGCAGTGCAGGTGCAGCGCGTGCGTGCAGCGCAGCACGGCACACAGCGCGGCGCCCAGCGGCCGCCCGCAGCAGGTGTGTGTGTGTGTGTAGCGGGTGTACCTGCGCGTGCGCCTGCGCGAGGCAGTGCAGGTGCAGCGCGTGCGTGCAGCGCAGCACGGCACACAGCGCGGCGCCCAGCGGCCGCCCGCAGCAGGTGTGTGTGTGTGTGTGTAGCGGGTGTACCTGCGCGTGCGCCTGCGCGAGGCAGTGCAGGTGCAGCGCGTGCGTGCAGCGCAGCACGGCACACAGCGCGGCGCCCAGCGGCCGCCCGCAGCAGGTGTGTGTGTGTGTGTAGCGGGTGTACCTGCGCGTGCGCCTGCGCGAGGCAGTGCAGGTGCAGCGCGTGCGTGCAGCGCAGCACGGCACACAGCGCGGCGCCCAGCGGCCGCCCGCAGCAGGTGTGTGTGTGTGTGTGTAGCGGGTGTACCTGCGCGTGCGCCTGCGCGAGGCAGTGCAGGTGCAGCGCGTGCGTGCAGCGCAGCACGGCACACAGCGCGGCGCCCAGCGGCCGCCCGCAGCAGGTGTGTGTGTGTGTGTGTGTAGCGGGTGTACCTGCGCGTGCGCCTGCGCGAGGCAGTGCAGGTGCAGCGCGTGCGTGCAGCGCAGCACGGCACACAGCGCGGCGCCCAGCGGCCGCCCGCAGCAGGTGTGTGTGTGTGTGTAGCGGGTGTACCTGCGCGTGCGCCTGCGCGAGGCAGTGCAGGTGCAGCGCGTGCGTGCAGCGCAGCACGGCACACAGCGCGGCGCCCAGCGGCCGCCCGCAGCAGGTGTGTGTGTGTGTGTGTGTAGCGGGTGTACCTGCGCGTGCGCCTGCGCGAGGCAGTGCAGGTGCAGCGCGTGCGTGCAGCGCAGCACGGCACACAGCGCGGCGCCCAGCGGCCGCCCGCAGCAGGTGTGTGTGTGTGTGTAGCGGGTGTACCTGCGCGTGCGCCTGCGCGAGGCAGTGCAGGTGCAGCGCGTGCGTGCAGCGCAGCACGGCACACAGCGCGGCGCCCAGCGGCCGCCCGCAGCAGGTGTGTGTGTGTGTGTAGCGGGTGTACCTGCGCGTGCGCCTGCGCGAGGCAGTGCAGGTGCAGCGCGTGCGTGCAGCGCAGCACGGCACACAGCGCGGCGCCCAGCGGCCGCCCGCAGCAGGTGTGTGTGTGTGTGTGTAGCGGGTGTACCTGCGCGTGCGCCTGCGCGAGGCAGTGCAGGTGCAGCGCGTGCGTGCAGCGCAGCACGGCACACAGCGCGGCGCCCAGCGGCCGCCCGCAGCAGGTGTGTGTGTGTGTGTAGCGGGTGTACCTGCGCGTGCGCCTGCGCGAGGCAGTGCAGGTGCAGCGCGTGCGTGCAGCGCAGCACGGCACACAGCGCGGCGCCCAGCGGCCGCCCGCAGCGCGCGCACGACGCCGCCCGCAGCGCGCCGCCCGCCGCGCCCACGCCCACCCACACGCACACCGACGAGCCGCCCGCCCCGCCCGCACCGCCCGCCTCGCCCCCGCCGCCCACACCGCCCAGACCGCCCGCGCTCACTTCGTCCGCGCGCGACACGGGTAGAGCTGCCGAACGACATGATTGTATTAGATACGATTATCACGAGTATTATTGTCATTTCTTTAAAGTAGTTTCGAGGAAATTTTGAGTTTCACCAAAGTTTTCGAAAACTAAGAGTAATGAAATACAAAATATTATTAAACATAAAGTAAGAGTAGAGGAAGCTATGGGCCTAAATTCCGCTCTGTAAATAGTATAGGATCGTACCCGCGTGGTGCGCCGGCGGGTCCCGGGGCGGCGGCGGCGGCGGCGCGTCGAACACGTCGTCGCTGCCGGCGCTGCAGTTCAGCAGCTCGCCCAGCGACGCCTGCGTGTGCACATGTACACAAACACAACACACACTCGTTTACAGATATGAAACAGTTCAATATTCGACTACGATATGTCGATCCAAATTCGATCGATATCTAATAGTTTTAACGATAATTTGTACCGAGAGAAGAGTAGACAAAATCGAAACCCTTAATTGAAGCTCCAGCGTGCTTCCCGTTTGCATTATGGGCGTCTCGTTTCTTTTTATTGTTGCCTTGGTACAAATATCATTATGAGACGGTTCTTTAACCGACTGCTTGAATTATCCTTCTCGCTGGAGATCTGTTTACTCGATTCGGTGTCCCTAGTGTATAACGACATTTTTAACCGACCGTCAAATTTATCAAGCACGTACATGACTGTGTTATTCGACGATAACTTCGCCTTCTTTTCCGTCGAGTCGATTCCGAAATGTACGAAAGACTAGTAAGATAGATAAGTTAGATACTCGACAGCCGAGAACCCTCCGTGCTATTAAATATAGGTAAGTGATGTGTACTCGGCGGTACTGACCCGCTCGCTGTCCTTGCTCTCGTGCGACAGGTAGGTGGACACGGTGTCGACACTGTGTCGCCGCGCGTGCGTGGCGTGCTCGCCCGCGCGCGACTCGCAGTCGCTCGGCGCGTCCCCCGCCTCCCCCGCCGCCCCCGCCGCCCCCGCCGCCCCCGCCTCCGGCTTGTGGCTGTGACCTGCTCACGTGTCCCGCGATCATTACACACGTCTCTTTAATACAAATCCAGTTAGGTCCGAAAGTAACTGACAAAAATACTCACTAAATATATTCAAGTTGTGTAAAATCTGTCGCGCCAGTCCCGGCTTCCTGTCCCTTTCTCTCGGCGACGCGCTTCGAGCTCCGTTCCACGCTCGAGACGAGGGCGCCGGGGCGGAGTGGGTCGTGTGGGCAGAGTGGGCCGAGTGAGCCGAGTGAGCCGAGTGGGCGGAGTGAGCCGATTGAATAGACTGCATCGAGTGCACGCTGGATCCCGTGTGCTGTTGGGGAATGTGGGGTCGCCGTACTATCGAACAAACAGTTGGAAATACTCGAGTACATAAAATAAATAAGCATGAAGTAGCAATCGATTTCGATTACATTAGATCGGTAACGATCATAGACAGAGGTAAGTACCTGGCGGAGGCGCGGCGCCGTGTGCGCCGTGTGCGCCGTGCGTGTGGAGCGTGTTGCCGTGCGCGGTGTGCGCGGTCTGGGCGGAGTCCTGGCGCGCGAGCGGGTAGGGCGGCTGCGGCACGCGGCGCAGGTGCCGCGCGGCGCCGCCCGCGGAGCGCGCCGCCTGCCGCGCCGGCCACAGCGTCCAGCCGCGCGCGCTCACCGGCTCCGTGCCCGCCCACCACGCCTCCTCCAGCAGGCACTGGACCTGCGCACAGACACACGCCCGCGGTCAGGAGCCGGTAGTGTGGGGTGTGTAGTGGTGTGCTATGTAGCTGTGCACTCACCTCCATGGGCAGCGCGGCGTACTGGCGGTCGCGCGGCGCGGCCCACTCCCAGCGCGCGCCGCGGCCGGCCGGCGACTGCACGCCGTAGCAGGCGCGCCGCACCGCGCAGCGCGTGGCCGACTCCGAGCCCGAGCCCGAACTGTCGCCCTCTGGACCGGTAACACAAAATGTGGGGTCAAGAATCCAAATTCTGTGTTGGTAAATAGCATGTAATTCTCGAAAAATATGTTGCATTTTTTTTTTTATAAATAAAGTAAATCATAATCTCTCGAAAGATGTCTGAAACTAAATAATTTAATTGCATTGGAATTAAACAACTATACGGGTATTTTACTTGCATATTTTATTTTATTGGCGGACATTTCGGAACTTTCACAGTATCCATAATCATAGCACGACCGAGCTGACGATACTCTAATGCTAAAGTGAAGTTATTAATAAAATCAGTAATGTCTTTATATTTTACTAGTGGCCCGTCCCGGCTTCGCACGGGGGGACTTAATATTTTTTTTAAAGATAATGTTAAGATGAACAATTCACCCATAAAGCATTTTTGTATAACATTAACTATATGCTCAGCGCACGCCACGGAAGGCCTCAGAAACGATACTTTTCCCCCGTTTTTGAAACATTTTCGGTTACTGCTCCGCAACCATAAGACCTAGCATGATATTATATAACCTATGTTACTCGGGGATAATGTAGCTTTCCAAAGGTGAAAGAATTTTTGAAATCGGTCCAGTAGTTTCAGAGCCTATTCATTACAAACATACAAAAATACAAATCTTTCCTCTTTATAATATTAGTATAGACTAGCTGCCCACTCCAGCTTTGCACTGATACCATTATGAATAAACACAATAAACAAAAGTATTCAATTTGGTGCATGTGCATACATACATTTTGGTGATTAACTTTTATATACAATGATTAAATCATGATTATAAATTTACCACCTCGAAATTGAATTTATAATAATATAAGCCAACAATATTTATTTCTCACCTGTTGCATCAGAGCACTGTGTGAGTGTCCTCAGATTAACATAGTGTCCCTTGAGCTCTGGGTCGGCGTCGGCCAGCACTACCCTAGTCAGCTTCTTGGCATGGGCTCGCTCGAGAGTCCGTGCAACACTAGGGGTGTGCGGCAGCCACTGCCCGTCACACTGCCACTCCCAGACCACCACACAGTGGACTGAAGACATTGTCAGCTGCACATCTTCTGTAATAATGTAAATAATATTACCACATACCTATTTATTTAGTAAGTAAAGGCACTTCATAAACACTTATGAAGTGAAAGTTACTTGATATGATTAACGGCTACCCTGAATTGCATTTATCTGGTTGTCTACGCATGAGTCACATTACTTATAAGAATTTGTATTATCATAAGTCATTATTTAAAGTTATTAATTAAAATAGAACTCGTAAGATTTTCCGTGTTCTAATAAATAGCGTTAATATCAAATAATAGACCATAGTACACTTATCGGAATGTTTACTTAACGATAGCTCTATATTCAAGAAGAACATGACGGCCTTAAGTTATTAACCAAATACTGCTAATTCAATGCTTCGCTGTTAAAAAATACTCACTTTTTTAATGTAAGCCGATAATTTTAAAGAAAAGTGGCACTTCAGCTCGATTTTACCATTGCATCTCCTTTTTACCAACAAATTAAACCAGTATACGCTACTGGTTATGGTTTGCATACGTACTGTAAACAATAATGTTGGCAGTATTCCCAGATCCCAGAACAAGTTCAAACGCACAAAATTTATAATATTGCACTACAGATACACTTTTAAACAAATAAAACAACTAAAACGAAAAGTTTAACTTATTAAAACTTAATTACAAACTTACACGAACGAAAGGAAGTTGGCTGATTACTTTGACATTTTTTTACTTTTTCATAAGTCGTTTCCCTTGATAAAATGCATTCCTACGTTCAAAACATCCAACCAGAAACTACTACTTCAGCGACAAACGCTTAACATGATTGGATAATATACAAAAAAATACATTACATTTGGTTTCGTTTTCCTACAACGAAAACCAACTAAAAGCATAGACAATTTGATTAGTCTGTCAAGTTGGTCTTGGTGTTGAATCAGTGAATTACGCTTTCTTTTATAGTTTACTTGGTTCACACGTTTATAGAATTTATTATTGCTTAGTTCCTGTCATTTATGTGAAGACCTACTGAATCAATAAATAATTTGTCTTGTGGATATCGATGGGTCCTTATTTTTCCATATGAAAGTGTAGCAACACTTAACTTTCGCGGCGCCCGCCGGTGTCGCCATGTTACTTTCGTTATGACAATTGCTTGCAGCCCAGTGTTGCCAATTTAGCGATTTTGTCGCTAGAACTAGCGACTTTTGCTTAAGGCTTAGCGACCAAAAAAAAGTTTTGACGACAAAAATAGTTTAGCGACTTATCTGGCGACTTTTGGAGTACAAATTAAAACAGTTCTAGAGCCAATAATAGATACATTTTTTGTCAAATCGACACAGTATTATTCAATGCCAAGAGATACATAATATGGAAAACGACAAACGCGATAGCGCACCAAATTAAAAACTTTATTTAATTGAAGTTCCATTTGTATATTTTTATGGGGCGGGGGGGGATCCCCGAACTATTTATGGTTATGTTTTAGTTTTAGCGACTTTCTGGCGACTTTTGACATTGAGTTTAGCGACTCGAAGTTCTAGGAGTTGGCAACACTGTTGCAGCCTGGCTTGATTGACGTTTCATTAGTTCATTACTTTCATTGAATTTCATTCATTCATGCGTCTTCCCGTTTTAGAAAAATTAGAATCGCATCGCACTTTGTAATTTGTAGTGTTAATAGACTTAATTGATCAGGTGTTTTACAATTGTCGTCTATTACGCAGTAAACCAATAAAATCAGTTGACAGACGCTATGTCTTATAACAAATGTAAGTATACTGCTATTATTACTATTGTATTACGATTAGCGATTACAATGTCATGGGGATATAGTTTAATCGTGGTATTTATGTATTAAACCTTGTGATGGTGAAATTCTATGTAATTTTTGCTTATTGTTCACGCATCGACGCATTGCGGCGTCTGTCCACAGACCGCCGGTTCATATTGATTTTACCGAAGCAAATGGCGACCTATTAACTGTAATTATACTCTTTGTTATGCTTTTTTACTAGATAATACACGCAACTCCGGTCGCTTCAACACACCCGGGCACTTCGTGTCAGCTGGGGAGGTAAATTATTTTAATTAAAATTTTATTAAAATAAGTAACTAACTTTAAGGTTGACATAATGACATGACTCAAATTATAAATTTTAATATATTGAAGCAATTAACATCAATGTCTGTTGCTACAGCGTAATATGAAGCCCTGTGAGCCCTGGTACTGGCCGTTAAAGTCAACAGCCACTCTCTGACTGTGCTCATGCCTTGACCATCTGCTGGCCCTCATTTTATGAGATGAAGACTAATATTGCTCTAAATTCTCTTAAAATGATTGGTTTCCACCAAAGGTAATTAACAGATTTTAAATTTGGCCTCTGGTGAGACATTTAATGATGTGGGCATGAGCCTCTCAGAGGGTTGTCGGTGGGTTGAGAATACATTATGGTCACGAGATGAAAGTTTCGTGCACATACGGGGTTCTCTAGACTTAAGTAGACAGCACGCTGCCCTCGAATTCCTAGCATCTTGACAACCCTTTGAAATTGTAACTTACAAGCGTAATTCAGCATTATGTTGGGTTATTTGATACATTTCAATGATATGCCAACTTGGTGCAATTCCACTGGGTGCAGACATGATAGGAATATGGATGGTATGGGGCGATGTGTCCATCACATGTGTG
The DNA here is from genome assembly GCA_038024825.1 of Polylopha cassiicola. NCBI lineage: Eukaryota > Metazoa > Arthropoda > Insecta > Lepidoptera > Tortricidae > Polylopha > Polylopha cassiicola. The sequence goes on from CP149057.1 coordinate 11,672,814, forward strand.
AGAGATTGATAGTGTGGTGGGAGAGGTTTCTGTGTAGTTCATGTTTGTATGGATGTATGAGTGTGTGTGTGTGTGTGTGTGGTGAGACACATCTCCCTGACGGCTGCTTGTCGCCAGCTGGCGGGCGGCGCGCCGGGCGGCCTGCAGCGACAGCAGCCTGGGCCCAACCTGGCTGTGGGAGTAAGTACTTTTATCTACATTATATGATTATAAGAATTAGTATTCAACTTTGGTAATTACTATTCAATTTCCATATTTAAATATACCAAATTGTAATGTGCCCTTTTGTATCCTATCATTTCTTAAGAAGTGTCAAGTCAATCCAAGTGTCAGTACGGCAAAGATTACAAATGTGTTTGTTGACAGCAACCATTCCAGTCTGTGCCGTACTCACAGAGCGCCATGAGCCCCCCGACGCCGGCGCTGCAGCCGCTGCAGCCGCCGCAGCCGACCCAGCAGCAGCAACTACAACAGCAGCAGCAAAATATGCCTCTACAGGTCATTATTGATAGTCCTTAATTGCAAATTATCTGAAATTTTTGCTGTTGGGAAGATTCTTGAAATTTAAACACTCTTTGATTGATTTTATCTATTAAATATTTGTACTTTTAGATATTTGATTTAGAACCATTGTACTTTTTAGTGCAGGTTTTTGTGTCCCCCAAAAAAAATCATGTAAAACGAATATAAACTAAAGTAATATGAAAAAAATATAAGAAAAATTCACAGTAAGTACATTATTTCTTTAACTTCTGTTAACATTTCAATTTAAATATTGTATATAATTCAAAATATGAATGGTAACAAAGTGGAGTTTTAGGGTAATATAGTTGTTTTTCTTTTAGACAAAAACCTGCACTAGAAAGTAGAATGACCCTTTATTCCTAAAAAAATAAGTTGAATGTTGTAAAGCATCCATTTATAATATTTAGGATAATTAGTTAGTTCAGTTGTTAGATAAGTTGATGTGTCTACAGACAACAGACATCGAGATGAAGACGGAGGTGGAGGCTGCAGCGGCCGACGACGAGGGCGCCGCCTCCCGCCCGCACTGGATGAAGAGCAAGCTGGGAGGAGGTGAGCTTATTGCCGTGTTTATACTTCAAGCTCCGAGATACATTAATCTGGTGTACTGGCCAAATAATGCTGGCTGGATTCAATCTTTACTTGATTTGTTTTTTGCAAATAAAAAAAAAGGTTTGGTGAAAACATTCAATTTATTATGTCTAATAAATTTAAATTGAATGTTACTATAGAATATTTTGAAAAAGAATTAGGGATCCATGCGAAGCCGGGGCGAATCGCTAGTCTGTTATATATAATATGTGGATGTTTGCTTATGCCGTATGTTCCTAAGTTTTTGTTATGCAAAGAGTAATTAATAAAAGAGTCATATTTGATTTATCATGGACAGTTAAGAAGATCAGCAACAAGGAGCGGCGCCGGCGGCAGAACGAGTCGCTGCGGCGGCTGCTCACGCCCAAGAACGCGCTCATGGTGCTCAACGAGATGATGCCCAACGAACAACTCGCCACGGTGCGTACAGCACACATGAGGCCACTCTTAACCCTCTTGATACTCATTGGATTAAGGATGATAAGATTTTATACTCAGCCGATCTCTTACCTATGAAAATTTTCTTTTTCTATAATAATATCATTGTTACAGCAATTCAAAGTGGAGGCGGCGAACAACCAGTTCTACAAGACGGCTAGCAACCACAGCTTCTGCGCGGACCTCACGCTCGACGGAAACGTCTACAAAGGATTCGGTAACTACTCGCACAACCTTATTTACCCTACTCCTGCTCGTCTAAAACGAAATACGGCACTTATTCGTGGGACACAAAATCATCTAAATATAAACACAAATATCAACCTCATACGCCCTTATATTTAGGTACTTTTTAAAATTAAACCTACGCTACTGTTTTTAATTTGCCTGTGAAGATCTAGCATCTTGAATACTGTTAGGAAAATTAAATATTTACAAAAAAGATCTGGTTTCCTCCATTGTTTTTGTGTTTTGTATTAGATGGTGAATGAATTTGCATTGTATAATGAACGTTATGTGCGGTACAATAGAGGCGTTATTCCGCAGGCGAGAACAAGCTGTCCGCCCGGAACGCGGCGGCCGAGAAGGCGATCCGCGACCTCATCATCAAGCGCATGACCAAGGCGTTCGCTGCTGAAGTTAAGGAAGGTAAGTTACTAGTTTTGACAATGGACACAACATAAACATTTTTTACACCAAATTTAAGATTTCGTTTTGCATTCAGCATTTGGAAAATTGACTCCAAATCGATCAACTACCTGCAAAAAAATTGCATTTAATAATAAATAATTTTGTATGTACGTGTGTGGTGTGTGTGTCTGTGTAGAGGGCGCTAACGGCGCGGGCGGGGCTGGTGGGGCGGGAGGGGCGGCGGGGGAGGAGGAGGCGCTGCCGATGATCCAGCTGGCGTCGTTCGCGCTGCACAAGCTGTTCTCCGAGTGGGAGTACGAGGGCGTCAAGGTGCCGCAGCTCAAGCCCAACAACAACTCGGTGCGTACCTATCCGATATCCGATGTTTACGCAGTACGTTAATTAGATTTTTGTGCTTTTCAAATGTTGCCTATAATTTTATTTACGCAACTATGTGAATTTTAAAGTATGTTTGTAACGCCCGCAGACGTCGGACGGGGCCGCCGAGGCGGGTGGCGCGGCGGAGGGCGGGGCGGGCGGCGCTGGGGGTGCGGGAGGCGGGGCGGCGGGGGCGGGGGGCGGTGCCCGGGGCCGCGCTCGCGGCGCCGCCAAGCGCAAGGAGCTGCCGCTGAACGCGGCCGACATGCACCCCTGCATGCTGCTCACCTACATGCGGCCCGGCCTCGAGTACCGCGAGCTGGCCGTGCAGGGCGACAAGCCGCAGAGCATGCTCTTCACCATGGGCGTCGACGTCGACAGCGCCACTTACATCGGAAAAGGTCAGTCTCGTTTCTGCGTTTTCCGCGCTCGGAAATGACGCGATCTAATCTACCGAGTATTTAAATGTTTTTTATGTACGATTCTTTAATGGGTAGTTCGCTTTTGGTATGCGATAAAGTAGGAGTATGTTTGCTATATTATTATGTATCCAGCATGTGCAATGTGTAATGTGTATCGTTTGTGTGCAGCGTCGAACAAGAAGGAGGCGCGCCGCGCGGCCGCCCGCGCCGCCTGCGCCGCGCTGTTCGGCGTGCAGTTCAACGACCTCGCCGCCGAGAACACGCCGCAGCTGCCCGCGTAGACACACACGCGCACACACACACACACACACACACGTACGACACACACGTGTGTGCACACGACGCGGGGGCTAAACTGTCAGATTCTGCCGATCATGGAAAGAAAACTGGCTATGAAGGGCTGATTAGGCAATTCTTGACATATTTTAGATATAAAATCGGAAATTAGCTGTATTATATTACCTCCTCAAAATGTGTCATGCGTCTTTCAAGTAGGTTAGAAACTTAGAGAATATATAACAACTGGAGTCAGCTTCGACAGGCGTTCCCCTCTGCCAAGGTATAAGATAAATTATCTAACGCGTTTGTAAAAACTGTTTTCAAACAGGTCACTTTGACAGTGTCACAATCGATATCAAAGAGAAAAGAGCTCCCGAAAAATGTCTTCCTGCGCTAAAATAAATTGCAAAAATCTATCCACTGTATCAGATATACAAAAAAAACAGTATTTCCTTTCATCTGCAGATATTTTTTTTGTTCGTTAATTGTTATTTTTCAAATAATTATTTTCTCATTCACCACGCGAGAAGCATCGATTTACGCATCGATTACGTTTTTATTCGTTTAAAATCGTTTAAAAATTATTATGATAGTCTATGGTCAACAAAGAGGAATGACACACATGTATAAAAATTTTACAGAGTAGTGTATCCGATACTAGGCGTTAATTCCTTTGAGTTAAAAGCGATAATAGCATCCATGATCAAAATACGGTTAGAGACGTACTTACTGGACAATATCAATGTCGATGAATTTACAGTACAGATGATAAGAAGTACGCGTATATTTCAGTAGTATTATTTTATTAAAATATTTTATTACATCGAATTTCCTTGGGATTCGGTTGTCTACTTTGTAATTTTTTTTTAATTATGGTTGTTGATATTGTTATCTCTCCAGCTCAGCTGTAATAGACATTTGCCTGTTTTTTCATGTTAAACATAGTGGGTAATTGTAATTGTTTAAGCATTATTATTAAAAGAAAATAACTTGTTTATTGAACTACGTAGTAACTAATGTTCATTTCTATAATAGTATGAATTAAAAGAAGTAAATACATTATTATGTATGAAGTTAAAATATTTATATTAAAATATAAATTGGTTGATCCGCCATTTTGTGTCAAATATAGATAAATGTATCGACGGTCACTTAATCAAGCACTATGTAATCGGTTCAGTTTGGCTACTAATACATTTCAAACTTGTGTACGGATACGACGTTTATAGTCTTGTTTTTGCTAGTGTGAATAAATTCCGCCTAGTGTTGACAGTTTCTATTAGTATGTGTGTGTAACGATGAGAATTATTTTTACATCAGTGTGCAGTTTTTTGAATGTGTTCCTACCTCGTCCCCCGCTAAAAGTGGCTAAAAATTTTGTATGACGAATAGTGTCGAAGCGTACTCCAGTTGATATATTCTCTAAGGTTAGAAAAAATAATCTGATGTATATTAATATGCGCGTGGGAGAAGTGTGGTCATAGCTGTGCTGTCAACTGAAAGACTCATTCATATTCGGAGGAGTGTATTGATATGGTTGATTTTCGTTTCCGTGCGCGGTCCCGCGTATATATACTATCTAGTTTTAAAATAAATAAAAATGTTTGTAAACAAATGTTAATTATAATTCATTGTCAGTATTTATCTGATAGAATATGATATAGCAATGTCTTGAATAAGCAATTTTTAAAGTAAATTGACGATACTTGAATAGTTTTTCGTTTCCAGGATTCTTTTACCTGTATTAGGTAAGACTGGTTTTTATTTTACAATACATTATGTTAAATATCCACATTCTTTATAATATTATACAATTTTATTTTATACAGATTAAATAAAATGGAAAATAATTATAAAACTGTATTTTAAACAATTATTTTTATCCAATTATTTAAACAGTTTTCGCGAGTGCATGAAAGTTTGTGTCTTTTCTTTGAAATGTAAGAATCATGTGAGTGGTGTAAAGTAGTAGTTTACAATGTGAGGACTAATTCTGTATGTATTGTTTTCTCAACTTTATCTGTATATTAACTCTCGATTTATGTTGTAATAAAATGTAAATCCTACTGTACATTAGATTTGTAACCTATAGGGTTTCGATATTTTATTACTTAGTTGTATTTCTAGTATTAAGGTTATTTTGTATGTGATTCCATCTTCCTATATTACGGAAATAATCTCCAAATAATAACTTTTTATCTAAAAACACTCGGGGTCTAAATGACCTGACTCTTTTTAGGGAGACTAAAAGTTTACTGAATGTTTGTTTTCGTGTTTATGTAATTCTTTACTTTATTTAATTAAAAATAAGTAAAAAAAGCGTCGTTTCATTTTTAATAAAATACATTTTTCATTTTTATTAGTCTTTAGCAAAGCATCACTAGTTTTAAAAACCTTTATATTATTCTAAGCTTCTAAAAAATATGTAAATATGGAATAAAGGATATTTAAATAAAGACACATTTCCCCGGACACAGTTCATTTAATAAGTCGAGAATCATACTCAATGGACAAAGTGATCACAAACCGCGGAATGTACAACGGAACGAGAGGCCAGTGCCGCTACACAGGCTACACTACCCTACTCAGTCTTAACGAACGACAGGGACTAATAGAACCTTACGCTAAAGTAAAAACTGCAATAATCGCTTAAAAATAATCAAAAATAATGGAGTATTAAAACATCGCAACGACAACACGGCAACAGTCAACTCAAACAACACAAGAGGTAATAAAGGTAATACTTAAATTGGCACATGGTACCTGCGGACGAACCGGGGGCCGCGAGCTAGTTGAACACTCGGAGAATATAAAAAAAAATGGAGTATTTATTTGAATTCTTATTTTAGAACGACCGGACCCCCGCACTGAGAACTACGCCAATTTATAATACATAGTTATACTTAGATGGACGTTATGAAATACAAATTTTACCTACAACCGGCGTTCCTATGCCACGAGTACCCTCCCGCGTACTCAGATATCACGTCGCCGGCGCAACGATGCATCGGCGAAGAGAGATTCCATGGACGAAGTGTACACTCCTAGAGATTAGAGCAACCGATACGTCCACATGGACATGGGGCTCTGCATCAGGGCGACGTGCGGCGGCTCCTTCCCGCCCACCACCAGCAGGTGCAGCTGCGAGTCCCCGGCCGCCCCCGCCGCCGCCGCCGCCGCCGCTCCCCCGCCCCGCGGCGCCAGGTCCTGCAGCTCGATGTCGCCCGGCGCCACGCCCGAGTCCGGCGTGAGCGCGGCGCCCAGCGTGCGCACGTCGGGCCCCAGGTAGTGCGGGTTGCAGAACCCCAGCGACGCGCCCGAGAGCCGGTTCACGCGCTCCGCGCTCGCGTAGTCCGACGTCGACAGCTCCGAGTCCTCCTCCTCCGTGCCCGGCGCCGCGCCCGCGCTGAACCGCACCGACGCCGACTTGGGGATGGCGACCGCCCTCGGCGCGACGTCGATCCGCCTCGCGACGGCGTCCGCCCGGCGGCCCGCCGTCTCCCGGCGGACGTCCTCCTCGTCCTCGGAGTCGAGGTACACGAGCTTGGCGGCCTCCGCGGGGGACAGCACCGGCGTCGGGAGGACCATGTCGGCGAAGTCCGGCACCGAGATCGGCTCGCGCGCCAGCTCGCCCCGCGGCCGCTCCGCCTCGTCCGCCTCGCGCGGGCCCTCGTCCATCACGTACGCGGAGCGGGACTTGGCGAGCGGCGCGGCCGCGTCCTGCCGCACGAGGCTCTCGGTGGAGTCCTGGTCCAGCACGCTGTAGGAGCAGCGCGCGGCGCGGCGCAGGTGGAACGAGGACAGCTTGGAGATCTCGCGCAGCAGCCCCGCGGGCGGGTCCGCGCGGCCGCCGTGCACACCGTGCACCCCGGGGGCGGGGGGAGCGCGCGGCGCGGCGGAGCGCACGCGGCGGGGCGCGGCGGGCACGAGCAGCGCGCAGCAGTCCACGCGCGGGGAGGGCCAGTTCACGCTCTGCACTATGCGCTCCCAGGTCTCCGTCGCTGAATATGGTTAAAGGCATATTAAATTACGAATCAATAGGTGACTAACCTATGTAAATGTATGATCTGTATTAAGTTCATTAAATACCTATGTAAGTAAGTAGCTACCTATGTAGTAGTAGTGTTGTCGTAAGATTACCCATTCGGCCTCCGACACGTGGTTAAACTCGACCGTTTGACTCACCGAAGTGGAACCTCCAGAGCTCGTTGGTGGGGTGTCCGTTGGCCTCGCCGCCGAAGATGTAGAGGTGTGCGCCGGCGCGCAGCCCCGCGTGCCCGCAGCGCGGCGCGGGCGCCAGGCGCGCCGGGGTGCGCACCGCCGTCCACGCGCGGGACACTGCGCACGATACCGGTTAAAGAATCTGTTCGAGGTGCAACTTACATCCGCGTCCTCGCTAGGTAGGAGGTAGATACTGACTGGTGTCGTAATGCCAGAGGTCCGAGCAGAGCCGCAGGTCGCTCTGCCCGGCGTGCACGTACAGCCGGTTGTCGTAGAGCGCGGCCGCGTGTCGGTGCCGCGCCGGGCCCGCGGTGCCGCCCGTGCGCACCAGGTGCCACGACTCCGACTCTGCGGAACGAACACGACGGAAATTAGGTCCGCTTATTCGTCACGAGTTCGAGATGACCCGGTCGCCGTGACTCACCATAATGAAACGCCCAGAGTTCGTTTGTGGAGCCGCGCAGGTCCTTGTACCCGCCGTAGACGAGCAGGCAGTCCTTGAGCGCGTGCGCGGAGTGTCCGCGGCGGCCGCGCGGCCCGGCGCCCCCGCCGCGCGCCCCCCCGGCGCCCCCGGCGCCCCCGGCGCCGCCGACGCCCCCGCGAGCGCCGCTGCGCCGCGACGCCGGCTGCGGCGCGCCCGGCAGCTTGCGCCACGTGCCCAGCTGAATATATTGTACATAAAAACTATTAAGTATTCACGATTTTCGTTAAGGCTATTGTCACCTTCCGACACTACTGTGCCGATTATAGTCGGACTTGTAGCCTAGTGCCTACAGCTCGTGTGTCACCTCGGTGTCGTATATCCAGAGCGGCGTCTCGTGGGTGGCGCCGGGCTCGCCGCCGAACACGTACAGCTTGCTGCCGTGCGGCGTGCAGCTGTGCTCCTGCAGCGACGGCGGCGGCTCCCCGCGGCACGGCAGCCGCTCCCACGTGCCCGTCGCTGAGAACAGAATAATAATTCATTTAATAATACAGACAGATTAACTTTATTACTTACCTACTTAACTAATCCTGGATACTTAATACATACCTATCTACCTCCCAACTTACATTTAATTACTTTTCTACCTACTCTCATTAGCTATTAATTAAACTCATTGCTAATCATTCAATGGTATCTTTACCATAGCTGAATTAAATACAACAATAACATAAAATTGAACATAACAACAAAACCCCATTTCCAAGTCAACATTCTATCTAACACAAGAACGCTAAACGCATCAAATCGCTCTGTCATCTCGGCTGCATCTCGAATTGTCGATTGATCGCGGCTGGTTCAGCAAAACGCCGCTCGACCCAATTACTGCATCCTCCGAGCCACTCGCCTTGATGACTGCCGATGAGCGCCGGCTCTCGCGCCGCGTCGAGAGCCATTGTCGCGCTATCGGGTTCAAGTGTCTGGTTGTTTACTCGCAAATCTGGGAGACTACTTACTGTGTTTTTGCTTCAGGATTTTAACGCTTAGTTGTCTATCAAAGTAGGTAAGATAGTAAGTAAGATAGACGCAAAATGGTAGGTATTGTTGGGATGCAGTCTAGTCTAGGCTATCTTTAAAATACATCATCTCTACTGCCTACTTGAAACTCGGTCTGCCGTAACTACGGATTTACTGCCTGCAAGTACCTCATTATCTGAACGACACTAGAAAGTTTTTCCGAATGCCGATATAAAATTGGATTGTTTTTTTTATTAGGTAACTAGGTAGCTAAGTACCTCTACATGGTGTAAGTTTAATAATATAAGTAGGTACCTAATAAGTTTTCCCAATAAAAACAATGCAAAACTATGATACATGGACACTCTGGGCCGTGGCCACTCGCTTGTCTCGAGAGGTCGCGGCTAGGCATGCTAGATAAGTGCCCCACGCTGTGCTCACCGAGGCAGTACCGCCAGAAGTCCCTCAGCGGCACGGCTCCGCCGGACCCGCGGCCCGCCAGCACGTACACGTGTCCGCCCAGCAGCGCCGCCGAGTGCTTCCCGCGCGCCGCCGGACCGCCCGCACCGCCCGCACCGCCCGCACCGCCCGCACCGCCCGCGCCGTCCGCGCCCACAGTACTCTCCACCGAGCTCCACATCTCATCTGTGGACAAACATTTACCATTGTATTGAAGAAGGACAAACAGAAATAATTGGGACCCATCGAGATCTTTCCGCTTGCGGGGAAATTGGATGCATTTCGCTACGGCATCACTACTTAGGTATAATCGTCGAAATTTTCGATATAGTGTCTATTCCACACGTCTTTAATATTGTGTAGTAAGTATATTTTGTTGTGTAATAACCGTGAAGTTCTTAGATGTTTGAATAACTCCCAATAAATCAAGCAAAACTACAACTCATGCTCTTCAAAAAAACAGAACGATAAAACTTTCTGACTTTTCCACCACATCATCAGCTCAGTCGGTTCGTTAAGTCGGTCGTTGGTCGTAACTTTCAACGAAAAGGCTGATTTATGTTATGACAAACTTATTTTCATAAAGGACAAAAGGATCTTAGGAAATATAGGATGTACCTATATGGAACTCTTTTGTACTTAGTTAGGTACTTTTAAACTACTTTAAAGGTACCGTCGAGACCCCAAACTTCGCCTGGATTTTGGCATATTTTGCAACATAACTTGTTAATTTGAAAGTATTCTAGACCGTTCAAAGAAAAAAACTAATTAAAGGACTCCTGTCCATCTTTAGAGACCATTAGAGCATTGAATTTCGATGGCTAACATGGCAAAAAATGGACAAAATGGTGCTAGGCGAAGAATGGGTATTTTTCCCTAACTTCGCCTATGTATGCCTGACCGCTTATAATAAACATTGATGGGATCTACTCACGACAAGTCTCTTTGGTTTGAAGTGTGATAATATAGTATGAACTTAAACAACGTCAGATTACTGTTATTTCCTAGAAAAGAGGGGTAGGCGAAGTATGGGTGCAATATGACGTTAGTTACATACATTGACAGTGACGAAGCTAGGGCTGCCAAAAATCACGCATTTATCTAGCATGCCAAGAAAAAAGAGGGTATAGTGTTTTATTCAACTTTATTTTTTTAAAATAATTTCATTTCATTTATTTTAAAAGGAGTTCTTTTTTTGCACGGTTGCTTTTTATGGTTTGTAAGTATCTCTTCAAAAAACGGTATGCCCACTTTCTGCCGGGTAATTTATCAGCTAAAATTGAACGCTTTCCACTGGGTTCTAAGTATCTGATAATTTTAAATACTCCACTACACTTTACAAGTAGAAACAAGTCTTATTATTCATTTAATTGAAATCCTATAATTTTTATATAAATTTTGTACAGTACATTTGCCATCCCTAAGGGCAGGCGAAGTTTGGCACGAACATGATGACCAAATGCCCTAATGGACAATTACTTTTATTATGACTTAAAAACGTAATATATCTATTAATTAATAGTGTCAATTGATAAAGCGATAGTTATAGCATATACCTGTATAAATAAAATAAATTTATCTGGTCTGCAACACTCCTTAAAATCAAAGTTCATTCACGTCTTGAAAAAAACGTGCCGTCGGCGTCACGAATAAACTGCACTAGACGCCAACCATATGAAGTTAGCCACAGATTGTCCACAGAATATTGCCAGTCATAAAAAATACTTTATACTTAGAGTTATTATATAAAGCCTGCCATAGAAATAACTTGTAAATTTGAAGTTATGTAAAATTAGGCGAAGTATGGTAGTCTAGGTGAAGTTAGGGGTTTCGACGGTACCTAGCATAGGAAGTAAAATACTAACTTTTCAACAGGTTTTTGATACTTTAGACTACTTTCAGCTCAGTCGTGTTACGATTATGAAAACTGTAAAGGTTCCGAAACGTCAGCGTCAAATAAAATACCCGAGTTAAATCTGTTAATTTAATAGATCTTTCAGTCCAGGTCATTGAAGTTGACCAAAAACCTTACTTTCCTAACAAAGTAAGTAGGTAGCCTTAAATTAATAGGTACTTACAGAACTTTTTGCCTACTTTTAAAATATTGGCTCTAAGCAAATATCGAACCAACCTTGAGTTTAATAAATATCATATCAAGTCACTAGCCACGTTGACATTCTCATATTATCATTACTACGCATGCTTTCCATAAAATAAAATCGAAAGGAATATCCCGGTGTTCACCCTCGCTTGTGGGAACACACCCCGCTGCACGGAACCCCGACATCAAAAGACATTCCCAGTCTCGGGTGCACTCTAACGACTGCATATGTCGGTAAGTCGGCGTAATGAAATGCGCGTCCCTCCGGGGCTGTTCCCTCGCTGAGCGTTGTTTATTGCCGCCGTGATGCTGCTGAGCGCACTGTGCTTACAGTATACGGGGGTATTGGGTATAGGACTGCCGCGGCCGTTGTGACATTGTCAAGGAAGAAAAACGTACCTATGTACCTAGTATTCGTATTGAATCGTTGTTTATATTAAGTATGTTTTTATATGATTGCTATTTATTTGGAATGGCTTGCTATTTATTTGAGATTAAGAATTAGAAAATTATGCCATTTTTTTTATTCAATCATCATCTGTAGAATTCATTAGTAACCGACCGTTAAACTAAGTATGAGGTAGGCAAGGACGACGGACCTAGAAACAAGTTGTTTTGTCTTGTAGGTGATCAGTGCCGTAACGAAACATGCCAGGCGTTTATGAAAAGGCTACACTTGCCTCGTTTGAAAGAAATACCTGCGACATAAAAGTTTCACAAGGTACACATTTTGTGTCTTGGCTCTCTGCCAAAAAATATCGCGAAGTTCAATAACAGGGTACTGAGAACTGAACCCTTATATTTGTAGCTTATTGGAAAATGTTTATTGTATGTATACGTCTCTAGATATTTACAAATTTTCCCCCTGAACTACAATTGTACCTTTCACACAACGGTCATAAACCTAAGTATACATATTGCAGAATAAGTAGGTACATAAGTAGGCAATTTTTATCACGATTCTATAAATCCGAATTGTACCTACCTACTTAAGTAGATACTTTGCTCTTAATCAATATAAGATCTACCAGCTCATAGTTTCTGGATTCATTCAATACAACTTACATTTCAATCAATAAACTGCAGCTGACATATTTCAATTCCTCGCGATGCTCTGGCAAAAGAAGTGAGAAAAAGTAGTCGCGTCTGCAAGATTGATCAGGTGTTCTCCTAGAGCGACGCGGACAGATTGCGATCGTTCCCGGGATATATGGAGCTCGTCCGATATTTATTATTAATGTCCCCATTACGAGTGACGGAACCCGCGGCGCTTGAAGGGTTCAATCAAATATTTAGCTTACCGCGGAAGTCAGTCTACCCTTCACTGACTTAGCTGCCCCTTGTTTGCAAAATGTGACACGTCAATTATCTTCAGTACCCTTAAATAACCTCCAAATGTTGTTTATGCTGGTTGGGTACATACCTACTTCGAAACTGTATCCAATAAAATTTGACATTACCTACATAATTAAAGTTTTTATGACACATTAGCGGCTTGCCCCGGTTTAGCAATTTCCCAACAATGAAATAGGTAAGTACTACCTAATTTTTCAAATCGGTCCAGTTTTTTTGGAGCCTATTCCATCCAAACAAACAAACCTTTCCTCTTTATAGGCATACCTAGATGAGTTAGTATCTACTGTACTTACTCTACAATTTTGGTATGGTAATGGTAACTAGATCAAACGCCACGCCGGAAATATATATTTGTCTGTAAAATAGGCAGATGCATAATATGTAATTACACGTCCACATTTATTCCTCCAATATTATAATTATATAATTTATGATAAATAAATAAAAAAAAATGAAATAAAAGCGAACTCGACCACAAGCAGTAAAGAACACTAGGCTTCGTTCAATGCATTCCTATTCAATTTTACTGAATACCTTTGGAATTGCAAGGCTGTCGCCCGCAGGCTAGTGGACAGTGAGGGGGGGGGGAGGGGAGCATCCCCCGGGCACGGCCTCCCCGGTGGGACAATAGGGGGTAGTTATCGTCTCGACCCCGGCCGCTCTTGAGAGCGCTTTACCTACGTTGCTCTCGATAATTCAAGTGTTTAATATGTGTAGGCAGGTAAGTTTTATATGTCGGTACAGACCTACTTACTGTTTACATCATAATAATATATATATATAACATTATTATAAATTTGTACGTTACAGTTAGGTAGTAAAAATGTTTTTTTTTTATTAGACTAGACTTCACTAGACCCATATTTTTTTCTTGTATTTTTTTTCCAAATTTCCTCAATGTAAGTATTGAAACCAAATCGTCCAGCCGGTTTCGAATTTTAGCGAGACTAACGAACAGTAGGTACTTAAATTATATTTAGAACTTTAATTAAGTAATCATTAATTACCTAATTTTTATTTTGAAAATACTGGTATGTTTCAAATCTTTTCTATTTTAACATTACGCTGCTGCAAATTATACCTTTCATTATTATGAATTATTATAATGAAGGCGCGTAATTAAATCCCCACCAGTCAGCTCGCAGACGAGCCTGCAATCAGGCGCCTGATTGGTGCATTTTCCAAGTGGTTGGCAGCCATGAATGCTAATGGCGACCACCGAGCCGCGTAATGTTGGCAGTATGCAAATATATGAAAGTCTTGACTAGACTAAATTAAGTAGGTACGTCGTGTTGTGTGCAAATGCATAATATCTTTGGCGCCTTTATTACTAACATCGCATGTAGTCACACGAACTGCTAGGTACGTACTTTTCATAGCATTTACTTAAGTAGTTAAGTATTCATTTGAAAAAATGCAGCATATTATATTATGTTGTTCAGTGTTGAACTTAAAGCTACCTAATTATAATTTATAATAGCATATTATGATATGGATTACAACTAAACTTACTTCACTTATTTAACCACAAGCGTTTAAAAAAACCAGCGGTCAGTTTTATAGAGTTAGGTATTCAAACAGAACATATCACTTTTTAAAATACCTAGCTGATTTATGTGGACGAGATAAATTTCTTCAGTTTGCTGTCAATTGTCACTAAACAACCTGTTCCATAGTCAGTTGGTACCTGCTGTTATTTGTGTTGCATTTATCAAATGTCTATTGAAATATAGTTGAGTAAATACCTACCTATTTGTTTATTTGGTATGCCTTATAAAACTAGGCAGGTAGTTTAATCTCAGTTATCATCTTGACCCGTAAAAACAGATTTAAAAAGGCCAGAGGAACTCGGCTTGCAAATATGGAGTAACAAGCGGCACGTGCTCAAGACTGGGCGAATTGCCGTGACTTGGCGAAACACGGGACCACTCCGGAGAAACTGTGTCAGAAGGAAAAAGACGGTAAATCGTCCACGGGAGACGTCCATTTCGCATCGCATCAACAACACATGCGACATAAATGGATATTATTGGATATATTATTTGACATTCAATCATTTTAACTGTTCTGTCTTAGAAAACCAAACACTCGCAAACAGAGAAATGGAAAATACTTAATACCCAGGAATACTAGGTAAGTACCTGCCTACATTATAACTCGATATAATATGGTACCTACTTGCTTTAAATAGCTGTTCTTGTAAGAAATGTAAAATTAATACATGTAGGTACTTAGGTACTTAACTATGACTATAATAATATTATAAACTTTTACTTACTTAATTGACGGATCATTTACTTATAGAGTACCTACCTACGTACAAAAGAGTTTCTTCATTTTATATCGGGGATTTTAAGATAATAATCTTAAAATCCCCGATAGTTTCAGAGCATCTGGCTGTTAGACATGGAATGAAATGTGATCACATTCCCTAAACCTTATTTACACTTTTATTTCGTGAACCTGCCATCAATTTCCCTCCACATCAGCACTTGCAAATTGCATCAGCGGTACATGGTTTTAAATTCAATTCGGGAGGGATCCGCACTGAGGGGAGGCCGGGGCTGGTTCGTGTATCTTGTTCGCTAACTGCGAGCTTGTAACCTTTCAGTCTGGATTACAGGTTCATATTCTAAACGAGGGATGCATGTTTTGGTTCATCTAAGTCAGTTGCTGAACTTAGAAGAATATTTATAGTAGGTACATAGTTAAATAAATATTGTTCGATAATATGATAATGTTATTCATATAGGTATACAAGAATTCGAATTTATTGACTTTCGATCAGTTCGAGCACGAAACTAAGTACTTAAAGCTATACTTAGGTACCTAAAGTAGAAAATTTATATAGAGTAGGTACTTATTTATTTAGATTAGAAATAACCTTAAAAAAGTCAATATTTCCGACTTACGTAATGTCGCAAACATACAAAAGGGGAAGAAATCGCTTTCCTAAATACATTATTCAAACGTTTCCGTTTCTGTATATTATGCATTACGAAGACACGCTGCCATTACTATTGACAAAAATGTAAACAACAATATATTTATTGATTCACGTCAATCTAGACTCGCCCACCGTAACTCAAAATTTTCCAACTATTTCCTCCCCTCTACAAACAAAACTGGTCCCTACCGATCTCACAACAAAGTTTAACAAAACATTTTTGATTACAGGTCCCCTTGCGGAAGCCTGACCAATCGATATTAAACACTGTTGTGGGTTTTTAAAGTACATTATCGTTTGAGTGGCAGTTGGCCCTGGGTGAACGACCCTCTAGGCACCCTAGCCTCTGTTATGCAACAGCCTGTCTGCCGACAAGCCGGGGTGTTAATGGTTTACTATGTAATTGGGAGTCCTCGGCACTTTAACAATATATTTATTGGCTAACACAGGTACTTGGTGGAGATTGATGCTATGAGGGGAGAAGTGGTGTCATTGATCAACTTTAGTATACTTACTTAATTATAGATCACTTCACTTCAGTGGTATAGCAAAGGTGCTATAGGTACATTAAACAAAATTAAAAAGCGCTCATATATCCGAATATCTATATATATATATAAAAGAAAGTTGTGTTAGTTACCCCGTTTATAACTCGAGAACGGCTGAACTGATTTAGCTGAAAATTGGCGGGGAGGTAGCTTAGAGTCAGGAAAAGGACATAGGATACTTTTCATCCCGATCCAGTAAAAAAAAAATATTTAGCTCATTTGTTAAAAATAGTATAACAAAACGCAACAATGACAGCTGTCAAATCGATTGATTAATGCCGCTACATTGCTTCTTTGCCGGGCGGGACGAAGTCTGCCGGGACCACTAGTATTTTATAAAAGCATTACTACGAGTACTAAGCTGCGAGTACTCTAAATATACATTTATACGGGTTTAATATTAAAGCCATTTATATTAAATGTTTAAGGTTCACTGAACTGACAAGGTAGATACTTACCTAGATATTAAACGTAATGCGGCACTTTGCACGTAAACAGCAAAAGCAATGCTTATCGAGCTGTAAGTTAATGTAAAAAGTGAATTAAGTACTAGTTTAATTCTCTAAATAATCACTATAAAGCTTAATTACGAGTTCATGTTTCACTGTAAAATGATCAGCCTAGATCTCAAAATCGACTATATTCCTTACCATTTGAACATAGACCCATAAATGACTTAAAAAGGTATAAAGCTTCATGATAATTCCTAAAATGCTAACTGGAGCGATCAGGCGTGAAGGCTGCCATCCACAACAGCGGAGGAATCATTTATCATTCTCCCAGGCAGACAGGGAAGTCGCCGGGATAACTTTTCTTTGTGTCTCTACAATAGGACCAATTCACCGAACACTAGATCTTGAAAAGGATACTGCTCTTTTATTGAAATTTAGTACCTAAAGAAAGGTTATTTAGCCTGTTTTATATTATATTGATTTTCTACTTTTCAGGCAAAAGTTACCTAAAACATATTCACATTTTAGTAAGAGCTCTGAAGAACCACTACCATTTATAATAGGTATAACAAAATATTCCTAGTTTTGTAGATTTTGATTTAAACATTATTTGCGTAGTGAACGTTAGTTTTAAGTAAAAGCCTATTGTGTGGGAGAGAATCAATGTTCAGTACATAAAGCACGACCCCCGGCGCGGCGCCGGCGAGTCATGCACGGCAGCACGGCTGTTATTACGAGCGTTACGACCGACTGCTTACTACCTAACCTTTTATACTCCATATTTAGATTTTTTACTACTTATAAAGAGTGTATTCTAAGGATTTGTAGAGTACGATTACTTTAAAATGTAAAAAGCTAGCGACGACTATCAATAGAATGCATCAAACAGGTGAAGGACGCTATTTATACATCAAAAGTGTCCTACAGCAAATAATAGGTGGCTACTGGAAGCTAAGTTTAATTAAACGCAAAATAATCATAATCTACTACGTCATAAATTATTTATGAATGTGTGTAATAATATCAAAGTTGTTTACTTCTTCTTTCACTCTAGGTAAATATCAAATAAAGATTAGAGGCACCAATAATATCGACAGATCTGATTAGCAAGGATCATTTATTACATGTCGCCCTCAATCCTAAGATAAATTGTCTAAATCCATGTAATCGGAAGTAGTGATTCAGTGGGGTTTGTTAAGGAGAGTGGTGAAGCGGCCCCACGTTGGGCGCCAATTTAACAAACCGTTCTGAACGTAGTGAAATTACTAGTACAGTACAGTATTTATTAACGCAAATATACAAAATATTTCAATTAATATATAATTTGTTACATAAAATTCTTTAGTTATTAGTACTTATTGCCAATATTGCAGTTATAAAGTGGACCTAATTGTAAAGATGTCGAGAAACATTATAGATTTCATATTGTATATTATATTGTTTCATAAATTTACTTTGGATCTGAAAGTCTTGAATCTAGAAAACATAAAACCTGATGCTAGTCCCATTACATTATAATTGTTTACTATACAATGTGGGGGCACATTATCTAGAAAGTAGAAACCTACTGTATACATTATTCTAAAAACGATTAGCAAATAAATTACGAGAGATCATGGACCCCTCTATTTTTCTCGATACGACATTGTAAATAAACCGCGGCACGCGCCGCGAGCATCCAAGCGGAGGCCCCAGATCGGACTCACCGGCCGCTCAGCTTCTCATATTTGTCAACACATCCTTCGACCAACACACACTTAACGTCACTCACCGTATGTGGAATGAGTTATTATATAACTGAATTAAGCGTCCTTTGTCTTAGTATACTGTAAGTGCAATGAACCAGGAAGTAAACGGCAGGTTGTCGAGCGGGACACGCACCCTCCGCGGAAGCTCGCGCGCGACTGAGGGCCGACGCGCGACGCAGGGGTGCGTTCAGAAACGTTCAGATTCACGGACAGGCTGTAAACAGGTCGCTACGATTGTGGTAGGTAATAAAATATGAATAGACACTAGTATTTCATTGCGAAACTCAGTTTGACCTTCTATATATGTAAATAAAGCTTAGTGTTCATATTACTTCATTTAAACCATATTTTAGTTAAAATGGAAATGAGGTGAATGTCGTATGTACCTGATCGGCCATCACATTATTATTGAATAGTATTGAGTACCTAAGTAGGTAATAACTGGTACACTTGAAAAATCAAGCTCATAAAGCAAGTTTTAGATCTGCGCTATTATTACGCAATGCTAAGGTCATCTCCGCGGTCACTGACCCGCATCTCTAAATGTTCTAAGCATTCGGCATTCGTACAGAATATTAATGTTTTTTTTTGTCCGAAACATTACGTCACAGTCTATCTTTAACAAGTTATCAAGACTTAGTTTAATTCAGTAAGTATAAGACTCTTGTTAAATGTAGAGATATTATTATATCAGAATACAAGTATGGGAACTGTACAATTTTCGAAACATTAGCATAAAATCCATAAAAGCGAGTTATGTTTGTTAGAGTTGTTTAATCCCAGAAAATAGTTTATTGTTTGTGCTCACAGAGCTCATCTTCAGGTTATTGGATGTAAGTTCACAGCGTCTTTATAAATACTTATATTTTAAATTATTTATAGTTTAGCAATCAGTAATTAAAAGCATTTCTTATTATTACACATTAAGACACCGAATAATAATTTTAATTGTCATTATTAGATTTTCTAAGACTTGTTTCTTTCTAAAGATGTACACAACAAATGTACCCAAGAGATAGTAGACTGAGCAGCGAGCAGAGAGAGGGACTGGTATAACAGATTTTGCAAGCACTTCAGTGTTTAACCGACGCGTGTATTTGAAACGCACGCGATCGATATGGCGGGAAAGCGCGGGAAGCCGGGCTCCAATGTCGCTATGGCAACCGACGCCAGTGAGCCTAGCCTTTATATTTTTATAAATTTGTGCGAGACAGAGATCACGTTATACAGATCTAGTAACTTCGTCTCTGTTTTACAGCTTTGTTGGATATTCTACGGAATCGTGGTAGAAGTTGCAGCCAATCATGGTCGCAAATTGAAACCTACTTTTAATTACATTTGAACGATAGAATAATAGCTTCACTATTGCTTTATTTTTTTAGTGAAAGCCTGTTCGTTTAAAATATTGATTGAATTGGAGACCTTTTGTTTCATCTAAAGGTTTAGGTACGTATATGATAGGAGAGCATTCCTCTTAGGTTTGCAATACATTAAATCCTTGATAGGTAATAGATTACGAAGTTTCTGTGACAAAAATACCTGTTATTCACCATTTGTTTGCGATATTTTTGGAGCTATCCTCTTAATTCATCATAATATGACTATAATTCCGTTGTGGTATTTTGTGTTAAGTTGAAATTAAATTCATATATTTAGAAGACGAACCTACTTCCAAAGTTAGTTTCCTACCTTTTTAAATTATCTTACACTGTTCCGCTGGATATTAGATGAAATATATGAACCAAGTCTTCAACAGCTGAGCTCTCCAGCGAGCATCACAAAATCACTTATATTCAGGTAGCTAGGTTCTTTATTTATGTTACTTCACACTAGAACACGTGTACCTGCTTAGCGGTTATTTACGAGGGTTCTGTGATTTATGCCCCACGTAGCAGATAAGTGCGGCGGTTAGTAGGTACCTGGGAATTGTCTTTGGGGATATGCGAAGATTCAACTGAAAACTTACGATTTAGGATTTACAATAATTGAGTTTTTACATTTGCCCCACGTTGGGCGCCAAATTAAACAAAAAATATTTAGTAGGTATACTAACGTCTTAAAACGATATATATATATATTTATATATATTCATAATGTTTTGACATAGTTTGACAATGACACGATATAACAGCATTACAAATTCGAAGAGGTTATTCCTGCCAAGCCTATAAAACTGAAAAAGCGGCGCCACAGTTTCGTAGTCGGACACAGCCGTTATATGTATGTATGGTTGTGTTCAGCGGAAGTAAGTGGCGTGTAGGATTGGTTGCCAGCACGCAAGATGCAATTGAGTTACCTAACCGTGCCACATAATATTAGGGCTGGATGCAATCGTAATAATATGTTTTTGTAAATCCTAAGTTACTAATAAACATATTGATGAAGTACGTCGGCTACACGGCGCAAACGAATGACACAGTAGAGAATGGAACCTATGTGTAGGTTTTATTAGGTCATTAAGCCTTGGGAGACAATATGATACCGCTCTAATCGTTATCGCGGATGACCTAAGTGTTGCGACTACGAGTTATTAGGCATACCGAGGAAGTTCAACTAGGCTTTAGTAAATGTAAAATGCTCATCATTATAGTAAAGAACAGCGATCTAAAATCTTACGAACTTTATCATCGATAAAAAAACCTCCTATTAAGGATATCGTGTAAGTTAGGCAGCAAAAAATCTTAACGATGTTTCCGTATTAGAGGGGTTGTAAATGGGTCAGGACGGGTGTGGTGGCCATGTAGGCCATTGACCTTTTGAAAAAACCATGTGAACGCGAATTCCTTCAGGATGTATGAGAAAGTTGTACCAAAATAATATCATACACAAAATAGGCTAAGTTATAAGTTTGGGTCTGTTGCCTACTTAGCTGTATCGTCTGTATCCTACTCTCCAGCAATACGTAGTCGTAGAGCCTGATCTCTTGTATTTTTGTCGTTGGGCTTTAATTTTGATTTGTTAATTGAGAATAATGTTTTGCATTAGCGTAGGGTGAGTGAACCACGGGGTGAGGGTAACAGTAAAAATGCTGATGTCACCCAAAATCCTTTATGGGAAACAGGAAAGCTAATGTACGTACATAATTATAAAGAAAAATGTACCTGTTATTGCTCTTTTTTACCGAACTCCTTAGTGGTAAAGTAATCAATATATCTTTTATCAGTATTTTTGATGTAATTGGTAAGTAGGTAGGTACCTGAACCATGTGTCACGCTAGCCATAAGATAAAATAATTCCTAGAAGTATTCATTAGCCATTTTAAGCCAGTAGATATATTCGTAGCTCTGCGAAGAGTAGCAGTAGGTACACTGAATGCTTTATCGCGTAGTATCACAATTGACAACCACCGCACCGGTGACAACCCTTGCGTGCAAGTCGCGCCGAAGTTGTTGGATAAAATATTTGTTTGAACCACAAACAGCGCTGGGATTGATAGAGCGAGCAATCAGTTGATTGGTTCGAAGCCTTTGATCCTATGCAAAATGCAATCGCTCGGATGATTTCTTTCTAACCACTGCATTGCTGAATGCAGCGAACATTCAAATCACTTTAGTGCTTAACATTCGACAGAATAGTTCTGTTTAAGTTTTGAAAATTTTCATTAAATAATAATATCTCCTTACCTTTAATACATTATTATAGTTCTACTGATCTTCTCTAATTTGAAAATATTGTCAGTACTAAATGGTTACT
This sequence comes from Polylopha cassiicola, assembly GCA_038024825.1. Classification (NCBI taxonomy): domain Eukaryota; kingdom Metazoa; phylum Arthropoda; class Insecta; order Lepidoptera; family Tortricidae; genus Polylopha; species Polylopha cassiicola. The sequence goes on from CP149057.1 coordinate 11,695,040, forward strand.
ACATAATTGACTTTAAAACTTATGGTAAGTAACTAGTAAAATTCCTATTAAATACGTGAACTCAAAAGTATCTCAGAATGTAAGTAATTAAAAGTAGGTAAGTATCTACCTAAGTACCTATAGATTTTAGGTAATATTTTTAGACTTTTTGTATAATTATTATCAACTAAAGTACCGTATAGTTTCATAATAAACATCTACCTACTTAGGTAATATTCCCCCTGTTTCCCCGTGTCCTAAAATACAATTCCTATTATACCCTAGTCTCAATAGCTTAGCGAATACGATCTACTATATTATAGATAGGTATCACACTCGTAACGTAGGTGACAAATTGCCACCGACCTGACGTGATAAATTTGCACCTGAGGCCATGTTTGCGAGAAATTCGCTCAGGCTTTGTAAGTATGTACTTACTCTCATCATAATAATATTATTATAGACTTTACTACGAAACTCTTAAGCATTATATTATCATATTCATAATATACCTACCTAAATGTTAGACTATTGTCAGCTCAGTCGTGCTACGATTATGGAAACTGTAAAAATTTCGAAATGTCAGCAAATAAAATAAAATGCGCGAGTTAAATCCATTCATAGCTGTTTCATTCTCATGTGCAATAACCGCGAAGGCATCAGAAATGATTATATTTAAATATTTTGAAAATATTAAAATTACCATGATAAATAATATTTTCTTTTTAAACAGATATCAAACGTCGTTTTATATAATGTCTGGAACATACCTTATGCTTGCTATGACAGCTGACATTGACATTCACATTGCAGCTAACTTCATAAACATTATAGCTTTTATCTATCTCCTGTCAACGTAAAAAGCGAAAAATGCTAAAACTGTTTCACCTCTATCATTGAGTTTTTTCGTTACGATTGCATCGAAAACACAATTAATCCGTCCATGCACAATAAACAAACAGAGTCTTCTAACTATGAGGTGAGTAACACTAATCGTATGATTTCATTAAATAAATCAGATACGAACTACTCTGTTGACGGGCGTGGGTGTACTGAGTTGCCAACACGTAAATAGGATGTAAACTATCATAGAAATGTTATCGTGGTGATGTTGCAGATAGTATCCCATGAGCTTCTCGGGCGGGAGAGCGGACACACGGCGCGGACGGTCCGCCACGAACCATGACTCGCCCGGGGCCTCCGAATGAAAATCTGCCCACGGTAAGCATACGCCCATACTTCGCACAATAATAATTGTTTATTAAAGAAGGATAAATTACTCACAACATAATTAGTATTATCTATGTCTGATAACACTTATTTTAAACAATAAACACTTCAAATTGGCCTAAACACTCATAGTATATGTATGGTACTAAACTCTTTTAAATACACTGTGCACTACTATCAGTTTTTATGAGGTCATTGTTGGGGTATTTCCAGGTGCAATTTGTCAATTGCTTAGTAAGGAATAATATTAATAATTGCAAGGGAATAATTATAAACAACTAAAACACTTACTGATATTATGCTGAGGCATATAAAATAAATTTAATGTTTCTCATTTATGAAACATTTCTCCAAGTGACTTTTAATTATTATAAATCTAATTTGTAAATTTTATAGGTACAATGCATGGATTTATTGTTGAAGGTTTTAACTGCTGACTAGTGGTAGATAACAACATAATATTGTTAATGTTATCCTCTTTATATCATCTTTATATTCTATTTATAATTTATAATGTTCACAGGATACTAAATTATTATCAATTTCAACACACTGCATTTATTAAGTTCTATGTACCTCTTTAGTTACCAGGCATTAAAGTGCTTTGAAATTAATCAAATGTAATTTTAACTACTTATTACTCTTAACACTTATCACTTAAAATTAATATAAAATATTATTAATTAGTAATTTTATTGCTTGAGTTTGAGTAATGCATATTTTTATTTGGTTACAAGTGACAGTTTTGCTTCAGTTGGTGTTATTTATTTTCAGAGCTGGTAGTTATTACCGGCAATGTCGATATTCTTGGGCAGCGACAGTGTATGTTTAGTTTATTGTTTGTTTTATTTTATGAGACTGCTTTCAAAACTTACGGTTATTTCTGTTATAACTAAGTTATTTAGGAAATTTCTTATAGTTGTTGCAATAGTTTTATGTGTATTATAGATTTAAATTCTATTATTAGAACCATACCTGTCTTATCTAAATATTTTGTTTGTGTTTTGAGGAAAAAGTCGGGAAACCAGTCTCACAATAGATATTACTAGTGATCCTCAATTTGTGTGTACCTACATAATAAACTTTCCTCACATGTGATGTCCATTATACTCATATTCCGTAAATTCCTGAATTTCCAACAATTGCTCCCTTTGAAGATTCCCTTTAACAATTCCTTAGTTTAAAAAAAGTTATCTAACATGTATTGTAGTTGTAGATAATGTCCACATAGGTTCTAGCCAAAGCTTAAAATAAATTTCATAGTGATATGTTTATTAAGATCTCAATTCCAAAATTCCAAGCACCCATCAAATAAATATTATTATATTGAGATAACAAGTAGTTTCACACATTCCACAAGAATGTGATTAAAATGTATTAATGAAATTGGATGTTAAATTGCAGGTGAAGCTAGTGGTGGTGGGCGACGGCGGAGTGGGCAAGAGCGCCATCACGATCCAGTTCTTCCAGAAGTTGTTTGTGACGGACTATGACCCCACCATCGAGGACTCGTACATACAGCACACGGAGGTTGATGGACAGTGGTGCATACTTGACGGTCAGTTCATTTCAGATGCTTTTCTATTACAATTTGAGAGGTGGTTTCGGATTGATAATATCCAGATGCCTTGCTAAAATCTACCCGGAGCAACCGCAAAGGAGACTAATGACGAAAATATTCTCTCTCTTATAAGTAATGCTGAGTACTTATAAGCGAGAAAATATTTTCGTCATTAGTCTCCTTTGCAGTTGCTCCGGGTAGATTTTAGCTATTACTACATAGTATAAAAAAATTCGCCTTCTGCTGTCTATCTGTCAATTGTAGGTAAGTACATATTATGCTTAGACCTTTAAAACTATGCGACGGTGTTAATACGGTTTATTTTAATAGTGATTCAAGAGGAAGGTTTATTAATGTAGAATTTTGTGTGGGTGCAGTGCTGGACACGGCGGGGCAGGAGGAGTTCAGCGCGATGCGCGAGCAGTACATGCGCAAGGGCGACGGGTTCCTGCTGGTGTACTCCGTCACCGACCCGCAGAGCGCCGCCAACCTGGCGCACTTCCACACGCAGATCCTGCGCGTCAAGGACCGGTCGGTATACTCTCTATTAAAAAATCAGGAAACGACAAAACGCGAATATTAATAAGTAGAAATACCTAAAAAAATATTATGATAATTCAAAAATGCTTTCACGGTTCTTACATACTGTATTGAAACAACTGTAGGGGATTTGACTCGCGTGTATTAGTTTTTTCCGTCCTCCGGTCAGAAAGCGCCAACTTTGTGGCCGCTGCGCTAAATGAAATTTCCGCTTTCTGGCTTCGTCGAACAGAAAAATAGTATACTGACCTCGGCCAGTAAAATAAAAAAGCCTCAGATCACATTTTTGTCAACCTCGGCTTCGCCTCGGACGACAATTACATGTGATCTGAGACATTTTTTATTTTACTGGCCTCGGTGCGTAATGTACTATTATGCTGACGTTTCAAACTTAACAGTAAGTATTCACATTCGTAGCCGCCTGACTCGCCTGAGCTAACGACAGTCTAATGCAGTGTCAGTATATCGTCACAAGAAACATATATACGCGCGTTAAATCGTTTACAGTTGTTTTACTCCAAAGCGAATAAGTTTGGGTGATATACGGGAGTTTCAACTGACGTTAGTTCCTAGTTCAGAGAATTTAACAAAATGAGCTACAACAAGAATTTTGTTTTGATGCAACATCGTACCGTGCTCGTACATGATATCAGAATTAATCAAGTATAAATCTTATTGCTGCTTATTCTTTTAATATTGTCGGTTTAACGGTAGTCGAAACACTTGTAAAATGACTCGTTACTACTCGTTTGTTAATGAAGTGTGCAAGCGTACCTAATGTGTAATGTGTCGTGGGTGCAGGGACTCGTACCCGATGCTGGTGGCGGCCAACAAGGTGGACCTGGTGCACCTGCGCGCCGTCAGCGAGGAGGCGGGCCGCGAGCTGGCGCGCGCGCTCGGGGCGCCCTACATCGAGACCTCCGCCAAGGAGCCGCCGCTCAACATCGAGCGCGCCTTCCACGAGGTACGCACACACGCACGCACACACGCACGCACACACACACGCACACACACGCACACACACACGCACACACACACGCACACACACACGCACACACACACGCACACACACACGCACACACACACACACACACACACACACACCACACACGCACACCACACACACCACACACACGCACGCAGCGCCGGCCTGCTCGACACGGGGGACAGGCTGCGAGGCGGCGGGTAGTGCTGCTGCGTGTTGCTCGTGTGAAATTTATAGGCGTACTAGTAGCTTTATCTAATTTTGTAACCAAGGGCGTAGCGAGGTACGGGCAGGGCGGGTACTAGAAGTACCCTAGTAGGTTTGGATTCCCTTGCGAGTGTCGAAAATTACCTTAGATAATTATGTTCTTAGTTTGTCTACACCCTTAACAAACTTCTAGCTACGCCCTTGTTTGCGACCCCGACACGGGACATTAAAATTATTTCTTAAAGTTGGTACCTAGTCATATTTTTAAATATTTACTATGACGTTGTATTAGTTATAGATGTGGGTTCAAGTCTCATAGGGGTCTAGAATTTTTCTACTCTTATCTTGGTACAAATAACATAGTTAAATTATTGTTTTTTTGTATAAAATCAGATAAAAAGTATGAACCTGTATTGTGTGTGTATTTTTTCAGTTGGTGCGGCTGATCCGCAAGCATCCGCAGCAAGAGGAGAAGGACCGCCGCCGTCGGAAATTCGGCAAGTGCACCCTCCTCTGAGCCCACACCGCCACCACCACCACATGACGCCCCGCACCACACCGCACCACACCGCACCACGCACCGGCTGCTGGTCGCCACGTAGCTGGTCACATCCGTGGTCGGTAGTCGCGCTAATGGCTGATGACTGATCGCTGGATCGTTGGTTTTCTCACGATACCATTTATGATCTGCGGTCGTACTCATCATGTGATTCTGGTCAAATTTGTGACGGTTATCTTCTTGAACCATAAGAAAAAAGCAGAGGCTGCAATATTCTGATCGTTAAATGTCGGAACCAAATAATTGTATATCATTAAATAATATATTTTAAAGGTATACATATTCAAAGGCATTCAAATTATAATCTTTGTTTTACGATTAGCATTATTCACTTTATATTTTATCCGAGTGATGAGCGACGTCTCTGACACAAAGACTTGTTGTTACATGGCAGGGGAGCACACAGAGATAACAATTTCGATGAATAATGGTCGATTATATGAAGGAGTGTTATCTGGCGAGCGGCTCGCTGGCGGCGATGTTTAATCTCCAATTAGATCTGATATTTTATTTATTATTTTTCAGAATAAAGATTATTTTACCAAATATTATAATTAAACTAATATATTTTACGAACGATAGGCATACGCCCTGTATGTAAATATTGTACATCTTTGAAATGATATAGCTTGCATGTGTTGTCCAAGGGACAAAAAAATAGTTAAATGTATTTGTTATGTATTATTTTACGAGCAACTTTTGAAGCTAGATATAAAAGCGAGCGGCCGATGAGCTGACTCCGGCTGCGTTGAGACCGCTCTGGAGACATCATTCATATGTTTTTGTTTCGTACTTACTTATATGAAACATGTGACATAAAGGTTACTCGTAAGAATAATATTTATTTATCATAAGAAATACAGATAATGCTGAGCATTTATAAAAGTAGCGTGTTCTCGTAATTGAAGTTATATTTTTTAGCATTTATTAGCATTTTATTATACACAGAAGAATTTATTTTAATCAAAAGATGAGTGTTCGTAAAACCAAAGTAATATTTTGTGTAGGAAATTATTTATTATTTTAGATCGTTCTTGATTGTAAAGTAAAACTTTGCAACCGGGTAGTAAAATTATTATTTTCTCCTCCAATGTAGAGAATAATTACCTACTTGCAATAAAAATACGGCTTTTAGGTCGTCCATTGCGTTAAAAATAAAATAATTAAGTTTTAAGTTGTCAATGCAAGGCTGAAATCACCAAAAACTTTAATTTCTATATTGTAACTAAAATTAGCGTCGCAACAGAAGATCATAGAGCGCCAGCTCATCAAGCGCGGCGCTAACACGACGCGAATGATATTCAAACTAGATTTAAAATACGGCGCTTACAAGTAGAATGCCTCAATAACATAATAACTTATAACTACTTGTAAACATGGGTCTTTATTTTTTTGCAATTTTTTTAAGAGTTTTTTTAACAATTTAGGCATCAATGCGAACAAGGTAAAATAAACCTACACGCTTATACATGAAGTCGACATTCGTGTCGCCATACTGGCGTGCTATAACGACTTTTGTGTTTTAGCGATGGCTGGAGGGAAATTTAATACAATAATGATAATATTGTTTCATGAAAATGCTATAATAATGTATTAAAGATACTCGAGACCCCGTTGGAACTTTAACGTATATTTATTGTTTGAAATACCTAATAATTTGTAATTTTTTATTCTATGAATGCTTAAGTTCGTAATGACGAACTTAGAATGTTTACACAAAACAGGTGTACAAAGGTATATCTGTTTTATGTAGGTACTCACGTTTCATTGTACCGTAGATCATTTACATAATTATATAATTAATGTAAAACTTGCGTCACGGAAATTTCTCGTTATTATTATACCTACTCTATATTATAGTCTCAATGGGGTAGATAAGTTTTATTATTTATTTATAACATAATCATTCCTGCATTTACCTAACAATGAAAATATTGAGTTAACTATTTAGTTTGAAACTATGATCATTACTGATATAATTAAATTAATGGTACCATTAAATTATCAATCGTGTTTTGAGTTGCACTGTGGCGCGAGAATGAATGACTCAAATATCAAAAGCACAAGTTGTTTAGATGTTTCGTAGTTTATATACTTCTGCCATACACCTGGTAGATTAGTTGTAAGTGTAATTACTTATTGTGAAACGAAAAGGAATTGACAGTAATATAAGTAAATGTTCGTGTAGGTAATAAGGCCGCGGGCATTTACTCCAGTATCCTTGACTTTTTTTTAATTACGTTATTAATATTATTAATTATATAAACTATCGCAATGATTGAGGCTTTTGCCTGAATTACTTTGTCATCTATCGCTACAAAAAATTACATCGTAATTGCGACTTTATCTACTAACCACAAGGTTCATAATGTCTTTAGTGAAATGTCAAGGAATTGGAGTTAGGTGTCTTTATTTGCAATAAAGACATTTATAGGATTATCTTGATTATATTGAAATGTGAAAACAATGTGGGTACCTGAGTAGTTGGTAGCTCTGGGTGCCGGTGGCGCCATCTGTTCGGAATTTCCTGCAAACTTGTCGGTCCTGGGCCTCGACAAGTGCCAAAATGAATTCACAATTGTATGTGTACACGAACGAAAACTAACCACGTGATGTTTGCGTGTCGTTGCTATTCTCGATTGGCACTTGTCTGGGAGCCTTGGGGCCTAGACAAGGTGCCAACGTTCAACGTTAACGCTGAACGTTGGCACCAAAATGTATGGGATTTGGCATCCGCGAACGACTGTCAACTACGTCACAAAGGTTCGCGGATGTCAAGTCCCATACATTTTGGTCGTTTCGTTTAACGTTAACGTTGAACGTTGGCACCTTGTCTACGTCCCCTTGGACACTAACTGTAAATCGCTTATTTACCTGTTGTTTGAGTAGTGTTAAAAGTAGGTACATACATACATAATATCAACTCTGCACCGGACGGACACCGAGTATCTCTATTCGCTTGTCATCTTAGTAAACTAAAGCGTTGATTGTACCTAATAATGCCTCGTTGCAAGTAAAGATACACGATAAATGCTTCATTAGTCTTTCGTTGGTAAATAATTACCGTGCGGTGAGGACTCCACCAATGAAATGTTTATGAAAATTATTAATAGGAAATATTTCAAATTGAGGGTGAGTTATGATATAAATTAGTATAGTCAGATCGATAACCCCGAAGCTGCACAAACGTATCTAGCTTTAATATTAGTCCGAGTGTACTGTTCTACTAGAGCTTCCGTATAACTCATTATAAAATGTTGATTTAAGAGTTAAACAATATCAATGTCAATGTAAAATGTCAAAATTAACATTGTCCAGAAATTTAAAAGCGATGTAAAATGCTCCTTGTCGTTATGGGCTAAGGTTTATATTCCAAAACGACCTTTTTTTATTTGTTCACGTGTTTTGTTAAACAAAAGACTCGGTGTATGATATATTCGCGAAAAAAATCGTTAGTTACGGTACGCACATACACTGCCGTACAAAAACATATGGCGATCATTATTTAATTAATATTGTTTAAGTAAATTAGGGCAGCTGTTTTCATATTGTTTGTTCGAGAGGAACTAATAAGAATTACATTTTGTAGAAAACAATCGACTAAAAATTTTTTATGTTATTTTATTGTCTAGTTGGATACAATAATTATATTATTCATTGTCATTGAAAAATATAAACCTTTTAAAAGTTGCCCTTTGTCTTTTAAAACTTCATTTTCCAATCGCGTTTTTAAAATTCTGGTCAATGTTGTATTATTCCCTGTTACCTACGCTGTTGAAATTGTTATAGAAAAATAAATCCAAAATCTGCCTCCTATGAAACAAATACGGACTAAATGTGCAATAAATAGTATTTTATTAAGTATATAATATATTATGTAAAAACATAGTTATCGCGGTACCCCACAGCGTTAGATATAAATATTGTATATTGTTGTTAATCTATGTTTTATATGTTGTATCATACAATAAATGTAGAAATGAGGAATTGTTTTATTAATTCAAAGGCTGCGTTACCTTCGTGGTCACACTACATCCTCAGGTATAAATGCTGGCGTTCATCACACTACGCAAGTTTTACTTGTAACCTCCAGGTAAATCCAAGTTCACAGTCGGAGGATTTCTGATCGGTCAGAAAACGTCGTTAGTATTAATGTTTATTTACTTATTAGTGTTAGTAGAAGATAATATTTCAACTGACTCGACTTCCTCTTATAGACGGTACTTATATGAGAATGAACAAATATAAATTCGGTGTAGTGCAGGCATCTTATCAAAATATTCTTATTGACTTAGTATTTCTTATCAAATTAGCATGCAAACCTGTTGCACACATATCATTGCCGTACTGAATCGTTACATAATGATGTGGCTACAGCACACACAGGCTGTATCATACATTGATATTTTTTTTAAAAACATTTTTCATATAACTTTTGTCTGTCTGGCTCATTGGCCAAGCAATACCTTGTTTTGTTAATTAAATAGAAATAGGTAGGTAAGCATTTATTATCAATTGCTCTAAAAAATAAGCACATAGGTGCTCTTAGATATAATATATTCAAAATGTACCCAGCTGCATATGTATAAGTAGGAGTGGATAATATAAACATAAGCCTTAGTTTATTAATTGCACGTGCATTGTATTGCACTCGTACCGTTTGTTCTAATAATACTTTTCTACGGGGAAATGCTAATGAACTGTTTATAAACGGCGCGACCAATTCAATATTTTTTTACACGTGGTGTAAATGGTTACATAAGTAATTTAAAAACCTTATTTTCATGTCCACATGAACATTATACATAGGGTGTATCTTTTGTGAGATTTAATCCTCAGGCATAGGTTATATACATATACTAGCGACCCGCCCTGGCTTCACGTGGGTGCTGAAACCTTTCTCTTGTATCACTCTACAGTATTAAAAAACATACCTACAGTACCTACATACTAACAATGTAAGGATTGATGTCGTGCTGAACTTTTTTCATAACGTTTTTCTTATAGTAGTCGTCTTAATTTTATGGAACCTTTTTTTAAATAATCGGCCGTCCAGTTAGTGATGATATAATTGGCTGTCGCCAGTAATAACCACTTAAATAGGTATTAAAAACAACTATTTCGTCATGGCTGTTATTACCATTGAATCACGAATACACAATGAAGATTATAGGGATGGAAACGATAACATGTATTCTTTTTAAAAATATCGATGTACCTAATGTAAGTAATTAAATAACATGAACCCTAGTAGGTACAATGAGGTAAATATGGTTGATATATCAAAATGAATATAATTTCTGATTAATTTTGGAACTGTCCAAACAATTTAGTAGTTACGTAAAGAACGCACATTAAGTGCCTACCTATCTATCTTAATAAGTACCTACCTATGTTAAATCAAAAAAGGTCCGCTATTAGATATTTGTAGGTATCCAGCGGATTCCAACGTCCTTCACCAACCTATGTCTTACAGTTCGCGGTCGCCACTTAAGGAGAGATTAATCTCTTAAAGGGTAAAATGAGTACCTAAACTTTGATTTACGAGTGCGAAATTGATATATCATCATAATAAGCAATGAATAAATGAAAATGAATATGAAACCGGAGGAGGACATCTAGTTACCGATGTAAACCTAAATATGTAATACGTATAAATACTTATACCTACTCGTATAGTCCTCGAGCAATGTCTGATATTGGTCGATCTTGAGACGGCTTCAAAAGACGGCGAAATCCGTCTTTTAATTGGTGTGATCGACAGAAAGCGACACTGACGTAACACCCTATAGTGATGGCTTCAATGTTAGCTCAGCTGATTGTTGGTGTATTGTTGTAAGTATAGTGGCGAGTATTTAACCGGCGCGCACCCCGCGCGTCTGCCATTTACTTAATAATCCAATTAGCAGTGTTTTGGTTCGAGGCCAGGTCAAAAATCTTAGGTATGTTTTTTTTGTGTCTCCATCAACTCATCTCCATCTCAACTCCCAACTGTCTTGTCTGATCTAAAGCAGCACGGCGTAAGGTTTACGAGTAACTGCTGGATACAAATGTTTATTTAGTTTGAGTAGGTAGGTACCTACATTATCATAAGTAGTCACAAATTAATCACCTGTAATTTCTCCACTTACCTATATTTATTTTCGTGAATTTCAAAACTTGAGAAAACCATTCAAAATAACAGTGAGTAGGTGCGCAAGTACCCCTGAATTTAATTAAATTTTACGAAGTCGGGTACGTATACATCCAGGGTATTATGTTTCCTGTTTCCCTAAAGAAAATATACCTCGTATCATCACCGACATTTATTAAACAAATTAATACAGTATGCAGATCGATAGCTCGCGTGTGTAAGATAACTTATTAAAATGAATACCTACATGATTTCGGAATTTCAAATTATAACGAAATATCTTACAATGTAGGTACATATATAGATAAGTGGTAGACTTTGCAAATAATATCTAAATCCAACGGCTACAGAAATTGCCTACTGTGAGATTTTCATGAAATTCAAAGAGATCTAACACATTCATCGTTTCCTATTACAAAGAGATTGCGAAAAGTTCACCTCGCAGCCTCCGAGACAGACGCGGCCATTATTTGCATAATGCGCTCGAACACGAAGGCTTTCTTTCAGGGAACCTTTGACTGTCGGGTGCGTGACGTAACGCCATTCCCGGTTCCCACCTAAGTACAGGCGCGACTACTTTGAATATTTTGAGAGCAGGCAATATTAGAAGCAGCTTCTATTAGATATATCTACCTAAAGTAGGGTTGCCATAAGTGTAAGGACTCAGACCGGGACATTTCGAAAAAAACGGATGAGGCTCTCAAGTCGACGCGATTTTGATTTTTTTTTGGTAAAGTACACCCTAAGTTGTTCCATTTTAATATAGATAAAAAAAAATTACCGCCGTCTTTTATAACGACTATTATTTTGGAATGAAACAACTATTAACGGATTTAACTCGCGTATTTTTATTTTTTTTTATTAGCTGACGTTTCGATCCATCTCATCAAATCCTAAGCGGACAGAAGACTGCATAGACTTAGTTTTCATTTTCAATTTTTTTGATTTGGTTTTGTATAATTTTTAATTGTCACAATATTTTTTCATTGTAAACATAGAAGTGTTCTAAAAAAGCGACTTCCTACTGAGTTTCTTGCGGCGTTTCTTCTCAGTAATGATGGTCTTTCCGAAGCGCTAGTAACGCCCCCTATTAGGTTTTAATTGTAATGTATAATAGTAAAATATTTTGCGTAAAATGTAACATTAATATTTCATAATTCAGTTGTAATTTAAATATAAGGTAGTTTGCATAACTGTATAAATCACTTTAGCGTTAGACTATTGTCAGCTCAGTCGTGCTACGATTATGGAAACTGCAAAGAAACGAAAACGTCAGCTAATAAAATAAAATAAAAATACGCGAGTTAAATCCGTTAATAGTTGTTTCATTCCAATGTGTAATAACCGCGAAGGCATCAGAAATGACTATTATTTTGGTTGTAATGTCCGATATTTTTGAAGTTGATGCCAGCTGGTGCAGCAACTCTTCACTAAGGTGCTCAAGTTTGTTTCAGGCTGGCACCGACTCCAAAAATATCAGACATTACAACCAAAATAATAGTCGTTATAAAAGACAAAATTATTATTTTTCTCTTTTCAGTGCGCTATTGTTTTTTGTTGCCTTTTAGTTTTTTTTCGGCGGTTATTTTTTTTTATTAAAAAGTTATTATTTTATAATTTTCTGTGGCCATAAATTATATAAATTATTACATGCTTAATTTTTAATTATTTTTAAAATAGCTACCTACCTTGATTTTGCTATTAACTTTTAGTGAACAATAAATTACCCCCTTTTTCCCACCCTTAGGGTAGGTTTCTTTTTTCGAAATTTTTATAAGATTAACTTTGAGGTATGCCCTATCCAATAAAATAAGAATTAACTATATAACGATATTTTTGACGTGGATACGTCTTTAAAATTACGTGGCAACCCAAAAAAACGAATGATAACAAAATCAGGGGGATACAGTTTAGTGTTGTAGCTACATATCTATCATCTCCATCCAAATTTCAGTTACACCACTGGAATAATATTTTATTTAAAAAATATTACCCGTTACGAGACGTATTCACGAACAACAATCGGCCGTGTCCATAACATTTTTTATTGGATAGGGCATACCTTAAAGTTGATTCCATAAAAATTTGGAAAAAGAAACCTAGATACCGTAAGGGTGGGAAAATAGAGGTAATTTATTGTTCACTAAAAGTTAATAGCAAAAACAAGGTAGGTAGCTATTTCAAAAGTAATTAAAAATGAAGCATGTAATAATTTGTATAAATTGTGACCAAAGAAAATTATAAAATAATAACTTAAAAAAATTTAACCGCCGAAAAAAACTAAAAGGCAACAAATAACTAGGTATAATTTTGTCTTTTGTCTCCAAAAATAACAGACGTTACAACCAAAATAATTAAAAACAAGGTAGTTAGCTATTTCAAAAGTAATTAAAAATGAAGCATGTAAGTAATCATTTGTATAAATTATGGCCAAAGAAAATTATAAAATACTAAAGGGCAACAAAAAACAATAGCGCACTGAAAAGAAAAAATAATAATTTTGTCTATTATAACGATTATTATTATTATTTTGGTTGTAACGTCTGTTATATTTGGAGACAAAAGACAAAATTATAGTTATTTGTTGCCTTTTAGTTTTTTTTCGGCGGTAATTTTTTTTTTATTTATGTAGGATTATACGATTTTTTTTTAATTTTCACGCTTCTTAGGTCGATTTTGCACAAGAAGTATCAATTGAATGTATAAAATCGATACAAAATATCAATACATTAGAAAAATCGATCTTGTATCAAACATCTCTAAGTCACATAGTAGGCTTGATAGCGTGCCATTGATGCGCTCTTGCTCTCACAACGTTGAGAGTCTGCGATCTCAAAATGAGTTGACACTGTTAACGTAAATTCGTAGAAACGTGAATGGACAAGTGTCAGCACTTATGTCGTTCTATCCACGTACGATTAGCCTAGCTTATTGGAGGTATATTACTGTTTACCAAGTCCAGCCCTCTATTAATATAACTATGATTTTTAAACCGGGACAATTTGCTTATCGGCCGGGACGCCGGGACACTATGCTTCAAACCGGGACATGTCCCGGCGTACCGGGACGTATGGCAACCCTAACCTAAAGCCATGGTTTAAAAAGAAACAGAATGTTCGAATTGTTACTTATTGTCCTTTTTACCTACTATTTCTAATTTACAAAGACAATTCTCTAACCTCTCTAATTCTACTAGCAATCTTCTCCAGGAAATTTCGTTTCAAATAGATAAGGACCAAAGGAAAATCGTTTTACATTTTGTTATTTTAATTATTGAACTCTCCATTAACGAGAGGCTTTGTCGCATAAAATTAATAGCGTTAAAAAAACATTGCACTTCATAATGTGTTAATCATTTTAGTAATTATCATATATTATGCCTAATATGGGTATTTTTTTATAATAGTTATTCCATTAATAATGCAATAACTGCATTTTATCTCTTGCCAATTAGCTTAACTATGGCGATTGATTGAATATTAATTCAATGAATTGTTATGGAAGTATGCATACATGTAGGTATTTATTAAGGGGTAAGTAGTTAAACATTTGTACTTATAATGAATACCTAAAACTTGAAATACCTACGTCCAACGAAAGTTAAAAAAACCGACTCGACCTATATATCACCAGTGATGTAGTAAGCTCCAACAAGTTTGTATCGAATATTTATTTATAATTAAAATTGTGCGGCTATCCCTACCTATTATACACTTCGGAAACCTTAAATGTCAGGCAAGTCTATAGCTGTCTGTACCTAGATATAACACTTACGAATTCGGAATCCGCTGAGGTTAACCCGAAAAGCTTATCTCTGGTTCCAGGGAGAAATAAAAGGTAAAAGCTTATCAGAGAGGCGCAGTTGCAAGTTCGAAGTAATTAGAAAGTTGCGGTATCACGCCCGACGTGACCGGCGTGACGAGCGTGACGAGCACCGCCCTCTTCCTGAAGTATTTTACAACTGCAATACAATACATTATTTTAAAGAGATAGGACAAGAAAAATACATTAAACTCGACTTCTGGTTTTATACTGTGCAGAAAGTCTCAATAAAATGAAGCTACAAACACAAAATACTGATGGTGATATGATGACTAGAAATATAGATAGATATTTCATAAATTAAATTTATCGCGACATAAAGTTTCAATTTATATGAATTGGTTTAGAAATATTTAATCGGAACCGAAAAGTAAAATTACGTATTGGGTTAGAATGCGATGCCTGAGAATAGATATTCTGGGAGTTTTGTACCTAAGGGTAGTTTTGAAAATAAAATTTGATTGATATTGTGGCTTAATTTTAATAATTGAAATGAGACAACTATGAACGGTTTTAACCTGTTAAAGTTTTTATTATACTGAAGTATAATCAAACATTAAAATTTATTAATTTAGCGTCTGCTTAGTTAGGTAAGTAATAAAAACAAACATTTTGTCAGATTAGGAATTTTAGGGAACGAATATTACTTTGATATAAGTATCAAATATTTGATAAATTTTCCTTGATCGGTAAATGTACAAAGTTAATTAATATTTATTTTCTACCTGTAGGATTATTAGCTGTACGGATCTCATCGAAGAAAACGGAATAAAAATCAATTTTAAAATACAAACACCGTTCTGTGTGTTCAGGGTCGGGACGGTCCATAGAAAGTTTAAATTTCCAATTACCGGTGAAGTTAGGTACGAGTACATAGTGCTTGTGAAGTTAGGTACATAGGTAGTGCTCGCCGGCGCGGCGCTCGAGGGCCGGCTAGAGCCGCGCTTACCACTCTACACCAGCGCTGTTATACGCTGTCATGCTTTCCAGATTACGAGTAGAAGAATCCGCATTATCTCCTCAAGATAATCATTAAACCCTTGTATATTATAAACAAAATGACTAGTAATGCTAATGATTATATTATGCCTAATTTAGTAATTTATTTTTAAGAGGAAATATTGTAAAGTAAATCCAAATGAGTATTATCTTGTTGTTATAAATCACATAACATTTCTAACGTTCTACATTTCTTATCTATTCCGGAATCACACTGCCATATTCTGTAGGTGCCCAAATGACTCCTAACGGCATACAAGTTATTACGAGTATCCTGGCAGACATTTAAAAGTTCTAATGACAACTATTTCTGTTCAAACAACGTTTCGAAATGAAATTATCCCTTAAAGTTCAGGCACCTGTTGGATCGGGTGGAGAGCCCCGGACCGGGCCCGGACGGCGGGCGGCGGCTGAGACCTCATTTACGGAGAGAGTCTAATGAAGCCCAACTCGCATTAAACACATATTAAATGAGTAATGGCCGAACGGCGAAACTTGTAAATGGCTGAGGGTGTAGCGATGTAATTGCGCTATAAACCTACGAATGTACCGGACTATGCGGGGCACCGACCGCGACACCACGCGAGTCGCGACGCCTCTTCTAGATAAGAAATTGATCACTTTCAAACATATTAGCAAAATATAAACTTCTGAAAAACAGAAGTTAATCAGTTGAATTAATTTGAACAGCCTTCACAGTACATTTACCTACTTACAAATAAGACAACCAATGTTTAAATGAAAACAATAGTGTTTTGAGCTCGTCTGGTTTTAAATCTTTATTTATTTTCCCTATGCCTCTAATCTTCTTATTCTTGCAAAATATCTCATGTTAGGTACGTTTATCTTTTTATGGCGATTCATTCAATCTTCGTAGTACCGGAGTTATAATTAACGGATTCAAACGAGTATCAGGTTAAAAGGGACAAACGAAAGTAAGATATACGTATACTTAAAAAAACCTTATAAATTAACTTCATTACAGATGGTTAGATAAAGTTACAATCAATATAAATGAGCGTATTTCAGCATCGTCAGTAACAAATGAAAATCCAGTCCGCTGTCCGCTTAATAAAATCTTCTTAAACGAGGTGGAATTAAAAGTTAAATTGGGCTCCGCGAAAACATGATAATTTAATTGCGTCGAGCCGGACGAGCTTATTGTCCTAGTATTGTATTATGCAAACACCGGCTTCTGTTAGTATGCAAGGATTAAGAACCGTAACTTTAATCCGTGGATACTTTCATTGTATCCATTCTTGATTTAAATTCCGAGAGGAAGTTATAAACTAATTAAATTCTAGTACAATAAATAGCATATAATAACAGAGACGGCCAGGCAAACGTTATTTTATAACGGTCGGACCTAAAGATGTAATCCTTGTTAAGTGTCTGCTTTGAGTTAATTCTGTATACGAATTTGATTTTAAAATGTTCATCAACTTAATTAATTCATAATCATTTGATAATAAAAATGTGTAATTAACGCAGAAAGACTTTTTTAGCCACTCAGTGTGAAACTATCTACGTCGTACGTAGATACATTTCTTAATGTTGTTGTTTGTTTTGATGTTGTCTTCCCTATCCCTAGTAATCCCTTCTAATATTATAAATACGAAAGTAACTCTGTCTGTCTGTCTGTCTGTCTGTTGCGCTTTCACGCTAAAACTACCGATTTAAATGAAATTTGGTGCAAAGAAAGTCAGCAGTCTGAGAAAGGACATAGTCTACTTTTTAACCGACTGTAAAAAAGGGACTGCATAAAAGGAGGAGTACCACGCGGACCAAGTCGCGGGCAGAAGCTAGTAGGCTATAAAAAGGGGATCCGTGCGAAGTCGGGGCGGACAACTAGTTGATATATACACACTGAGAGATAATCTTTATTTCCATGTTTCCATCGTTATTAGCCATGCACTTACCTACATTGTTGGTATGTCTATTACATAGGTAAATAAAATAAGAAGTAGGTACGTTACCTATTAGCCTAAGTAAGGAGAATTAGTCATGACACGTCCATCTATGAACAATTTAATATTTTGATCCATTGGCAATGAGTCCCAAAGTATTTATTGGAAATTATTTCGTATTTTTTAATAAATCGCTCGAAGGACGCACTGCTGTCCCGGGGGTGTTTCCGTTGAAAAATTATGTAATATACATCGAAACCACCGAAGATAGATAATAAAATAAAACCTAAACGCGGACGGGACAGCTCCGACAAAGAGGTCAATCAGGAATGGAAAGATTCCCCGAGGAATCAGTCATAAGAGTGACAGTGGAAGACAGACGTTGCTCGTAGTGAGGTAGCTTCGATAGAAAAAATTAGGTCTTGAAATGCAAATAAGTACCTACATAGTCAAATGTTTCGTGGATAATACGTAAAGAGGGTATTCGTTTCGAATGAAAAACTTCCAAGCAGTACCTTATCGTCATCATCATAGCAGAAATCTTGTAATAATTAAATTTATAACTTTAGTGTCATCCGAGCAGAAGATATGATTTCATAACTTTTATATTCAATTTAAAATACTTGGAAAATGTCGGCGCGCCGGTTTGCAAAGCAAGTTGAGTTAGGAGGGAGATCGTGACTAAACTGAGGGATGTATATCTCGCGCTGGAAGATATTTCAAATATCTTCAACCAGATTGCGATGTGGTTTTAAAACGAGCAACTTTTCTGTTTCGCGTCCTCTCTAGACTAACGTCTTCGCATTTCACATCAAATTGTGAAGATATTTCTTTTTTTACAATAAGTAAAAATGTAGATGAAATAACAAAAAGTAGAGTACATATACAAGTTTCTCTCAATAATAGCAATCCTTTTATTAATCACACGAGCAATCACAGTTTGTGAGTTGTTTCACACGCCGCGTTAGATTGAAACCAATGAGTTATAAAATGGAACTATGTTTGAACCTAACAAATACACTTATGGAAAAACGTCACTTCAGGGAGAGGAAAACCCACAAGAGCACTCTCCCATTTACAACGTCGGTGCCGATTGTTGATCTGTAGACATGAAATATGATATTGAAGCACATGTGCCGATCCTCGAGGTGAGTAAATACTCGTAAACGCGTGTTTTGCTGCGAGACGTGTTTTTCTCCGCTCGAGAGCGCCTACGGATCTACTCGGCGCCGGATTACACCAGGCTTTGTCATATTTACTCTGAAAATATACTTTTCTTCAGACAATTGTTTGTCTGATGTAATCAGAATCACATATAGGCGTATTTTTTGTTCGTGATTTAAATTGACACTGTGACAATGTCACAGTGTCTGTTCTTTGTTTATAGGTAGGTATTGTTAATAATTATTTTTTAGCTTTATGTACGTACTTATCTGGAGCTTTATAATATGCATTCTTGAAATTAGATCTTATTTGAAATGTATACCAAAGCCATAAAATCTATCTCATTCAGTCACATTTCAAAAAACATACTTTCGAGTATAAGTAGGTACCTGTATCAGGGTATTTCGAACACGTTAGCTCTTCTGTTTAACAAAATCTAATGTCGATAATAATATGATATTGGTTTCAATTTTATCTATTGAAACAATTGTACTCTAAACGTATTGCCGGATTTATACATCGTTGGCATTGATAAAGTTATCTATTGACTTGAATCTGGGACAAAAGCTCCGCCATCATTATAAAAGTTGTCCCTGTAAAACTGCGAAGCCGGGGATCCAGTGTAAAGTCCCGGGAGGCTCGGGGGCGGGACCCGGGAAGGACCGGGCATTCCTGTGCGGACATCCCGGTATGTCGAGCGATTGTATCCATTACCCGTCCTAACATTTACTCAGTTTGAAATTTGTTCACATTGACCTTGGAAGTAAAATGTAGCAAGGATTTTTATATATTTCCATGTTTTTAGTCACCATACTGGATCCACCGAGACATTTTATCAGATTTCATGTTATTTTGTTTGATATAACACAATACGTAGTGTTGCAGCGGGCTCGGTTCAATAATGCAGTCCCGGACCTTTAATTGATCTTTGGGATTCCTCTGTTGGTTGGCCTCTAATTCAGAAAACTTGTAGACTAAACCCAAACTTGATCCGGATGTAACTTCTTAAGTATACATTTTATTATGTACAACAATAATTACATAAAACCATAAACAGATTATACAAATTAAACAATAATTTAAAATAGGTCGCCGGCAATAGGGACTATACTGAGTCAAATATAGTAAACATCGATAGTACAGCATAGTGGTTTTCATTTTTCCTTTTAAAAACGATGGCACCAATCCATGGATACGAATCGAATTTTCGGTTGGCACAATATAATTGAAAATGACAGACGTTTATGAATTCAGCATGATTACTCTGTCTATCCATTCGCATCTATGTTCCATTAGGCACTAATTCACTTGAACCTATCGAGTGTTTGTTGGCACAATCTATTTTATATCTATTATTTTTTTATCCAAAGCAATTTATTAAAAAGGTGAGTATGTAATTACCAATTAGCCTCGGCTAACATACTTGAGCACCAATTTCCTGTGTTTTAGTTAATTCGGTCTTTTGTCAACCATAACAGTGTGAATAGGCCTAAGGCCACCGCGGCGCCGCCATCTACGGACAATCACGAACATGTAACGTTTAAAAACACATACATTTATTTTGGTTGCTCATTTATTAACTTGACGTTGAAGAAATCTATCTCAAATTTTAGAGTTTCAAGTTTTTAAAATTAAAAGTGAGTACTATGTTTATTTTTTACCCGGCAAGAGGAGTAGTTGACTGTAGTGAGGAGTGACCGTCGATCGTCTTTGATTTCATTACAGAGGATGACTATAGATAAGATTATTTTCAATATTCTTCAAAAGTATTTAAATGAAATAAAAATCATCCTACATTGTCGCAGCCCGTAGGCTCTAACACCACTGGACTTCAAATCGATCTTAATTAATAGGTACTCGTATATATAAAAACATCACTTCATTATCTTCTAACTGTAACTTTGTTTCTTGTTAGGTTACCTTTGAAACAAAGTTGATTCGAAGACAATCCTAAAATAAACTCTTTCAATAAGATATATTACTTGAAGTTTCCGGAAACTTCCCATCGCAGGTGTCAAAGCACAAACAACGGGAACTTTCCTATTCTCCCACCTAGTCGGGACTCGGGACTCGTTGTGTCGTCTATTTCTTATTCTACGAAAGGAACTTTGGGATAAAATATATTATGAGTAATATTTTTTCAACGAATTACCATTTACTTGTACTATAATAATAAGTATATTATAACTTTGTTCAATTAAGTACAGAAACAAACTAAGTTGTTATTTAAAGAAATATGGTATTTTCACTGCGAATGTTTTATTTAAGTTTTCTTAATAAAAAAACCCTAAAACAAGATCTCCGGAGCATAAAGAGCCTTTGTACTTTTTTTCAAATTCTTCAAGAATGCGGAAACAAAATAGGTATAATGTTGTAACCGCAGAAGTGTCTGTGAAGTCAAAGTTTGTCTTTAACAAAAGTCTCTTCCTTCGTGAATGTGCGCGTTTCTGACGCGCCGCAGTTGTACCGAATCACTCGGAGCGGGAAATGAAATTGCCTCAGTTATGGAGGACGCGATGGCTGCAGGTGGAGGCTGGAGAGTAGACACTGATGAGAAGTGGATCCATGAATAGCTTTGATGTAGACATTATGAGTGGGGTTAAATAGAAATTATTTACGTTCTAGGATGAATAAGTTTTACATAATATTATGACTGACTGGTGTATTTTTATTTGTTCTTAACAAAAAGTAGGTAGGTATCTAGAAGTATAACCTCAGTGAGAGTTAAATAAAACTAGAGATAAACTATACCAGGATTTTTTGTTATTTTTATTGGATTGATCCGCCGGCACTATAGCCGAGTTCGTTGGTCTAGTACAATATTTGTAATAGTTTCAGTTATTCTATTTCTGTTCATAAAATTCACATCTAAATAAAAATCTTCAGTATTTTTCATCATTTTTAGACAATTTTCAGTGGCAAAGTTTTCCCTCGTGATAAGCATCACAAGGAAAACTTGACAACGTTATAGAGGCCAACCTTTTTGCAACATTGTGCCAGGTAGCGGAGATTCTTTAAAGCATTTTACTTAGTACGGCCTGTTTGTGAGGGGTAAATTACTTGGAATATATTTACAGGGCAATTGTGTAAGAATTTTTTGTCACTGAACTCACGACTCGCACATGGGAGTTTGAACTAAAATTACTTTAATGGAAGGTGTATTTTAAAGTGATAGAGGCGAGTCTTTGTTCGCGATGGGTGCAAGGTTAAGGAACGCGGCCGCCCTTTGACACGTAATTTGTTTGGGACTTTTTAAATAACTCCTGGGTCTTGAGGTCACACCACTCAAGGAAAGGGAGTTTGTCTGAACATTATATACATATCTAATTACCGCGTGATAATTTTGCCGTGTCTTTTAAACTCGAGTTAGAATAGCCTCCCTTGCAGGATTTCTTTATGTTTTTATCAAACTGCTTTTGATGTTTTAATCCACACAAAAATTTGAATTACTTCAAACAGATTTTGTACCTACTTGGTTTACGATACAGTTAAAAATCTTAATTCCATTCATGAATCGCAATAAACAATATCAAGTTCTTAAATAGATATATTTTTCGCTTTCTGGAGGCCTGAAATCAAAAAGTTACATAATGTTCAGATGCTGATATAAGTGCCGATGTAGAATAAAGTTCGTGTCCTTATCACGAGATGCGGTTACAGCTAGAGCATGTGGTTTCCCCTGGTGGCGGTGCTGGCGGCGAGCCTCCTGCAGCAGGCGGCCGGCGCGCCCAATGTCGTGGCCGACAAGCTCGACGAGCTCGCGGACGACCTCGGACTCAGAATGCCACATTCCACGCATCTAAAAGGTGATATTCTTAATCTATTTTTAACGTTCACATGTCATCTTATTTGATAATGCTATTTTTCTACTGTTTTTATCTTCTTCTGTATTATTTTATCTAGACGGTGACACCTTCGACTACATAGTAGTGGGAGCCGGCGGGGCGGGCGCGGCGGCGGCGGCGCGGCTCGCGCTGGACGGCCGCTCCGTGCTGCTCGTCGAGGCCGGAGGCAACCCCACTCTACTCACCAGGGTGAGGAACACTATTATACTTCTCCTTATTTGTGGCTAATTGCTAAATTTGAACCGAAAAAAAGAGACAACCATCTTAAAGATCACGAAGTAAAGTTTCGAATTTAAGTTCATATTATGTTTAGACACTTTACAAGACTGATTTCAATATAATGCACAATAAAAGATAAATAAGTTATTACTTTCATCTTTGTTATTACTGAGCACCACGTGTAACTAATCCATTATCTAGGTCTACAACGAAAATTCTTAATTTTTCCATTGTAGATCCCGGGAACCGCCATGGGCTTGCTCGGCTCGAACGTGGACTGGCAGTACAAGACGATCGCGAACAACGTGTCGTGCCTGTCGGCGCCGGGCGGGCAGTGCCGCTTCAGCCGCGGCAAGTGTCTCGGCGGCTCCACCAGCATCAACTACATGATGTACGTGCGAGGGAACCGACACGACTACGACGAGCTGAACGTGCCCGGGTGGGCCTGGAAGGATCTCGAACCCTATTTCCTCCGCTACGAGGGACTGCAGTCCTTGGATAAACTCCCGAAAAGCTCCAATCCTTATCACAATACGACCGGTACCATGAAAGTGGGACTGTTTACGGATTCGGAAAATTCTTGGCATTCCAGAATTATCGAAGGGCTGCAGTCGCTTAACTTGCCGTTCAACGCGGACGTCAATGCGGAATCGCAAATTGGAGTATCTCAGGTCGTGGGGTACGTGTCCAACGGCGAACGCATGAGCACCGCGCGGGGTTATCTAACTAGAGACGATGTCAAGAGCAAGTTGAAAGTTTCCAAGAGGACTCGTTGCACGGGCGTCATAATCGGAGATGACAACGTAGCGCGCGGTATCACTGTCGTACAAGGGAAGGTTATCAAACGAAAATTGAAACTTTATGCGAGACGCGAAGTGATTCTCTCCGCGGGCACCGTGGGTTCCGCGCAGATTTTGCTACTGTCCGGTGTCGGTCCGGCGGCTCACTTGAACAGCTTGGGAATACCGGTGCGCTCCGACCTGCCCGTGGGGGAGGACATCAGCGAACACGTCCTCCCACTCGTTCTGATGTTAGTGGACCGCGGGTTCGGAGTCCACGTGCCGAATCTATTCGTGTTCGGGGCGAAGGGAGCGCAGGCGGTGCAGTGGGCCGCCACGCGGGACGGCGCGCTCGCCTCCAACGGCCTCACCGACGTCACCGCTCTCATCAACACGAAATGTTACGACTTCGAAAACCGTCAACTCACGAATAGTAGTTCGGACTGCGAGCTGCCCACTCTGCAGTTGATCAACGCTTACGTCGACCGAAACCTGCTGACGGGCATAGAGCCCATAGTGCAGAATTCGATCGGCTTGAATATGAACATCGTGAAACAGATGAGCGCCGCGAACGTGCACCAGGCGCTGATAGTGGCCTCGCCCGTGGTGCTGCGGCCCTACTCCAGAGGTTACATCCGGCTCGCCAGCGCCGACCCCTCGGACCCCCCCGCGATCTTCCCCAACTTCCTGAGCGACGAGCGGGACTTGGAGGAGATGATGCGCAGCATAACGATACTGGAGCATCTGGTGGAAACGCCGGCTTACAAGGAGCACAACGCGTCGCTGTTCCACATTAAATTTAAGGATTGTCCGTCCTACGAGGAGGATCGAGACGCGTACTGGCGGTGCTACTGCCGGCACATGACGTACTCGGTGTTCCACACGGTGGGCTCGGCGCAGCTGGGCTCGGTGGTGGACGCGCGGCTGGCGGTGCGCGGCGTGCGCGGGCTGCGCGTGGCGGACCTGGCCGTGCTGCCGCTGCTGCCGCGCGGGAACACCGCCGCCGCCGCCATCGCCATCGGGGAGAAGGTCGCCGATCTGGTCATGGAAGACAATGCGAGCTGATGCTTCCATCTATTTAATATTTATTTATTTATTTATTAAATACTGTATTCGTAATGTCGTCATTTAAATTGTTGACTACCTCATCAAATAAGAATATTTTATTGTGTAGTATATGACCATATTTTTCATTTTCAGTCATTTTACGCCTTTGCTATTATAGCAGTTTCGAATAACTCAAATAAACAGTTTACGAAAATAAAGTCAGATTTTCACTTAACGACTTGACAGTCACTAACTGAAACGTGAATTAAAAAATACGAAATTAATTATGAGATAAATGAGTAGCTATGTACCTATACCTACCTACGCAGGCAGCGTCGGCCCTTGATGACAGGGTCGTGATTTACGAAATTACAATTTTAAGTTAAGTATAATATTTAGCTTAAAATTTTATTCATTTAAATAATTTTAAGTACCTAGTGTAACTGTCAGCTACTATTAACGCTATTTATAAATTATTATTGTCATTATATATTATTATACCTGTAAAATGGTAACTTATTCTACCTATCTTCTTATTTGTGAAAATATATGGCTAAAGGAGACTCGAGCATATTACGTGTCGGCTGAATCTACAAAAACAATCACGAAACGGCACTCTTTATTAGTCACGTAAAAGAATATGGAAGGCCCTCGACGGCTTTACACAGATCGATATAATTCAGGCCTCGGCTGGAATCCTCGGGACAGATTTACATACTCGTGATGGGATTGCAAATTCCCTGCAGCGAGGCAGCGGGTAGCGCGGCAGCGGGTAGCGCGGCAGCGGGTAGCGCGGCAGCGGGTAGCGCGGCAGCGGGTAGCGCGGCAGCGGGTAGCGCGGCAGCGGGTAGCGCGGCAGCGGGTAGCGCGGCAGCGGGTAGCGCGGCAGCGGGTAGCGCGGCAGCGGGTAGCGCGGCAGCGGGTAGCGCGGCAGCGGGGGCGAAGCTCATCTGAGCCACGACATACAATCTTCTGTTTAGGAATTTGTTTGTATATTGGCACCTGTACGAGTAGCACATCCTTATATATTCAGTTATACAGTTACTTCAAACGTAATGGGTACGAGTAGCTGATCGAGACGAGATATTTAGAATCAGATTATCAATTCCGAATGTGTTTCTGTCAGTCTATTATCTGACGTAGGGTACCTACCTATAGGTATAGTTTATTAACTTGAAGTAAATAAATACTTTTAAGTACTTAGTAAGTTATGCTTAGTTTAGGCAACCATGAAATAATTTAAGATGAAGTTATTTTTATGTTCTAAAGTAAATATTATGTTCCGCAACATATAGTGCAGTCATTGAAGCGAAAAATACGGCCTTACCTCCGAATTTTTTTACTGTGAACCGATTTGCATGAAATTTTTGGAATTAGGCTCATCTTAACCTTAACTTCAAAAGTGAAAATGATCTGAACTCTGCCTATTATTTTTAGGGGGTGTAAACAACCCCTTAATGGAAAAATAGACATTGGGCCATTTTATCGCTAGAAAACATGTCTAATAGTAAGTGGTGAAATGGTAAAGTATTTTCTAACATAATTACCTCATATTAAAATTATTTTCAACCCCTTGAAAATCTTACAACCCTTGCAAACAACCCCCTAATTGAAAAATCTGAACAAAATACTTTGGTATGACATAAAAAGATGTAAGTATAGAGTACCTAAGTAATATTTTATATTCTCTATAATAATTATCAAATTTTTAACCCCCTTTCAACCCTTGAATACTACCCCTTGATATTTTTTTTTTGATGAAATGAAAAGGTTTTAAATATTATTCCACACTCTCGAAAACGATTATCATATTCTTAAGCTTTTCTACCCTTAAAAAACTAACCTAACCTAACCTAAAAAAAAAACCTAACCTAACTTTTTTTTTTTTAGTGGGGAAATCCTTATTGATACCATGCCCTGGGGAAGGCAAAAGGTTTGCCAGACTCATACTGGCTCGCGGAAACCTAACCTAACCTATGTCTTAAATGTTTTACATTTCCGATTGCGATTTAAAGAATTACATACATTTCCTAGGAATTGTATAAAATGACGGATTATATACATTTCCGTTAACATATACACATTGTGCTCATTTTAAAGCTTATTTCAAGCACTACAAAACCCTTTTGTATTAGAATGCATAAAATGCATCTGCTCGCCGCTAGATGGCATTGACCACATCGATTAAATTTCAGGCAAAATAAAAAACGGCTTTGATCTTTAATTTATAGCTTAATATTGCACTTAGAATACTGTATAAAAGGCCAAATTGTTCATTGTTTTGCCTGCTACAATTTTGTTCTTTATAAAATTTTCGATAAAACGTATATTTTTGGAGATTTTTGCAAAAAACCGATAAAAAAGGTGAAAAAATTGCGAATTTTCAATTGCAAATAACTTGAAAAGTATTGGATTTTTTGAAAAACTTTATAGATGATTTTCCCTTAAAATTAGGCCTTCTATCGATATCCGAAGTTATTTTGAAAAAAAAAATAATTCACCCCCGAGAAGGGGTGGCAATCACCCCCAGGGTGGTAGCAGAGTTCAAATCATTTTCACTTTTGAACTTAAGGGTAAGATGAACCTAATTCCAAAATTGTATGCAATTCGGTTCACAGTAAAAAAAATCGGACCCATAATGCTTCAATGACTCCACTAATACAGTTCTTACTCTATAAAATACTAGCGGCCCGCACCGGCTTCGCACGGAACCCTTTTTTTTATAGCCTATGTCACTCGGAAATAATGTAGTTTTCAAATCGGTCCAGTCATTTTGGAGGCTATTCAATACAAACAAATAATCAAACCTTTCCTCTTTATAATATTATTAGTATTAGTATATATATCCCTCGTTATTACCTATTGACATATTAAAACCCAGCAATAATAAATTCATATCATTTCTATTCGACAATGGTATGCATCTATGGTGCATTTGTGCATATTAGACGGCATCACTCGCGCCGGCATAAGTTTTCCCTGAATGTGCGCCATTTTGTACATTTTATAGCATTTTACAGCGGGCGGTGCGCGCTTTAACGGTTTTCCGATAATGTCAATGTATAAAACGATTTCATTGCACGATGCACATTAGCTGCATTGTGTGCATATTCATGGTTGGTTTATTTCTATTTGCCTACTGGCATCATTAGTTTCGCAAATGGTGGTAAGAAGCAGAAAAACGATCGTTCTATATCACGAAATAAAAATATGTCGATAATAATGCAAACATTGAATTGAAGAAATCTGTTTTTTTATAATATCCATATAAAGTATGTAGGCATTACTATTTACAAAACATAATTATCCCGTAAAGCTTGAGGAAAGCTTGTTAAAGGAAATCTAACGAAGTTTTAGCTAATTTACCATTTCCGGGAATCGAACTCAATTTACGGAACTTAAAAGCATTAGCGGAAGGCACTCGGCGGCCGCTGTAATTCCTTTCAAATGTTGTTTTACGTCGCAAATGAATGTGAGGGGCTTGATACAATTATCCCCTCAAGTTATTTTAGGATTCGACATTTGTATTCAATGTTAGTAAAACCAGAGTAAGTATGTATGTGTTACTAGTACTAGAATCCAAGGTAAATTAGTTAATTTTTTTATTTATATAAGTTTTGAGCTTCATATTGTCCGTTTTCAAAATGTACAAATTAAGATTTTCAACTATTCTGAATGTATGCACTGTAAGGAATAAAAAATGTGTTCCATTAACTGCGACCTGTCTGACTCCAATTTCGTTTGTGAATTGTCGCACTATTTTGCTATTTGCTGCACTATTTCTCATCCGACAAGAGCGCCGTGCTGTCAGTGGCGCGGAGTGGCGGCTTCAATTCTGGCCAATAGCGACGCGACACCGGCGACGGCGAGCGCCCGGTAGCCAATCACCGGTCTTTAACGTTGACATTCACATATCGTACTTTTCGATACTATTTTTGGCGTTGTTTTTGGGTCATGAATTTCGCGTCTGAGAGTGTTTATTAAGCATGCCCGGCCTGTTGTGTCAGGTCAGGTATAACATTTCAATCGGCCAGGCAAACTGAAATCGGTTTTACTGAATAAAGCTACGAGTTGTGTTATTAGTAGTAGGTGAAACAAATATGTATACAGACGAAGAAACAGTAGATAAGTAGGTTCATAAAATATGTACTTTCGGGTTTTATTATTTAGCTACAATTATAGTAATAAAACCCGAACATAAACGTATTGTATTTATTCATTAGCTATAGTGCAATCAGATTAGTTTGTCAGAATGCAAATAGCTATTGTAATGTCATTCCGAAGAAAATTACCATTTCCAAGTCTAGATATTATGATTGTATTGACCCAGTTAGTGCTCCTGCAGGCGAGGCGCGGATGGCAGTCGTCCGTTTGATTAGCAACAATGCATTCGTAACGTCAGTCAATAGGGAGTGCAGTGCAGTGCAGTGCAGTGCAGTGCAGCGTCGAGGAGGAGTCGATTGTGTGCTACAATCGAATCGACCGAGTGTCCGGGGGCTAGGGGCCGCATCTATAGCCGGAAATGTTAAACATTAGGATGTTTTCGAATTTGGAGAGTTGTAACTAGGCCGCCGGAACATCTTTACTTATAAGTAGTCTTTTACCTATGAGATTATATTTATATGACGCGGACGTCTTGCATTATGTAGCTCATGTAGGTATAATTAAAGCGCAATAAGCAAAAAGTTCAGTGGAAGGATGAAAATCCTTTCGTTTTGTTAACTTGTGGGTCCGTTAACTAAATAAAAGTTCTTGTGAAGCAATTATATATGGATTTATTGATTAATTATAAAAATCGACGTGCTCCTTGTGTGGGAGCAGGATGGCGAGTGTTGCCAGTACAATAATATTTAATTAAGTACATAGACTAATAATATTTGTTGTCTTAAACAAATTCCCGGGGCAAGAGAAATGCTCCCATTTAAAAAAACAAAAGATCAAGAAAATTCTGAATTTATGAAAATACTCATAGAACATTGGTTATACTGGCAAGAGGTAAGTAATTTAATTTTAATATTATTATCTAGCTTAACAATATAATTAAATAGTGTTGCTAAATATAGTTGTTTCATTTTATAAGTATACTAACTCTACACTTAATATTCTTAAGTATATATAGTATGTATTATAACACATAGATATTGTACTATGAGAAATGCAATTTTACAGTTTCTATGTTTTATATTATAATTAAATTTAAGTAGGTAACTTGAAACATAATAACAGAATTATTACAACATGGCAGAGGGTAAGTAAAGTTTTAATTATTATTTATTTATTGATAAGTTAGTATAGGTAAGTAGGTAAACTTTTATAAATTATGTAAGGTAAGTAAGGTAACTGTCAAGGTAAGTGGTTAAAAAGGTAAGTTGTACATTATATTATTAAGTAACTTAATTATTTTTAACTTATAACTGTTTTTTACTTGTAATCAATTTTATGAATTTAGTTATACATCTTATACATATTATATAGCTTTACATAGTTTTTAAGCTTTTTATTTTATTTATTTATTCTTGTACAAACTAGGTTCATATAATTTTTAATTATCATCATCATAAAAAGGAAGCAGAGACACCTTATTAATGGCCATTGTTTTTTCAGATCTATTAGGTAATCGCAGCCTAACAGCACGGACTCTGCCGTCTTTACCAGGGAAAGACTCTACAACTATGGCTAAAGGCCAAGTCAGGGGCGAGGTCATCTCATGTATGAGTACCAGCTGACCCTTTTCTATATTTTTATGAGTATAACGCCACTTGGGCCTGTTTTGTAACTGATTTAAATATGTTTTCTTCCAAGCATTCCAGAAATTTTGAACAATTTGTGAAGTTAATTTCCATAATTTTAAACGGTTAGTAGGAACTAGAGTATAATCTACATCGGGTACTGCGTTCATCTGTCTACCGGTTAGGAAGTGTCCCGGCGAGAGACAAGAGAAATCTTCACCGTCCCTAGTCATAGGAGCTAAAGGGCGGGAATTTAATACACCTTCAACTTGAATTATAACAGTTTGAAATTCTTCATATGTAAGTATCAATTTGCCTATAACGCGCTTGAAATGGTGCTTTGCACTTTTGACTCCAGCCTCCCAGACTCCACCCCAGGTGGGAGAGTAGGCTGGTATATATCTAAAATCTATACCTTTTTGAGCTGTAAAATTTGTGATTTTAAAAACATTATCTTTATCATTACACAATTTGTATAAATCGTTTAATTTTTGATTACAGCCTTTAAACGTGGTTGCATTATCACAATATATTTTATTTGGGAGCCCTCTGCGACCTATAAATCTTTTTAAAGCCGCTAAAAAGGCGTCACTGGTCAAATCTGACACTAATTCCATATGTATTGCTTTTGTACAAAAACAAACAAATAGAGCTACATAGCCCTTAGTTACAACTGACTTTCTGACACGGGACTGTTTGACATCAAACGGCCCACAGTAATCTACACCAACGACTTGAAATGGCGCTGCTTGATTGACTCTATCACGAGGAAGAGATCCCATAAGCTGTTTAGAAGCTTCAGCTTTTAATTTAAAACAACGCAAACATCTATGTACGACTTTCTTTATTTGACGGATACCACCTACAATCCAGTATTTTAATGACAAACTGTAGAATGTAGATTTAGGTCCCGCATGAAGTAAATTTAAATGCTCATTTTCTATAATAAGATCAGTTATTTTGCAATTTTTTGGTAGTAAGAGAGGATGTCTTTGATTATAAGATATTTCAGCATTTTGAATTCTACCACCGACACGCAAAGCGCCATTTCCGTCGATAAATGGTGATAAGGCTGACAAAGAACATTTATTAGAATTATTATTATTTAAATATTCAAACTCTTTTTGAAAATGACTTTTTTGAATGTATATAACAATTTTTATCATTGCATTACGCAACTCAGTCACAGAATAATGTAATTTAATGTTAGAAACATTAGAAATAGAACTTTGAGATTTTTTATTTTTACAATTATTATAAAATTTGTAAATAATGGCAATTATACGTTGCAAACGTGAAATATTAGAAACATTTTTAAAGAGAGGTAGTGAATTGAGGTGATCCATAGCGTTACAAGCCACCGCTGCACTCTGATTTGCATCCCCTGTAGAATCTTTAGACTCTAACTTCAAAGCTTTTTGACACTCTATATTATCACACATAGAATTTTGGCAGTGGACTGTATTTATATTACCTTTTAAAAATTCGGGGCCATGCCACCAGAGAGAAGCAGACGCTAGAACGTTTGGATCCACTCCCCTAGATACTAAGTCCGCGGGGTTGTCAGTGCCTGGCACATGATGCCAAGAATTCACTGATGTCAAATTATTTATTTCATGAACTCTATTTTTTACAAATACATCCTGCTTACTGTACTTTGCTTTTATCCAAGCTAAGGCTACCATAGAATCTGTAAACAATATAACATCTTGTACATTTAATATTTCTTTTACTTTAGAAATTAAATTAGCCAGTAAGCAGGCACTAGATATTTCTAGTTTAGGTATTGTTAGTTTTCGTTTTGAAGCGACTCGTGACTTAGCACAGAGTAGGTTTACATGCGTGTTAGTGTCATGACATGATCTCACATATATACAACAACCAAACGCCGATTGTGACGCATCACAGAAGCCAATTAATTGAACATTTTTAGCGCCATTTATTTTTAAGTTTCTGTTTACATACATTGGTTCCATTACAGATAATTTATTATAGAACTCAGTCCATTCAAGCATTAAATCTTTGGGCAAAATATCATCCCAACCAATTTTAATTTGCCACAATTTTTGCAGAAATAACTTGCCTTTTAAAATGATAGGTGCAATAATACCAAGCGGATCAAACATGCTACCGATACAGCTCAGAACAGATCTTTTAGTCCACACAACATTCTCATGAGGATTTAAAAAGCTCGCCTTAAATTTATCATTTCTAGTATCATAAGACACACCTAGCGCCTTTAGAATAGCATGATCTTTTTGTAATTCAACATTATCAAAGTGCTGTTTATTTAATGGTATACCACTCAGTAGCTCAGGGTTATTAGAAGCCCATTTATGTAATTCAAAACTGCCCTTGTTGCTGCTTGCTGCCCCAGAGACGTTGAACATCCTGTCAAAATGTCATCTACGTACATGTTCTCCCTTATCACCTGGGCTGCCAGTGGGTACTCCTCCTCATACAGGTCTGCCAACATCTTCAAGCACCTTGTAGCGAGGTAACTGGAGCTTTTCAGGCCATATGTTACAGTGTTCAGCTGTAAACATAAAATAGGATCAGTTGGGCTCTCTTTCCAGAGAATATTCTGAAGATGCCTTTGAGAAGGCTCTATCAGGATATTCCGGAACATATTTTTTATATCTGCAATGAAAACAAATTCAAATGTTCTAAATTTTAACAAAATATCAAATAAATCTTTTTGATATATTTTACCATTTCCTAAATTTTGATTTATAGAAGTATTGGTATTTGTTTTGGCACTCCCATCGAATACCACTCTGACTTTTGTAGTCTTTTTATCTAAGCGCACTACTGCATGATGGGATAAAAAATACAATGACTCAAATGGAATTTTACTATTATTTATATCATACAATTTTGCATGTCCCATATCAATGTAATCTTTAATGAATTTAGAATATTGACACATTAGGTCATTATCATTTGATAATTTTTTATGGAGCTGTTCCAATCTTTGGTAGGCTATAGAAAAAGAATTACCTAATTGTAGGCTATCTATAGGTTGAAGAAGGGGCAATTGTACTTGAAACTTACCATTTTCCAAAGTAGTTGTAGATTTGAATATTGCCTCACATATTTCTTCTTCAGCAACAGGATTTGTTGCATTCATTTCAGGTGCTACCTTATGTGCAGTCAGCGGCATGGTCTCTGTCTCCCAAAAACGCTCTACCAATTCTGATAGATTGTTATGCTCAATTGTTGAGCAATGCAGAGAAGTGACATTATTATTATTAACAACAGAGGAACTCATACATGCAGTGTCCATTTTACCCGAGACTACCCAACCAAATTTAGTATTCATTAGCATAGGGCCATTGTCAATTTTAAATTGTCCCGGTATAATACAGTTGAAGAAAACATCAGATGCTAAAAGCATATCAATTTCACCTGGCATATTGTACCCATCATCAGCAAGTGTTATATTTACAGGCAAAGCCATTTTATTAACATACAATTTTTGTTGTGGCAATGGGCATGTTATTTTGTTAACAACAGAACATAAAATTTTTTCATTATAAGTTTCATTTAAATTACATATTGCAATTATAACAGCTTGGTTGACTGGACTATTCTTTTGCCCCAATGTTACTACATTTAAATCTTTTTTGAAAGTATCAATTTTTAATTTATTTAGCAAATTTTCTGATATGAATGATGTTTGGCTACCCGAGTCAAGAAGTCCACGAGCAATAATATATTTACCATCTTTACATAAAACTTTTATTTTAATTGTGGGCAATAGAACAGTACTATTATCCAAGCTGTGCAAGTTAGTGCTGTTGTTATCATTTTCAACAGCCACAGAATTTTGTGATACCTCTTCATTATGTAAGAGTGTATTATGCTCTTTAGATTTACACACCGTGCATTTAATTTTAAGTTTACATTTGTTAGTATGCTTGTTCATACAAATAATGCATAAATTGTTAGATTTTACAAATTTAATTCTGTCATTTAATGAAAGCATTTTAAAATTTGGGCAAGCAAATAACTTGTGATTATCATTTTGACAATACAAACATTTTAATATTTTTTGTTTTGTAACAAAGTTAGGCAAGGAAACCTGTGACCTTTCATGAGAATTAAACTTTTTAGTACAAAGCTGTTTTTGACTTTCCTCAAAGCTGGACGCTCTTTTTTCTAAAAATACAAGCAAACCTTTAACTGATGGCAACACAGTTTTGTCTCGATCCATGTGGAATTGTCTTGCAGTGAACTGGTCCAACTTCCTCAGCAATATAGGCAGCAGCAACATATCCCACGTTTCAATTTTCTGGTCCATATTCTTCAGGGCACCCAGATGCTGGCGTACATGAGACACCAAGTCACGCAGGTTGGCAGCTGTCCCCTTCCCGATGCTCGGATAATCCAATATTTGATTCACATGGCTTGTGATGAGGATAGATGGGTTATCATATCTCTCATTTAGCAGTGTGAGTGCTTCTTTATATGACTTGTCACACAGAGGAAGTCCCACAATTAATGCTTCTGCTTCTTTTTTCAGGTGATTTTTCAAATAATATAACTTTTCAACTGGAGCCAGCGAGTCATCCTGGTCGATAATTGCAGTAAACAAATCTAAGAACGACTTGTATTTAGTTATGTCTTCTCCCGTGAATGTAGGTAACTCCAAACGAGGAAGATTTCTGTCACCTCTCGATGTTTTCCGTATTTCTTTCGGCGGGTCAATGACCGGCTGATTTTCCGGCGAGGTCGATGACACTTTAAATGATGCGATTTCTGCACAAAGTACATAGTACCTGTCTTCTAATTCGCATTCTATGAAATCTTTTTCAGTTATTTTTTCTTCCAGTACATTTAATTGAAGCTGGAATTCCCGGAAATGTTCCAGAGTTTGTTCGAGTGATGCTAACCTCACTTTAATTACGTCAATTATTTGTTTTGTGAGATTATTTTTGTTAGCATTTACGTAATTTTCGAAACGAGTAAACTGTGCTTTGCACTGTCCCGCTGCAGCACGAAGACGCTTTATTTCTTCGTTTTTATCTTTAGAATCTTTAGATTCCTGAGTCGCCATTTTTGTCGAAACTTGTCACGTAGGCACTTTTTACCTATTTTTACGTTTGCACTAATTCTCACGTGGATTTGACCACTGACTGAGTGTTTATATTGTTCCACAAGGCACTTTGTTCACAATTCACAGATATAGTCTGCGATTTAGTTTGTAAATTTCGATTTTCAAAGTACAAGTAACGCCATGGCGGCCACGCCGACGACGCCGCACAATGGATTTTTTCGAAAAATGCACTGTTTCACTTATTTCCCGGTTCGTATTGGACCACTTGTTAACTTGTGGGTCCGTTAACTAAATAAAAGTTCTTGTGAAGCAATTATATATGGATTTATTGATTAATTATAAAAATCGACGTGCTCCTTGTGTGGGAGCAGGATGGCGAGTGTTGCCAGTACAATAATATTTAATTAAGTACATAGACTAATAATATTTGTTGTCTTAAACACGTTTATTATAACGATAATACTTATTTACCTACGTTTGTTTGTTTAAAACAAAAATCATAATTTTGATGTCATTATTGTAATGTCATCGCCAGTGGGAGTGCTTAAATATGGCTTACACTGAATTCATCTAAAGTTTCGGCGACGCAAAGTTATTAAAACGGATAATCCAGGCCAAGAAAATCCTGTCTGGAAACTCTCAATCTGGATTACAATTTTAAATTAATTTAAATTTAACATTGATTTTAAATTAAGTATGACATTGATATTGATTAAACCGATATTAAAACACGATATCGGACCTTCAATATCCAATAAGTTTTATTGAAAAGAATTGACTGAGTTCAAAATTCATTATTTTATTATTAGGAAAACTGTCATGACTTAGGAGCTAGACTGGAGGTCACAGATTCCCGGGAGACGAGATAAGGTGTCGAACCATTGAAATTGTTTTTTTTTTCAACCTTCGACTATCGACTATCTGTTTAAGCCATATCGTGAGGCTCTATTGGAAACCGAGTTAGTGTTTCATTAAGTAGTCAACTAGGTTACGTACCACGGAGTACGGACAACGACTAACGTAGTACCTACTGGTGCTTATAGTTTCTAGGTATTTTAGTGTTAATTAGTTAACTATGGTGTACATAGCACTAGAACCTAGTTACCGATGTGTACAAGGCGTCTGCACGAAGGGGGTACGATGATGGCAATTTTCTATTTCAGGATCGTTCTCTGTCATATATTATAAGTACCCACTTTTAACAATAAATTTGATGGCCTGTGCCGGATGTGACCTCGCGTGTATTTGCAAAGAATTCCGAAAATCCTTTCCCGGATTTAAGGATTGAATCCGGTCAAAGTGAACCGTGTTCAAAAGGTTGTTCGTTTTGTAAGTAGCTTTGATTTTGGATTTGTAAACAATATTGGGTAGCTATGTGCTCTAACACCAATATTTGAAACGATTTTTTTTGTCCTCAAATGTCTATAGGTACTAAATATCATTCCTTATCAATAGTTACTATATATTATTATTATTATGATAATTTCTGATGCTGTCTCGGTTATATTTCACATTGAAATAAAACAGCTCTAAGTGCTATAACGTATTTCATTTTCGTGTATTTTTTTTGATGATTTATTGTTAAGGTCGCTTAAGATACAACTTGCATTTTCAGAGAAAATAGCTCACGAGAAAAACAACACACTATTTACCGAACTATAGATAAAAAAACAGTAACAAAGTATATGTGTAAATCAGTATACTAAATGAAAGGTCCTTGTAAACGTTACTGTCAGTAACTTTATTACATTATTTGAAATGTTTGTGTTTTGAGTTAGAAAGTTTATTTGATCTCATAAAAGCAACGCAGTTCAACCGAACAATCATTTTATTTTAAACTCGTAAATAGTATTTTTAGTTGTTTGATTGAAGACTGTAATAAAAATAAAAGGTGTTATAAATAAGACGTGTGTTTATTTGTCAGTGTTCTGTTTTTGGAAATCTGTGCTCTTTTAATGTACCTGAACTATTATTTGTGCAGTAGATTATTTGCGATCGAAAATTCGCTTCGAAAAATAGACTCCAAAAACTTATATTGTGGTGGGTCCTCCTCGACCGACGGCGCAGGAGGCTCGTTCTTCAGTCGGCGCGGCGGCGTGCGCGTAGACAGGCAACTATGTACCATAATAATATGTAAATCTTATTAAATAAATAACTAACTTAGGACCAGATACACCAATTGATCTCCTCCATAACTGAGTAACTTGTGCTATGGGAACTAAACATACCTATTTATATACACGTGGACTAGTTTATCGTTATCACTATTAACTTGAGAAGTGCAGGTGGAAAACATTAAGCTGTCGTGACCTTGATCGCCGCCTCGTAACCCCGTGCGGCGAGCAGCTGGCTGGAGGGGCACTTGTTGCGCGAGGAGTGAACTGCCTCACCCCCCCCCCCTCCGCCCTCCGCCCTCCCCCTGCACCTCCTCTCCTCCGCCTTGAGCTAGCTGAAAACTGATGAATTTTAATGCTAAGTGCGAAATTAAAGCCTTCATTCATTTCACGGAAATGTTTATAAATTCAGACTGCATAGAAAATGAAATATTTGTTTGATATTATGTATGCGCCTGTGGAACCATATTGTTAAGTAGAAATCTAGGCATATTCCTATAACATTTGATCTAAGTTAAATATTAAAAGGTACTTCTACGGTTATATTGCTTTAATAAAATTTCATGTAGGTATGCATGTGAAGTATTTATCGTAAAACAAGCACTCGTAAAAAAGCCAGTGTGCAAAAGCGCACTTATCTCTTGAAGGACCCTAGAAATAATGATAGATCTTATTTACTTGAGATATTTTTACTCTTTCTATTCAGATAGCATCGTCGGTCATCAGGTTCAATTTGAAAAACTAATAACCTGCATATTTTATTCTCAAGTTATATGTGCGAATCAATGTAGGTTTATTAAATAGTTTAACGAATTCAAACAAATACAACAGATTTAATGAAAAACGCGTTTAACTACGTTTCAAGTTTTTATTCTCCTAGGAGGTGTTTTCATAAAGCTATAATCTACTCTATAAAAGAGCCTCATAAAAAAAAGGTGAAACATAAAGTCAACAAAAAAATCTTAAAGTGCCATTCGCCTTTTAACCTGTGGAGGGTTCTTCACTCCGTAATTACGGCTTTCCATTTTCAATTTCATCCCGCATTCTGATTTAAACCTTAGGTGCACGGTCCAAAAACTCAATTTGAAATGGAGGTGTAATTTTCATCATAAGATACATGAGACGATTTATGATACTCGACCCTAATAGTTTCGCGTCAAAGTTCAAATCAGAGTGAAGGATTCTTGAAACTAGATTCCAACTATTCTCAACCTTTTTCCTTTGTATTTGTGATTTTTTATTGTTTGTTTTTTTCGTGTTAGCTCCGTGCGGCCGCTGATCGAGTGTACAAGACAATGGTTTTGGACATAATTGGCGACGTTCGGCGACGCTAGCCTACGCTCGGCGACGCTTGGCGACGTTCGGCGACGCTAGCCTACGCTCGGCGACGCTAGCCTACGCTAGCCGAAGCTCCGCGCCGTGGGCGTCGCGCCGCAGCTGCGGCCTTGACGGCGCTAATTCATAGGAAATTGAATTTTTACGAGTTTTCTGTGACTTAATTAACTAAAAGCTGATGACCATAATGTATTATCTACAACTTGAAGACTTCCGTTGAGTTTCTGAATTTAAATTTATCTTCGGAATATTGCCTTACTGCATTTATTGCAACAAAGTCGACTAAAAAACATTCAAACATATCTGCTATAAAATATACCTATGTTTAATATAGATAAGCTTTTACTAAATCCTTTCTGAATTCCAAAAAAGTAGGTATAGGTTTAGAAATGTGCAAGCTGTAGGTACTGGCCCGCCTGTGCGCGCCGCTCGCCGCTCGTCGCTCGCCGCTCGCACCGCGCGTGTGAGCGTAGTGAGGATGTGTGGTAATGCCAAGTATTTCATTAAAGCTTTTCTTCTTCTCTCTACAAAGAAAAAGGTTTTTTGTCAAAGTTAAATTCATCAAACCTTTCCACTGAGATAACCGGAAGCAGCAATTTATTTTACAAAGCTAAGATTTTGTTATTTTTTCTTTTTGAAGAAAATAATTATTTTGAGTGTCGAGATCTTTTAACTAGTTAACGTAGTAATATTTTATTCATGAGTAATATATATAGTTTCACAAATCAATAAAAAGGCTATGTGTGTCAATATTTACGAGTAGACGAGTGTTAAATATAATGAATACGCAATACGTAAGTATTATAATCTGGAATAAAGCACTTTTAACATATAGATACTTTTCCAAATTTAATCAAAAGTTTACCATGAACCAGCAGGAGACAGTAACGTTTGGTTGACATTTATGGACTCTTCCTGTTGTCCTACTATCCAAAGTTGTTTCATAACAGCAGTTTCATATCGGCAAACAGTGCACTATCTTAATATCCGTTATTGCTATACCTAACACTACTCTATTCCGAAAAACAGACGATGTGTTTGATCGAAACTGTTCCGTCTCTCGCGGCATGAGGGTGCAGTATCTATTGATCCGAACTTGCTATGCAGCGTGAGCTCACATCCTTCCTTTAACAATATCTTCAGTTTACAATACATACATACTCGGCTCCGTCTCGAGCTCACATTATTAGTTTACATACCGGCTGCACCTACTCGACGACTGCTGTAATACAGTGCAATAAGGGTTATATTTCTGCGAGCACGTACAACCCGTAAAGTCGTAAACTTCAGGTATTGTTTACGCGCACTTGTTATCTCAATCGCGATGGAATATAAAAAGTAACCTTCGACTATAAACTGATCAACGAAAATATAACGGATTTTGTAAATAGAAAATGAAGCAGGAGTATGTATCTGTAGGTACTTAGTATGTATTTTATAACTCTTCCAGTGACTTGCCTTAGAAAAGATCTTTCAGATGAACATGGCAAGCGGCGAGTCATGTTATAATTTAATGAATTATTTTTACCTGCTGTATGTACGAAAAACTTTTGATATAGGTACAAAAGCAACAAGGCAATTTTACTTCCAAAATATATTTAAGAGGAATATGTGGTTGTGTTCTATTTTCACGTTTCAATTTAAAAATATAAACTGATGGAAATGGCAGTCCAGGCATATTGTTGAAACAGACAATACAACCCGTTCCATTTAATATTCGAGAATGCTTTTAAATGAGCATCAAATATGGAGTGACCTCGCTCCGCGCGGCTGATGCATTAAACAATGCCTCCTCCGCCTCCTCCGCCTCCTGCGCCTCGGTGGAGGCTGAATGCAGGCTCTTTTAATCCCCTGCACGGCGTAGGTACCCACCACTACCTAATAGACCGACGAAAGAGGCTTTTTTTCTAGTCCGGCAGACAAAGAGAAGAATGACAAGTGAAAATCGTTGTGTAGTTCGTGAGCTTGAAATATAGTACAAGCCATTATGCGGAAGAATCGGGTCTTGGATATAATAATATTATGGTATATTTATGTACGCTTGTCAAGTACCTACCTGATCTCATAGTTACCCATCTTTACAAGCTTTACTTACTTTGGAATAAATTGTTATGAATAGTTGCTTATGTCCATATAGTGGTGTGATTGGTGCATCGTTTCACTCTTATTAATTGGCTTCATATTGTCGCAAACTGTTTCGCTAAAAACTTTATGTTTATCGACTGGACTAGTCGCTGCTTCGACTCTTAGTCGATCATAAGCGATTACTCTCCGCACGTGGCTGCAACACAGAGAGAACATATTTATTTTTAAACAGGAAAAGCTTTTATGTTCATAACTTTAATCTTTTGGTATCAAAAGATATAATTTACATTCACGAATTAATATAACAATAACTTAATTGTATGTGGAGAGGTTATAATTGTAAAAGACGAAGGTGAAAACAGGAAAGAAAAATAATGCTTAAAATAAGTTTATACCTCCTCTAAAAAAAAGTAGGTAAACGTTTTTAATGTTGTAGTAAAAAATAATAACATTTAATATATATAACGGGAACGGCTCAAAGGCGTCCAGTCCAGAGGATTAAATTTACTTTTAATAATTTTAATAGGTACTTAAGTATATTTTTCACTACATAAAACAGATTTTATTAAAATATGGCAATAGTCTGTAGATAGATTGCCTTGAAACTTCGCTTGATATCAACATTATTTATAATCAGTAAATAATGAATTATAGAAATAACTAATTTAATTTAAGTCTCAAACGGTGATCAGCTCCGGACCCTGGACGTGGAGTCCAGACACGTAATGAATGGAGTTCATTAGCGCTGGATAATCTGTTGCACGTATTTTTGTTAATTACAATTTAAATTAAACGCTCAGTCGCGGTCGGCTCGATTAAGAGGAATGCAAACTTTAAGGCCATTATCTAAATAAATGTACCTACCTAGCTAAATTCATTTAAATGTATTCTGCAGCGAAGTAACCCAATATTTATTTTTTAGCAAAGCCTTCTCTTTCTACCAAGGGCGGAATATTTCTTATGGTTTTAATGTTCGATGAAGATAAATGTGATATTCCATTAATTTATGGTTTTTACTTTTCAATTAGGTAAACATATAAATGAAAATGAAAAATATTTATTAATAAAGTAAACATTACATGGTAACGTGTTCCTGGGCCCTGAGCTAGGCTTGCCCTGTGTTACAGGACCCAGTACCAGGCAAAATATTATATAACTAGCTGAATAGTGTTGAAATATAACAATAAATAGGTATCTAAGTTAAACATATACAGAGTGTCACTAGGTATAGCTGCCTCGTCGAGCTTCACATAATATGTCCACAGACATGAATATTTAATATTGTGTCAGTAAAATTATAGAGCTTTAAGTTACGTTTGATGTTATTTAATAATAAAATGCTTACCTATTTCAAAGTAAAAACTTTAAAAGCACTGTAAAAACAGACAAGTAAAAGTTTAGTTAAACCCTTTAAAGAGCACAGCTAAATAAAAATGATTTTACAAACCCCTAATAGATAGATACATAAATATTTATAAAAACCTTTATGAATTCCAATGACAAAGGTTTTGCGATGAAATTCGAAATTATAAAAAAATATTTAATTAACTAGATAAAGAGAAAAGTGAAATAGGGTCGCCACTTTGGTAAATGTAAATCTAAAAATGTCTTCCAAGAATAACTGACACCGGCGGCGGGTCGCCCGGTCCCCCGAATAGCCAGCCGGCAGCCTGCATGTTTAATGTGCCTCCGGACTGACCGCGCGCCGCCGCCGCCGCCGCCGCCGCCGTATACGAGCAGGCAGTATGATGAACCTGAACTCAGTCACAGGCTTCAGGCTCCGGACTCCAGACTCCAGGCCCCAGGCTCCAGGTTCCAGGTTCCAGGCTCCAGGTTCCAGGTTCCAGGCTCCAAGTTCCAGGTTCCAAGTTCCAGGCTCCAGGCTCCAAGCTCGGAACACTTTCTGAGTAGGTACTTCTCTGTTTTATAGCTGCTTCTAATATTACCTATGTCTAATTTGAAAGTCAAAAAGTCTTAGTTTACCACTAAAATGTTAGTCTTGACTTTAGTGTTAGAGATAGCTCGGTCGGCTACGAATATGGGAATTGTTAAGTTTTATACGCTAGTTAAATGCGTTATAATGGTTTAATGGTCTAATTATACATTCGAATGAAACAATGATATTACCGTAATAAGGCATTATTATTAATATGTTTGATTAAATTTGCATGGAAAGCCTGATTCGTGCTGAGTGATGTTAACTTACTTTTCTATCTGTAGTATGATGACACTCAAAAAATAAGCATAACTACAGTAACTGTAGGTAGGTAATGTATTCATGAGGAGCAAAGTGGCATTCCTTAATATTACCCACGACCAACACGACGCGGCGAGAACAAAAATAAACGTAAATTACAAACGTAATACATAAAGTTTATTAAAGTACTTACTCGTTCAAATAAGCCTCCATAAATTCTATTAATGTATGGAATTTATTTTTCTAGTTAAGAAAATATCGTTACCTACTTACTG
Source organism: Polylopha cassiicola (assembly GCA_038024825.1). Taxonomy (NCBI): domain Eukaryota; kingdom Metazoa; phylum Arthropoda; class Insecta; order Lepidoptera; family Tortricidae; genus Polylopha; species Polylopha cassiicola. The sequence goes on from CP149057.1 coordinate 11,738,810, forward strand.
TTCAGCCATAGTATGCAAATTTGTTAAGCAAAGTTGTGCTAAAAATACATTTTGCAAAACCGCATTTAATTTGAATAAATACTTACTTTAAGGAGTTTATCGTGAATATAAATTTCGATCACCTATTAACGTGATTTCGCTTCACAGTGGCTGGTGCGCTTGTTTTCCTTTAAGATGTGAATGTAATGATCATCTGATGTTTAATAAAAAGGTTCGCTGTACAGCCACGCTTCAGTGCTTCTCACAGGGAGTGTACCGCGTAAACAAAAACAACATACGTAACGCGTACGGACTGCGGCCTCGCGCTCGGCGCGGACTGCGGCCGCGGTGCTCGGACCCGCTGCTACATTCACGCCGCTGAACATAATTTATTCATAAGGAACTAAGCACTTTAATAGTGTGAAACTATTTCCGTACTACTTTAATAGGTTGAAGTTCAAGAGGTCTCGGACAAAGACCATGCACGTTTAGACGTCTAATTATGAATTATCTACACGTCGTTTACAAATAGATATATATATTATATATCTGAAGCCTACATAAGTAGGTTCATAGGTAAATGCTCTTATTATAATATATATTGGAACGCTCTCCACACAGGCTTCTTATATCGTATGTCGGTCTATCTCGCCAATATTATGTACTATTATAATATCTCTTGTTACGGTTCACTACAGGACAGCTCAGTTTAGAAAGAGTTTCATACTTGACAAAGTTTATAAAACAAGTAAGGAAAAGTATCCTAGATATTAAGCAGATTAAGGCAATATTTTTTCGTAACTCTGAAGCCAAACTCAAACTACCAAACGGAGCGAGGGCAATCAGAAATTTTAAATTATTTTGTCGACTGCAAAAGTTTATGAAGGCACTTTTCGCGTACAAACCGGAAATCCTCCAAACTCATCGGATTTTAATCAAAGCGCTGCAAAACTCACTGCAATCTGCGAGGACATTTTTTTAAGGGAAATGCAATGTATCTCCACTTCACAGCTACATACCTGCTGCCTAACCGATACTCTCCGAGCCAGGTAGTGCCACAGATGCGACTATGTAGGTAGTCTTATATTTTACTAGATCTAGGATATTTAATTTCTCATAATTTTGTCTTTCATTGTTTCTGGGAAGCTTGATAAACCTTGAATAAGCAGTCTCTCACTTCTCCCATCCATATGCTACGAGGTGACGTAACGGTTCCTCTTCTACGTGGATACGAATTCATTTGAAAACAATTTGAGCCCGGCGCGGCAGCCGGCGCTCGGCGTCATACAACATACATGAAGAACCTTTCAAACGTAACTTTAATAAGATTGTAGCTTCCTGCCAGCACCGCTCGAGTGCTATTACAGTGCAGTCTGTCGTGTATTATCTTTATTGTTACCTATTATAGGTGTATAATATTACAGCTTCAGTGCATGTCAACTACCGAAGTCTATTTGAAAGAGTTGCCGTCTAAATGCTATGTTAACAGCAATAGTTTTGAATTTGATACCTACCTATCATCATCATCAATCAACCGAAAGATGTCCACCTCTTGACATAGGCCATCTGCGAGCAATATAAGTGCTGCAATTCTTAAAGGTATTTCTATCGACATACTGACACCCTGGTCCTCCTGCGGATGTCATCATCTCTGCCCGGGCGCGCACTGCACGCAGGCAACTCCGAGCGTAGCCCTCTTCGGTGTCATATTCAACTATTCATTTGAAACTCTGTTGCTTTATTACAATAATAATATACAACAAGACAACAACATACTTTTGTCCTAAGAATAAATGTTAAAATAGAATATTTTCTAAAGGAATCACAATGCTGCGAAAAAAATAAATTATTGGTTTGTTTGTTTGATATATTGTAATGATTCCGAGATAGGTTTTTCCGCGCCGCGCTCCGCCGCCGCCGTCCTGGGGGAAATTCATGCAGAAGCGGCGCGAGATACAGCTCATGTTTTACTGATTGACTTACAACAACCGTGGAATTATTACAGCTGATTACATTTTACTCACTAAATCTTTGAATTTGAATGAATAAATCACTCGTCTTTAGTAGGTATTGTCAAACTTAACCAAACTTAAAGTGAACACTGAAACTTTAAATGTGTGCGCTCCACACGGCACACGCGTATTTATTTCTAGTTCGTCTACTGCCACTATCTGAATGAAATAGTAGTACATATTGCTCGATATTCAATGTTCAGTTTCAAACGATGTTACATGAAAATTTCTCTATAGTTACCTACATGTATGTATGTAGGTGTATCCATCAATCAAATGAGATTGCGTCGCGAAGCCATCCTGTCTAGACGCGGCTAGACTGATCTGACACTTGAGAGCTTTGAAATCTAATTCTCATCCGATTGCTGCACAGACAGACAGACCATCAAACGTCTTTGATTTCATATCGTTAGATATTTTATTGCTCGAATGTCAGTCGTCCTCGTTATTTCAGCTGCGCAGGGAATGTTTAATAATATTCTTAAGGCAAACGTTACAACGATTTCACGATTAAATAAAGGTGCGACACAAGATAAGGTTTCTCTCTGTTTCTTTAAACTTAAACTTGGTACAACATTAATACAACATACCAAAACTAAGTACGATAAGCTACTTCATCCGATTAAAAAAAACGCAGTAATAATGAGTTATTGATAGAGTATACCGGCAAGAGCGAATAGTTTATCTGCAACATATCGTTTAAAGACGCCGTCATCCATCAGCGGCGGTTCTGAGAGCGCGCGCGCGGGAGCGGCAGCGGGAGCGGGAGCGGGAGCGGCAGCGGGCTGGACTCAGACGGCTAGATTACGGACCTGTGATTGATCTAACACCATTCACACGATGATATATATTGACATCAGTGATTCGAAAAATAGTTTTGAATCGAGAATTACATTTACCAAAACTCTATTTTCAAATAATGACGATAAACGACTAAGCTTTTATTTAAAATTTGTTTCGTAAATACGTTTCTTTTTTCAAGATGACATTACTTTCGATGATGAAAACGTGGTTAGTTCTCTTTAAATCGACGTAAGTAATCTAAGTGGAATGTAGGTAAGTACATAATTGTACTGAGAGTTATTAAAATTATTATTTTCAAATACTAAGACTGAAACAAGGCTTGAAATATGACAGCACTTTCCCAGTTCGCTGAAATATGAGCTCCCAAGAAGATCCACTTGAAATTAACCTCTAAGTGGTATACCTTTCAAGAAGCGTTCCGGCATTTAACCCTCGTGCAGAATAATGATACGGCCTATCAACGAGAAGTCGACGCGAGGCGCGGGCACTGGGGCAAGGGGGCTCGCGACTGGGGCAAGTGAGGTGGAGGGGGAGGGTACTCGCGGGTAAATAACTCAATTTGCCCCTTCAAGTGAACCTCGTCCCATACTCGAGCGGCGAGAAGCAGCGATGAAAGAAGTATATCTACAAAACTACGGTTAACCTGCTTAGATTACATGAATGACGAATGACCCACTCCAGAAATGTACTTGTAAATTATTTTAAATCCTGATTTCAGATACGTGTCCAATCTTAATAATTTAAACGACAGCAAATCAAATAAAATGTGCGATTTAGAACCGCTACAGTTCGGAATGAACCGCGAAGGCATCACAAATTATTCCGTTACAGTTGTTTAATTTCATCGTATCTAATCAGTTGGTTGAAAATAATAAACTTTTTGAATGCTTTCTTAAGTGTCGCATCGCTCGTCGCACCCGCGTGCTCCATTAGTAGATGACGAGGTTATGGATGTTGGAATAAGATTTGAAACGTAAGGATATGTAATTTGTGAATGGTAGTTAGTTAGCAGGTTTTCCAAAACTACTCCCCGCGAGGGTTTGAAGCCGCGCCGCGTGCCGCGTGCCGAACACGCTGCCGCTCGTGCCGCGGGAGCGCACGGCAGCTTGTTTTGGGGATGATTTCGTATAAATGCCTCTCATATTCCTTTTCAGTGAAATTCACTTTTTGATTGCTTTATGTTTGGCAGACAAGTAGATTACTCGCTCTCCCTCGCCCTGTCCCGCTCACTCAGACATACTTCCCGCTCGCGTGCCAGACCCGGTTGCGCAGTGCGAGCTGCTGATACGTAGTAAATAATTACCAAGAGCGATGCAAGACACAGGGTTATAGTTTATGTAGACATTTCGGCGTGTTAATAACTACCGTCATACATACAATCAATATACCTAATACCTCGATATCACATTATAATGGCATATGATACACACAAAAGGAGCGATGATCACCCTGGACTGAGAGCAGAATTAGCATCTAAAGTTCTGTCACATTTCCTGAATAGTGTTAGTTAATTAAAACTGTCCAATTTGGCGAGGGACCATCAAGATCTTAGCTAATTTTATTATAATGCAGACGCCGATATTATAGCATAGCTGGCAGTGCGCGCCGCGCGGCCCGGCCGGTGCGCGGTGCGGCGCGGTGCTGCGCGGCGCGGTGCGGCGCGGCGCGGTGCGGTGCGGCGCGGTGCGGCGGACCTCTCATCTGTTGCTGCGTGCAATCGTGTTATGAACTTATGAATAGAGTTATTTGTGCGTGTGCTCGTTTTTACGATGCCATCTTACTTGGTAATTTGTTGCAGATCGGAGGCTTTGACGGATTATATACTCCGAGGGGACCTAGTAAGTCCTAGTACCGATGAACACCAATATTTTTTTATTATAATAATGTGGTATTTTATTGCCTTCGGAGATAGACTTAATTTAAGTTTATTTACCAAAAATGATTTTTCGTTACCTACATTAGGAAACTGCACATGTCGAGTTCGTATTGCTAATCTAAAATGTTTTTTTTTTGTTTTAAAAAAGCGTTTTCATTTTCTTTTATAAGGCCACGTAGAATTTACCGAAACCAATCACGAGTGAGCGATTAATTCATTTTACGAGCACTTGACGTTATATACGGCCCTACATCACCGGGACGGCCTACAAGTACGAGTACATGACACGAAAGAAATGAAAGCTAATTTTACTTTGCCCTTGAATAATGAGTTTTTAAAACATAATATTGAACGAGGAGCTCTTAAGGATAGTTGAGACCTACATGTTATCGCTAAAAGTTTTTACTTCCCAAAAGCATGAAAATGGCGGAAAGATAACAAATTAAGCTCTCTAAAATATACGATGTGTATGTGTTTTCAGTTGAATAATTATTGGTGTTAGGTGTTTATGTTCTGCGATTATATTATATTATACAAGTGTAAAACGCAGAACATATACCTATTACACAGTGAGATTTGGCTCATCACGTAAGTGTAAACACACCTAATCGACAGTTTTTTCTATCGCAATGTTTTAATATGTAATATAACCAGTTAGCTATCTATTTTTTCTATTTTAAGTAGGTATGTTTTTGATTAGGTCCAATACTCAATCTGTCTCGTAGGCGAGACGCAGCGACACAGCGCCTTAACTACAGTTTGCCACGGTATATGAGGTTCGTGCCGAGGCGCGTATTCCGCAAGAATATTATATCAGTGGCAGTAATGTTCCTGTAATGTTCCTGTAATGCTCTAATATTCCCTCAGTGCGGCTAATTCGTATGTAAGCCGCGGCGCCGCCTTATCGCCCAACGACCGCTTTTTTATAACCTTTTACTAAAGTTAAGTATCTACTAGGTGTGGTTGTATGTACGTGGGTATATAGGTTATTATTATCTCACGAATCAAATTGCTGAATCGAGGTATCGTATATAGTTTTTAAAATTATTGACATTGTCTAATGGCGCAAGGGCACTGGCAACTCCGTTAGTTTTATAGTTTACTAGCTTTTGCCCGCGACTTCGTCCGCGTGGAACTCCTCCTTTTTGCAGTCGGTTAAAAAGTAGCCTATGTCCTTTCTCAGGCTCCAGACTTTCTGTGTACCAAATTTCATTTAAACCGGTCCAAGAGTTTTAGCGTGAAAGCGTAACAGACAGACAGACACAGTTACTTTCGCATTTATAATATTACTAGCGACCCGCCCCGGCTTCACACGGGGGCTATAAACCTTCCTTAAGAATCACTCTATCTATTAAAAAAAACCGCATCAAAATCCGTTGCGTAGTTTTAAAGATCTAAGCATACATACGGACATACAGCGAAAGCGACTTTGTTTTATACTATGTATTGATTAGTAGGGATTGATACACAAGCATTTAAGCAATCGTATTATAATTATGAACATTTCAAATAATATTATTACCTACCTATGAATTAAATTTAATAAGAGTTGGAAAGCAAATATAATTGAATAAATCCAAAGTGTTACATTTTCATAATTTCGTACCTAATTAGTATTCTGATCTCTTATTGCCTAGATGTGGTCAAAATAGCGCAAAATATTTACCTGCTGCGAATACGTATCCGCAAGATCCGCCTTTACATTATTATATTATTTGTAGGTAATACGCGTCAACTCGTCATCGCAACAGTTCTACGTTTTCAGAAATTCAGTCTGAAAGTACAATCGATTAATTTCCACTGACCATCAAATACTTGTTAAAAATATTTATTTATTCAATAGGTAAATATCGATTTTGGATCTGATCGCTGGGTTACTACTAAGAACTCACGTGAACATGCTCAAAAATATATATAATATATTTATAAATAAAAAATGTGTGCGTGTCATTATTATAATGTTAGGAACACTCATCATTACATGTAAATTGTTTAAAATTCCCGTCGAACATTTCTAGTCATGTTATCCTTCCATGAACATTAAAGAAAAAAAGTTTTAAATTCACAGCATTTTTAATGACTATTCAAAAGCATTGTCTTTTTGTAGCGAAACCATTTGCATACACATTTGAAACGTTTGCGGCTTTACTGAGAATATAAAGAGAAACTTTAAAAGGATATTACATTAGCACAAACAAAAGACGCCACAATTACAAAGCTAAATAAGTAGAAAATGTCCAGACTTGAAGTGAATATAATCTTGAGAAGCCGCTTGTGCTCAGAGGTGTCAGTCCATTTGTCAATAAATGCAATCAGTCGGTGCGCGGATTACGCGCGGAGCGGGACGCAGCGGGTCGGAGCGGGCCGGAGCGGGACGGAGCGGGCCGGAGCGGGACGCAGCGGGACGCAGCGGGGCGGCGCGAGTAATTGTGCGGGATGAGCACAAACTGACTGAATGAGAGAACGGATTGAATGGCACCGAGCTGGGAATAGCTGGAATTTGTTTTTAAATCTGACATAAACGTATTTTTTTTTTGTTTTAGTACGTAAATATTTATGATTGCTTTGTATTGCAGATCATAAACAAGTTAATTTTAAATAATTTGTTTCTAAATAATAATGATGAGTGTATCAAGAATCGAATTAAAAAAAAACGCTTAAAATAAAAAAAGTACTTATCTAGCTCGCTAAGTTGTAATACTTAATTAAAATTAACACAAAACGTAATCAAAAAGTACTTGCATTAAAATAGATATATGTTTTTTATAGCAGTTGGTAGTAGGGGACTTTGAGGTAATACGATCCCTGGAGGTCAAATGATCCCCCGGCTTAAATCTAAGACAACTAGTTCCATATATCCAAATGCGCTTGAAACATGTGCCCCGCACCCCTGCCAGTTGCCTCTCCGAGAGTCAAGGCGGTGCAAGCGTTTGGCGTGATTTTATTAAAAAATAATCAAAAAGTGTGGCTCTGATCTAAGGAAAGTCTGTTTTTGAACTTTCATTACTTTTTACATGTTCGTGTTTATTGAAATGTTGTTTAATTTGCGGGTATTAATAGAAGTCAGCTAATATTTAAGCAATGTCCGATCTCCGCACGCGGTATTTGAAGATTATGTTTTGATCGATATCTTGGAATTTGATGTTTGGGGCAAAATGATCCCTGATTTGTTGTTTATACAGATAGTACCGAGAATTTATAAACATAAGACTAATCGCCAAAATTGGCCTAAAGAATCAATGCAAAAGGGTTTAGATGCCTTTTGCGTTGATTCTTCAAGCCAATTTTGGTGGTATGCCTTACAAAACCATAAAGAGTAGAGTAAAAGATAATTATAAAAAAGAGATCTCTGAAAAGTTTTGTGGAACTTGCTTAAATACTTAAACTGTTATGAACAATACATAATATGGTTAAAATAAACAGGTGAGTGTTTTATTTAACTGATATTGAGTAACTTATGGTATAAATTTCCCTGGGATCATATTACCCCTACCCCAGGGATCATTTTGTACACCGGTGTGTATAAAATGATCCTTTACTAAACTTTTACAAAAACCTCTTGTACAAAGAATCTATATAAATATAATAAAAAATAAGTATGCAGTTACAAAGTTAAGTAAATTCACTAGCTCTAATAATAGAAATCTTGTGATTTTGCTTTCATTTTTAGCCGAAGTCAAGTTTTTTCCCTTAAGGGGATCATTATACCTTACCTTCCCCTAATTAAGTCAATAAAGAGCGCTCTTGTGGTATCACTATGTCCGCAACACTAGCTGATGATAAGTAAGAATAGGACGATCATCATCTATCGTTATAAGTGGCCACGAGCTACTACTCTTTCTGAACTTGCCGCGTCCCGATCTAATAGTAAATAAACACCTGACCACGTGTACCTAATAGAGAAAGATAAAATGACCAACGCCTCAGCCTAAGGATTCACCGACATTTAACAAAAAATCGAAAAGTTCGTAATTATTTTACTCCAATGTGTAATGAACGTAAATCAGAGATTATAAATGAGTGGTTTTCATGTCGTCATGGTAGTCGGTGTCGGGTCGCCGCCACTCGCCGCGCTGTCTCGGCGCCGCGCTGAATATTTGATGGCCTCAGTGAGGGCGCCGCCGTGTAGGCAGCTCCCCTGGCGCTTTATTAATCATTCTGTGACTGCCAAAGGTGGTTTCAATTTTTTAATCTACGTTTACATTAACATGTCAGTGCCCTGTAATCGTCGTGTACGAGTCTGGATATTCTGTCTGAGAGGATAGGTAATGATGTTTATAAACATTTAAATTTTACAAATATTTAAGCTTTCATTTTCATAAATAAAATTTCCAAATATGTTTAATCTGTTTATCTGTTACACTTATCGTTCTCTTTGTAAAAAGAGAAATTCAAACGTTATCGATATAATTTTCAGAAAGGGCGAGGTTAAAGTTCAGATAAAAATAGCAATTTCATTTATCAGAGACGTGTTGTTATTTTCAGTACATTTAAATATCCAGTTTTCAAGAGAAGCCTTGCTCGAGGTGCGGCGGCGGCGTGCATGCGTAATGCGCCAAACCGCTCGGCGACTACGTGACGAGGAAATGTGCTTCTCCTCACAGATTGCCCGAAATCTCGAACAGAATTCATTTATTATTAATACCCGGGGGAGTGTTTACAATACCGAGAGGATACGCGTTTTAATTGAAGGAATTAATTATTTATAGTTGATATACTCGTAGCACACTCGGCGTCTCGGCGGCTCCTCATTATTATCTCTGATAGGATGATAGGTATCTAGACGGAAAAATGCTGCTTCGCATTTCATTACAGCTCTGTAAATTATATTTCTGTGGAATAATTTATAGATAAATAATTCTTTTGTGCATTATTATTTTTTGCAAAGTAAGTAGATAACAGATCGTCGATTTTTTCATGAAACGGTTTTATAAGTAGTCCTAACTTAAGCTACTTTTTCAGAAAGTCAAGAAAAAATAAAGTCAATAGAAGCAACATTCTATAAAAAAAGTTCAGTGGTTAATTATACAGTGATGGTGGCCGCAGGACACGGCTAGTATGTTTATACATAATATCTCCAGACTAGTAAAACCTAATGCCTAGTCTAGTACAACCCCTTAAGCCTGAGCTCGCGCCATCCGCGCCATTAGCCCTCCTCCATGAATATTCAACTCGGCTGGCTGGCTGGCGGCTGTGCTGCTGAGTGCTGCAGGGTGATCGCTCACGGAGACGCTCCGAGACGCGCGTCACTCGCGCGCTTGTTTTAACGCAAGTGTGACGCGCACCAACTCAGAATTCAGGAGCGAACAATCATCTACCCGGCAACGTTTCTCATCGCTACTGCTCGCGGTAGTTTTATTCATACGATATCATTCTGTGTATTCATATGTACTCATTGAGATAGCGAGCTCGTCAACAGCAAATTTAAAATTTTGGGGAAATGAAGGAGTGAGGTAGGATGGATAGTTAGTACCGAGGGATTCAGGAAGTAGGTAGGTTTAGCAGTTACGTCCACAATATTATATTTTGTCGCTACTGCATTGCCATAAAAAGCAGCGTGGGTAGTGGCCCTAAGATAGTCGAAGCACGTCGTGGCGTGGCGTGGCGTGGCGTGGCTGCGTGGCAGCGTGGCGGCGTGGCGCGGATGCAGCCACGCGTGCTTCTTGTTACATTAACTCCTTCGCTCGTGAACACGATGTTCATGTTTATGTAAAACAAGGGATTATGATAACGACTTCTATTTTAGAACGGTATGAATTTTAATAAACACGAGAACGCATCTCGAGCGGTTTTCCCGGGTAGATTGCATTTTTAATTTTATCGCCTCATTTATCGAGATGTTTGTCTTGCTGTATCCATTTTATAAAACTTAAGTAAAATTCAATATGCAAGACATCTTCAACACTTTCTGTTGCGAACTTCTCTTAAAGGGAATATTTTGCGACTGGAAAGAGGGAAAGTTGTCGGCAATAACTTTGTTTGAGGAGTTAATCTCAGAAGCTATCGTCAGCGAGACTTTTCACTATGAAGATATTTTGTTTAAGAACTTTATCAACTAAATTCCGAGATATTTTTAATAGTCTTATCCAAACTATAAGGAGCACAAGTTACTTACATTCATGCTTTTACTCTTCTTCAAAACGAAACTACGATAGGTATTCTGATCTTTCTTTTGAATTGTACTGACTGATGTAGGTACACAATATTATTATCTGAGGAGCAATCCATTATGATCTTAATAGCTTAGCTTGTTCACAGCGCTTCCCTCACGCGCTCGTCGCATGCCATCGCCTACTCCCGGGGTTTCTGATTTTTGCTTAATTAGGGTCTTTCTTTATATTATGCATAATTCCATCTAATTAGTCATAGCCATATAAATTCTTCCCTGACCCTTTAAAGAAAGACTTGTAGGTATGTACCTACAGCTACTAGACTAGTCTTGATTATTTAAAGTTAGATTATTTGGAAAATGCGTAAATTAACTTTAAATTAGAATCAGTTTTATTTTAAACTTTGTGGATTTAAAAAATATTCAAGTGACTTAGTCAAATCGAAAGAGAGAACTTACATTATTTTGACAATCGATTTTAATGCCGAGACGTCGTTATCATAAAACAATTTAAACAAACTTGTGAAAAATAATGAAACAAGTCACAAAAGTACTTTTTGACTAAACTTGAGTTTTTTTGGTAATGAACCGACCTTCGGACCGTCTTCAGTTGATTTTGTGTCGTATCAGTTATTTAGTTCCAGGCTTGCAAATAATTGCTTTTAGTTTTATGTTTTTAGAAATATATATTGCTTATTACGTCAAGTGCTTTATTTGGTGAAATGTATCTCAAGATCTTCATATAAAATGACACCTAAGTGCAGTAACCGTGACCTCCACTTTGTTAGATGAAATGTAATGTTTGCGAGCAGAGCTGCGGGCGCTCCGCAGCGCAGCGCAGCGCCGCTACTCGTCCCTCTGTTGCACTGCGACGTCACAACTACACTTTATCTACTCATACTATCATAACATGACTCGTTCTCTAATCGCAAGGCAATATCCAAATGTTATAGGTACCTACTTATTAAATTTCAAGGTATGATTGCGATTAAGCGCTAATTAAAATAACCGACGCGCTGTCAGACTAATACTATTACGTAAAATCCTTCCACTGTGTGTAATTTGTTGTACTCGTATTTTAAAGTGGAACGTAATCGAGTCTCTTACTCTACCTATTTCTTAATATTATTCGGTACATCGACGTGACAAGCTTTTATGCTACAAATACTTACGAGAACACGGAAGGGTGGTGTTCACGCACCGGTGCCGTGTGTGTGTGTGTGTGTGTGTGGGGGGGGGGGATCTGCTTTTAACGAGTGTTCCCGCGGTAGGTAATGTATTGTGCCGCTAATACTCGCGCACTCCATTCATACATCATTCCGAATACATCATACAGCCGCGGGACCGTGTATGTGAATGACATTGTTTGATTGAAAGGGAAATCCTGTTTGGAATTAAATTATATTTCAATATATCATACCTTTGCTAAAATATTTTCCATTAAGCCTTGTTTGAACATGAGACTTGATATAAAATTATTTATGTCAAGCATGGAAATATCCTTGACATGAACAATTGACGTTGCGCAGGCAGCTGTCTTGCGCCTCGCAGGCAGAGCTCGCTGTGGATATTCATTTATTAAATCCATGAAAAAGTACACCGCACACGACTACACTTAATGTACCTACCTGAAACTCATCACTACATAATATAAAACAAAGTCACTGTCTGTCCGCCCATATGTATGCTTAAATCTTTAAAACTACGAACAGACTTTGAAGCAGTTTTTTTATAAATAAAGAGTGATTCAAGAGAAAGGTTTATAACCCCCGTGTGAAGCCTGGGCGGCTCGCTAGTAATCCATACTAATATTATAAATGCGAAAGTAACTCTGTCTGTCTGTCTGTTACGCTTTCACGCTAAAACTACTGGACCGATTTAAATGAAATTTGGTACAAAGAAAGTCTGGAGCCTGAGAAAGGACATAGGCTACTTTTTAACCGACTGCAAAAAAGGAGGAGTTCCACGCGGACGAAGTTGCGGGCAGAAGCTAGTACCTATATAAGGTGATATGATATTTAATGGTTTTCTTATCTTAACCACAGGGTCCGAGTTCTTTTTCAAAAGGCATCACGTTTCCGGCTAAACAACAGAGTGATCGCGTGATTCTTAGCGCACCTTGATCCGAGCGAATCAAGCTGGCGTTCTCCCACTGTTTCCTCTTGATTGATCTGTAGTCGAGGACCCAATTAATATAAGGTCCTAATCGTTAGCAGTCGTCATTATTAATCTGAACCTAATTTGTATAGGTACTAGATTCAGATCAGAAGCGCCCTGAAATGATATATAAGTCATATTAAAAAGACTCAATTACCTAGTTAACGTGTGATCGGCAAACTCCGCGTGGCGTTAGCTGTTAATTAAGGTTTAAGGACCTAATGTCGATGAGTTAACTTTCTTCATTTGGGACTTATACGGTGAATACGCGTGATAGTGATCAGTATTTTTGTATTTAATACTGCTATTTCTGCATTTGTTTATCTCTTACAAAATAAATAGGCCAAAAAACGGATTACTGTACCTACTGTACTGCTCTACACGACAAACAGCTTTCTGCAAAATATGAAGGCTCGTGTCGCGGCGTTGTTGTTCTGTCAGCTGTCAGGAACTGCGGTCGCTTGATATACTCACAAAAGTCACAAAGCAAAATTATACAGTTGCATATTACTCCCAAAGATGTGTTTAATCCTGATGCAGCGTTTTCCATTAATAATGTGTTCGCGGTGATTCTGTTCTGTTTAATTACGTCTGATTCCGTCGGCGCGGCGGCGCGGGGCGGAGCGGCGGAGCTCTCTCCGTTAATATTTCAATAAAATAACTTACTTTGGTCCATTTCATATGGCTTCCTCTATTTCAAAACGCAACGAATGAAATTGTTTTAAAGCTATATTAGTTTGATATTAACTTTTCCTTAGGTTAGCATAGGTATTTTTCATATTAACTCAGTTTTGAGTTCTATATGAATAGGTTTTTCAAAATGGAACTGAATTAATTAGATTATTCCCACATTCCTAATTTATTTTATTATAACAAGATATTTGAGTAATTTAAAAATTCCAACTTAGTGTGTACTTTCATCGCGTTAATTAAGTAGGTACAGCCTACAGTTGAAGGACTTCCACTCCATGAGAGAAGTCGTAAAAAACTTGTGAAACCAATTAGGTTCCTGTTGACCGAACTTAATATTGTAGACCTTGATGAAATAAGTGACCATCTGCCCCTGAAGTAGGTATTATTATATATAGCACCAGCTCGTCGCTTAGGGTCACTCCGTTTCAAACAAAAAAACAAAGTTTTTACATTTAACGAGTTCTTCTAATGAGTTCATTACATTTTAAAGGACTTCATTATGACTCGAGCCGCGAGTGGGAGGGTTAAGTCATTCTTAATAAGGGCCCGCTTAACCGTTCACCGCTCGCATATCCCCATCCGCTCGTGAAAACGATTACTGTAAGCCGTACTAATTGCGAGTGAACAGAAAAATATATAAAAACATAACTACTAGTGGACATCATTTGCACTGAATAAAACGGGGAGTTCGTAGATCGCAAGAAACTTTATTTATTTGTAGTTGTAGTCCGTTTACAGTACATTAGTGACACATCCGTCCATCCGGCGCTTCGTACGTTTTATGATGATTAAATAATTAGTAAGCGACGGGAGCTATAAAGCCAGGTACTACCTACTACAGCCGTAATGAGAGCGCGGCGCACCCGTGACGTCACTGCTTTATATATATCTCTTTCATTACTAGTGCAGTGTAGTAGCACAGGAGCGGTGATGAGATATAATGTGATGTGATTGTCTGCAAACCCTTTTTCCACTTGTGAAACACAATCACACGCTGGAGAAGGGTATGCATATATTATGTTCTTATTCATGTCGTTAAGTTTTTTATTACTACGGTAAATTAGGACCGCGGTAAGGGTAGCTACTTGTTATATGCCGGAATGTATTGTAAAAGTACATTATTAGTAGTGCTCTCTACAGAAAAATATTATCATTATAAATGATCTCACCTGTAATAAACAAAATAATAGTGATTCCACTATCGCGATATTTTAAAAATATAAAAGCATCCTATTTACGAGTGGTATACAGAGAGTGCTTGCATTTTCCGTTGTTAGTACAAAAACCTTTTAAAGCTCGCAATAACTTCCCAAGAAGCAAATAGTAAGAGTGGCGTAATGAAACCAGACCCGCGCCAGCCCTGTTCTTTTATATTATTGTTTGCTGTTTCATAATTAAATTCCACTATTTTCTGAACCTTATTGTCAACGAGTAGTTAAGGCTGTGCTGCAGTGAGTGCGTGCTGCGTGCTGCGTGGTGCGTGCTGCGTGCTGCGTGCTGCGTGCTGCGTGCGCGTGCTCTGTGCTTCGTGCTGCGTGCTGCGTGCTGAAAATGGAAGACCACTTTAAATACTACAACATAATAAAATATTTTTTATAAACCTCAATAATAAGAAATATTATTATAATATTGTTTTTTAATCCTTAAGTTCCAGTCGTTACAATAAGCCATGTAAAATGTATATCTAAGCACTCATCTCACTTTAAAGATATAAACGTCATAGTATGCAAGATATTATTCTACTTACTTAGTTTAATTTCTAGAAGGGAGAGTCACTTCGTAGCATTAGGTATAACCACAACAACCAGGGTCGAACATTGTTGGGACCGCGGCGACGGAAACGATGAAATCAGGGCTTCAGCATTGTTTTTACGTTTATTATTGATAAATACTAAGACAATGGAAAAGGTCGTAGTTGCTTAGCTAACAAACATACCTACCTAATGATATTACGTTTGTAAATTAAAAAGTGTCGTTAGCTGGGCCCGCCCGGTGGAGTGCCGGTGTAGTGCCGGTGCCGGGAATAAATGAATTCATTAGTTGTAGTGTCGGTGATCGTTTCAAATTGATTAGTAATAGAAGCCTCCCCCCCCCCCCCACTGCGCCCCCCCCCACTGCGCCCGCGCCCGCGCCCGCGCTGCCGTGTTTACTGCCAGGAGTGCCCGCTAATTGATTGAATAAATGTTTTTGCGGTATCGATTGAGTTGTACAGTCGTACCGTATAGAAGAAAAAGCCACGACAACATACCTAATTCACAATTACAATTTTCCACTGGTTTTTGCAAGTTTTCTAGGAGGTAAGCTTAAAATAGTTACTTTATTCTGTTAGTCAATTATTCTAAATGATATTTTAATGACACTCGACAAATTGGAAATTGTTCGGTATAAAATAATCTTAAACTTCACTGATTAACCAAAAAAAAGTTGAGACGGTAATGTCCCCCGTAGAGCGTCTACGGCGCGGCGTAGCTCGTAGCACTTAGCTCGTTTTAAATTCTCAGCGAAAGACCTGGTAATTTTCCAGAAGACCTAACTTAATTTTCTAATATTCTGTGCAGTAAGGTTGTTACCTAATCCAATAAATGTCTGCAGCGAGGTTATATGAGCTGGGTTTTAAAAAGGAGACGGATGAATTCATAAGAAAATGCTTCAAGGGATTCACGGTAGCGTTTATTTTCATTTCTAATATTATTTGTTTCAGCGGTCTCTCTCAATACTGAAGTATTAATTACTCACCTCTCTAACAATCCTGTACATTTATGGGTGCGGTTCATTTTCATAATAAGAATCAGCATTCAATGTTGTTCTATTATAAGGTGATAGCTGTGGGTGGATGTATTTGTGTATCCAGTTGTGTCATTTCGCACCGCGTGTGTGTAACACTACACCGCGCCGCCCCGCGCCGCTCGCCGCTCTCTTTGACACGCGACGCCCGGCGCGTGTCCGCTGCCTGACATGAAAACTGAAAAATTTCAACAAAATAAAATGTATAAATCCGCTTCAATAAAGAATTAATAAATGCAAAAGCATAACACGTATTTTCAATATAAATCGTATAGAATTCAGAATTGGTTACCTATCATTCTAATTATTATTACTGACGAGCCTGAATGTAAATAAGTTTTTAAGTTAAGTAGCTCCACACAACACTAATCTGCGAAATGGAATTGTGTCTGTATTGTAGATGTATAGCGTAGGTAACCAATTTATGTGAGTGATACATTTATAGTGATATTTACTAAATCACAATCAAGGAGCATCATTACCGACACGCACCGGTACCGGCCGCGTCCACTAACCTACTACAAATACAACACGCCACTTTATTTAATTATATCTAACTCATTTTATTGAAATGTACTTACCTGTAATTAAAGTAACATTTACTATAAAATTATAACTACCCGTTGTTTAGATTTCGAAGTTATTCTTAAGGATTAGTTTATTCCGAGAAACCTTTTCTGCCGCTATTTTCTTGTAAATATTAAATAAGTTTATATAATATTTATCCAACACAATAATATCTGTAGCCGGGCGGGTTCAGCAGTTCAGGGTTCTCCGCGCTGCCTCGACAACACGAGAACAACGCACAAAGGACTCGACACGTATTCCGAAAACGTTTACAAAGCCCAGACCCTCTTAGTGAGACCTACGTCACAATAAAATAATTGGGTTTGACCTTTTTGCGACGAAAAGTGTCCAATACAAAACGGGAATAAATACCCTATTTGGGAAATACTCGCCAGAATACTTTGGACTTCGAGGTAAGTGTGAACTCATACGCTTGCGGGTTCAGGTTGAATCGGAGTTATAAAATATCCATTATTATTAGAGCTTTGGTTGGCATCGGACGTCGTCCGGTCGAGGGTCCAGGATGGGTGGTGGTGCGGGTGGAGCAGAGCGGCCGCTGCTACCGCTCGCCGGAGTCGACAAAACTTACGGTCAACTTGCTATTTATACAAACCACACAAACATTTGGTAGGTTCCCTATTTTTATGTGTTTTTGCGAGATTCACTGATATTTTAAATGTCACATCATCGATTGAATGCATCCACAAGTACCGAAACATTCCCAAAAAGAAAACGAAGGTATCTTAGTAATATGAGTTGTGTACAATTTGTGGTGAATTAAAAAAAAAAACTTTTCAAAACTACTATCTATTTAAGGTACTTAATATTCAACTTAAGTTTTTTAGCGATTCTATATCAGTCTAATAATAAATAGGTAGGTATAGGTATATTGAAAAACATGAAATGATAATTTCTGATGACTACGCAGTTATTATATTACACATTGGAATTAAATCATTACAATGGATTTAACTTATATTTTATTTTATTTGCAGATGTTTCGAAACCTCCCATGTACGTAGCAAGCTGGGCTGGTAATAGTCTGACGCTGAAGTAACGCTTTAACTTCAATTTAATCCATCCTTCCTAATTGTTCCAGTAAGTAGGTAAGGAATGAGTTTATTTTTTATTGGTATTATCAATTGGAATAAAAATTCAGTGAACCAACTCTGCACGAGTCAAGCTCCCCGGGAGCGATGCGCAGGCGCGGGCGTCGTAGGTAGGTATATCGCCGCGCAGTTCAAAGCGCCGCGACGTGTGATCTATAAAAAAGTAACTATTTCGCGTTTCCTGAAACTGGAGTAATTAATGCTGGAATGACGAGCTCGCGAATAAACCGACGAATTACTTCTGTATTCAATACCATTTCATGTTTTATTGACAACGAGATAATTGCCAGCGGATGTTAGCGCAACTATGTTTTTACACATGAAGCTTTAATTACTGGCCCTGAACTCGGCAAACCGTTTTATAAAAAATCTGGATGTTGTGAGTATAAAAAATGAAAAAAATACTTATTTTACGAGAGCAGTATCTGCTTAATTCTATTTATAGAGATGGTACCATGGCATCAGTGTTAGTGTGTTGTGTGACGTCACGCGGGCGCAGGTGGGATGAAAGCAGTAGCCCGGTTTATGGGAGCTGTCCGGGAGTGATGTGTTACAGCCGCGGGACATTAAAGATTAACTACTTGGATATACATACTAGTCCGCTATGAATTGTCGCGGGTTCACTTCCCCGGTATGTACAGAGGGCATGTCGTACCTCTGTCCACTATAGTATACGGTGTAGGTATATTTTAACCGATATTAGTTTTTGATCGTTGTTGTTCTATACTATAACGTAATATACATAGAAAATATTTTTTCAGCTTAGTAATTATAATTTGAGTGTATTCGTTGAATCGTATAATATATCTCAACTCAGCATTCACGAGTACATGTATACATATTATCTCCGCGTGTAGCTCCATAACGAAACCAGTTGTGTAGAAAATGAGAAAATCTCAGCATTCAGTGGAATGTAAACAAGATGCGCGCGGCTTCAAACACGATCTCCGGCGGCGGACGGAGTCGGAGGAGGCGCGAGTCGCGCGACCCGAGGAACCCGAAACCTTGTTCGGACTTTCAAAGGCTTACGCAGTTTGTTAACAAATTAAGTGGATTTTATGCTTATCGGAGTACGATGGCTATGAGTATGAGAAAATTATCAATGGATTGAATGGGATGACTTTGGAACTTCCGTAGCAAATAGTAACGGACGTGAATTAGGAAACATCATGAACGTACAACCAGTTGATAAATATATAATGCGGCCGGAGCGCCGGGCGGGCGGCATCCGCCGTGATGTACTCGTGCCTGCTCGACGAGCGCCGAGCGCGGGGCTGCAGCGCCTGCAGCTGTGAGCCGGAGAGCGACGCGCATTGCTTTTGTGATACTTGCTGTCGGCATTAATATAAAATAATTAGGTAATCCTCCCACTGCTGAGCACTATTATCATATCAAATCCACAACGGCCCGATTCGAGTGAATAGATTAGTTTATCTGTGTAGCCCTTTTTTTGGAGGAAAAGTAATAGGATATATTGGAAAAGATTAAAGCAGTAGCTAACCATAAAATAGGAAAGAACGTGGACACACAGATTAACTTAAAATCATATTTTTTTTATAACGATAGTGGTAAGGTTAATCATCTCGAGGCAGGTATAAATTTAATGCTGTCGTGTCGCGGCGGTGCGGCGGTGCGGACCCGACCGACCCGCCGCGGCTTGGAGCCGCCGACTCGTGTAATCGCATGCAAAGCGCTGTTTAATATCCTCGACTACAGCACTTTCATATTAAATCGATTGAAGCCGTAGCACACATACTAATAAATGAAGGTATTTGTTCGCTTCTTTAGTCTCTTATCTTATAGTCTAGCCAGGTAACGCGTCACTAGATCCATACGATACGTGTATTGCAAAATGCACTGTGCCAAAGAATTATTAAATTATCAGCGAAGTCGTTGACTGAAATCTCTGACAAGAAAAAGAAAAGAAAAGGTCGGACACAAATGAAATTGAATGGTCGAATGGTCGCAACGAAGCGCGGAATGCAATAAATGTCGGTCTGTTTGCACTCCGCATTCCGGCGGCGATACTGTGGCGACTCGCGACTCGCGACCCGGCGCGGGACCGCTTCCTTTGACGTGGCATGCCACGACGATTGTAAAGGAACATTTTATACTACTTGTATAATAATTAGTATATAGTTTATCTATTTATTTAACGCAGTTATGCGGCTCTTAACCGAAATAAATGTAGCATAAGTGCCTACATTTATAGGTACGTTTATGCTACATTTAAGTAACTCTTTGTGGACGCGTCAAGCGAACTCGACCCGTATATTCTCTCATTACTTATCCATGCATTAAAATTTAAATAAAATGAGCACGCATTTATATTTCTCTATAAGCAGTGGATATAATAATACCTACTAAATTTTATTTAAAAAAGTTTTATGTTCATTACGACTGTCAGTTATGAAATGTATTTTTTATTCTGAAATCACGATAACATCGGAGGTTATTGGTCACAAACGAGTTAAGAGTACCCCGAGTATGAATTGGCGCGAGTATTGTGTCTCTCGCTGAATACTATTCGATTAAGGCGTCAAACGGAAATGGGCCCATTTCCGAGATGACCTGCGCGCAGTGACGGATGCGATGCCGCGTTATCGCTCCCGGCCCTCCCCGGCCCCCGGCTCCCCGGGGACCTCTCACACCCGCTAATAGTTCCCGATTGACCCGGCGCTTCTATCTTTACGGCTCACTATCAATCTGTTTCTAGTTTCTCCGAAGAACAGGAACTGTCAGCAATTTAGGGTTCCATTATCGCCTCGGAGCCTCGTCAGAGACGCAATCTTCCGACTTGGCGGCTGGAGGTCAGACAAATGTACTATTTACTGACCGTCACCTAGCACTGATTAGTGTGTTACAAATATCGGGAATTAAATAAATTTCACCATTATATGAAGTACCTACATGAGACTGTTAATATCGTGGTAAATCACATCTAAGTGCAATAATGATCTATTTACGTACAACTCGAACCTCATGGGTTTCGTTATGAAAATTATGATGATGTGAAATAACATATACCTGTATAATATAATATTGAAGTAATATATATACCTACCTGTATAATATTTCACAGGTACGTGTCTGTGGCGGGTTATTTAATAACCTCATTAATTATCAGTGTGTTATACAATATTTAACCCGAAAGAGCACACGTCAGCGCGGCGGCGGCGCGGCGGCGGCGCGGCGGCGGCGCGGCGCGGTGGAGGAGCGGCGGCGCGCTCCGCACCGGATAATTATAATTGCATACATTATTAACCGAACGTGGTGAATTCAATTTAATTATAACATTTGACACGGATATTCCTATTCACATGATATTATGTATGTTGGGTTGAGTAAGTTATTTTATCTGGATGTCGTATGATGTTGTCGGGGTATGATTGCAGACCCCGGTTATAATAGACTGGGTTTGGTTCTAGACTGAATAACCTACTCTAACGTAACCTTTGACGACACGAAATAGCCAGGTTTGTATGTATGAAAGGGGCGCGTGTAGGTGTATAGTATTAACAGTTTGAATACCGCGTGTTGGCAACAGTGCCGCTTCAGATCTCATTTATGCTAAATACCTTACGACTGGTTTTAAATGGCGATATGAAACAATATAAAATGGAATATGTTTAAGAGATACCAATACATAGAATAAGTTATTACTTAGGTGGGGTCAGATGTCTCCGAATCAGACTGTACCCACTCTTCACATGTGGGTAGACCAACAGCAACGCACTGACGGCACAGTGAAGGCAATTACTGGTGGCAGGCATATACTTAGCTAACTTATAGCGGTTGCTTCCTGAATCATTTGCTAAACGTAATGTAATTAACCGTAGCTTTTAATTACGAGCAGTTTTGCCGCGGTTATAACGAAGACTTAAACAGAACAGAGTTAAAAGAATAACCACCGCAAATGCGATCCGGATTAAAACGGGTTTTTTGCCAAAGAACCTTTGCAAGATTATTTCAATTACCGTAATGTTCAGAACTGCGATGAAATGACTCGGCGCGTTTTGAAAAGCGTTGCTGGTCTACACGATGAAATATATTATTATAGAGAAAAGTTGTATGTTTACGAAACACAACTTAGTTATATTAATCTTTTAGAGACACCGAGTAGAAGGTTCCCAGTTTCCCACTGAGTAAAATCAAACAAATAAAATAGAATGGAATGAATAAAATATAATGGATTTAACACGAGTATTTTATTTCATTGCGACTTTGATTGTTTGCTACTCTTTCAGGCGTAAACTTATATTGACAAATTCGCAATAAACAGAAGCCGAAAAAAAATAGAATTAAATTCCACATGGGTGAAACCGCGGGGCAGGTTTACTTTATTATATTGGTACTCGCGGAGTTGTTTTCAAAGTGCTCGTCGGTCCGTGTGACGTCATCGCGGTGACGTTACGAGTTGGTGGTTTCTACTCGAGCGGCCCTCGGCCCCGCCCCGCGCCGCCCCGCGGCTCCGGCCGAGTATTACACGACATATTGCATGTTCCTTCACGACAACGACCACTCGAACAAATGCAATATTCAAGACATAAACGCAATGCATTGTTTGGATATACTGACCAAGATTTATACCTATATAATATTATATTTTATACTCAAACAATCCAAATCTTCGCGTCTTCTGCGTCTTCGCGTCTTCTGCGTCTTCGCGTCTTCGCGTCTTCTGCGTCTTCGCGTCTTCTGCGTCTTCTGCGTCTTCGCGTCTTCTGCGTCTTCTGCGTCTTCTGCGTCTTCTGCGTCTTCTGCGTCTTCTGCGTCTTCGCGTCTTCTGCGTCTTCTGCGTCTTCGCGTCTTCTGCGTCTTCTGCGTCTTCTGCGTCTTCGCGTCTTCGCGTCTTCGCGTCTTCGCGTCTTCGCGTCTTCTGCGTCTTCTGCGTCTACGCGTCTTCGCGTCTTCTGCGTCGTGCATGTCTTCGCGTCTTCTGCGTCTTCGCGTCTTCTGCGTCTTCGCGTCTTCGCGTCTTCTGCGTCTTCCGCATCTTTTGCGTCCACCGCGTCTTCGCGTCTTCGCATCTTCGCATCTTCGCGTCTTCGCGTCTTTTGCGTCCACCGCGTCTTCGCGTCTTCTGCGTCGTGCGCGTCTTCTGCGTCCTCCGCGTTCTCCGTATAACCATAGAGGAGGCGGTGCGCGTATAACCATAAAATAGCGATATATATGTACTAATTATCGAAAATTTGACGGTTGAACTCAGTTTCGTACCCATTGTATATGAGAGGCGGGCGCGGGCGGCGGCGGCGGCGGCGGCGGTGAGCTCGCTCGGCTCGCGAGTGCGAGGCGCGGACAGGTGTCCGAGTTCACTAATTACTGTAACGAGGCTTGATCCCGACCAGACGAAATACAATAACTGTTATTAATAATAAAATAACTTATTACTATAGTAAATAAAAGCTCCTCGGAATTTCATCTTCTCTCGAACAAATGATAACAGTCTAGGTACACGAATCCCATAATTGAATAGCCCAAAGTTATTCACTTAGCAGATTTGTTTTTGATTTAGTATCTACGAGGAGCCATAAGTAACAGATTATTTTTAGGGTTCCAAGCTCCGTACTTAGTTGCTTGTTTGGAATTTTTAATGCTAATATGTATAATATATAAATAATTTATCCAACAGACATAAAGTGTATGTGACTATACACTTTATGTCTGTTGGATAAATGTAAGTATGTTTACATAATATACTTACTAAGAATTAATTTTCTCTGTATTTTCTGAGGGTGAAATCGGTTGATTGTACAATCAATATTTTGTGTCAACATTAAGTGGGCGGCGAACTGTGCCTGTGAATACAGATTGTGCTGGAATTTGTGCAATTATTTGATTTTTATTTTAATAATTCGAGTGTCTTTGTATAATATCATTGTGTATATCTACTTGAACCACCTGTTATAGAACTTCGACTAACCTTTTCACTCACAAGGTACGAGTAAGGCTCCATAGTGGAAAGTAGTAAATAAATTGCCAGCTGGCTGAGTGCTCGTCATACATCTGTCATTCACATTTATTTGTAGAGAAGTATATATTATAAGTTAGGCTGTACTAGATGTTTTGAATAATTGTTAAATTAACTATATAATTCCTATTAATAAAATTACATACTTACGTCCCTAGTATTAACCGACATGCGACACCTCACATTCCACGTCAAAACAAGGCTGATGAAATAAAACCTAAATTGTATTTTGTTCATTGTAATCGGCTCACGCAGCGCCGGGATCGGTTCACGTCGCCGCCGCGCCGGCGGATCTTAGATATCTAGTTAATTTCTTCAGTAGATTTAGGTACGCAATAATTATAATAATATAATGTATTTCTTGTCTCTACCGCGAAATTTTATCACGGTTGTAAGAATGGACATTACTGCTATCTATCGTAACATTCTTATAGCATTGATATTAAATACATCAATAGAAGTATTTTCTTTTCATTTTATTGAGTATTAGTTTCATATAAGTGGATTAATCTTCAAAGAAAAAACTGTAGTGGCTTTGACCTGTAACGTAAACGAAATAAAAAACAGTGTAATATAATATACTTAATGTCTGCTAAAGAGAAACTAGCTTGATTTATTTCTAAGTAAACTGTTTTTGATATAATGAATGCACGCAGCGCGACTTATACCGTTTAGTAATATTCGACCGAATCGTTTGAGCACAGCTGGGATGCGAGTACGGGTAGATGTGTTCCACTCAACTCTACACGGAGCGGAATCAGAACCACCCATAAAGTATTTTGTATTGTTACGAAAATATCTTGCCTCTCCGTAAATTTAAACTCTTAGTCAACTAATTAATATGTACATAGTTCAATAGGTACCTACTTTATAAAGCAAAAGTTTTTGTTTCGATAGATTCAAATTGAAGCGGGATATTTGGAAGAATCCGACGACGAAGTTCTATTTTGAAAAGTTAATTTCTCGTAAGTAGCAACTCGGAGCTAGTTTTACATAATACACAGCTGATTCTCATTTACATGTCAGAGCAGAACCAACAGTATTACATAATATATTCAGTACAGTTTGAGACGCGGCTGTCTTCTAGTTGCGAAGTTCATGAATGCAGGCGAGCGCCGCGCCTCGTTAGAGCGGCGAGTGTATGGGATTGTCACCGACTGTGGGAATCCCGCAAACCTCGCGGATCACGGATCCCGCGAGCCGCCGCGGGATCGAGCTGATCCCGCACTCCCGCCGCCGCCGGGACACGTGTACACTCCGCGTAATGGCTGTCATTTATTATAAGAGCAAGGATATGCTGAGAACGGTATTATTCGGCACCTCATACGAGTATGTTTTTGTTGTTAGATACTGTATGAAAGGATATTTCTTGCATGGAGGTGATCATTCGATGTGCATTTTTTTACTTCACGAATAGTTACGTAATTTGCATCGGCAAATGAAATTAGTAGCAGCATAATTATTCGAAGTCGTTTGGTATTAGTTAAGTGGCCGATCAAGAAGCATATCTAAATTGTAAATGGAAATGATTAGACGTAATTTAGAACAGTACATCTGAATTTGTTTATTATATTAATCGTTTTCTGATCTGTTGATAAGCTAAACAAAGCCGTGTGAGTGGCAGACAATGAGCCCGCGAGCCCCGCAGCGGAGCGCGACGCGGCACGACGCGGCACGACGCGGCACGACGCGGCACGACGCGGCACAACGACGCCGCGCCGCGCCGCGCCGCGCAGGCAGACCGTGCGGCCGCTAGCCGCGGTGCCGCGGTGCGATGAACATTCGCCGCGGTATATCCATGGCGATAGAGCTCCCGCCGCCGCCGCCGACCGCAACGTGAAACTGGTATTCAAAGCGACTGCAAAAAATGATCCGGTGAGAGAAATCCGACGGGAACGAATGGTCCCAGTGGGGGGAGGTAAGCTTATTAGGGGGGTGGTAATGAATTAGTGGATGGTTGAACAGATTTTAAGAGGGATTGGGAAAACGTTGCGGTGCTAAGTGGCGCTCGGGTGTTTTAAGCTTAAACCTCTTTTCGGCTATCATTGTTTAGTTGGAATTTTCCTTACGGCGCGAGCTGGGAAAGGATGGAGAAAAATTTACGCCGCTCGAGTTTACTAAACCATTAATACCTTCTTTATATTTCACGGAATAACTCTAGTTAACTCATATTTTGTATTTATCTTTGACTACGTTCCCATAAAAATATAAGTTATTAACATTTTACATACACTTTTTAAGAAAAGTTCATTGAACAAAAGTAAGTCAGAACCTTACCACGATCCAAGCGAGTTATGGATAATAGGATGAATAAAATGATTTATAAAAAATGTATAAAGTCGAATGAAGTACCTACTTAGACATAAGTATGATTAATGTACGGGAAAGATTATTTCGAAGAAAATCTTCGAAAGCACCCGACAAATTGCCGGATCATGAGGCTGCGACAGTATTACCACGACGTGCTACGGGGCGCGTAGCACGTCGTAGCACGGCTACATCGGTCGCAGGGGTTCTACGAGCTACGCCGTAGAGCCTACATCAAAATATTTAATAGGCTACACGAAAAAATACTTGGCAATATTTTTTTTCTATAATACAACGGTTTTTATAATGTAACAAAGAAAGATAAAATTTCGAAAGGAAAATCATCCTGAAAAGCTACGAATTTATTTCTTGACTCATTTGTAATTTACCCCAAGATATTTACCTAAATGAAAATGTATTTTTGCTCTACTTGACTAAAGCAAATCGGTTAAACAAAAATACCTGTAGATTTCATTTACATTCAAGCGAACGAATAATATTACGGAACAATCTTCACCTTTTTAAATTTCATTTTCTTTGAAATGAATTGTCGATAAGTAAAATGTAGCGGGGCGGGTCGAGCAGCGGCGTCACTGGCAGTGAACCCGGTTCCATTCACTGACGGAGATCCCCTCGGCGGCGAGGGTCGCCTCTAGCGGCGGCTCGGCTTCAATAAATATTTGACCAGCAGTTAAAAGGCAGTAAACGTGCGAGTGCCGACACACGCGACACGCGACACCTCTCCACTACTGACAGTCGACACGGAATATCCATAATAACATAGTATTTTATAATTGGGTTGTTCTTTCACATTATTGAGTTTCCAATTAATATATTTGCAGTAATAAGTATCCGTGATAAGGTAACAATTCCAGTAGGTGTAAACAGCTTTTTGAAAATGATTATTGTTTCTATTATATAAATAACAAATATAAAATACATGTTAGGTAGGTAAATATTTATACAAAACGTTTCATATGCTGAGGATTAATCATACTTCTAAGAGTTTCTTGAGATTACTAGCAAAGAAAATAATTTAGTGCCGAGATTAATACTTTTATGAAGCATGCAACTCTTTCAAACATATTTTAAGTAAGAATTCTTTATTGTGAACATTCTTCATTCGAACACAAAGCTTTAATAAGTTGGTGAAAGTTACGAGTGCGTTGTACTCGAGTCGGCCGCGCGTGCTCGCGCTCGGCGGGTGAGTTATGCGTCTGCGGACAAACTCGACTCGGTCTTCACATGTAGTGACTACCGCTCGCAGCTGATATGTCCCGGCGTGACGTCACGCCTCGCGCGCTCACACTGTGGTTTTGTGGCATTTACAAACTATTCATTACAATTAATGGCTCTCAAATAAAATATGAAAGAGTCGCAGTTAGTATTGTGCTGATTAACTATTTAAATGGAAAAGATCCATAGATGCGTTTTGGGAACTTAATAGTATTTTCTACTTAAGTGTAGAACCTCAGCTCAAGTAATGCCACAGTCATTGTCAAAGTAATGATACAAATTTTTGACAGATCTGTAGACAGCGTATATTATACGGACCACCGCCTAAGTATTAAAATAATACCAAAGAATTCCTCACTGTAGCTACAAATTCTTGATTTTGTTTTCGTATTACAGCCTGACCGATTTAAATTTTCCTGAAAATACTTGGCCAGCCTCCGCGCAGCGTGCATGCTCGTGACGGGCCCAAATTACGAAACGAAATTTATATTCGCTTTGATCTTTAACGTCAGCCTTACAACGCGTCTCACGCATGCTTCCATGCTTATCTCTGATTATTCTGTACATGTGTATGTCTGTAAACTCCTCCCGGATGGCTGGACCGATCTCGATGTGTTTTTGTGTCTGTTAGACTATCCTTGATGTCCCTAGACATACAACGCTTTAATCCAGGCTCCAGAAGCAGGGCAATATCTTCTGAGACTGTTTAGCACAGTATCTGTTTCTTGTCAAGTTATTCTTAGAATCCTGATGTGTGTAGTATAATAAAGAGCGAGGCTTCATCCACCCGTCGATCAGGATTAAGTGATTCGAGCGGTTGAGAGGCGAAGTGTTTAAAGACGGATAATAAATTGTATTCGCCGGCGGCTCGCAGGCCTCCGCGGAATCAATACACAGCCTCCGGAGTCCATCGCGCGAGACCTCGCGGCCTCGGAGGAGTAACTACTATATATTATGTAAAGCACACTCATTATTTGCCGATCGACGGTCTTTTAGGATCGATTTCACAAAGCCATAAACTGGCGAGACAAATTTTGTGACGATTGAGTGAAAGCAACAGAAGTACAAAATCACAAGCAAGGGTTCTACTCATATTTTAGAAAATTGCTGTTGTAGTAGAAATAAACAAAAATGAAATTACCTGATCTAGTTTTCTCTCCCCTTCGACATCGTCGAGTATTGTCCCGCTATAATACATTCCCGTTTTGTTCTATTTCGACTCGTTTTCTTCGTGTGTTGTGGTGAGAGTGTATAATTAAACGTTCTCAATTCGAAATAGGTAAGTGCTTACATAATTAACGCAGTTGCGATGACATCTCTCAAGAGGACCCCGACCGTTAGAGAATGAAGCGGTTTAGTAAACGTCACAAACTAGTGTAAGTTGTTAATTGTGACAACGGAACAATTACAGAGCCGGCCGCCCGCCCTCGCGCCGCCCTCGCGCCGCCCTCGCGCCGCCCTCGCGCCGCCAGGCAGCCTTCATCGCTCATACCAGCATCTTCGGCGTGTGTTACTATTGCACACTAGAATTAGTTCATATTATGTGTAAACTGTATATAAAAAGGAAGGTAAGTAAGTCTTCTTAATTATTTATATTGCTAATTCAATTGAATTGTGTCTATGTAGATATATTGACATTTTGATGGCGACTACTTAGCTGTCGAGTTATTGCCTTTAGTTTAAATAGGAAGTTAGTTCAGCTACATTTTATTTTTAAATTAGATACAATAAAAAATGGAATCAATATCATATAATTTTAGACACCGTTCGTAAGCTCTTGATAAAATTCTCATTTACTACCAAATACTGATTTGCGAATTTGTATATAATAATTTAATCAAAAAGAGGATCTATTCGTAATAGTAGGCGCGTGCGTTGTGCGCGAGGCTCTACCGGTCCCCCGGGGTCCAATTAATGCGACCCGGACTCCATTTGTCTTGTTTGTTAATCGCGCCGCCGCGCTGTTTGCTGTCCGCCGCGCGCCGCTACTGTCCCTTCTGATGAGAAACTTACTCGTCACATTTATTGTTTAGGTTACTCATGAATATCATATGCGAGCCCCGGTTTTAGTTTTGTATAGTGTCTAATCCTCATGTTTTATTTAATGTTTAATGTATTCAGTTAAATTAAATGTATTAGTTGTTTACAGTAGGAAACTTTATTGCGTTCAGTTACTCCATAATGTGGTTGTGTTGGGATTAGATTCGGAAACAAACTTTATTCGAAAGGTTCCGCGTTCCCTCCAGTGTGTTGTCGAGGAACGAGCCGCGCTCGACACAACTCCAGCCTCGGGGGATGCACGACACATAAATATGTGTTTTTATATCATTATATACATAGATAGCCAGTAGGTATATAATAATGCACACCTACCTGTCAGCAAAATAAATTAACATCCTTCTAATTTCACCCTAGTGTAAGTTTTTTGTGTAAAAGGTAGTAGGTACGTAGGTGTAATTTATTGTTTTGCTCAAATATTTACCTAAAATGTAAATTGTTTATGTTCGTTACATACTTAGGTACTAACATCTCGGACGACCACCTGCGCGCTGGTTCCAGGCTGCGCGTATAATCATTTTATTTTTTTTATATTTATATTAATTTTAACACCACGCAGTTTAAACAACATTTAAACTGCGTGAGTGCCTATAGAATAACAGCTCTGTAAATAATATTACTAGGTCCCAACTCATATTATTTTGGTACAGACTTAAAATGGAAAAAAAATTGGGACTCCATGGGATTCAAAAACTTTGTATGAGTACGTCTTACTGGAATAAACCACGATCAAACAATGTCATGTAAGTAATTGTAACGGTTCCTTAACCAACGTGGTTCGCGAAGCAAAAACAAAGGTTTAACATTAGCGGCGAGAGAGGTTTCTAAAGAGTTTAATCAACGTGAGGAAACAAAGTTAAATAAAAATCAAACAATATAGCTCGCACGACCGACCGCGCGATCGATCACGCGACCAGTCAAGCGACCGCTCGCTCGACCGGCGCGGCGGTCACCCGGCACCCGGCACCCGGCACCCGGCGCGGTCGTGCGACCGGTCGGCGGACTGGTCGGTCACGTGACGGAGCGCGGTCCCTGACCAATAATACACGTTGTTTTTATTGCTGATTGGAACTATAATGTTTGTTTGGGGATAATCAGAAACGGTTGCGACCAAATCATTTCTGATCAAAACTTTGTACTTCAATCAAAGAAGAACAAACGAACCGACGCATGGGACAGTAAATACAAGAATAGAGCATATGAGCTAAATGTGAGTTTATGAAACACGCTCTCAACTTGAATATAATCTTGAAATAATTGTTAGCTGTCCTTTAAATAAATAATACGTACCTACTTAGGTATATGATATCTGTAGAGTTCAATGGTCGTTTGTAAACTCCTAAAACGGTCCTCCCACTTTCATGTTTCCATTCTTTCCATGATAAATATTCTTAAAACATTTGGGTAGTCATACGATTTACTTATTAAGCAATTGGTATTATCAGCCAGGTATAATATATCATGGAGTATATAAATGATTAGGTATGTCTAAAAACAGATTCCGGTGACAAGGACGGTCGCACTCGACCGGAAGCCGGCGATAAGCGGCGCCGAGGCAGTTACAAACAATACACAACCGACAATGTCACGGAAAACAATCATCATATATTATCTGTTTATATTAAGTATTTTCAACAAATTCATATAATTATTTTACGATTTACAGAGACAGTCCGTCGTGTTAAGATGGCGCGCAATGAGTGTGTGATTTCTCTGTGATGTGGTGGTGTTGGTAATGAACAAACAGAGCGAAGTTCAGCGGTCATACGACCTGAACAAAATTACTTCGTACAACATGAATTGAACTATAGTACATCGACATAGGTACGAATGTAGCACGGCTAGTTCGTAAAATTAGTCCCGAGGTTTGTTCGGCGTGCAAGCGGAAGAGTGAGTTAACTGGTTCACTTAGAGTCGAGTTTGGATCGGGTTAACTGTTGCAATTTGTCAGCGGCTGGCTACGAGGTTAAAGTTACATTACGGTGAGAGAAAACAGAGTGGAAAGTTAAGAAACAAGTGTTTCCCTGCAGTTGATGAAGACCTCGACCTCCTCCTGCAATGACACGCCTCGAACAGTGAGTGTGCCCTCCTGGATGTGTTTCACGCAGGATTTATTCAACTAAATTAATTCTGAAGGTAAACTTTGGATTGTTTATCAGAATATTCATTTTGCGAGGATGAGAAACTTAATTAATAACTTTGTGAATATATTGCACAATTGTTTGTTTTTGGTGCTCTTTGAGTTTGGAAACTACACTCAGTTCAAAAGTGCAGTTAGTAATTAATTTCTATTAGCTTTGCGCGAGATCGCCTCCGACCTCCGAGCGGGGTTATTGTGAACACTCGTCACTTCAGCTTTAAATTAATGAATCTCTTCTGTGTTTACTAGAGTCTGTTTCACATTGAATAAATCTCAAAAAGTATGTTTACAAACCGATTATTTTTCAAGTGAATGCAGTAAAAGGTAGTTTAATAATCATAATATTACACGAGTTACAAAAACGTCTTCATCAAGGGCGCTTGTCCGCTCGCGCACTCGGTTCGGGAAACCACTCTTATGTTTTGACGTCTCCCAGCGTAACAGAGTTAAAAAGTATTAATTATTTAACGGCTTCGCGGAAATATTAAAGATATTATGATAATAACGCGCGACGCGGACGCGACGTGAACGCGACGTGTACGCGACGAGCTCATGAATATGCACGACGCTTCATGAACGACTCGAAACATCTTGTAATCGCATTCGTAATACAGAATACGCAAGTCATCAAATACGAGCAGATTCCAGCTGTCATATAAGATATAGTAGACTTGTACACTTATTTCTCCTTGAATAGTTACTTATTTAAACATGTTATAGTTACTTTGGTATTAATTAGCAAAATACTTTCGTAAACGTACTTCTATATTATCTACTATATATTTATCTAGAAATTATTTCTCTTTTTCTAGTGTTATACCAAATTGTAATATCAGTATGACCGCGATCACATGTAAAGCCATAGTTTTAGAAAAAAACGTATTTTCTTCCGTTTGTATGAAATCTTTACCTACTGTTTCTTGCCCTAATGCTTTAAATATTTTTGAAGGTGGTCCTTCAAAAATAGTTAAGCATTTTCAAATGACCGTGATCAAAATATGCTATGAGTTTTTCTTCCCTAATCAATACACACAAGTAGTTTCAATAGGCACCTACTTTCACTTGAAGACATTCGGAAAATATTTTATATGTGATTTATATTCCGTGGTAACAAGTACTCGGCGGAACTCGTGGTCACTGCCTGAAATCATTTAAGAATAAGAATAAGAATTAGTTTATTCAGTAGACACAATTTAAAGTGATAACAATATCTAGTTGAGGCATATTTTAAGTGCAATTCATGTCGACTGAAAAGGTTTAAGCTCAGCATTATTGTTGCGCCCGGGGGTCAACGCATTTAATACCTCATTATATAAAAATATGAGAATTAGCGTGCTTACGCCAATTATAATATATAATAATAATAATACAGTGTCTTCCTGTACTGGCCAGGTAACTTTAGCTCCTTTTAATTTTTATATGCGCTGGGAATTGTTTTTCCTACGAAGTTCAGCGATTCACAAGTGAGGATGACTAGGAGAAATGTTATTCCTAGGCATCCTCACTTGTGAACAATCCATCCCTGTTGAACAAACAACATAATGAACATGGTTCACAAAACACGAGTAAGTAGGTAATAAGTATTTGTTTAATTGATAATTATTTGTATGAAACACCGCGCGGCGCTCTCTCCGAGCTCGTTAATTGGTGACATGTGCTAATTAGCTGTCATTATATTATTCCGGGCCTCGGGCGCGTGCTCTCATGAACTTTGGGTTTTCGGGTTAGTTGAATTTTAATTTTATACTCACAATATGTAACAATTAACTGTACTAATGATACTTCAATATTTAAAGTCCACGAAATTACTTCTTAACAAGCTTTATATTATAAAACTAGCTGTGCCCGCAACTTCGTCCGCGTGGAATACTTTCTTCGTATATGCTTTATATTTTCCCCGTTATTTACACATTTTCCACTGTTTTTTTCGCTTCTATTGGTCGCAGTGTGATGTTATACTTATAGCCTCAAGCCTTCCTCGATAAATGGTCTATCCAACAAAAAAAGATTTTTTCAATTCGAACCAGTAGTTCCTGAGATTAGCGCGTTCAAACAGACAAACAAACTCTTTAGCTTTATGATATTAGTATAGATGTAAGTCGCGATACTTATCTATTCTTCAACTCAATTGTATCCAATTTAACAGAAACCCGTACACACACACACACACACACAGCATAAAACTAATCTATAGATTACTGCTTCGCACTTGCTCTTGGGTTAGGTATTCTATTCCGGTGAGTGAAATCATTTTATGGTTTAGTACCTGGCAAGCTCGTAAACGTAAATTATTCAAAAATATAAATGCAACGAAAATAGCTGGAAACATTAACGGAACTTTATTTAAGATTAGTCGCGCCTGCGCCTGCGCCTGCGCGGGTATGAGTAGGTACCTACTGTCGGTGTGCGCGTGACTGAGTTATATATATGCACACACACGCACTCACTCTGCTCGTATATTATTATATCAAATGGTAAATTTACAAGACGCTTACAGCGAACGCATGTTTGGACAGACCGCGTCTTTTTTATCATCCGTAGAGGTGTAAATTACTTATCTCAATGTAGATAAAGTATTTTTCAGAAAATATCCTCAACAATCTGCTTGATAAATAGATCTAAATTTATTGAAACT
The DNA here is from genome assembly GCA_038024825.1 of Polylopha cassiicola. Taxonomy (NCBI): domain Eukaryota; kingdom Metazoa; phylum Arthropoda; class Insecta; order Lepidoptera; family Tortricidae; genus Polylopha; species Polylopha cassiicola. The sequence continues at coordinate 11,773,247 of CP149057.1, forward strand.
AGTTTGCTGTCGCACATTCAATTTTCTTTAATTTTTTTAACAAAAAATTCTTAAATACCTATCACTCAAAAGTGGAGAGACGTGTAGATGTTGCAGAGCTTGTTGATAAACAAGAGGACGGTCTCCTGTCGAAGATAATTAATATTACTTACACATTCTATAGACATATATCCATGTCTCCCGTAAAAGAAAACTTTTCGATGAAGCAGGGCCAGTATGGTGGACTCGGGACGATCCTTTGAATTACAGCCTGAATTCTTTTTTTTTATATGTCTGACATGATGTCCGGGATTACAGTGAATTACTTCCACATTATCAGAACATTTTCGTTACACGACCGTTGCGTACCCATCGGAGAAAATAAGGAAAATGCTTTTATGTTTCCTAATGTCATAATATAGTTCGCAGAATGATGGCGTACTTACAAGGATAACAGATTGTATTTTAAATAACGTTTGCTAGGTAACACGAGGCGTTCGTTTACCCTTGTGATGTTGTAGTTGTATAATATTAACGACTGAATAGGAAATCGAAAGTCTAAACTCGGACTCAGATCCTGATAAAGATGTAAGTTTATGTATTGAATTTAAAATGCTCACTGCACTGTAGTCTGGACCGAGTATTTAACGGTCTAGCTAGTTCTCTAAGTCGCTGAGCGTACCCGATCAATTTAATAACTTTGAACATGCACGATTTTGTTAAGTGCATTTATAATTTTGTGGTATCTACTCTAATAAGTACCCATAAAATATTCGCTTCGGATTCGAGAATATGAAATTGAAGATTATTTTTTACTCAAGTATTACCTGGGTAGTTTATAAAATCTTGTGAGTGTGTTATTGCACAGATTAGTGGAGGTACGGGCTGCAGACTGCAGGCTGCGATCCGGTGATAAGGTATCAGCGTGGCGTGCAGGGTGCAAGGCCGCGGCGCGCCGGCCGCCTGCACGGCCAGCAGCACCGCCACCGCCAGTCGCCACCGCCTGCCGCCTGCAGTGAGCGCCGAGCCGCCGTCCGCGACGCACGTGTCGCGCCCTCTCCGCAGTGCAGTGACCGGCTACAACTTTACACAGTATCTTCGCGTGCACTTTGCGCTCGTACTAACTTCAAACAAAAATTCAGGTAAGTTTTTTTTATTTACTTATTTAGAACGAAAATGTTTACAATTTATTCTTAATCGCCGCTGGCGTGACGATAGAACTTAGTCGATTGTTTTCAATCCGAATTGGGTTAGCGTTACTGATTCGATTCGCTGACTTATTCGATGAATTAATTAGATAAGTTTCGTTGGATTTTGAAGGTTTCATTGATGTAAATTGTAACTCCAAAATTATATTACGCAGTTTGTTAAGCACATTTTGTAGGTTCCTTGAATATTTACAAATCAGTTCGTATTCAAGTTTGTTACGCGAGGCGTTCGCATCTTCCCGGCTCTATTGGGACAGGATTCGATTGCTGTCAACCGTCGGCAGCAGGAGCTAAGAATTCCAGTAATTAATAGAAAAGGTACTCATAATAATTGCCTATCGACAGAATATACCTGGCCGCATGTCTATCATATTACTTCTCTTCAAAAGATCTATCTACTTACAGTGTTTTTTAATTTGGTGATTTGGGAGTATGTATAGGTAAGGATACTTACTTTTCTCAATTTAAAGTCGATTCTCGTAAAATCTAAATACAAGATAAGAATACGTAAAAGGTGCTATTAAGTGTCGATATAATAACCGTGAAAGAGGGCAGCGTATCACTACCCGCGCCGCCGCCGCCGCCGCCGCCGTGACATATCGCTGAAACTAACACCATGTGCGGAGCAATTACAACATGGGTATATTACCTACAACATTTAAAAATGAACTCAAATTAGCGGCTAAAAATTAACTAGCGGCTTTGCACAGATCCCTAATTTGTTTTTTAAACTATTCTACTTATAGCCTATGTCACTCGGGAATAGTGTACCTACTAGCTTCCCAACAATGCAAGATTTTTTCAAATACATGAGTGGATCAAAAAGTACCTGCGTTCGGAAACAGACGATGTCGTTGAGCTATGTTGTTATTATCATCGTGTACTTAAGGTATTTAGAAATTTAAAAATATATATTTGTTTAAAAACAATACATTACCTTTTATTTAGTGGCCAGTTTTATCACAAGAGTGTTGTATTTCGCGGTGACATGGAAAAAGATCAACATCGTTTCGTAATTCGGTTTGGTGATGGAAAAACATGCGATGAAATAAAAGTAAAGTTGGATGCTGTCTATGGGGGCCTTTCGCCTTCTGTGACAACCGTCAGATTTTGGTTCCATGAATTTAAACGTGATACACGACTGTTTTTGATGAAGACCGGCCAGGTCGCCCTCCAGACGTGGTTTCCGAAGAGGTCATTAAAAAAGTTCATGACATGATTATCGCAGATCGACGAACTAACGTTTGCGAATTAGCTGACATTGTAGGCGTGTCGTACAGAACATTTTTTAGTATATTATGTAATAAATTGCACAAGAAACTGATGTCCGCCCTTTGGCTGCCGCGTTTACTCACAGATGAAAATAATCGGATTCAATGTCAATGTCAAAGCAATGTTTGGATCTGTTTAAGAAAAACCCGATGGAGTTTTTGTCTCGAGTTATGACTGTTAACGAAACCTGAGTCTATTATTATACGCTAGAGACCAAGCGAGTCCAAACAATAGATTTTCCCATATGAATCTCCTCCAAAGAAGGCGAAAACGGTCCCATCTGCCGGAAAAGTCATGGCCACGATTTTTTTGGGATTCGAAGGGAATACTCCTTATTAACATCTTACAGAAAGGAAGAACAATCACAGGGCAATATTATAGTGAATTATTGGACCGATTCGATACACGGCCCCATTTGGCTAGGAAAAAATGCTGTATGGCCCCGATAACGCACCAGCACATTCATCCAGGTTTGTCGCTGTCAAATTAGTGGAATTTCGCTACGAATTGTTGCTGCATCTACCGTAATTAATTGATCTGACGTCCTACGACGTCTTTTGGTGCCTCAACATGAAAACTTGGCTCGGGGGTTAAAAAAATCAGCTCAAACGAAGAGATGGTTGCCGAATCAGAAGCGTATTTTAAAGGGTTTGAAAAAACATACTTTTCGAGGGGTTAAAAAAGTGGTAAAAAAGTGGGGTTATGTGTGACCTCGAAGGAAATTATGTTAAAAAATTAAAAAAAAATCTTTAAAAAAAAAGTTTTTTCTGTCTTAACGCGGGTACTTTTTGATCCACCCACGTATTTAGGTCCGTCGTCTTGGAGTCTGTTGAATACAAACAAACAAATATTTCCTCTTATTTATATCAGTATAGATTTTCTGCCAGTTTTAAGCAGGCAAGTACCTACTTACCTTTTTACCAGATTCATAACATAGGTTCTTTGCTAGGTACTTTAGTGTTAAAATATCGTCAGCTAGGTCGTGCTATTATTACCGTAACTGTTAAGGTTCCAAAACGTCAGCCAATAAAATAAACAAGGGACCTACGCAAGTCAGAAATTACAACATAGGTGCTTTTTGACAGTATATTTTTTAAGAGCATAGTCAAAGGATAACACTAATGGATATTTATAATTCTAGACGCATAAAATAAAACTAAACTTAATAACAAACTACAGTTTAGAGCGCACTGCGGTGAAATATCACCTATTACTAGATTACGAGAAATATAAATGAATGTAAGTAATATAAGAACTTCAGAATTTGCTGTTATGTTTGATGTAGGTATTCCTGAATTATTTTGAAATCCTACACGATTACTTGAGACCAGAATTTAATTAAGTAAGTAATAATATTATATCAAAAGGCAAAGCGAAAAAGTACAATCTTAATAGTACAAGTTCTTCATTCGAAATTTGATATATTTTAATGGCTAATACCTGTCTCATTCCAATGTGCAAATGTTGTTTATTGGTATTATCTAGGTATAGATAAATTTAAAAGCATTTCCGGTGCGCACTCGTCAAGAAAAACCGGACCAAGTGCGAGACGGATTCCCGCACTGAGGGTTAGGTACCATTATCTTTAAAAACGACAAAAAAACAAGTTTATTGTATAGGACACCCCTTAAATATTTATTTTATTCTGTGTTTTCGTATTTGTTATAGCGGCAATAGAAATACTTCATCTGTGAAAATGTCAACTGGCGAACTATCACGGTTCATGAGATAAATCCTGGCGCGTGGTGACAGACAGACAGACAGACAGACAGACGGGCAGCGGAGGCTCAGTAATGGGGTCCCGTTTTACCTTTTGGGTACGAAATCCTAATTAAAACATGCGCATTCTCGATGGATGCGAATAATCTGTAGAATAAAACAAAACAGATTCCGAACATCGAGCAGGTACCTATGTGGAGACATCGAGCTCCAACGAACACCTCATTGCGATGAGGAAATTTAGTTTCCTGTAGCGAAACCTTTTCTATTTATACACATACCTACGCTGTGGCGTGTAACTGTACCGGGTTGGCGCCGCATTCCAACAGAGATCGAGGAGACTAAGCCCTGTACTGATTTGTTCCTTTTTTGTGTCGTGTGAGGAACTGAGCGATACTGAAAAATATAACTCACAAAAAAAGTATAACTTAATTTGTTCAGAGTCGCTTACGAAGCTACATTATGTACTAGTTCATCAATTACCGCCTATGTATTAGACTGTAATTGATTTATACCTAACTTTGAAATATGTAATACCTTTACCTATGCCTACTTATATCGGTAATAATATCTGCTAGAATGTCTCGAATAGTCTCTATCACAATTGAAACCCCTTTATTAATTATTTTGATTTGAAATTGAATGTTAATTTGAAATTAATTGGTTCCTTAATGAATTCAAATCCAATTAATTTTAATGCTAAAGAAGAGTGTACTGTTGTGGATTCTTAATCCGCAAATCGTTGTTTTATTTGTGTGCGATTAGTCAAATTTGATTCTTCTGCGTATTACGTGTAAGTATATGTACATTTTTATCGTTGCGCGTTGCTTAGAATGTCGAGATTAGGTCTTTTTTATTTAAGAGTTGTTGACTTGTTTAAGAGTGAATTTGCATTCACAGTTTTTGTTATTCCTATATATAATTGCTGCTTTAATATCTGAATAACTCTCTTTGCCCGTTTACGAGCCTACATACATACGTACATACTCACTACATTTTTTGAATTCCAGTCGTAGGTACTCGTAGTGACATAAAACCTCATGGCTAACCAATCCCGAGAAGAGTCATTGACAGGTGAGGTGGTCACGCGACGTCACGTCTGTTAATAATTGAACGCAACGCGCGCTCCGGGTCAAGAGCGCCGCGCTGCCGTTCATTATAAACCTTATTGCACAGGAACAAGGTCGGGTGTAGCGTGAAATATATACGGAGCACCAGATGATATGCTGCTATTCACATGCTCGTCCATCCTAAAAAAATACATTTGCTCCACTAGTAGGTCTGTTAGGATAAATAAATCTAAATGTGGTATGGTAGGTACTTGACTAAAACAGGAAGCTCTGTGTGAAAACAGAAATATTTATAGATAAGATGTGAAATTTTCGCTCAGCGTGTATTGCCGACTACCTACCTACTATAACAGGTACCTAGCGGACATAATATCCGCTAGTTATTAGAACAGGGCTTCATATATTGGAGTGGTTTTTTCCTATACGTGTAGGTACCTACATATTATATTCTCTAGTGGTACAGAGATTATGAAAAAAAATAAATAAAGCACTGAAAGATTCCGGCAGTTTGTGTGTGGTGCCGGTGGCTTCTCTCGAATGCATCGTTGCAGTCATTGAGTGTAGAGAGTAAAGCAGGGTGAGCGCACCTCGGAGCGCTCCCCATTCGTCCGGTGGAGCAGTAACGGCCCCAGGGCCAACTGCAAACAGTCACTCAGAAAAAAAAAAAAAAAAAAAAAAGAGAGTAAAGACGAGAATGAGGAGCGTCGTGTATCGAGAGTGGCTGGTGACGAGGCGCGGGCGCGGGCGCGGGTTGCCACGTGAGAGGAAGTCGCGATGTTAATGATTCAAGCCTCGTCTCGGGCACATCTCGGGTCAAGAGCGCCGCCATTGTCATGCAATCGCATGCAGCCGCTGCACTACGCTGCGCCGCGCCGCGCCGCGCCTGTGCAACATCGTATCGCGCAGCGCGCATCACGCAAGTACAGCGAGGAGCGAGCATTTACCAATGTTTACATTTTATCACGGTTGCAGGTCTTTTACAACCGTCATAATATGTACCTACAAATTTTAACATAAATTTACATCCATTATCTTCATACTTGTCACTAACGATTTACAATCTTTTATAAAAGTATCAAATAGCAAATCTAAAAATCAATCTAAATATCTATCAAATAGCAGATTTAAACTGAATCACTTTGGTGTTGTATATAAAATAAGTTAAAAATACACGGTGGAATAAAACAACCGCGCAGTTTACCAACACGAGATCGAGATCAATCGGATCAAGATCATGGCTGACAATGAATGGGTAGTTTAGTTACGTTCGGTTTGATGACAGGGTGTTACACATAATCTTTCAATTATTAACTTTACACTTTCAATGAATTCATCGACTTTAATAATTTTGTAATCAACTGGAATATTGAAGGGCTGAAACCGCGCGAAGCGAACTTACTGTATACTGGCGCGGTCCCGATACCGCCCGACAACTTGTTGAACTATTACTAAGCTCGTTAAACGGCTATATTTAGACATGCGTGCTTACTTTGTAAGATTAAATAATCCGGCAGCGCTTGCTCCAGTTCGCGTCGAGCGAAGTTTAAATTCATCACGCGACCATTCCGCGGACAGGAAACGTTTGCGATAAAATATTGCCGATTTCAATGTGTTTTTTATCACGTTTCCCCGCGCCGCGCCGCGCCGCGGCCGCGTTCACACCGACCGGCGACCGCGCGGCCGCCGCCGCCGTCCGGGAGGAGTTTAGTGCGTCCGCGGCCGATTGTGCGTCGATCATTAATTTTGTATAGCGTCCCGTAAAACGCTTTTGTGCTGTAATTTATTGAGAACTCGGCGGCACTCGGCACTCGGCGCGGATTAAGTCCCGTCTTCGGCCGCGGTACTAACTCTCTTTTATAAATTGCCAATACTCTTAATTTTATCACTGCCCATTACGTAGTCTGGCTCCGTTAAATGCATAAAGACAATTTTCCAACTCAGTATTGATCATACGATTTTATTTTTTTAAGAAAATTTAGTCGCCGACCAGTCCGAGAGTGACTCGCGTGGGTCGTAAGCAACTCGTTCACTCCGAGTGTGTACTTATCTCATTCGCGAGTGTATCTGCCGCCGCAGCCACCGCCTCCTCCGCCGCAGCCACCGCCGCCGCCGCCGCAGCCGCCGCGACCGCGGTGTTTGTCTGGGGCTGCTGTAACGCAAACATGCAAAAACCGAAGGAAAGTCGCGCGCGTGCCGTGTGCGCGCCGCGGCGGCTTAGCGAGCGGAGTCACACTGGGGAATAGTTAAGTTAAGGAATTAAGTGAAGGCATTTATAACAAACAAAAATAAACCCTATTCTGCAGGCAATAGAGCTGCTAAAAGTGTATTCTGTTTATACTCGCTGGAAGCATTTCCACAGATTATACAAACGATGAAGTTTTGGAGTTTTGATTGATAGTAGTTGCATGTATACGTATAGGTAATGGAACGGTACAATACCTATACCTACAGTATACAGTACCTATATCTACTCTCTGTGTGTATACTGATCAGAATAATGGAAGTTTCCATTACTCTCATCATAGCTTTTATAAAAATGTTTCAATGAAATATCATTTTTAAAGAGATACGAATGTGTAAATTAATAAAAGCGTTAAAGACTTAAATTTTACGGACCGGATATTGACTGTAGAAGCTGCTAAGCGAAATTAATTTTATACTTACGATGTAAGTAGGTACCTTAGTGTATTTTATATACGATATAATGAAATTGATCCGTATAAATTGACATATCGTGAAGTCTCCTGAATGAAACAAACTTGTTTCTTTTTTACACCTCAAGGAGCCATAACTTAATTTACCGCACTTATAAAGCTTTTAGTTTGTTTTACGCTTGAGCGTCGCGGAGGTGTCGGGGGACGCACCACGTCACGTGGCTCTTGTCGTTTGGTGTGGAAGTTATCCACGTTCACGCCGAGTAGCCGTCCGGAACGCGCACGACACGACCACGACTCAAATGGACGGACTAACGACTAGCTGCCGGCGCGCCGGCGTCCATCTCGCGTGATTAACTATGTCCTACAGAAACCACCGCCCGTCTTTGTTCCGCGACAATGACATGGCATCTCCATCAAAGAACACAAGAAATCCGACGCACATTGTTTCTGACGGCTGAGCGGCAGCTCCTGCGAGCAATTAAGCAATAAGTTTATATTTTATAACTAAGTTATCTGTCTAATTTCGATCCCACATAATAATATATCGCGTGTTGCTGTAGGTATTCAAAATAATTCCGAAGCTCATAAAACAACATTTGATGAAATTGTTTAGGAAACGGATTTAGTAGTATCCGTTGATTTATTGAAACTTTAGCTTTGAACTGTCTGGTTGTAGAAGCTCTTCAATATCGGATCGAAATTAAAGCAATTGCGGGTGAATGACGGACCGCCATGCACCCGCCTCGTGCATGCACTGCACTGCACTGCACTGCACTGCAATAGGAAAAATCGTATCTATTTGCAGGCTTCTAGAATGTTGACATGGTGTTTGATTGCTAGTAAAATAGGAATTTATTAAATCTGTTCAATTTTTATCAATATATTATATTTAAAAACATTAGTCAACAATATTTGACGGCCTGTTGGTCTAGTGGTCAGAGGCCCTGACTACGAAACCGGAGGTTGCGGGTTCGAATCCCGCTAGGGGCAGATGTCATTGTGATGAGCACTGGCATCTGTACCTGAGTCTTGGATGTCTTATATGTATTTATGTATATTTATCCGTTGTCTAGTACCCATAACACAAGCTTTGCTTAAAATGGGACTAGATAATTGGTGTGAATTGTCCAAAGATATTTATTTTATTTTTATTTATTAGGTAAAATTTTCATGACCCCGTATCAGTTTCCGTTTAATTATTTCTATGCCTCTTCTTTTTTCTCTGTCTGTCTGTGGCATCATAGCTCCCAAACGCATGAACCGATTTTGATTCTGTTTTTTTTTTTTTTTTTGTTGAAAGCGTTTACCCTGTTTTTTATTTACCTTAAAATATGTACCTAATTCAGTAAATACAAAATGAAATAGCTGTATAATGATATGTTGAAGAAATAAGCAGCGACATTTTGTTATAGGTACTATTCAATTTTATAGAGTTTATTAAATATATTTAATAAACTCTATAAAATTTTAATAATAAAACAGTGTCTAGGAGACGGATGCAGGTTCACTTGATTGGTTATTGCGCGCACTTGAAGATAAAGAAAGACATTTTTAAATAACGTTATGATGCCGGAATAAAGTACCTATGCACCTGCTCAATTCTTTTAATAATATGTTCAAATACTTTCCCGTAAGTATTTTCAATCAGCGTGATATAATTTGTATATTATTCATTGGAATGAAACAACTATTAACGGATTTAACTCGCGTATTTTTATTTTATTTTATTTGCTGACGTTTCGTATTCTTTACAGTTTCATTCCAATGTGTAATAACCGCGAAGGCATCAGAAATTATTGTATATTATATTATTAAGTAAGACAAGTAGGTATTACATTTATTTAAATTTCAAAAAACAACTTGCAATAAAATCAAATTGTATTATGTTTCGTGAGAGTCCCTTGTGGCCGATAATCCAGACGGGACCGGGCGGGACCGGGCGGGACGGGCGGGACCGGGCGGGACGGGCGGGACCGGGCGGTCGCAATCAGCCGCTCGCAGCGCCGAGTGCCGACAGACACACAGATTAACATCGCACCTCGCATGTCCTACCTGCCGGCGACATTTTCTACTCAATCAACACAACAGATGGATTACCCAATTTCTTACTCGAGTGCAAAAGGTGCAAATCGGTGTTGACTTTTAAATTGAGAAATAACTTATTTTCAAATTGACTTCGAGATCCGAGCGCGTGCAGCCGCTGAAAAAAGTGATCAGCGCTTCTCGGAGACACCCTCCAGTGCTGCGGAGAGCTGCGAGGAGCGCGCGGCGACTGCGTTGATTGCATTATCACGGCGCGCGGCGGACTCGCCTCCTCGCTTTCATATTCACGAGTACTATATACCCTATTGTTACCTTTTATCGCATTGTCTCTTTTGTGTTGATGATAATTTTATGTTTAAGTATCCTACGTTCACGTCTGACGACACCGGGTATTGTTAGTCTTGTTATATTTTTGAATATTTTTCAAGCTTCATAAAAAAACTTATATTGAATCAGTGTGCGTTAAATTGAGAGTGAAATTCCTACATTTTCAACGCTATTTTAAGGATAAAATACCGTAACTAAGATTGAAATTCCATTGTTAGACTCGGTGCGCAGTCGGTATAAGACGCGGCGCTGCTGCTGTCCCGCGCCTCGGCTCGGCGAGCTCGCGGCGCGGCGAGTCACGACCGCGGCGCGCTCTCCGCAGCGACTAGTTATTGTTAATCAGTATTGTCGTTAATGTAATGTACATTAACGACAATACTGATTAACAATAATTACTGACCTGCCTGATTACTGACCATCGGACAGTCTGAAAACTCGAACACTTCAATACGGGCTTTTAATAAATAAATAAAGAAAGATAAATATAGGGATCTAAAATGTAACTATTTAAGTGAACTTTCGCAACTTTAAATACAATTTATTTGTTTTGAAACTTACTTCACTACAGCAGCACTTACAGTTTAAAAACACAAACTTTGTGATAGATGTCTACCTCAGGAACGTTTTATTTTAATTCTTCAAACCTCTTTTTTAATTTACAGAAACTAAATTGATTAGCAAAAGAATAACCTTAGCCTTCATAATCGTGTTATATTTAACTTAAAATAATCATAATATTATCTCATCGTTTGATGGTAGATTAATTAAACTAATATCAATAAAGTGCCTCGGGCACTCGTTCCCAGTGTTTGCATTAATCAACTTTTACTTACCGTTGTAGAAAATATATAAAATGTAGCACTCAATTTATTTACTTTATAAATTGATGCTCTTTTGAATCTGATTGTTATCAATCAATCACAGGACACACTCGACGTTTCGAAAAGCTGAGCTGACGATGGTCTAACGCTAGAGTTTAGCGCGTCCTGCAGCCCGGCTCGTAGCGGGGCGAGTGCTTTGTCCTGCAGCCCGGCTCGTAGCGGGGCGAGTGCTTTGTCCTGCAGTCCGGCTCGTAGCGGGGCAAGTGTGGTGTCCTGCAGCCCGGCTCGTAGCGGGGCGAGTGCGGTGTCCTGCAGCCCGGCTCGTAGCGGGGCGAGTGCTTTGTCCTGCAGCCCGGCTCGTAGCGGGGCGAGTGCTTTGTCCTGCAGCCCGGCTCGTAGCGGGGCAAGTGTGGTGTCCTGCAGCCCGGCTCGTAGCGGGGCGAGTGCTTTGTCCTGCAGCCCGGCTCGTAGCGGGGCGAGTGTGGTGTCCTGCAGCCCGGCTCGTAGCGGGGCGAGTGCGGTGTCCTGCAGCCCGGCTCGTAGCGGGGCGAGTGCGGTGTCCTGCAGCCCGGCTCGTAGCGGGGCGAGTGCGGTGTCCTGCAGCCCGGCTCGTAGCGGGGCGAGTGCGGTGTCCTGCAGCCCGGCTCGTAGCGGGGCGAGTGTGGTGTCCTGCAGCCCGGCTCGTAGCGGGGCGAGTGCGGTGTCCTGCAGCCCGGCTCGTAGCGGGGCGAGTGCGGTGTCCTGCAGCCCGGCTCGTAGCGGGGCGAGTGCGGTGTCCTGCAGCCCGGCTCGTAGCGGGGCGAGTGTGGTGTCCTGCAGCCCGGCTCGTAGCGGGGCGAGTGCGGTGTCCTGCAGCCCGGCTCGTAGCGGGGCGAGTGCGGTGTCCTGCAGCCCGGCTCGTAGCGGGGCGAGTGCGGTGTCCTGCAGCCCGGCTCGTAGCGGGGCGAGCGCGGTGTCCTGCAGCCCGGCTCGTAGCGGGGCGAGTGCGCGATTCCGATCGACCGTCTCGTAATATAAGCTCGTCGTAGTCGTTCGATCCAACTTTATCCAATATAAACTTTTTCTTTCTCTCACCCTTTTATAGAGCGATTAATTTTAAAATATCTTTCTAAGCGGAGTAACAATCTGTTAGGAACCGGGAAGTATTGTAGCCTTTAAGGTAGTTAAGTTTCGTAGCTCACGACGAGATTGCAACGCCAGAGCCGTCTCATGCCGAAATATACCTACACAGCTATGGCTTGCGTATCATAACTGTACATATTTTGCGACTGAAGTGAGTGGCCATTGTTCCCGAGATCGACACACATACACACACTCGATGCGAATAATTACAGTAATACCGCATTATAAATGACGACTGTTCTAACGTTCAAATTATTACCTTAGTTTCCCTCATATTTCCCCGCGATACTGGCAATTATCCCGACACCGTACTATTAATAACACAATGCTGGCGGGAGAGGCCGTGTATCGAAGTTGTGGCGAAGTTAGGGAATGTTACCAGGGCCCGTGCTGCGGGAGAATAGTTCCTATTGTGTAGGCCGTAGCGCCGATAACGTGTCCCTCGAGTTCGCACCTCGCAGCGGGTGGCACATATTGGGTCGAGTGCCGTTAACTTGTTTATGTATGTTGTTCCCATCAAAATATTGATGTAAAGAGAGATTCCATAGGAGAAACGGAAGACGTAAAAATGTCTCGTAGAAATTTTACTGACTCTATAAGTCATAAGAAGGTATAGATAGTATTCATTTCTCGGGGGGTATAAATCTACGTGATTGTGTCTCGAGAGAAAAAACAAAGTACAATACAATAATTACATTTGTTAGAAGAGGGTTCTACATTGCCTGTATAAGAGCCGCAGGCCGCTGCCGATTAGTATCAAGTCAGCCGAGAGAGCGCGCTGCTAGCGGCGGCGGCACGGTGGCGGTGCGGCGGCGGTGCGGCGGCGATGCGGCGGCGGTGCGGCGGCGGTGCGGTGAGCGCCCACAGAGGAAAACCGAAGATCGTATGAAGCGGCTGCGAGTCTAGGCATTCTGTTGCAATTATATACCTACCCATCCAAATCATTTAATTTTAACAAGATAAATAAATAAATATAGCCAAGTTCCGAACTAAGCGAAGATTATATAACTTATTACGTGCGTGCCGTCGTTATATTCCGATTGTATTGTTTACTTAATAGGTATGGGGAAGAGATTATTTACCTACTAGCTTCTGCCCGCGACTTCGTCCTCGTGGAACTCCTCCTTTTTTGCAGTCGGTTAAAAAGTAACATTTGTCCTTTCTCAGGCTCCAGACTTTCTTTGTACCAAATTTCATTAAAATCGGCCCAGTAGTTTTAGCGTGAAAGCGTAACAGACAGACAGACAGAGTTACTTTCGCATTTATAATATTAGTAGGGATTATCAGTCCATATCCCATACAACCCAAACGGGTTATATGGGATGCGGGTGACAACACGCCTTAGATGGCAGGTCAATGTAACCTAATGTTAATTTGTCCTACTAGGAGACTACGACAAATAATATTACAATTTACGTTCAAAAACTGACAATTGAAAAACATGCAAAATTGAATCATTATAGATAGGTATAATAAACAAAACGTGCCGATCATAATGGCTATCGCGCAGCCTGTCGCCAATAGTAGGTATTATTGTTTTTTTTTTGTAATAAGACAGGGAGCGAGGAGCCCGCCGTGTGGTCAAATATTTAAATGTTTGCGTCCGGGTTCGATCCCGCGGCAGGGCGCGGCGCGACAAGGCGCGGCGCGGCACGGCGCGGCGCGGCGCGGCGACGAGATATATATTATTTTCCTCAATCTAATGTAGATACCTACAGAAGATACGGTTTATACGAGACGTATACCTACTATTACTTATAGGTAGCTTTTAGCATTAGTATTACGTTTATAAAAGTAGTTCAGTGTAAAAGCTCATAATCATTATATTGCGAGGTTCTAATGCAGGATTCCAAATGTTTAATGGATTTTGTAATTCATTTTTAAATGTGTATTAGCGATACATAATGGCTCGATGTTTAGTCGAGCACGTATCTACTCCGACACACAGCTTACCGGGATCCGTGTACGATAGGTACACTTGCATAATTATAATTAATAACTATCTATATGCAGGTACTATATATGGAGTCATTATCATAATTTCAACCGTAATATGCCGCTCCACTACAGGACATAGCTCACCTCCAAGGACAGGTATCTCCCTGACCGACACTGCGACCTGCAGCGGGTCGGTCGTCGGTTCTATCACCCTCCTCCATCCAGTACATTTTGTATTTGTAGTAACCGAGTATAATAATAATTGCGTATTTAACTGCGCCACCGTCGATGTGGGTATGTCGTCATTAGGTATCATTCCATTGTATAATCGCTCAGTTCCTACTACGAGACCACCCAGGCTATAGATCTGCCACCGCCCCACAGACGTAGATTTGGCCGATCTAGGCGGCCAATATTATTTTTGCATCTTATCATCCCTAAAATGGGGTAAATCGGGAAAAATATTCATTTTCACTAAAATTAATTTAATTCGGAATAAAAATAAATCGGAATTTCGATAAAATCGAATTTTTTACAAAAAAAAACTCTGAAATAAAAGAAAAAAAATCTCTAAAAAACTAAAATTTAATTAATACATATTCTATCAATGATATAACATAAAACAATAATAATAAAGTGTAAAAATATGTACTAAATAAATAAAAACCAAAAATAAATTATGAAAGTCCACTGTCTTTTTTAAGCAAATCCTGGCAGTAATAATTCGGTTGCTTGACGAGATTTTTTTTAAGTATTTGAGAATTTTTGGAAGTCCTAATACTTCAAATATACTGACGTGCGCAACAGTCTTAGTAACAAATGACTAGGTTGCACTCTTATCACGAAAACTTTCTTGCAAAATTTAGACGGTATGAGAAATTTCGGGCTTCTGCAATGTCTTTTGACAGTTGGCAAATTTTGCCTAAAGGCTTTCTTTATAGTTTTAGCACCATAGATCATAATTTTGAGCCATGCTGGAGTCATGGGGTGCTCCCATACCTTCAACATGCTGTGTTTCCGTACTCTAGGCATATTCGTCATATTTCTCTACATACATTTTATGTCCACTTGAAATTGCTTACAAAACCACTTTTAATAAGTAAATTAGTTAATTTCAGATGCAAATTAAGTGTTTTGGATAATCGGAGACGCCTACTACCATTGCGTTATTGGTGTTACCAAAGTGGGATTTAGGCACGTATATCAATAGGCCAGTTTCTGCCCGAAATTATTCATGGATTTCAATTTTTTTAGTTTTTCTAACTCTTTCTACTTTTGGTTTATAGGCTAGATATATATATGCTTTGAAAAAGCCGTATTCTTGCATGTATCACTGTAACCCCAAACTCTAGGGCATCAGAACCTATAGCATTGCAATTTTTCCTATTTTTCACGTAAACATGGGAAATTTTGATCTTGTATATTTTTAAACCAATATTTATGAGTTACCACTTTAAATGCAGATGTTCTGGATGATTCTGTAGAAAAAAAACGACTTATTACCCACGTAGAAAAAAAATCACATTTTTAGTAGATAATTCAGTGTAGACTTCAAAGTACTTTTTTTTTGCACTGGGCAGGTCTCGGCAGAAACTATTCTATAATAAATAATGCTGAATATATACTTACACAAATAAAATAAAAATGAAAGCAGAGAAATACTGAGAAACATTTCAAATTAACTTTTCAATTCCAAAATCACCAATAATTTTCTTAAAAAATACTTGTTACGTTTGAGCTCTATTTTAGGACAATAAACCAATAAAAAATACATTAAATTTATATTAGTTTGAAAGATACTTTCCTGTATAATAAGAATCCATCATTTTTTCTTATATTAAAGACGTTAAAATATATTTTTTTAACCTTTTTAACACAAGTAAATTCAAGGCACCGAGAACTGATACGTAAACTTCGAGTGATGACCTAATTTCGATTATCTGTATCTCAGGACTAACATTATCAAACGGGGTAAAAAGGCTGGGGGTAGGTGCCCAGGATTGTCTATTAGATAATGTAATATAAAGCTTATTAGTATGTTGATTTTTAAGATTTAGACTTATGGCCGCCTAGAATGGCAATATCTACGTCTGTGCGCCCGCGTCGCACCCGCTCCGTGCCTTCAATTTAAGCGGAATATCAAAATATTCCATTCTATGTCAAGTCTGATATATCGCATATTATGGAATCGCTGATCATAATTATTATAGCCGCGGGGACTCGCGTCGATGTATACATCTAGTAGCAGCTTGTACGTGCGCCTAATTACTATCCCTTTCACATTTATGTTTACTTCATAATTTATTATGGTTTCGCGGTTATTACATATTGGGAAAACATTTTATGGATTTAACTAGCGTATTTTATTTTATTAACTGAATTTTCAAACTTTAGCCTA
Source organism: Polylopha cassiicola (assembly GCA_038024825.1). Lineage (NCBI taxonomy): Eukaryota > Metazoa > Arthropoda > Insecta > Lepidoptera > Tortricidae > Polylopha > Polylopha cassiicola. The sequence continues at coordinate 11,789,801 of CP149057.1, forward strand.
CTATCTACTATCGATGAGGTATGTCATCAATAATACATCCTCAAATATTCCGTTCCCATATTATTATTATATGGATGAGCTTATGTCGCGGTCGAGTGGCGAGTGGGGCGAGCGTCGGCGTCGCCTGCCTCGATACCTCGACAGCGAGCGGCGATGCTCGCGAGGCGCGAGGGAGCGGCGAGGGAGCAGGCACGCACCCTTCTTGTTGACTTTTAGCGGCAAGTTTATCGAGTGTCGAGTGTCAGGCCCGCGCCGCCCGCACCGCCCGCGTCGCCGCAGGTATGTAATTACTCTTGTTTCTTCCGCCCGCCACTCTAACACAGCGAATAATTATGTTTTTCTTTGAGCGCTCCCGTAAATTATCATTGGATATTTTAACACGGTTAATTAAGCAAATGATATCGTTTACGGGTCGCTTCCGTTCAGTAGGCACTCTTGTGTTTTGTTTTGTTCGGACGCAAACTAAGCTCGGTGTCGGATTACAGCGAGAAACTTTAGGAGTGGCGCTCCCGGCGAATTAAGCGGGATCGCCCTTTATAAGAGGAACACATAGATACCTACGAGCGTCGGCCGAGTGAGACGCACGGGCGCCCGGGCGGGCGTGCGCGAGGAGAAACCGCGTAATATATTATGACAGGGGCACAGGAGACGGCCTCGCTCGTGACGTCGCACACAATGCCCGTCCGCGAATATTAAAGCGAAACGACACCGCCAATAATCGAATTCGGTCCCGCGTCGCCTCCGCCGCTTAGAACCGGAGCGGGGTGTTTTGTATTAATACACCGAGTTGTCCATTAATGCGAGCTTCGGGCCGGCACGGGGGGCGGCGGCGGGGGTGGGGGGCGAGGGGCGGGGGACATCGTCTCGACCACAACTGAAGAGTTATAGTTGAGGTCGAGTCCTTCGCCGACCAGGAATGCCCATCGATCAACGTAAGCGACTCAGTAACTCGATTTACAAACTTAACAAAATGATGTATGTAGATCTTATTTTTAAAATATTTTCCTTTGAATAATCTAAACTCACGGATGCCGATGTCGACTGTGAGGCAGGGGCGCCGATGCGATTTGTTGAACGACGGCGGAGCGCTCCCCGCCGCCCCGGCTCCCGGCCTGCTCCCGGCCTGCTCCCGGCCTGCTCCCGGCTTGCTCCCGCAATTAAAACCAGATAGACTCCCAATGAATAGGCATTCGGTTCTCATTAAAAACTGCTTCCAGCGTTCATTGTTGTTTTGACTAATAAGCGTTTTGAAGAATGATTGTGCATTTCAATGCTATTCATTGGTTTATTTCACTCACCGGGGTCCCCCACTCACGCTTAACTGATGTCGTGTTAACTAATTTTATCAGTCACTACTATTATTTCCAACTTGCTATTTGCGGGTCATGGAGCGGATGGTAATTCCAGATAATTATAAATTATTCGACTTCATTGTAGTAGTAGGTAGTGATTAGACGGCGGTGGCGGCGACGGTGGCGGCGGTCGGCGCTGCCGGGACGCAGAGAGGCAGTAACGAGGAAAGTTCTCGCTTTGAATTACCGCGGAACGACGAAACATCCAAATTATCTCCAAAATGTTCTTTTCTAAGTTTTTTCACATCACACGGTATTTATTGTTATATTAGCAGATTCGATAAAATTATAGTAGGTACCTCAGTTACAATTATTCTTGAATTTATAAAACTCATTTTATTAATGAAGTCGTGATGTATCAACTGAACTCGTACTATTAAAAATACCTAATTAGCACAACTTTATATGTAGGTACTTAAATATTTTGCCAACATTTTTTCTTCTGTTTCGTTTATTAAGGGTACGTCGGGTTTATTGTGATGTTATGACGGTTACATTGTTGTGTGTAATGTCAGTAGTAAGTAGGTAGGTAGTGGTATCAGCAGGCAATCGGATAATGGTTCGCACACCGTGCACCGGCCGCGTGTGACATTCACTCACAAATGTCATGTTATGTTGTAATTTTCAAAAAATAAACGTTCTCTATTCTATTCTAAATCAGACTGTTTATCTGTAGATACAATAATCTAATAATAGACGATAAAGTCAGAGGAACTAATACAGTGGAACATATTGTAATGTGTTTTATTCAAGTTGTATTTGTCTTAGCGTAAATCGAGGTCGCGTCAAATGTTATAATTATTATGAATAAGAGAGGGCGGTCCGTGGCTTTCCGCCGGGGCGCTACGGTGGCGCTACGAGGGAGCTACGGGGTGCTACGAGGGTGCTACGGGGTGCTACGAGGGTGCTACGGGGCGCTACGCAGGGCACGACCAACAGGTGGTCGCACGCAACGGGAAATAAACATTACAAGCCTTCTAAGCTAACTGCAACCCTAACGGTCAATGATAAGGTTGTAGTTGTCCGTGGCACGTCCCCGGCGCGGCGGCGCGTCGCGTGCCCGCGGCGTCCGGGGACTGCTCGACGGCTGCGGAGGCGCTCGGGCGCTCGGGCGCGCGCGCGTGTGTGTGTTGCGTGACGACGCGCCGCACGCGACCACACCACGACGACAGACTTGTGAATTGTGCCATGAACGGTTATTTGTTCGTTAGTTCATTTAGTAGGTACTTTATTTTTTTTAAATATTTAAATTGATTAATAATTATAATGTCCATCAGTCTCAGTTTCGAAAACTAAATCAATATAATAAATGACTTGCAGTATACATGTACTAAGTGCTACGAGGTGTGAGACACTTGCATCATTAATGTTCTTAGTATACATACGTACTAAGAATATACATGATCCTATGTATGTAGGTGGTACATGTAAGTACATGTATATACCTATGTATAAAATAATACTGACAAGCAATATACTGCAATATTTACGATATCATTGATTACTTACTGATATTATTCACAGAATCCTTTGCGTACATTCAGCTAACATACATAATAGCGAAACATAATAATATCACGAGCTGGTATTGTTACCGGATGTGAACACGAGCTGCACGCTCGCATATTGGCTGCACTTTGTTTGCGGAGCGCGATGCACATGCACTCTCCGGCAGGAGCTGCAACTTTACTCCACCAAAGTGCAACTCCTCGTTTTTGACATTATAATATGGACCGTGTTAAACGTTCGTGTGTCAACCCACAAAAAATCGGGTTTTGAGTTATGAATGCAGTTTTATTAAATGGATCATGAGGAATAGGGCAGTGCAATCCATTTTGTTAAAAAAAAATCGTAGAATATTCTAGAGCACAAAATTGGTTATTGCTTTTTTCCTATGTCAGATTTGTATTTTTGCATTAATGTGTTAGGCCACATATAACACATTATTGCTTATTTCCCATGTCAGATTTGTATTTTTGCATTAATGTGTTAAGCCACATACCTAACACATTAATGCAAAATTCTAATTTGTTGTTTTAAAACGAATAGGTAACTATACATATTATGCACTAATTTTTAGAAAATGTAATAAAATAAGCAACTAACGCATTAAAACTTTAATGTAATTACTTATATTTATTTAAAGTTTTTATTGTTATAACATGTATCAAATAACATTATAAGTTCTGCAAAATATGAGAAATAGGTACAAGTTAACACTTAAATATTATTTCAATTAAGTACTTAAAAATATTATCCAACTTATTTTTTTATTATTTTTATCATATTAAATAAAATATTTTAGGGTTCCGTATCTCAAAAGGAAAAAAAATAACCCTTACAGGATTACTTTGTTGTCTGTGTGATCCTTTACCTCAGTAACGCGTGGAGGTAGGTATCAAACTAAAATTCATAGTAATATCAAATACTCAAGACTACCGTCCCTTGAAATTGTAACATAATCACAAAAAAATCGCCAACGCAATCAAAAGAACCGCCGTTTATGCCGCGATTGACAAAAGTTTTCAACACTCGCTAGGGAATCAAAACCTACAGGGTACTCCTCGTGAACTCAGGATCTTGAATAAATTTAGTTGGTCGCTTCACGTCATATAGCACGGATAAAGAAAAAAATACGAAAACCATACATTTTAATGACATCATTAAAACATATATACCTACCTACAGGTTATTTATAGTACGGAACCCTTGGTGCGCGAGTCTAACTCGAACTTAACCGATATTTTTTTATAATATACATCATTAGATTTGAACGTGTGTGATAAAAATTAGAATATTACACATAATAATATTATAGAATGTTCGAATTGTCGCCACAATTTAACAACTCTTCGAAAAATGGTTTTTAGGTGATTTATTAACTTTTTAGGTACTTACGGAAGTATATATTATTGGTTTAATTCAATATGATAAAATAATAATAATAAATCTATTTGGTTAAGATTTTTAAGTAGGTAATTGACTTAATATAAGTGTTAACTTGTTGTACCTATTTCTCATTTTTAGCAGAACTTATAATGTTATTTAAAACATGTTATAACAATAAAAACTAAATAAATAAGTACTTACATTAAAGTTTTAATACGTTAGATGTTTATTATTTTACATTTACAAAAAAATAGTGTAAAATATATTCATTATAAAAGAACAAATTAGAATTTTGCATAGTGTTATGTGGCTTAGCACATAAATGCTAAATGTAATAAACCTTATAGCCGTTAAGCATTAACCATTTTTCTGCATTTTCTATTTAATTATAAATGTATTAAAATAAATACATTTATATCCTAAATCTATGCACTTCAACAAAAAAAATGATACCACATAATTACTTATTAAATGAAACTTAGCGTACCAGATATCTAAATCAGTTTTTGCTTAAATGCATAATATAAAAATATATTTGTGAGATGTGCATCACAATGCGCGCCAATTAGCGACCGACGCGGACCGCGCGGCGGCGGCGGCGGCGGCGGCGCCTCATTACACCTGCTCGATATTCGAGCGCGACTGTACCCTCCTCGCGCCCTACATTCAAAACATTCATATCGCTCGCGACTACCTACACATCTCGATGAATTAATATTTCATGTTCAATGGCGGTTCGCTTCCGACACCGATTGTGTACGTAAATTTTCTCAAGTTTTCGTTCGGTATTCATAGGAGGAGGCGCAGCTGGCGGGAACCGACCGCAATAAAAACAGGTTATTGTCGTGTGATCGCCGACGGTATTGAGAGCGGCGTCGCGGGACCGGGACAACGGACTGATCCCGAGCGATACACGAGCGGGGGCGCCGGGGCTCGCCGGGGACCGCCGGGGACCGCCGGGGCCCACCGGGGCTAAATACGAGTATTTCGTGTGTTTCTCGTAATGAGCATGGAATAAATAATTTAGGCACGTCCGCGCGCGTCGCAATTACCTCATTATTCATTTGGAGAAGCCATTCACTTTATTGACAGGTCATTTAGTGCGAATTTGTGCGATAAGTGGTCAAAAATAACAACCTACTCGATTTGAAAATATTGAATGATTTGAAGAAATAATAAAATATCGTTACCTTATTAAAATTCAATAAAATATTCCAAAAGTAATATTGCATAATATTGATTATTTAACTAAAGATATTTTTTAAAAGCTCTTATTTACTTTCACCTGTCCCGTTGTCTGCATGTCTGTTTGTGTATTATGAAGGTAAATTAGATTAAAATTTGATCCACTTCCCGGTTTTCTATTGAGCTGAAATTTAGAATGCACGATCTGGCAATAGTATAACACTAAACTAAACTTTAGCGTTAGTGTAACACTAAACTAAACTTTAGCGCTAGAGTATTTTCAGCTCAGTCGTGCTACGATTATGAAAACTGTAAAATTCCAAAACGTCAGCCAAAAAAAGATAAAAGAAAGGAACGAATAATCTATACTAAGTTAGCCTCAAAAACTACTGGACCGTTTTTAAATATTCTTTTCCGTCCTCCGGCCAGAAAGCGCCAACTTTGTGGCCGCTTCGCTAAATGAAATTACCGCTTTCTGGCTTCGTCGAACAGAAAAATAGTATACTGACCTCGGCCAGTAAAATAAAAAAGCCTCAGATCACATTTGTGGACTGTATCTAACTAATCTTCTAACTTAACTATTAACATTTAAAATGCGAGTGGTTTCTATCACTGTTTATTACCAACTAAAAAACAACTGATAATTTCGAATATAAAACAAAACACAAATATAATGATTCTAAACATAAAACACATAAAAAGTATAAAACTATAAAAAGAGGTTGAATCGTCAACATTCTCCCCTTTTTTGATAAAAAGCAGCAGTCTAGGGCGTTAGCAACAGCATGCCCCCTCGGCCTCTCTTCGCAGCCTCGTAGAAAGCGCCGTTCAATACGAGAACCAAGTCTAACACGCCAGCACTCGAAATGGATTCTTAACGTCGACGAGGTAAGGCCAGCAGATACTCGTAAGCTCTCGCTGCTCAGCCAGTCGTACTGCCCGCCTCTATGTAATCCTGCCCAGCACGTCTCCTTTGTCCAAAACCATGGGAAACTGACGACCAGGTGAATCCAAAGGTAAGTGAGATGGTGTTGGTGCCTCCTTGCTGCCAAGGGCCACGAAGCGATGACCACGGGCCGACGATGATATGGCAACCGACAGTCTGGCGGGTCGCCCCAAGGGATTTTGAAAGCGAGATGATTGAGGCCACAAGATGACGGCGGCAAGGCTCGAACCGCGCTCTTCAGTTCCGGTCGCTGCACTCCACTTCTATGTAGCCATATCTGGCTATCTCACGGCAGTGCTCGAGAAGGAGACAGGCTGCAGAATGTTAACCATCGATTCTTATTCTTCATACCAGGTCAAGAGCAGGAAAACGGCTGGATAGATGAACATATCATTATCATTACATACAATTTAAGTGACACGTTGAATCAAGGCAAGGGCAGATGGCTCGTTGTACTAGTAATACCTTCTTTTAAGGAACCCATCTGGCTTTGGCGTAATGTTAGCAGGTATTTCTGATAAATCTATGTCTTGCGCAGTCTGTGCATAAGAGGGGCTGCTGTGTGTGCTAGTGTGCGTGACCTGAGTTTGAACAAAAGGTTAGTACATTCCCTCCCTAGCGAATAACTATATGAATGAACATGAATCCCCGTGACTGAAAACTACACAAGCGCGTAACGTCAATAACAATAACAACAACATATAAGTAACAATAATAACAATAATGTTATAAGCTGATAAGCACTAGCACGAACCAATCTCAACCATAAAATAATCTGCTGGTCGGCTGAGACAGGCTTATAAAAACGTATGAAATGAATATCTAAATGATCGTGAGATGATGCGATGAGTGACGACGAACTCAACACTAACTAACAAACTTATTAATTACATAATAGAGCGAGCTTGATATCTCAATTAACATAAACAAAACAATAACAAACAAATCAAAAGTCTGGGTCACGTGCGACAGAAACGATAATAATATGAAGCTCGCTTTTATCAAATCCGAGCTTTCTCAGATTGTAGCGGCGTGGAATCATCAACTGAGATACGGAAAGTTGATCTTGACACCAGATCCTCCACGCTGAGCTATCACTCTGAGACTGCTCCTCGTTCCAAACTACACCCTTGCGCCAAACGAAATTCTGAAACATAATACAACTGATTATAACATTTGGTGCAAGAATGCCTACAACTAGTGGCTGCCAGATTAATGTGCCGTTATGATCTAATTGAACATCACAATCTACAGGTAACTTTACAGATGACGACTGCAAAATCACATCCTTTGGCAGCTGCGGCAGTGCCTCCGAATCATTTGATATCGAGCTACGCATCTCAAAGCCGGCTTTATGATTAATACGAATAACGGCTTGAGCTGCGTCTTGATAGCAAACTAAACAATCAACCGTGTTCGTATTCTGCTTATAACGAACGTTACGCGGCTCGCGATTTAAAATTATTAAAGAATCGAATTTATCATGATGCTTATTTGACTGTTTTACGGTAACAGTATCATCAGCATACGACAAGTTATCGTGCACTGATGCGTGGGCAACAGTCTCGACAACCGCGGTACGGTTGCAACCAAAACCGAATAAAACCCAACCAAGTGCAGTTTGTATTGCAACTGGTTGCGTCTCAGTTCCTTTGCGTGTAGCTCTGGAAACGCCGAGATGCCAGTTGTCAATACCTAAAATAATAGTGGGACTTGCCTGCTCATAAACAAACTCATTTGCTATATCCGCCAAATACTTATATTGAAGCACGCTGTCCTTGTGTGCCTCTTGTCGCGATGCACTCAAGCTATCTATGGACCTAGCTTTGCGAATCAAGTGAGTTTCTTTAGAGCGTCGGCCTCGAATATGGAAGTCCACATACTGAACCTTGGCTTTCTTAGCCAAGCCACCAACGCAGTCGATGTGAATAGAACCCTCTGGCCCCTTGCAACCGATCTGCTCCGCGACTTTCGAATCTATGAAAGTGGCCGTAGAACCGTCGTCTAAAAGCGCGAACGTATCTACTGAGCCTGCGGGTCCGGTAACAGTAACGGCGACAATCTTTAACAAAGGGCGAAGGTTTTTACTAACTACATACTCATTAGACGCTACCGTGGAAGTATGCGTATAAACTGCCTGCTCCTCGTCTCGCTGCGATGTGACCGCAGTCGCGCCGTGGGCGCTAGAGATCTGCGACGCATCGCCAAGCGGCACCGGCGAGGACGATGGCACGGAGACGTCCGCGTCGACGTTCTCGGCACTCATGTCGACACTATCGATGTGTGCGGACACAGCTGACGCTACGTTCGATCTGTGCAGCAACTTGTGGTGACGGAACGTGCACCCGCCAATACCGCACAAACTCTTTACACTACACTTATATATACTGTGCAAACCTACTTTCAAACATCGATGACAGACCCCTTTTTTCTTAATCAAATTCCATCTGTCATTTATTGTCAAACGTAAAAACTGTTGACATTGGGTCAAAGCATGATCTTTATTACAACAACTGCAAACTAACTTTGACGAAATCTCATGCATGCTTTGACCAATGACGCGATGCGCGGCATCGCGGTCCCTCCCGGCACCATGCGACTGTACGACGTTAGTCATAGAATGTGCGGGAGGAGCTAAGACAGCCCCAAATCTAGCTTGTAGGTCGACTTCATGCGCAAGAAAGTCGGCGAAAAGCTCTAACTTTGCTACGCCAGCTTCCTCGCGTAAGGAGGCGAAATCCACCCATCGCAGCCGCAATAGTAGAGGAAGCTTACCGAACAACTCTTGAAATAGCTCCGGAGATCTCAAATAGTCGTCGCGATTCAAAAGTTTCACAACCTCTACACTATTGCGGACGCGACACGAGAATAAAATTAAGCCCTCACCTACGTCACTCACTTGAGGCATGGCTCGCACGGCAGCGAGCTCACGCAGCACGATGTGGTCGGGGCTGCCGAAGCGGGCGGCGAGCGCGCGCAGCACCGCGCCGGGTTCGCGCGCCGCCACGAGCAGCGCCGACACCGCCTCGCGCGCGGCTCCGCGCAAGGCGCTCGATAGCCGAGCCATGTTCTCGACGTCGGTAAATGAAGCTTGCGTGTCTTCATATACCCGACGAAAGCTAAGCCACTCCAAATGGCATTTGCCGTCGTATGGAGGGAGGTTTATATGTTTATTACTATTATTGTTTACCTTATTTATCAGTACTTCGAGGGCCTTCAACAAGCCGGTCTCGCACGACGATACCTGGGCGGGTGCTCCACGCGGTGGAGCATTATTAACTCGTACCGATCCAGGCTCAGCGAAATCGCCGTGGGGGCCGGGCGTACATTCGCGCCGATCGACATTCGGCGGCGGTACGTGGTCCTCGATTCTAAAACACGATAAATCAGGTTTACTATGTACTACGGTGTCCGCTACCCATTCGTGAACACTATTGCACTCGGAGTCTACACCGTGGCTGGCGCTCGCTTCTATAGCGGCCAGCTCCGCTTGTAGTTCTATCTCAGCGGCACGCTTCTCGAGAGATACTAAGCGACGCGCGTAATTCGCCTCAGCCGCCAGTTTGCGGGCCTTCACTGTCGCGGAAGACCGCGCCGACATCGACATGGAGGCGACGCTGAGGGCGCGCGCCGGGCCCGGCTCGGGGAGTGCCGTCGCGGGGGCTGCTGGAGGCGCGCCCGGGCTGCCTGGCCCGGGCCGGATCAAATCCTCCGCTGCGTGTCCCGCCGCTTCCTCGCGAGCCGCGGCTTCCCGTCGAAATGCTGCCGCTCTGGTCTCCATCTTCTACGGGCTCGTAAGGACCAAAATATGGACTATATACTAACTAATTATTAACTTAACTATTAACATTTAAAATGCGAGTGGTTTCTATCACTGTTTATTACCAACTAAAAAACAACTGATAATTTCGAATATAAAACAAAACACAAATATAATGATTCTAAACATAAAACACATAAAAAGTATAAAACTATAAAAAGAGGTTGAATCGTCAACAACATTTTTGTCAACCTCGGCTTCGCCTCGGACGACAATTACATGTGGTTTGAGACATTTTTTATTTTACTGGCCTTGGTGCGTAATGTACCCCATTCAAAAGCTACAGTATCCACGAGTAACATAGACTATAGAATATTTTGAAAAAAAAATAGGGATCCCTGCGAAGCCGGGGCGAACGTCTAGTTGTAAATAAAGTGTGAATGTCAGCTGCACGCGAAGTGCAGCAGCCTGCAGTGAGCGACGCGCCGGCGACTCCCGGGGCTCCGCCCGGACAGCAGCGGAGCCTCAATCGCCGATCACTACCAACTAATAGCTACCTACCTAGTACCTACTGCGGGTAGCACACGCACACACGCACACACGCACACACGCACGCACTCGTCGCCGAGCGGTGACGTCACTCTCCCCGGTATGGCGCGCACCTTCATTGTTTGTTTGATGACTTTCCTTGAACACGGCGATGGCAGATTTGATTGCGTCTAGTCGATTTATGGATCAAACTGATGTCATCTACGCTTTTGTGTAATTAAGGAAGGATATTCTTATATCTCTTTCGACACCAATAATAATAACATTATTTTGATACATTGTCAATCGAATCAATAGTCTCCCATATATATATTACGATACCTTATATTATTACCTCGACGTGCTCTAGTTCCTATGTTGGTAGGTAACCTAACACACAATATCGGTCCAATATTATCGTTCTACGGACACCTAGGAAGACGTGTTACAGCCGGTATTGTTACGGCGGCGCAGCGGCGGTGGAGGAGCGGCACGGCGGCAACGCGGCGGTGGCGCGGCGGTGGCGCGGCGGCTCACGTGTTGTTTACAATTATAACACCGGCTCCAGTGCGCGGTGACGTCACCTCCTGTGCGCGCGCGCCTGCTGTTCACTGAATTCGCTCCGCTTGGTACATGGAATTTCTAATTCCTTATTTAGATTGGTTGTGATTTGTTTAATGGTGAACCATAATTATGATCGAGTCACCGGGTGTTCGGCATCAACTCGGAACGACCCTCGCGCGACCGCGTCCTCTCCTACAATATATTTCCTAACGATCCGCGGTTCGACCCGAGTTTACTATTTGGAACTTACCTAATTCGACTTAATTCGTCCGTCCGTTTTGATCCCGAATTAAGTTTCAATTTGATTTTCGTAAAGCGTTTTCATCAACAGCCTGCAATAAGCTTCTCCCAATATATACTTGACTGTAACTCTATTTTAAACGAATAAACTTTAAAACTTTTGGAGCGGTCACAAACATTAAATGCGCAGCGATGCGTTACAAACGCGAATTAGTTTTATAGTTGTGAAAGAACAGAAAAAAATATAATTTAATTAAAACATAGAACCTTTACAATCTATACGCCAACAGGCAAATATACAGAAAGTAGTAAGTTTTTGTCGTACCTATTGACACAGATACGGACAGACATGTGCAGGACACGACCTTACAAATCCAAATAGCGCGCTCGCAACTAAACTGTCCCAATATCACTTAACATATTAAGCGTAGGTCGCGTCGCACGAGCGCCGCGCTCCGACGCTCTCCGCCGCTCTCCGCCGCGCCGCTCTCCGCTGCGCCACTGCCCTCATCTACTGAAAGGAACGAAGTTAAACTAACGATGCTACAATCGACCCTTCTGCCTGTATGTAGGTGTTCTGTAGGTATCGCATTAGATTATAATAATAATAATAAATTTTATTTATTTACGGAAAAAGTTTACATTTGGTAGTTGACAGTGGCCCCCACACTAGGTCTAACCTGTGTCGTATATATAGCTATATGATTTCTTTGCATGCTTTTAAATGAATTAAACGATAAAAGTTCCGAGTCTTTGAAATTAATTTTCGTTTTAGTACCTCCATTTCGCAACACAAATAAAATAAGTGATAAAGGTTTTATGTTCCAATGAATCGAGTCCGGCTTATAAGGCCGTGAGGGAGGGGGCGGTTTCTACCCCCGACCCGACCTGTGCCGCTGGGCGGCGGCGGCGGCGGCGGCGGCGGCGGCGGCGGCTGTGGTGGCGGCGGCGAGTGGGCCAAGATGTATCAGTGCGCTGTTGACATAGCACTCGCCGTCGACACGCAATTAGCTCCGGGCAGCTCTGAGAGCCGGGCTCCACGCGTACAGAGGATCCAATCAAAAGATCCGATCCCATCGACCATCGTCGGACATTAGGTACGCCTTCCGCACCGGTGGAGTGCCGCCCCGCCGCATGCCGCTGATATCTCACTGATCCGATGATTAATCGGAGCCCGAACTTTTTCAAATTGGGCGATGATTGGATTCCGGTTCAATAGAGCGCGTCTCTCTAATTGAAACGTTCATATTCGAATTATGTTTCGTCCATTGAGGACATCAGAGACACGTAATTAAGCTATGAAAACAGAAAATGATATGCCCGCATGTACCCACACAGAACTGAGGGTAAGATGACCGAGTCTGACTACATCTCGAGCCAAATGTTTGAAGAGTTTGGTGTACTTACCTATAGCATATTTAGGTACAAAAGATTTTGTAGTAGTAAATTAGTTGGATCAATGTGGATCGTCGATTAGTCTCACGCCTGCAATATGCTACGTCTCCTGGTTGACAACATTTTAATTTATCGATTCGCCCTTATTTGTAGAATAAATTATATTCTTCTATTATATAAAAATAAGTCCGATTTTCCTTCCTGACGCACAAACCGATTTGGCTAATTTTGGTCTTGAATTATTCGTGGAAGTCCAGGCAAGGTTTGTAAGAAGAGAAAATTTAAAAAATATCTTGAAAAAGTGTAAAATCAACATATTTCTATACTCCCATATACAAAGTGATTGACGGTATGTAACAGAAGACTTTGACAGATCTTTGACGAAACAATCGGACGGGCAAGACGACGTCTGCCGGGGCCGCTAGTAGTTAATATATTTTTTATAAATAGAGTAAAGGACTGTACTAATGAGGGCACCACGGCGCCATCGAATGTCTTTTTCACGCCTAGCGGTGGTGCGGCGCGGTGGCGCGGCGGCGCTCCGAGAGTTCGCAAACAAAGGGTGCATCGCGGCTAATGGAGGTGCAGCCGAGTCGATGCACCGACTGATTACATTAACGGGCGATAGTAACCCGTGTCGGACACGGGAGTAGGGAGCAGGGGGGGGGGGGAGACCTACTACCTACATAAGGCGCTCCGGCGTCTCGTTATATTGACAAATGCTCCAAATCAAAATAAATCCGATGGAAAAGTTACCTAAAAGTGGAGTGCAAACCAATAAGTGCTTAATTATTAAGAAATATTTTAGGTACTTACCTACTAATTCTTACCATAAAATGACTGTCCTACTTATGCTATTGTTAAATCCATGAATACCACCATAAAATATCGTTTTTAGCGAGTTAACCACGTTCAAACCCCAAATAAGTAACATATTATATTTACTTCCCTGATTAGATCTGCAAAATCCATGAACAACTAGCTCCGCTTACCAATATAGCTTCACAAATTGGCGACGAGTTTCACAAACAGCTTTGTGTCCATCTTGCGGCTTATCTTCCAAATCCCGTGCAGAGTGCGCCGCCGGCGCGCCGTGTCGAGCTGCTCTGTGTGAGTCGCCGACACGGGCTGATAAGCCGCTGCGCTGCGGTTTAATCTCGCTCCGGTGACGTCACTGATTGCCGCGAGCCGAGATGCAATCTGTGACGTCACCGTCGCGTGTGACTCCACCCTCCCGCCCGGCGCGGCGGCGCCCCGAGCTACCGAAACAAATGAAGTCGTTTAGAATCGGTGCCAAGATAAGGCGAGACCGGATTACCGACAAGAGTCCTGAACGTGTCTTTGCTATTTCAAGAAGTTCTCAGATATGTCACAATATGTCACGTGTGTTGTACCCGAGCCGCGTGTGACCGAGCCGCAGGCGTCAGCTGGTACACTGACATCGGTTTACTCAGACTTTTGCAGCTTCTATTAATGAATTGAATTTATAACTTACAGATATATCTGTAAGTTATAAATTCCCTTCCTTCATACAAATAAAATGTTTTTTTTTATATAATATTTCGAAACAATAAAAAAAAGAAAATTTTAAGTAAGTAGAGATACTGTACCTCAAGTCACGAAATATTCCATGATAACTTATGACTGTGGTTCTTAGGTACAGACCTATTTTTTTTTATTCACATACAAATTATAATATTAGAGCTGATGCTGAACTCAAATACAATCTATGCATATTTAAATATATATGTATGTAAGTACCTACATCAAAAACAACGGTCCTGTAATATGTAACCACATAGGTACAGTGGTTAATTCAAGTGTAGTCGTATCCAATTATTTTAATACATTTCCATAATTTATCACTTTATGTTAATTTGAATTCATAACAGCCAATCAGTGGTGTTTGTCGTGTCAATCTGACTCGCGCAATGTTTACGTTCTATTAGATGTTCTCTCAGCACGATCGATAATATAATACAACGCCATGCCAGCACTGGGCCTCGTTGTCGCTGAGCCGGTGTCGTCGGTCGTCGGAGGCCGGTGGCCACTCCGCTGGTCGACGACGGCGTCTACTCGCGCCAGCTTCCCGGAGGCCGTCCTGAGCGATTCGCACTCGTCGAGTATTAACCAAGTCTTCCACAGATCTATCGTTCGTAAAGCTATCATGGTTTTTGTACATAACTATAATATTATACATACACCTACCCTATAGGTGCAATATACCTTTACTACAATCCTTGTTTGCAGCCCGTCGTTACTCAAACACCAAAGCGATATGAAACCATATTTCCAATCTAACCGAGTTTTCGTTGGATTTCCCGAAAGTTTCATAAAAGTCGTAAAATGCGATTTATTATACCGTAAATGTGTGGCGGTAATGATGTTAGACGCGTGAAGCACACGGCGCGCCGCCGAGCCTCGTGAATATTGTAATCCGCCCGCGCCGCCTCGCGTCTCGCGTTTGCCGCGCGGCATCGCGATGCGCGACGCGACGCCGCGCCTAGTAACGAGCTCGCCTAGTAACGAGCTCGTCGTCACATTCTTCGAGCGCGGGACGCACGTCTTTCAAACAAAATTGCAAGCGATTAATCTTCGAAATTGAATGAAAATTTGAGAGCGGACAAAGACCTCCGACGCGACGTCATTGAGTGAGTAATTACTCGCTATATCCATTTTGCGGGTAAAAATGCGTCGCCGTCTGAAAATGCCGCCGCCGCCTGCAGCGGTCAGTTATTAATGACACCGCCCGAGGTCGTCGTGCTCGCCCCTCGCCCCTAAGAAACCTTTTCTTAATACTCTTAATATTTTCCACTATATTATAGTCCATTAGTGCGAGAGTGTCAACTTGTCAGATTGATATGCCTTTAATAAAAGCGGTAATGAATACGAGCCGTCATCGGTCGCCCGGTCGTCTTCGGACTGTCACGTCAGTCTCCGCCGACCACTAGGCTGTCACTGACTACTCCCGGACCTCATTACACCTGGGAAATATCTTTTGAGGCGCCTTAAATGATAATTACAGATACAAGACCAGACTCTAGTATCAACAAAGATAATAATTACACTTGAGACGATTCTCGTTCTCGCGTTTTATTAATGAAGCCTTCCATGCCGTGTCGTGCATCGTGTAGTTACTACACGTAGTATCTAATACTAATACGAATCACACAACATAATTGAGCGTTAGGCAAAAATCTATAAACCGCTTTATAACTCGATCAATCGAAATAGATACGAAATAGACTCCTTGGAAAATCCCCATCAATAATCATCAACGTCCTTAATAACAGCCGTTACGAGTACCTAGCGGACGGCGGGCGGCGGGGGCGGGGGCGGGCGGGGAGAGTTACCTACCTGGTAATCAACTTCGACCTGTAATCACCACAGAAAGTTGTTAAACTTGTTATAACGACCATTCGGCGTCGATCGAGAAGGGAAAAATAGTAACACACTGACACTAACACACAAACTGTTCTCAGTTTAGATATTACGCGATCTCCGAGATGCACCGAGAGCAACTCGAGTGATGGGACTAGTCGCACTCACTGTCGGCTCGTCGACGGCGCGTCGCAGTGTGGCGAGGCCCTCATGCTAAAATACAATATTGCTTTGGATGTAATTGTTTGTTTGTATTGAACCGTAACACAGTTTATGAAGCAATGTGTCAGGGCGGTGCGGTGATTCGTTTTATTAACCCCCGACGCAAAAACGACGGGGTGTTATTAGTTTGACGTGTCTGTCTGCCTGTGTGTGTTTATGTGCGTGTGTGTGTGTGCGTGTATGTGTGTGTGTATCTGTGGTATCATAGCTCAGGGAGCTATAACACATGGACCGATTTTATTACAGACTAGCTGTGCCCGCGACTTCGTCCGCGTGGTTAAGTACTGGGACATAAGTATGGATAATTAAAGATTTTTTTCTAAAATGAGTTACTCTTTATTACATAAGCTATCTGCCAGTGAAAGTCCCGTCCAAATCAGTCCAGCTGTTCTATAGATTAGCCGGAACACACAGATAGACAGACAAATAATATAAAAAATATAATATAGGTATGTATTTAATATTTCAAATGTAAATTATAAAATGTCTTTATAAACCACATTAACAGTTTTTCCTTCTGAGGCTAATATGAAAAGGTTATCCGCATTACTAACCCGCGAGCAAGCCACGTATAGTTGGCCGTGTGAAAAACAATTCGACCTGAGATCAACTCCAACAGCCTTTAGCGTCTGCCCCTGAGACTTGTTAATTGTCATAGCAAAGCAAACGGACACTGGAAATTGTGTCCGTTTGAATTGGAATGGGAAATTGTTGGGGATGATTGGTATTCGTGGTATGTATACAGTTTCACCTGCACTACATCCAGTAAGAATCTCAGCTTCGATTAAGTTTCTTTGTAAAGAAGTTACTCTAAGTCGGGTTCCATTGCACAATTTAGGCGGAGTAAGATTTCTCAATAGCGATGCGTTGTAAGCGTTTCGTCTGGGCATTTTTAAAATCAAAGCAAATACATACAATAATATATATATTTATTTCAATAAATCTACGTAGGCAATATTTTTTTAGATTATATCCGATATTTTTCAACTAATTCACAAAGCAAGTTCAGAGTCCGTATTTTCATATCCAAGTATAACATCAAAATCATCAAATAACCGAATCGCAAGACAAACAAAATTAAATAGTTTTAAACGTAGAGAAACAACCAGTTTGTATTTATTATACTTTTCAGAGAAAAAGCTATAGCGCGTTTTAATTGCCTTGAGGCGCCATCTAGTACTATATTATGTAACTATAAAATCTCCTATAGAAAAATTACCTTTAAACTTTAAAAGACGATAGCTTTTTTATTTGACATCCGATTTTGATGAAACAAAGCCTATATGTTGCTCAGGGAAGAGCTTAATCTATTAGTGAAAGCCGCGTCAAAATCTGTTCAGTAGTTTTCAAGATTAGCGAATACATACAGACAGACAGACAGACAGACAGACAGACAGAAAAGAAAATCTAAAAAATCATTTTTGTGTTCTGTTACTCTTTTATTATTGCCCACACCCATTTTTTGTTAAAAATTTCAATTGTACAGACACGCGGTTTCTACTGTTTTATTATATGTAAGATGTAAGATGCATTGTACGAGTAAAATTATAAAAGCTTGGTTTTCAAAAACTTATTACTTACATATATCTTAACTTCAACAATTTACAAAAAATATCTTATAATAGACCAATGTATTATTATTATTCTAAATATCATTGTATAATGTATTATAAAAAAAAAATAAATTAAAAATTTTAACAAACCCCCGACATAAAAACATAAAAGCCGTCTAAAAAGTATAAAAATAATAAAAACTTGATATTAGGTAGGTACCTAAGTATTAATAGATATAGATATTTCTACAAAGAAAATGTCACGTCGGGGGGACCGCTCATCATTTACCTATCTAATTGTACCTACCTATATTTACCTACTATGTATCGAAATCTAAGGTCCCCCCGACATGACGTTTTCTTTGTAGAAATATCTATATCTATTAATACTTAGGTACCTACCTAATATCAAGTTTTTATTATTTTTATACTTTTTAGACGGCTTTTATGTTTTTATGTCGGGGGTTTGTTAAAATTTTTAATTTATTTTTTTTTATTTCATACTTTTTGAAAGTAGGTAGGTAACTTATTATTTTTTTAACCAATTTCCATTTTACATGGAATTCTGTAATGCACATGTAGTCCTCTTTCATTTGATACCTCACTCGGTTATATTTGTAGTCATTTGGTTAACTATTTCCACACTTTCAGTCCCTATATTTTTTGAACTACTTAACCGATTTTCATTATAATTTCAATTTTGTAATGTACACGTGATCCTCATTCATTTGATACCCCACTCGGTTATATTTGTAGATATTTGATTTTCCATCCCCACTTTCACTCCCTATATTTTTTGAACGGCTCAACCGATTTTCATTATAATTTCAATTTTGTAATGTACTCGCAACCCTCTTTCATTTGATACCCCACTCGAGTATATTTGTGGACATTTATTTTTCCATCCCCTCTTTCACCCCCCTCTATTTATTAAACTACTAGTCCGATTTTCATCAAACATAGCTAAGAACACTCCCGACATATTCACCTTTTAAACAAAAAAAACAGAATCAAAATCGGTTCATGCGTTTGGGAGCTATGATGCCACAGACAGACACACACACACACACACACACACACACACACACACACAGACACGTCAAACTTATAACACCCCGTCGTTTTTGCGTCGGGGGTTAAAAATGATAGACAGAAAATAATCGGGCCCTCAGTCGGACGGGATCTCCTAACTTCGGTCCACTGCAGCACTGCAGCACTGCAGCACTGCACGCGAGCTGGAACACCTCGGCTATGTACTGTGCCGCCACGTGTGTACAGTAATAATATGTCGAGTGCGCCTGTTGTTTTATCATTATGTTATGAAATATTCTGAAACGTCGCGCGTCGTTGTGGGCCGGTGTCCGCGGCGGCGGTGTCGGCGGCGGTGGCGGCGGCGGCGACTCGTGTCTCGTGTTGGCTTTCAATTAATTACGGTCGTTCTAATTGCGAACGGGATTATCTTCCACGGAACCCGGTCCCGCCTCCCGGCCACTCCCGAGCACCCGAGGCGAACAGGGACGCTACCAGCCTCAAATCGTTGTTTATTTAAAGAAACCAATTTTCCCACCGGTCAAGTTAACTGGGAATACTTTCAGGTTTATTAGGTCGATGCTCCGGAATAATTCATCCACTTGGAATATTACTCGCCGGCCTGACGCCCTTCACAAATTAATCCCTTAACCTGCTGACTTGCGATCGAGTGGAGTTAAACCTTCATCGCAATTAGTTCAGAACATACTTATATTTCATGTGCAGGCAAATTGAATAATTATTACAATCATATAAATATTTACATTGCAATGGGTGTTTACCTAATTACTGAAAATCCTATTTGTGTAATGTAGATAATGTTTGTACATAATACTTAAGTAATTGTGGTTAAGTATATTGTGGTACATCATCATTGGGTAATAACTGTGGTACTATTTTAAAGGTCAATAAGTAACGAAGTAAGAGGAAACGTACTTAACATTCATAAATGCTAATGTGCCTTTGTTTGTCACTCTCGCGTGTGTAAACGATTGAGATGGAAATGTTTGTTTTATGATTTTCCGAATAGATTATCTAGGTACCTACACAGCGGATGAACTGCTGACTTCTGGTTAAAGGAAAATCTATGATAATGGGAATAAGTAAACCTACGCTTGGGTAATATTTACGATGAACGTAGAACTTGTGCTTGGAAGCAATGTTTGCATAAAAGTAAAATATAACCAACATAGTATTATTAACGCGAAACTAATGAAGAAGTCGTCTCGCGGCACGCTCCTCCGCTCTGCACTGCGCTGGCGTGCTCGGCGCTCGCCAGTCGCGGCGCGACATACTGTAATGACGCCCATTTATTACGCAAATAATAGCATATTGGATATTATAATCGCCGGGTATTGTAAGTGTAGAACGGAAGACAAATTAACATCGACGTTCATTTTGTACAACCTTTAGACCACGGCTTGAATAATACTCGCAATTCGTCTACTTATTTTTCTTACATTCTAATGCCTTGACTATTCTACTCAAACTACTACCTAGATACATTCAAATACAGAAGAGAAGGTTTGAAAAACAGCGACTACAGACGCTTTACTATTAACGCATGTGTGTGTGTGTGTGTGTGTGTGTTTCATATTTATCCGTTTACTTACTGGGTGTACGTGCGAGCACGACGCCGCGACGTGTAGACAGAGTGTGTTATTTCGAACTGTACCGATGAGAGCTCGGCTTCAAAAGTAGAAAACAAGGTCTCCTAGGAGCCGAAAATATCCATAAACAATAACGTGCGGTCCGTAAATCCTTAGTTTTAATCAGACGAAACCCTCGCCCGCCGCGCGCCGCCTCCGAGCCACACGTTTAAGTATAAAATGCTTAATCAAGATAGCTGCCTGCTGATTCTGTATCAGAGTGCTACGTTGGTAAATAACTGAGATATACAAACTAAAATATAAATCGTTTTAGTTTATTTGTTTTTATTAAGTAGGTATCCAGAAAAAAATATTTAAAAAAAGACGACACTAACTATACTACACTATTGAATACCTGCGAAGATTGGTTTCAATGCCTTTTTGCTCAACTCGGCCGTGTTTAGTGCGAGGTGAGCTAGCAGCCGCGCTCGGTGAAGCTGCCGCGCGAGCGAGTAATGCACGCTGCACGCTGCACGCTGCAGCTGGGGCGTGCAGCTGCGGCAGCTTCCCGCCCGGCGCAGTCCGCGCTGCATTATTCATCGCCGCCACCTATATGCACTCTGTCTGTATACTGCACCGACACTCGATCTCCATTTTATTTGAAATCGTATCGATGTTTAGAAAGATTACCAACTCTGAGAAAACTTCCCAAATACATAAAAATGTAGTAGGTATAAATAATTCATGAAGAGGAATATATTTTTGATTGAATTCAGTTTTCTACTATCCAAGCACACATTACTCACAATGCGCACATCTTCCGCTGCCGCCGACTGCCTCCGACCACCGCTGCACCGCTGCACCGCTGCACCGCCCGGGCGGGTCAGCGGGTAGGTCGGTAGGTCATTGTGATTTTTGAACGTGTTACCGAACGTGAATGAACTCAGATAATTCTCATCGTTATATGGTCCGTGTTTAGCATTAGTGTTTCAACCCACACCAAGCTAGTTTTGAGATATCGGCGCTTAAAGTTTTTTGAGAACATTCTTCTTTTTCCGCTTATTTTAAGCAAAAAAATATTGTTATGTGGTATCATTTTTTTTGTTGAAGTGCATAGATTAAGGATATAAATGTATTTATTTCAATAAATTAATAATTAAATAGAAAATGCAGAAAAATGGTTAATGCTTATCGGCTATAAGGTTTATTACATTTAGCATTTATGTGCTAAGCCACATAACACTATGCAAAATTCTAATTTGTTCTTTTATAATGAATATATTTTACACTATTTTTTTGAAAATGTAAAATAATAAACAACTAACGTATTAAAACTTTAATGTAAGTACTTATTTATTTAGTTTTTATTGTTATAACATGTTTTAAATAACATTATAAGTTCTGCTTAAAATGAGAAAAAGGTACAACAAGTTAACACTTATATTATTTCAATTACTTAAAAGCTCAACCAAATTGATTTATTATTATTATTTTATCATATTGAATTAAACCAATAATATATACTTCCGTACCTAAAAAGTTAATAAACCACCTAAAAACCATTTTTCGAAGAGTTGATAAATTGTGGCGACAATTCGTATATTCTTTAATATTATTATTTATTATAATATTCTAATTTTTATCACACACGTTTAAATCTAATGATGTATATTATAAAAAAATATCGGTTAAGTGCGAGTTAGTCTCGCGCACCAAGGGTTCCGTACTATAAATAACCTGTAGGTATATATTTTTTAATGATGTCATTTAAAATGTATGGTTTTCGTATTTTTTCTTTATCCGTGCTATATGACGTTACCTCGCACCTACTAAATTAATTCAAGATCCTGAGTTCACGAGGAGTACCCTGTAGGTTTTGATTCGCTAGCGAGTGTTAAAAACTTTTATCAATCGCGGCATAAACGGCGGCTCTTTTGATTGCGTCGGCGATTTTTTTGTAATTATGTTACAATTTCAAGGGACGGTAGTCCTGAGTATTTGATATTACTATGAATTTTTGTTTGATACCTACCTCCACGCGTTACTGAGGTAAAGGATCACACAGACAACAAAGTAATCCTGTAAGGGTTAATTTTTATTCCTTTTAAGATACGGAACCCTAAAATATTTTATTTAATATGATAAAAATAATAATAAGTAATAAAAAAATAAGTTAGTGTTAACTTGTACCTATTTCTCATTTTTAGCAGAACTTATAATGTTATTTGATACATGTTATACAACAATAAAAACTTTAAAGAAATAAGTATTTACATTAAAGTTTTAATGCGTTAGTTGTTTATTTTATTACATTTTCTAAATTTAGTGCATAATATGTATAGGTACCTATTCGTTTTAAAACAACAAATTAGAATTTTGCATTAATGTAATAGGTATGTGGCTTAACACATTAATGCAAAAATACATATCTGACATGGGAAATAAGCAATAATGCGTTATATGTGGCTTAACACATTAATGCAAAAATACAAATCTGACATAGGAAAAAAGCAATAACCAATTTTGTGCTCTAGAATATTCTACGATTTTTTTTAACAAAATGGATTGCACTGCCTTATTCCTCATGATCTATTTAATAAAACTGCATTCATAACTCAAAACCCGATTTTTTGTGGGTTGACACACGAATGTTTAACACGGTCCAATATATCTCAGATGTCAGGATGAAAAGAATATTTAAAATATTTTTGCAAATTGGATTGAAACAGCGCAGCGGTAACAAAATAAAATTAATATAGCTGAGCGATTACGGAAGTTTTATTTTTGTGTTCACGCGGCGCGCGGCGCTACGGGCCGCCTGCAATTTAGTGACCACTTTAGGTGTCGAATTCGATCAGCACCTGAGATAGGATTTTTTTGGTCATGAGCACTTTTTGAGATATAAATGCAAAACGTAAAAGTTTGAAATTTGTGGGTCCTGCATGTGAACGCTTTATTTTAAATAAGTACCTACAATTAGTTATGTAAGTACCGAAGAAATATCAATTCACGTAAACTCCATTAAAGAAGCTGAGCACTAAGTATATATAGGTATATATATACAGTTATTGGTTACCTACACTACGCATGTATGCACTTAATAGCTTATAAGAGTACCTAATGAAAAAGATAGGGATGTTTGTCTGCGTGTCAGATTGCCGATAAGCGAAGATAATCTAAAATGCATATCAAATAATGTAAGATAATCCAACTGACGAACTATATGCCTACCTACCTGAGCACTGACTACTGAAGAATTAGTATTAGTAGCGTGACGTCAACACCGGACAAGTTGTACAAATTTGTAAACGGCGTGTACCTACTGACACAATATCACGCACCCGCCGCCGCCCGGCTCTGATAAATTCAAAACTCAGTCGATTATCATCATCGCTATTTAGTTCCTGGAGCCGGCTTTCATGTTAAATTTAATGTTATAATGTAGGTACATAAAATATTCTCTTTTACTGCTCGAATGGAGATGTTAAATAGGTATCTCGCGTAATAAATAACGTTTTTTTTCCGTTTGAACTAATTCTGACGGACGAGCGGAGTTATGAATAGGTAATAACAAAATATTTATCATGTATTCCTGTTTTCAACGCCAAGTAAGGTTTTGTTCGACGAATCGATTATTAAATTGACAAAGCATGTTCTTAACGGAGTTCGTTGTCATTCCCGCTAATGACAGTGAGTATTGGTAGATGAATCTGTAGGTAGGTACGTGTGTAACGTAATTCATAAAAGCCACTGTACCTAAAACAATAAAAAGTTTCAAAAGACCCACACGAGTCGACGTCTGAACCGCATCGACACAATAACCACCTATTAGCGCCTTATGACTTATCGTGACTTATAGTTGCTGGGTTTAAAAAGATTTGCGTATGGTAGAACAACTTTACTGACATAATGATTTCTTGTTACAGACAATTAGAAACCTGATCATCAAAATAAGGAATCAAAATCAGCGAGCTACCATAAAATTAATAGAACCGGTAAGAATGATTTGATATTTACTTCCAAAGTATTTTATATGTTTGTGGACATCTTTTTGTACAAAACGATTGACGAGTATCGATAACGACAAAATTGAAATCGCTAACTGTTCCAACACTTGTGGAACGATTTACGACGGAAATAGTCCCAACTTCCATCACAATAATCGGCAATCGATCAGCATTCAGCGCCGCCGCCGCCGCCGCCGCCGCCGCCCGTAGGCGAGGGCGAGCTGATGCGAAATACTTTACTGCGGTTCATTCTAGCGCCACAATATTTACATTAGCATTAGAATAACACGCGTCGATCGTCGTACAGCAGCCAGCACAGTCGGCGGCGCGGCGCGGGCGGCTTGCGAGCGATAGCACGCCCATTACTGCCGGTAATGAGCCGGCGTGTTTATTTACAGGCTCGGATGCGAGCCAGCTGCCGACGCTCTACTACGGAAGCGCAACCAAATATTTACTCACCTACTTCTATTTAACTCCTAGGTCACACGGCAACAAACGTCAATCACTAATAATGCTGAAATTTGTAATATATTACAAAGTTATTTAGAATCGTATTTTCATTATTCTTCTAGATATGGTACTTTTGAATAAAATACATATTTTGCTGAATAAATGATCCGTAAATAAGCGACGATTAGGTAAAAAGCACATGATAAATGAAATCGTTGAAGAGCAGTGTCGTTTGCGAAGTGCGAACGATTACCGATACCTACAGGCGCGGCGCGACGCGGCGCGTTACAGCTGATGTGCTGATAGCGGCATCCGTCATGATATCGATACACTGATGATTGATGGTGAGTTCACTCTCTTACCACCGTTTTGCTTAAGAGCGGTTAATGTAAGTAATATGAATTGTTTTGTTTAAACTAAACCAACACATTCATTTTCAAAGAACTACTTTTCAAAGTTGCCGCCGACAGGCCGCGCCGCGAGTGACGACGCGGCCGGCCGCGGCAGCGCGAGCGGTCTTGCCTATGACAATATCATTCAGATTACAATATTATAGTACTTAACTGGTTTAACTGCGAACTGTAGGTATACTTGTCATGTGACTGCAACCGTCCTGCCTTCAATGCAACAATCGTGTTGCAACGGAAACGCCTGTCGAAGTAACAGTACAACTCGAAACGCGCGGGACAACCGTCGCGGCGTCGCTGTCACAGGGAATAAAAGTTTTTGCTTAGGTTCTCGTAGTAATATGATCCGACGCTTGCTAGTTATATAATATCATTAGTAGTAGTATAAAGATTGAAGGAAGGCACTCTCCCGGATGGATAGCTTTACCGATAGCCTCGCCGTTTACGGTATGCAAGCGAATAGCATATTATAGCGAGTGAGTCGCAGCGCGCCGTCACCGCCGTCACCACCGGCGCCGCCGTCGCCTCCGCGGAGTACGTGGATATGTCGTTTGCGTGCCGGGTGCCGGGTGCCGTGTGCCGGGTGACGGGCGCCGGGCGCCGGGTGCCGGGTGCCGTGTGCCGGATGCCGGGTGCCGTGTGCCGGGTGCCGGGCGCCGGGTGCCGGGTGGCACGCTACATAATAGCCCAATGGCGTCGTAATTTTTATATACGGATGCCATCATTTCATACTTAAAAATAATGGATGCATGACCAACGCCGCGCTAGTAGCAAACCGACATATCGGGCGTCTATAATAGCCGATTATTAAATTAATGGGGTATAAATCATAATAATTGCATCAATAGTAAAAGACGTGTTCGTCACTATGAAGCGAGATCAATGTCGCCAGCGTCGTGACTTCACGACACACTATTACGCGCAACCGCAGCGACACGCGAGATACAATTTCATAATTGTATAGGCATTTATAATTTTTGATGCTGTCGCGGTTATTATACATTGGAATGAAACAACTATACCTAATGGGTTTCGTTTCCATATTGTGGTGCGGGGTGCGGGGTGCGGGGTGCGGGGTGGAGGCGCTCCTGTAAGGTTGTTCGGGTAACGAGCGAGATCGTTATCATTTCTTGAATTATCTCCTGACCGTTTCTTATCCGAACAATAACACAATAGCCCACAAGAAGCGCTCTAGAATTTTTAACCATTTCGCATTATCTAAAAAAAATATTGACCTTACATTCCTACAAACTTAAATGAAATGGTTACATAAATTAAAATCAACGAGGGTTCGACTAAGGTCATTCGACTATGAATAAATATGGGAAAACATAACTTTAAAGTTTTATTAATCGCGAAGGTATCAGAGATTATTATACGAGACCTGTTAAATGCGTTATAATTGTTTTATTAAAATGTTAAAATGACTCGATCAAATCCACGTGATGAGCTAGATACACCCTTTCGTATTGTGAATTCAAATTATATAATTTATCTTCGTGCCTGATCAGCAAGTTTAGTATTATTAGCTGCATGAAGAGTTTTTATGTAAATGTGTGTGTGTGTGCGCGTGTGTGTGTGTGCGTGCGTGTGTGTGTGTGTGCGTGCGTGTGCGCAGCGCGGCGGCCAGGCGTCTGGCCGCGGGCGCTCGAGTCCGCCGACAGCGTCGTTACAGCCGCTGTCAGTTCGGCAACTAAACAACATGTGAGAATTTAAAGTAGGCTATAAGTACTTGTATCTGAATGTCTAGAAGCTCGACTACTAGGTAGGTACAATTCAAGATTTATTACATCAGGATAAGAATTTTAATCTGGTTTTATAGACTTATTTTTATGAGCATTGAGCTTTATTGTTAGGCAATTCCTTTGTGATTCCATTGTGAAAAGTGAGCCTCCGGGTTCTCGCAGGTGTGCGTTATCGCGGAAGCATTGCTTGCGGGCGCGTACGCCGCACCACGCCGCGCCGCGGGAGACGCACCGCGCCGCGCCGCACCGCGCCGCACCGCGCGAGCGGTCGAGCGGTCGCGCGCCGGTAATAAAACAGTTACGACCACTATGTAGGTAGGTACCTACCTGGTATATACGGCTACAATA
Organism: Polylopha cassiicola; assembly: GCA_038024825.1. Classification (NCBI taxonomy): domain Eukaryota; kingdom Metazoa; phylum Arthropoda; class Insecta; order Lepidoptera; family Tortricidae; genus Polylopha; species Polylopha cassiicola. The sequence continues at coordinate 11,817,391 of CP149057.1, forward strand.
ATAGTATGGAATTTTGAGATCAAATGATCATGGTATTTGTATTTAGGTATTTACTTAAGTTAAATTGATAGTATGAATTTCATGAAAATTGGTAGAAATGTTTTTAACAATACTGTTTAACGAATAAACGACTCAGTCGCAGTCCAAGAAATAAATACAGAGAGCGACGATCATAATAAATCAGATGAAATATTATCCTTAATAGTCCGCGACGGTCGGTCGCGGTGTCGCGATGGCGCGTGAAGGATGGTCTCGCGGCCGCGCGACTCCGCGACACGCTCGTGACAGATCCACGGTATTGCTGTCTCGCTCTCGTTTAACAATCCGGGAAGAAATGGGAATACATATCGCGAGTCACTCAGTCAGCGCGAGTGACGTGGACCGGCGCCGCGGCGTGGTGCAGCGAGCGAGCGCCGGCGCCGCGGCTGCAGCTGTTTATTGAACATAAATAACGAGCGGGCGCGAGCCGCGTCCGTCTCGCGACTCACTCCCGCGATTAAGCCGGTTTAAACGACTCGATTGCCATCATCAATCTTTTCTCCAGATGAGAATCGGAATAAACGGTCCCGTATTGAGCGAATGTATCATGTTACATGTAAAAGCGTCGCTGTGAACTAAATTTCGCATTTGTCGCACCAGTAGCCGGGAGATTCACCTATTACAGGAATCAAAATGAATAAGATACCGGAATCAGTATTCAATTTAAAAAAATGTTGAAGAATATTAATGCGCGTGGTTTGGCGCGGTTGAGAATGTTCAGATGTTTGAGCTGTTGTGTCGGTAACGACGTGTGAAAACAACGACGACGCAATTATGCTCATCTTATACTTCCCCCACACCATATTATTATTATGATTCTGAGTGATTTATGTAACTTTATAAAATTTATATTGATTGAGTTTCGAATAGTTAGCGAATTCGACAAAAAGACTTTAAATATCAAAGGGCATGGTATCTTACATTTTCTTTAAGAAATGAATACATACTTAACACACTAATATTATAAAGGCGAAAGTTTGTATGTTTGTTAGTCTTCCACATGAGAACTACTGAATGGATTTTAATGATGCTTTTCAATAATATTGCTTATATATTAGAATTACATCTAGGCTATATTTTATAACGATATTGTGTAAAGTACTCATCGTGCGCAGACGAGGTCGCGGGCAGAAACTCGTAAGTTATAGTTCCGTTCCGACCGCGAGTAACGCCGGGCGCTGGGCGGTCGCAGATCTGTAGGTCTTCGTGTTTAATTTCAGTAGACAATGGATAATCATCATTAAATAGAAACAATTTAGTTAATTAAGTATTCCAAAATTGTCATTAGTCTAGTGACATATTCCTACTCCGTGTCACTGTTGAAAAAACAACTGAGTACAATTGAGAATGCTTTGTTGACATACTTACCTATGTATTGGGATTATACATTACTATTTAATCTTATATGAACCTAAAAACATGTTTAAAGGATCCGAGAGAATGTGTTGGAAAATAATAAATAATGTGATGAAAGTGTAACGTCACACACATACCTGCGTGAATGTGCTAAGTAAATAGGTAGGTAATGTTTTTTTTGCCTCGTCGTTTTTTTATCGCGCAATGTTCATAGTGAGGGGCCTCGGACTCCTGCTGGTTTGGCAACATACATCAACTCGTCTGCTGCCGGCGCGCGGCGACGCGCTCAGGAATTCTCAATCGTTTCTTTGTCGGCACACCGGAAAAGATTTCGACGACACGCTTCGACCAGACGTGTTCATTTCCTGTGGCTCGCGAGTACAGAGCCTCCGTGCTACTTGTGCGATGCCGCTCGGCTCCTTAGTTTGATAACGACAGAAATTATATGTACCTCATTAAGAGCGTAGCTGTTATCACTATGTTACGCCCAAAGGGCGTAGCGAGGGTGTAGGTCTTGATTGCCTTGCGAGTGTCGAAAATTACCTTAGATATATTTTTAGTACCCATGTCTACACTTAGGAGTGTATCTTCTAGTAAAATGGTAAATAGAAAATTTCGTAAAAGCAGCAGTTGCATTATATGTTTAGTTTAAGTAGGCGAGAACCCAGAGAACAGGAGCCGAACATTCGTACGTCTCTAGATGAGAGACACAATTATATGATCGATCTTTCAAACTTGTGCTCGAGCATAAGTGCTTGTGCTTGTGCAAAAATCGAATGCAATTACAAATGGTTTGGCAAATAATATGCATTCGCTGAGGTTAAGCTGTTGCATATAATATTGTCTCTCCCTCGCCGCAAGCCATTAATTACGTCATTACGCGGCGACATCTCCATTACCGGCGGATCGACGAGGCGAGGCGAGGGGGGGGGGGGACCTGCTCTTAATAGTCCGCGATTAATGCACCAGTACTCGTGTTCACCCGTGAACCTAGATCACTCAGCCGGCGGAGAGCAGCTTGCTCGACGCTCACTGCAGCCGCCGCCGCCGGGTTTAAGCGATGCCGTCCGGCAGCGACGTGGAGCTGCGTCCAGTTCAGTCATTAGTTCGCCATCACCAGTTCATCAATTTTTAATAAGAAATAATTAACGAAATTACCCTTACATAGGATAAATGAGGGTCTATTCTGTAGCTCGAGTGTCTAGAGGTCTCTCTAAGGCTGCAACCATTAGTTTCTTTTGATCCGCTGACTCGATTACACAAAACTGTATAAAATAATTATGTTGCTAGCTCATGTACCTACTGACGTGCAAGGCAAATTGTGTTTTCTTTTATACTTATTATTTGACGAACATTTCCGCCTCCACCGTAGCACTCGTAGCACTCGTAGCGCTCGTAGCGCTCGTAGCGCTCGTAGCGCGGACACGTAGCGCAGCAAAGTGCATAAGCATTTTAACCTGAAAGCATTGCACACGGCAAATTCGAAAAGCCGTTTCAGCCGCCGCCGGTGACGTCAATATCTCAAACATTGTTAAAAATAGTCGTATAAAGTGCTGATGAAAGGGATGAAAGCAAAACAGACATCCGAGGAACTCAGCATAGTCGAGCAACTACAGCATTCGAGACGGTATATCGGATTTTATGACAATAAATCATAATACTTGTACATACTAGGTACCAGCAATTATTCTTTCAAACAAACTTTTTATTAGCTTTCGAAGTTTATTTAACATACCTATAACATTGCTTAAAGAATCTTAGTAGAGTAAACGTATTTACAGTGAAACCTGGTTAACTGGGTCTTCCAAGGGACCTGTAAATTAGTCTCACTTAAAGAGGTAGTCCACTTACGCAGTGTCCCAGATATCTAGGTATAAAAAAATACCTGTCTCATTTACAGAGGGTTTCATTAACAGAGGTAAGAAAAGAGGTAATCTCTGTTATAGAGGTGTATTCAATAAAGCAACGTATTTATTTTATAAACAATTCACTATTTTCCATAAAAAATATCAAAAATGTGGTTTAAAGACAGTTCTCCTGAAACTAATAATTCGTTGTTGACGTTTACAAAATTATTAAAAGTTGGAGGCAGATTATTTTACTGATTCGGGTACTGACGTTAATTTTAGTTTTTTTCGTAATAATAAAGACTTTGTCCTCGTTTCGGTCTTTTTTAAATAAATACCCGATTAATAGAGAAACCGTATTAAAACTAAGTTATATAATGGCCGATTTAGAGAAGTTCGAGTAGGTAAAAGAGAGAGGAGACATCCGAGGTCCGAGGTAGCCTATGTGTACCTACTGACTTTATCCCAGTTACAGAGATAAATACACGCGACTTCTCAATTATAGAGGTAATTATGACAAGAAAATAGAAATAACTTATCCCAGATATAGAGGTTGCTTTGTCTTACTAACAGAGGTAATTCATAGCCAAGGTGCCGGGACCTCAGCATGTGTTCCAGATATGGAGGTTTTTCACTTATCCAGGTCCCTCTTAAACAAGTTTCACTGTATAAGGTTGGTCGAGTACCTCGCCTCCTCAACTAAAGTTTTAAGAAAAAACAGCGTGCAAATAAATTACGTTGGAAGTTTTTTCCAAGGTGAGTATAGACGTCATCAACATCATGAAATATGGCGGCTTGACGAGCGCCGATCATCAGCAACAGCCGCCGCGCGCCGCCGCTGTTTATGCACTCTCCGACGCACCGCTGGTATGCCGTATGACCGACCACAATATCCGCTTCTATAATAAACGCAATATAATATATTAAGTACCTGTAGGTATGGCTTCCTGCTAGACGCGGTGTATTTTAACCTCTTGAGTTTTTTTTTTAAACAGTTCTATCACATCTCGTAAGTCAACCGATTGAAGCAATAGAACGGTTCAACTACTTCACCACCCGTGGAAATGAATTTTTAGAAATCCTCTGTGTGCAATATTTAAAATTACTTGACTCCGCTGCTCGTTTGCTTTGCATCAATCGGATAGCCAGCTTTTATTTTTTATGTAGGTATACATTGTATTATATCAACTAAACCTGAGATTCTGGCGTCAATATATTATTGTACTTACCTGCTTACCTATCTACACGACTTCGATAAAATAATATCATCGCACAACGCCGCCGCGCCGTCGCCGGTGCGACGTTTGTGTGACGTCATTTATAACAGCTGTGTGATACAACCACATAATACTTAATTCTCTTGCCACCGTTTTTCGATAACAAGCGAAATATTAAACAGAAATACAGCGTAATAACACGAAGAAGTAATAACACGGCGCGGAAATGAACCGCCACCGGCCACCGTCCGGCGACACAGAGTTACACGTACACAGCGCTCTGCTCTGCACCGCGCCGCGCCGCTCCCGCACACGCAGACACACGCACACACACACAGACATACTGCGGCAATACTATGTTATACCGAGTGGTGTTATACTCGCGTGTGGTGTCGGAGGCGCGGACTCGCTGCCGGAGCACAGGGCACCGAGCACCGAGACCCTGCTCTCCGGTATTTAATGGCATATCCATTCTGTTTGATATGGCATCCGGCGGATCACGTAGACAAGCTCGCGATCGTTGCATCCAATAGAGCGCTCCTCAAATCTGCCCTTAATCTAGTCGGATACGATAATGCATAATATTTGTATTGTATCTATAGATTACACCCGTTTACAGTAGGTAGTATTGTCATAGAACATTTTTATTTTTCAAACCTAATATCACCTAGCCCAAAATTGTCATCAATCTTATTGGGTGTCAGTTACTACTATCACCCTAATCGATGACTGGAGTCTCAATCATACACTCGGTATGCCGTAACGTATAACTTGCTAAAGTTTCTAATTATTATTGCGCTAGGTATTCGTTGAAGAGCGGAGCCAGCTGTACGCGCCACGAGTCGCGGAGGCCGAGAGACTACCGCGCGGCTGCAGCGGGACTGCCGCGGGACTGCCACGAGGCTGCCGTGGGTCGGGTAGATACCTCACACCTTTGTAGACAATGAGTAATATTTCATCCCCACTTTCTCTAACAATAACTACTAAACGACTGTACAATTTGTTCAGGTTCCCTCGATGAGGTGACTGGGAGAAGTTCCGAGCGAGCAGTGCGCGGCGCCTGGGGGAGGGGGAGCAGTGCGCGGCGCCTGGGGGAGGGGGTGCAGTGCGCGGCGCCTGGGGGAGGGGGAGCAGTGCGCGGCGCCTGGGGGAGGGGGTGCAGTGCGCGGCGCGAGGGGGTGCAGTGCGCGAGCCGCCATGAACGACCCCGAGAGGCGCTCGCGCGACGCCGCCGCCTGCGAGCTGCGGCTCAACCGCACCGCGCCGCCTCCCGGTAACGAGAACCGCATCCACCATCGGCTACTAAGAAACGATAGCCCGATTACTATTACTTACGTCGATTTAATAGGCAACCTCGTAACGATACAAAATTCAACTCAGGATTTCATATAATGTTTGGTGTTGAGATTCATATTATTTATTTATAATTTAAATGATAACTAAAATAAAAATACAAATAAGCTTTTGATAAAGCAAGTAAAGTCATTAATTGTAGGAGCATGTTGTTTGCGTGGGGCGGTGGTGAGGTGGTGAGGTGGTGGATGATCGTCGGTGATATGACCGGTACGTTGGTTGCGTCGGCAGGTGTGTTCTGCCCGGGCACGTTCGACTCCTGGCTGTGCTGGCCGCCGACGCCGGCCAACGCCTCCGCGCGCGAGCCCTGTCCCGCCTTCGTGCCCGGCTTCAGCACGGACCGTATGTACACACACACACACACACACGCACACACATTAGTTACATTGATCGCTAATAAATAATTATGCGCGTGTAAAGTCAAACTTAGAGTTTATTTGTTTGAACGTCGGATACTACGTACTGTGTGGATGATATTATGTGGTCTCGTCGACAGTGATGGCGCACAAGGAGTGCATGAGCGACGGCACCTGGTGGCGGCACCCCAACACCGGCCGCGCCTGGTCCAACTACACTACCTGCGTCAAGCCCGAGGACGTGAGTACACCTCTCCTCTACACGGCTGTAGAGCGGACAGAGCCGGCGCGGCGGCGACACACGGTGACACAGATCGCACGACGCCGAAACAAACTCCGCCAGGCTTCCGTCCGACCCATAGTTTTCGGGAATAGAATAGAACACGTGAACATGCAGTATGAGGTCATAGTAATCACTGAGTATTCAAGATTATCTCGTAAACTGTCACGTGTATGTGTTGGTTTCGAATGCTCAAGTGCTACTCCATTTCAAAACTGATCTTGGTTCATCATTAATTCTTCAAAATAACCTACTTAATCAAAACTTAAATTTTGTACTCGTATACCTAATAAATAAAAACAGAAGTATTAAGCATTCAAAAATCACGGCAATCCCATTTAGGTCATTAAATACTTAGGTTCAGTATTAAAATGTAGATTGAAATTAAACATTTTTTTTATACTAGCTAGCTCGCCGTCGCCTATTCTCAGCCGATTTCCGTTCCACAGGACGTCAGCGAGATCATCACCGTGTATGAAGTGGGGTACGGAGTGTCGCTGATGGCGCTGCTGCTCTCGCTCGCCATCCTGGCCTATTTCCGGTTCGTATCGCTCTCCTCTCGGTGATGCCGTGTCGTGTTTGTCGTGTCGCGCAGTCTGTAACGACGGCCCTCCCGTGCGACAGGTCGCTGCGGTGTCCGCGCATCACGGTGCACATGAACCTGTTCGCGTCGTTCGCGCTGAACAACGCGCTGTGGCTGGCGTGGTACGCGCTGGTGGTGCGCGCCCCCGGCACGCTGCAGACCTCGCCCGCCTGGTGCCGCGCGCTCTACGCCGCGCTGCAGTACGCGCTGCTCACCAATTACACGTGGATGCTGTGCGAGGGACTCTATCTGCACACGGTGCTCGTCGCCGCCTTCGTCTCCGAGCGGCGGCTGCTGCGCGCGCTGCTGGCGGCCGGCTGGCTGCTGCCGCTGCCGGCGCTGATCGCGCACGTGGCGCGCCGCGCCGCCGACCACGAGAAGCTGTGCTGGATGGACGACGCGGCGCCGCGCGTCGAGCTCGTCGTGCTGGTGTGCGGCGCCGTGCTGCTGAACCTCGCCTTCCTGTGCAACATCGTGCGCGTGCTGTGCACGAAGCTGCGCGCGGGCGGGGGCGCGGGCGCGGCGGGGGGAGCGGCGCGGCCGTCGGCCACGGCGCTGCACGCGCTGCGCGCCACGTGCCTGCTGGCGCCGCTGCTGGGGCTGCAGTACCTGCTGACGCCGTTCCGTCCGCCGCGCGAGGCGCGCTGGTGGCTGCTGTACGAGTACGTGGCGGCGCTGAGCTCCTCGCTGCAGGGTCTCTGCGTGGCCGTGCTCTATTGCTTCTGCAACGGCGAGGTGCTCGCGCAGCTGCGCCGCCGCTGGCGCGTGCTCACCTTCCGCCCGCGCGCCAACTCGGCCACCAACACCACCGTCAGCGTGAGTAGATGCGCTCCGAGCCGGCGCGGTGCGTCGCGAGACGACTCCGACTGACCTCTCTCCTTGTGATTACAGTTCGTGCGGTCGGCGGCGCCGGGTGCCGGCGAGGACAAGGTGTGACTGGCGGCCGCGGGGGGCGTCGGGGCGGCGGCGGTCGGCGCGGTCGGCGCGGAGGGAGCGGAGGACGCGGAGGGGGAGCGGCGCCGCGGCGAGGGGCGACACATCCGCTTCGAGTGCGTGGACAGCGACGACGACGCACCGCCGCACACGCGCCTGCTGTAGATCCACCGCGTCCCTCGTCGCTCAACCGTCCACCGCCCCCCGACCGCCCCCCGACCGCTCCCTGCACGTCCTCGGCGGTGCAGTATAGTGGGACTATGTGTATGGAAACACAAAAAACTTCTGAATCTGTGGCCCCCTCATCGACCTATTTCGACCGAGTAACGTGTGATCACAGTATCGAGTCGAGTAGGTACTCTAGTTATAGGTAGCTGTCGTTTCATATGACCGTTTTCGGTTTGTTTGTGAAGAGGTAGTTAGATACGGTATTATTATAATTGTACATACGCAGTGGGAAAACGAAGCGCTAAAGGCGACGAGACTCTCGTTCGACGCCGACTCGTGTATAGGCCGTGTATATTTGTACATATTTTTGTAAGTTGAATAGGTATAATAAATATACAGTGTTATGCTATAAGTAATTTGTTTTATTATTTTTCATCAGATAACTAAATCCCGAAATCCTCTCTTGGGCTCCAGACTCCAGTACCAAAATATTATCAGCAATGATGGAAGCTGTGGCGCACCTATGTACTTCGTTTGTAATTAACTTCAACTTGTTAACTCAATGCTCGTCTTTAATACTATGCGAGTGGGAATAAACTAAAAGGCTGAAAGCGGAAAATTTTCGAACAACAAGAATATTTAATAAATGTTTAGATTTCAATCAAACTCTATCGAAATGGTAATGGAACGCGTGTCTCAGCCTTTTTTCTTTCATGGAACATACAAGTAGCAGATCTGGCTTTACACGATAGCTTTCCACTCAATCAGCAGTTTGCGGCAGGAGACGGAAATAGCGGTAATCTCACAGGTCATGTACCGAGGATTTATTTATGTTTTAATGTATAGCAAAAATTGCTTCCATTGTTTATTGACCGACGTTAAATTTGTATTTACCTAATCTCTATTTTTCTTTTATGGTCTAACCTAAGTAAACAATTATTCAACTAAGGATAACAAGAAGAGATCCCTCAAAGAGGCTATCATCGTGGAGGCGTTTACGTTAGAACAGGTTGAGATCTGCGATCATCCTAAAGGACATCTTGTCGATCTAGTTTCAAACAGAATAAACACGTATCCTCAGAGTATCCTCAGCATGTTGTGATTCCACGTGGCGTAATGATTTGAAATTAAACATGGCAATTGGCAAGTTAAATTATTCTAAAAAAATGTCATGACTTATAATTTCCGATCCTTACGCGATTATTACAAAGCGGAATAAAACAATTCTAATTAAAAAACGTTTTACGTATCTCTTAGGTAGGTAGGTATATTTCATATTTTAAAACGAAGGATAAGTAAAATAAAGCAAAATCAAAGATTCTGAAAGTGAAGGTAAAGTTTTTGAAATATCATCCCAAAATTAATATAATTATTTATATATAATAAACTAGCTGTCCGCTCCAGCTTCGCACGGATCATTTTTTTTTATAGCCTATGTCACTCGGGAATGGTGTAGCTTCGCAACAGTGAAAGAATTTTTGAAATCGGTCCAGCCGTTCTGGGGCCTATTCAATTCAAGCAAACAAACAAACAAACAGAATTTCCTCTTCATAATATTTGTACCTATAGATATTCTTCGTATGAATTGAATAGGTACTCTACTATATACTCTACATTATTACAGAAAATATTTCCTATTATTATTATAATGTTCCTTAAATAAATGATCGATGTCTCGTATCAGATCTAAACCTCGCCGTGTGTGACGGCAGCTTCCTGCGTGACATCTGGCAGCTGACGGGGCGACGGGCTCGTCGACACACGAGCGTCGCGTGTCGCGTGTCGAGTGTCTCGTGTCGTGTGTCGTGTGTCGCGCGTCACTGCGCGTATCGGTGGATCATTGGCAGCAGCATCGATGTGCTAATTTAAACCTCTTCAACTGAGCACCGAGTATTTATATCATCGCCGCCTTTTATGGACATCGCGGCCGGCGCCTCTGCGATGTTATTAAAGTACATAAACGTTAAGCATTAAGCGAGGCCGATAGCGAAATCGACATAGCAGCGATCGTCCCTAGGAGTCAGCGCGGTGCGGCAGAGCTAGCAGCGAGAGCGAGGAGGCGAGGAGGCGAGGTGTTAATGATTAGGCGACACTCAGTAACAAAAGTTATATATTAAACCGAGTAAACTTAAATTAACCCACTTACACGATAACGCAGTCTCCGACGGCGAGTACAAAATAAATACATTTCCGCAACTTCGAATATAAAATTTGAGTAAAAGCGAATCGGATCAACCCGTGCGAGAGGTCGGCGAGCGGCGGACGCCGGTGCCGGGACTCGAGGCGAGCGAGTCTTCTAGAAGCACTTGCGGTGCACGATGCCCGGGCCCGACTCGTCGTACTCCTGCTTCGAGATCCACATCTGCTGGAAGGTGGACAGGGAAGCCAGGATGGATCCACCGATCCATACGGAGTACTTCCTCTCGGGGGGAGCGATGATCTTGATCTTGATGGTGGAGGGAGCCAGGGCGGTGATCTCCTTCTGCATCCTGTCGGCGATACCGGGGTACATGGTGGTGCCGCCGGACAGCACGGTGTTGGCGTACAGGTCCTTGCGGATGTCGACGTCGCACTTCATGATGGAGTTGTAGACGGTCTCGTGAATGCCGCACGACTCCATGCCGAGGAACGACGGCTGGAACAGCGCCTCCGGGCACCGGAACCGCTCGTTGCCGATCGTGATCACCTGTCCGTCCGGCAGCTCGTAGGACTTCTCGAGCGACGTGGACGCCGCCGCCGTCTGCATCTCCTGCTCGAAGTCCAGCGCCACATAGCATAGCTTCTCCTTGATGTCGCGCACGATCTCGCGCTCGGCCGTCGTCGTGAAAGAGTAGCCGCGCTCCGTCAAGATTTTCATCAAGTAGTCGGTAAGATCGCGGCCGGCCAGATCCAACCGGAGGATCGCGTGCGGAAGCGCGTATCCCTCGTAGATGGGTACGGTGTGGGACACGCCGTCGCCGGAGTCCAGCACGATGCCGGTGGTACGACCGGACGCGTACAGCGACAGCACGGCCTGGATGGCGACGTACATGGCGGGGCAGTTGAACGTCTCGAACATGATTTGCGTCATTTTCTCGCGGTTAGCTTTCGGGTTGAGAGGCGCCTCCGTCAGTAAGATGGGGTGCTCCTCCGGTGCGACGCGCAGTTCGTTGTAGAAGGTGTGGTGCCAGATCTTCTCCATGTCGTCCCAGTTGGTGATGATGCCGTGCTCGATGGGGTACTTGAGCGTGAGGATACCTCTCTTGCTTTGCGCCTCGTCGCCGACATACGAGTCCTTCTGTCCCATGCCCACCATGACGCCCTGGTGCCGCGGGCGTCCCACGATGGAGGGGAACACGGCGCGTGGCGCGTCGTCGCCCGCGAACCCGGCCTTGCACATCCCGGACCCGTTGTCCACTACGAGGGCGCCCGCATCGTCGTCGCACATCTCGCTGACTGTCGCTGGCTGCTGCGTTCACTGGCTCAAGCTCCGGCTTCCTGCAACAGACGAATGAACTTATCAGCTAGGCGAGCTAGGCGTCGAGCATAGGGAACGGCGCTCCGCTCGAACGATGGATACAACTACAGGAGCACCATTTCAAAAGTCCCCCTAATTATTGATTATTTATAGAATTAATAAATGACACTTGCACTCTTCCTTTCGAGCGATCGGTCTATCGACCGACACGAGTGAGATCGTTATATAAACGTTACACCACTTGCGTATCTTTACACCGGTGAGCGATCCCTCGATCGATCGTCCACTGGTGAGAGACAGAATTTCCACTGAGTGAATTAGTTGAAATAGGAGATGGGAGCACTCACTGTGGTCGTTGCGGCGTGCGCGGCGGCAGTGCGGCGGCGCGGGCGGCGCGCGGTATATATGCGCGGGCGGCGCGCCTTGTACGGCTCGCGAGCGCCCGGCTCGCGGAGCGCGCCTTGTAAGCCGCGGACCGCGTTGTTTATTTCAGGCACATTGTCTCCGCTACACATTCGATTGATTCATCGATCCAACTATATAGCGTGCGTGGCCAGGAAGTGAGTCGCTGGGACTGCTGGGAGTCGCTACCGCCATCCGCTGACACAGCACATTCATAAAAATACAAAACATTTTAATCGTACCTAATGAGTACGATCTTAAATTCAGAAGGTACAATTTGCTACCTACAACTGTACAGCTATACTGCAGCTTAGCGTGCGCCTACTGCCATAGGTAGTGTCGCCATTTATCCAGTCTCATTTGAATATATATACAACTGGGGAAAGGACAATTATATTGTTCATGCCACCGAGATGCCGCCCGCGCGCTCTGTATTGAATTTGACTCCTTTACGCAATGTTTTATGATATTATTTCCTGACCTATTAATAGTAGTACCTACTAGTAGTTGTTAATTGTAGTATCATAATACCTATAATGAGATCATAAAATTCCATTCAAGGCAATAAATACCTACTTATTAATAGGAGTTAAAAACACTTTAAGTGCTTAAAAAATAAGCATCTGTTTACTTCGCAGTTACTTAGTACACTTTGGGATTAAACACCTATAAGATAGGTGGTATAGGAAGGTATGTATGTAATATCATCTGTGTTGCGCTATACTCCCTCAGCAGTACTCAGCAGTGTACTCAGCAGTAGGTACTCAGCACGAGGATACTGACTTGTTTGCTGATATTATTTAACCCCCGATGCAAAAAGTTTTCTTAGTTTGCCTGCCCACCTGCGCTGTGGCATCACATTATGTAGCTCCTCAAATACTGAAGCGATTTTGAATTTATTTTTATATAAAAGGTTATTTAAATCCCAGAAATGTCACTAACACAAGTCCGAAGTAAACGATTATTATTATTAACAATTTATCCCAAGTTCTGTGCTATGTTCAATGAAAATCGGTTCAGGCGTTTAAAAGTTATTGGAGGTGAAATTGGGGATAGAACACCAAATGTATTTTCAAAAATAAACGTTTCAAGTTATGGGAGGCGAATAATAAAATACGCGCGCGGAGCGTGCGTGTGTGTGTGCGCGGGCGACGACGCCGCGACGACTCCGCGACGACTCCGTGACGCCAGCCGCTTGCACACATAGATCACGCGTACTCGTAGGTACATACCGTACATACCGTAAAACAACTATAAGGATCTTCATATTTTTTAAAAAAAAAATATCATACCACTTATTTTGTCGGAAAAAATATGTACCTACTCGGACCTACCTACCTTCCGCCATGAAACTTTGTTTACACCTTTATCTTGGTACTAGAAATAAAGATCTGTAAAGTTAAAAATTTAAAGTTCACTTTTCATAATACAAACAATTGTATAATAATATTATAGTATATGATCCTCTTTCAACCTCTTTGCTTTTAGCCATATTATTATCTTTACGGCCATGTAAGTTTTATCAGTAGGTACACAAATTGCCAGCTAAACTCAGGGGATAAGTGGGAGTCTTGGAACAGCTGAAAAATTGCATAGAAAATGGCACCTCTCCCATCTAGTTTGAAGATTTGACTTTGACCAAACTTAGTTATACAGCTACTTATACCTAACCAAGTAGGTATAATATATATTTAATTAGGTATTATTTGTTTGTGAGAGAAGGCGCAGTGGCCGGCTGGCCGCGCCGGTCTATCTAGTGCCGGCGATGTCTCCTAATATGGCAGGCGGTCGCAGCTGCAGGTGCAATATTCGCCAAGTGTCTATTAATACTGCTCGCCGTCAGCGCTGCAGCGCTGCAGCGGCGCGCTGTCGCCGGCCGGCGCGGCGGCGCACGTGTCGCGCGCGTCGCATGTGTCGCGCGTGTCGCACGTGCCGCGGCAATGACCGAGTGCGGCGGCGTGACGTCACACCACACCACACGCCGTGCCCCGGCTCCTCTCGCTCCTATACAATTGCCATAACGCGATATACCGACTTACCATAGTTATTATTTTATACCAAGCGATAACTAGGTACCTATTTAATATTATTTAGCTAGTAGGTATCTTCATCAATAAATTAAAGTAAAAAACCATTTTAAAAACAAACTTTTATTATTTACTTATTAATAAAATGACATTGAACAAAAGAGTTAAAAAATAAATCAACCCCTGTTTTTGTCACAGTTCCAAATTAGTAGGTACATTCAATCGTGTTACATAGGTAATATAATCCCTACTAATATTATAAATGCGTTAGTAACTCTGTCTGTCTGTCTGTCTGTCTGTCTGTCTGTTGCTCTTTCACGCCTAAACGGCTGAACGGATTTTGATGAAATTTGGTATGGTAATAGATGATAACCTAGAAATGGACATAGGCTATAAATAATCACGCCATCGTTCTTAGGGGGTAGGCAGTAGGCAGATAACTAAATTGAGATAGTGATTTTTAGTCGTTTTGGTTGGGACTTTTGCTCTATATATTATAAATGCGAAAGCAACTCTGTCTGTCTGTCTGTCTGTTACGCTTTCACCCTAAAACTACTGGACCGATTTAAATGAAATTTGGTATATAGAAAGTCTGGAGCTTCAGAAAGGACATAGGCTACTTTTTAACCGGCTGCAACAAAGGACGAGTTCCACGCGGACGAAGTCGCGGGCAGAAGCTAGTATATTATATAATATGATTGTATACCTAATTAAAAACATTTGGTTAGACCATTCTATTTCATCTTACTATAAAAAAAAACTGTGAAAAAAATGTATAGCAAATATATTTCTACAAAGAAAACGTCAAGTCGTAGGAGCCGCTACTCATTTAGGTGTAGGTATCTACTAAATATTTACAATCTACCTAAACCTATCTATAACGTTTTCTTTGTAGAAATATTAATAGTTAGGTAACTAATATTCACTTTTTATTATTGTTATACTTTTTAGAGGGCTTTTATTTATTTTTTATAGGGGGTTTGTTATTTTTTTTTATTTCATACATATTGGCAGGTACCAACTACATAATATTATTATTTTGAACTAATTTCCATTTCACATGGAATTTTGTAATAATAATATATAGGTACATGTTGTTTTCTTACATTTGATACGCCACTCGTGTATATTTGGAGACATTGGGTTTACCATTAAACTTTCACTCCCTATAATTGTTGAACTACTAAACCGATTTTCATCAAACATAGCTAAGAACACTCGTGACATATTCGCCTTTTAAACAAAAAAAAGTGTTAGGGAAAAATCAATAAATTGTAATTTCGGTAACCGATTACTTTAGGGTTTACGAAGAAAGTGTTCGATGTATCGGCTTCACAAAATAATAAGTTTGAAGTGATTTTTAACAAGCAAAGGAACGTCATAAGTATGTGAATAAGTGTATATATCGGATCAGCGGGAGGAAGGCTGTTGATAAAAGCAATAATATTTTTTTCGATCGGAATGAGTGTTCGTAACCTTCCTATGTGCACAGTGGGCGTATACACAGTTGAAAAATTGCGGAATTCTCATGTTTTGAATGTCCCACTAGCTAGGGACATTCAAAACATGAGTAGTTGATAATGTAATTTGATGAATGTCGTTAAAATAATCGGAATAAAGTAAATATTTTGGCACCTGACCACATCTACTACTTGTTACCTAACATAAAGGAACGTGAATAATTATTTTTTGAACTTACCTAACCAAACTTTTTTTAACAAATTTAATTTTCATTTCAATTAAAAAAACCTAACCTAACCTAAGAAACCTAACGTTTTTTAACCTAGCCTTAATGTTACATTTTTTTTTTTTTTATGTCAAACCTAAAGTAACAGTGAAATCTAACCGAAATGCACTTTTTTTTTTCCTCGCGTTTTTAAACCTTACCTACTTGTGTTTTTTTTGTCAAACCTAACCTAATTTGCATTTTGTTTTGTTAAACCTAACCAAACAAAACCTAACTTTTTTTAAACTAGCCTAACTGTTACCTTTTTTTTTTTTACCTAAACTACTTGAAGCGTTTTTTTTTTTTTTCTTTCAAACCTAACCTAATTTGCATTTTGTTTTGTTAAACCTAACCAAACGAAACCTCGCATTTTTCAACCTAATCTACTTGAGAAGTTTTTTTTTTTTTTCAAACCTAACCAAATATGCATTTTATTTTGTTAAACCTAACCAAACAAAACCTAACTTTTTATAACCTAACCTAATTGTTACATTTTTTTTTATGTCAAACCTAACCAAACAGTGAAACCTAACCGAAATGCACTTTTATTTTTCTCGCGCTTTTTAACCTTACCTACTTGTGGTGTTTTTTTTGTCAAACCTAACCTAATTTGCATTTTGTTTTGTTAAACCTAACCAAACAAAACCTTACTTTTTTTAACCTAGCCTAATTGTAATTTTTTTTTTTTATGTCAAACCTAACCAAACAAAACCTCGCATTTTTCAACCTAATCTACTTGAGGTGTTTTTTTTTTTTTCAAACCTAACCAAATATGCATTTTATTTTGTTAAACCTAACCAAACAAAACCTAACTTTTTATAACCTAACCTAATTGTTACATTTTTTTTATTATTGTTTTTTTTTTTTATGTTAAACCTAACCTAACAGTGAAACCTAACCGAAATGCACTTTTTTTTTCTCGCTCTTTTTAACCTTACCTACCTGTGGTGTTTTTTTTGTCAAACCTAACCTAATTTGCATTTTGTTTTATTGTTAAACCTAACCAAACAAAACCTTAGTTTTTTTAAACTAGCATAATTGTAACATTTTTTTTTTTTTTTTTTACCTAACCTACTTGTAGTATTTTTTTTTTTTTCTTTAAATCCTAACCAATTGCATTTTGTTTTGTGAAACCTAATCAAACGAAACCTAACTTTTTTTAACCTAGCCTAATTGTATTTTTTTTTTTTTTATGTCAAACCTAACCAAACAAAACCTCGCATTTTTCAACCTAATCTACTTGAGGTGTTTTTTTTTTTTTTCAAACCTAACCAAATATGCATTTTATTTTGTTAAACCTAACCAAACAAAACCTAACTTTTTATAACCTAACCTAATTGTTACATTTTTTTTTATTATTGTTTTTTTTTTTTATGTCAAACCTAACCAAACAGTGAAACCTAACCGAAATGCACTTTTTTTTTCTCGCGCTTTTTAACCTTACCTACTTGTGGTGTTTTTTTTGTCAAACCTAACCTAATTTGCATTTTGTTTTGTTAAACCTAACCAAACAAAACCTTACTTTTTTTAACCTAGCCTAATTGTAATTTTTTTTTTTTTATGTCAAACCTAACCAAACAAAACCTCGCATTTTTCAACCTAATCTACTTGAGGTGTATTTTTTTTTTTTTTTTTTTTCAAACCTAACCAAATATGCATTTTATTTTGTTAAACCTAACCAAACAAAACCTAACTTTTTATAACCTAACCTAATTGTTACATTTTTTTTATTATTGTTTTTTTTTTTTTTATGTTAAACCTAACCTAACAGTGAAACCTAACCGAAATGCACTTTTTTTTTCTCGCTCTTTTTAACCTTACCTACCTGTGGTGTTTTTTTTGTCAAACCTAACCTAATTTGCATTTTGTTTTGTTAAACCTAACCAAACAAAACCTTACTTTTTTTAACCTAGCCTAATTGTAATTTTTTTTTTTTTATGTCAAACCTAACCAAACAAAACCTCGCATTTTTCAACCTAATCTACTTGAGGTGTATTTTTTTTTTTTTTTTTTTTTTTCAAACCTAACCAAATATGCATTTTATTTTGTTAAACCTAACCAAACAAAACCTAACTTTTTATAACCTAACCTAATTGTTACATTTTTTTTATTATTGTTTTTTTTTTTTATGTTAAACCTAACCTAACAGTGAAACCTAACCGAAATGCACTTTTTTTTTTCTCGCGCTTTTTAACCTTACCTACCTGTGGTGTTTTTTTTGTCAAACCTAACCTAATTTGCATTTTGTTTTGTTGTTAAACCTAACCAAACAAAACCTTAGTTTTTTTAAACTAGCCTAATTGTAACCTTTTTTTTTTTTTCACCTAACCTACTTGTAGTATATTTTTTTTTTCTTTAAATCCTAACCAAATTTGCATTTTGTTTTGTTAAACCTAACCAAACGAAACCTAACTTTTTTTAACCTAGCCTAAAAGTATTTTTTTTTTTTTTTATGTCAAACCTAACCAAACAAAACCTCGCATTTTTCAACCTAATCTACTTGAGGTGTTTTTTTTTTTTCAAACCTAACCAAATATGCATTTTATTTTGTTAAACCTAACCAAACAAAACCTAACTTTTTATAACCTAACCTAATTGTTACATTTTTTTTTTATTATTGTTTTTTTTTTTTTATGTCAAACCTAACCAAACAGTGAAACCTAACCGAAATGCATTTTTTTTTCTCGCGCTTTTTAACCTTACCTACTTGTGGTGTTTTTTTTGTCAAACCTAACCTAATTTGCATTTTGTTTTGTTAAACCTAACCAAACGAAACCTAACTTTTTTTAACCTAGCCTAATTGTATTTTTTTTTTTTTTTTTTATGTTTAACCTAACCAAACAAAACCTCGCATTTTTCAACCTAATCTACTTGAGATGTTTTTTTTTTTTTTTCAAACCTAACCAAATATGCATTTTATTTTGTTAAACCTAACCAAACAAAACCTAACTTTTTATAACCTAACCTAATTGTTACATTTTTTTTTATTATCGTTTTTTTTTTTATGTCAAACCTAACCAAACAGTGAAACCTAACCGAAATCCACTTTTTTTTTTCTCGCGCTTTTTAACCTTACCTACTTGTGGTGTTTTTTTTTGTCAAACCTAACCTAATTTGCATTTTGTTTTGTTAAACCTAACCAAACAAAACCTTACTTTTTTTAACCTAGAATAATTGTAATTTTTTTTTTATGTCAAACCTAACCAAACAAAACCTCGCATTTTTCAACCTAATCTACTTGAGGTGTATTTTTTTTTTTTTTTTTTTTTTTTTTTTTGTTAGGTTTGACATAAAAAAAAAAAATACAATTAGGCTAGGTTAAAAAAAGTAAGGTTTTGTTTGGTTAGGTTTAACAAAACAAAATGCAAATTACAAAACAAAAAAAAAAAAAAAAAAAAAATACACCTCAAGTAGATTAGGTTGAAAAATGCGAGGTTTTGTTTGGTTAGGTTTGACATAAAAAAAAAAAATTACAATTATTCTAGGTTAAAAAAAGTAAGGTTTTGTTTGGTTAGGTTTAACAAAACAAAATGCAAATTAGGTTAGGTTTGACAAAAAAAAACACCACAAGTAGGTAAGGTTAAAAAGCGCGAGAAAAAAAAAAGTGGATTTCGGTTAGGTTTCACTGTTTGGTTAGGTTTGACATAAAAAAAAAAACGATAATAAAAAAAAATGTAACAATTAGGTTAGGTTATAAAAAGTTAGGTTTTGTTTGGTTAGGTTTAACAAAATAAAATGCATATTTGGTTAGGTTTGAAAAAAAAAAAAAAACATCTCAAGTAGATTAGGTTGAAAAATGCGAGGTTTTGTTTGGTTAGGTTAAACATAAAAAAAAAAAAAAAAAATACAATTAGGCTAGGTTAAAAAAAGTTAGGTTTCGTTTGGTTAGGTTAGCACCAAGGCACACGAGGAGGTTACCCGACATAGCACCCCAACCTAACCTAACCTAACCTAACCTAACCGTTTTTTTTTTTTTTTTTTTTTTTTTTTTTTTTTTTTTTTGACGGAGTGGAAATGCATTTACGCATACCCCCTGGCCCTCTGCCGTGTGGGGGTTATGTGGGACTCACCCGGTTTCCCGGTCATCCACTAAAACCACTCCGACGTGTCCGTCACTGCCGTTAGTGGGGACGCCACGGGATATGCCATAAGCCACCGCGACGACCCCCGGCAAGCCCGCTAGCGGGCACCCGCACAAAAAAGGAGGGGGGGAAAGAGAGCCCACACGCTTAGCCCCTCCCCTTACCCAACCTCGTGGACCTTTTATAGAGGTTTTCTCCTCGCGGCCCCCACCCCGAGGGGCAGCGGCCCTCGCTCCAAACTCTGCGAGTAAGGGCTGCGAGCCGGCCGACGACCTGCCGAAACAAGCCGCCGCCCAGGCAGAGCACCCCGAAGGGCGCACCCGCAGAACAGGCTCGCCCTGAAAAGGGCAAGCCCGGCCCCCCAGGCAGGCCCATTGCTGGGCCCGCCGTGTGACTGCCTATGACCGCTGCCCTCACTTTGGACCTGTCCGGTATGGGAAACCCTGCCGGCATAGCTCCGAAAGATCACTGGGCAACGACAAGTAGGCAGCTGCACACTTCCCCCCCCGGTCCCATCCACAGTGCCCTCTAGAAAGAGGGACACGCGGAGAGACACCCCCGTGTCGGGTTATTAGCCATCGGCCAACAATATATCTAAAAGAGAAATTGCTGACCGATGCCCAGGGTGCACCGGCCCAAGCACCGCTCCCCCCCCCGCACCTCCAATTGCGTAAGGGGAACCGCAGCACCAAGGCACACGAGGAGGTTACCCGACATAACACCCCAACCTAACCTAACCTAACCTAACCTAACCTAACCTAACCTAACCTAACCTAACCTAACCTATAATAAAAAACGACTTATCCAACACCGAAAAGAACTTTATGAACACGCTGATAACTGTATCTACACTAAAACACTATTTGCCACTTTTGAAGATCTCATAACTTACCTCTCTACACACTCACTTAGTTTCGAAACCACACAATATTTATCAAATCACGGATATCACAAAAAGTACCTACACCGCTTTAAAATAACAAACGATGACATCTGTCCATGTGACCCTACAATAAATATCACACAAAGCTTCGATCACTTACTTCAACATTGCCCTAGGTTTTCGACCAGGCGTCAAGATCTAATCTCAATCTGCAATAACCACAACGTCGACCCTGTGAATTTCCCAGACATACTATCGAAAGAGTCCACTTCAGACGCATTTCATTCATTCATTAAATACATCGTCCGTAATTTAAAGTCTTTTAATAACACGTAGTTGCTCGTATTCCCGCGAGTATTTCCTTAATAACATATTTACGTCTCACCGCCCCTAATCGCCCATGGGGCAAACGGACGATGGCTCTATTAGCCAACGCCCGTTTGCACCATGGGCTAGACATTATTATTATTATTTCATTCACATTCATCAACTTATATCCTACATCCAAAATAAACTTCCACTCCATATCCCAATCACACGAATTTTCTTTATTTGTCATTTATTTCATTATCATTCTCATCATTCACACGCTTGCTTGCCTGGGGGGCGAGCGGCCGAAGATGAATTTACTTTCGCTTCGGCCGCTCGCTCCGCGGGCAAGTATTCATTCCCTTCTTTTCAATACTCTCATGCATCAACCACTTACTCCCACATCCCGACAATCATACAATAACACTCTACCAAACATACACTCTTATCTCACTCACAGATTTACCAACCTCTTTTATCCCACCTATCCTCACACACCAGTTGGACGCAAAGCGTATTCCATTAGCGCCGCGCGTTCAACGAAGCACACTCTACAAGGGGGGAGGTTTTAGTCCGTAGGCTACTGGGTACCATTCCCAGTAGAGTCGGGCATGCTGTCAGGAACGGTCCTGGCAGTATACATGAGTATTTCCTCCTCCCACGCAAAAAAAAAAAAAAAAAACCTTTTTTTTTTTTTTTTGACGGAGTGGAAATGCATTTACGCATACCCCCTGGCCCTCTGCCGTGTGGGGGTTATGTGGGACTCACCCGGTTTCCCGGTCATACCCACTAAAACCACTCCGACGTGTCCGACACTGCCGTTAGTGGGGACGCCACGGGATATGCCATAAGCCACCGCGACGACCCCCGGCAAGCCCGCTAGCGGGCACCCGCACAAAAAAGGAGGGGGGGAAAGAGAGCCAGACACGCTTAGCCCCTCCCCTTACCCAACCTCATGGATTTTTTATAGAGGTTTTCTCCTCGCGGCCCCCACCCCGAGGGGTAGCGGCCCTCGCTCCAAACTCTGCGAGTAAGGGTTGCGAGTTGGCCGACGACCTGCCGAAACAAGCCGCCGCCCAGGCAGAGCACCCCGAAGGGCGCACCCGCAGAACAGGCTCGCCCTGAAAAGGGCAAGCCTGGCCCTCCAGACAGGCCCATTGCTGGGCCCGCCGTGTGACTGCCTATGACCGCTGCCCTCACTTTAGACCTGTCCGGTATGGGAAACCTAACTTTTTTTAACCTAGCCTAATTGTAATTTTTTTTTTTTTTTTATGTTTAACCTAACCAAACATAACCTCGCATTTTTCAACCTAATCTACTTGAGATGTTTTTTTTTTTTTTCAAACCTAACCAAATATGCATTTTATTTTGTTAAACCTAACCAAACAAAACCTAACTTTTTATAACCTAACCTAATTGTTACATTTTTTTTTATTATTGTTTTTTTTTTTATGTCAAACCTAACCAAACAGTGAAACCTAAGCGAAATGCACTTTTTTTTTTCTCGCGCTTTTTAACCTTACCTACTTGTGGTGTTTTTTTTGTCAAACCTAACCTAATTTGCATTTTGTTTTGTTAAACCTAACCAAACAAAAACTTACTTTTTTTAACCTAGCCTAATTGTATTTTTTTTTTTTTTATGTCAAACCTAACAAAACAAAAAAAAAAAAAAAATACACCTCAAGTAGATTAGGTTGAAAAATGCGAGGTTTTGTTTGGTTAGGTTTGACATAAAAAAAAAAAATTACAATTATTCTAGGTTAAAAAAAGTAAGGTTTTGTTTGGTTAGGTTAGGTTAGGTTAGGTTAGGTTAGGTTAGGTTAGGTTAGGTTAGGTTAGGTTAGGTTAGGTTAGGTTAGGTTAGGTTAGGTTTCTCAAAAAGAGGCAGCGGAGCGGGAGCGCGAAGATAGTGTCGATGCTGCCCCGCTCCGGCGCAGGCGAAGGGGAGGAAGGCGGACGCGATTTATAGCTGCGTCCCGCCAAATTCCCCAGTAGGGCTTGTGGGTGGGGGACCCACATGAAAAGGCCCTATTCGTCTGGGGGGCGAATCAAGCGTTTCTGATTCTCCCTTCCTTAGGCGCGGGTGCCCCGGCAAATAGCTGGGGCGGCTGGGGGGCATTTTGGTGAATAGTACTCTCATCCCATTATGCCCCCATAAACAGCAGTGCGGGGAAACGCCGGAGTGGTTTTTAGTGGGTAGGCCCGGGATTAGCCCGGGAGAGTCCCACATACCCCCCAATGGCCTCCCCAGGCCGGGGGGATGCGTAAAGCATTTTCCACTCCGACAAAAAAAAAAAAAAAAAAAAAAAAAAAAAAAAAAAAGGTTAGGTTAGGTTAGGTTAGGTTTGGTTAGGTTTTTTTTTTTTTTTTTTTTTTTTTTTTTTTTTTTTTTATCTTTGCTCCTCCAACATGATCGGAGACTTTATTTAGCTGTTTATCTTTCATACCAGTTCTCGCATTTGTTCCTCTCGCACTTTCATTCGGCATACGGTTCTTTCTTTCATTCGTCATCTTTTACTGCTTAAGAGAGTGGGATTCTCTCGCTATCTATGTCCAAAGCTTTATTTCTCTTTTTATCTCAGGGTAATAATGACTTTACAGGGTGACTTTTTATTTTAAGCAATAACACAATACATCATATAATTTACAGTATTAATATTAACATTGGTCTTATTATCTATTCTTACTTAATGCTTATTTACTTTACAATAACGTCTTAATACACTACTAAAACTACTTATATAATATTCTACAGTTTTATTATGTATGCTTATTTTTAATTTTTCTATAAATTAAGTAAACATACTTTTAGCCACTATTTCTTTTTATTACTTTGGTTGCAATTTTTTCGCAGTATTCTAAGAATGTATTTCTACTACTTTTATTTCTGATTAGGTCGGGGATGCTGTCAAGTTTTATCTGTGTGTTCAGCCTGTTTTCCAGTTCCAGTCTTTCCAGTTCGTGTACTGGACAATCAAACAGGATGTGCCGCACTGTCTCCATTTCCGCTGGGTCACATATGCACGAAGGACTCTCCTTACACTTGAAGCGGTTCAAGTATTCGGAGAACCCCCCGTGCCCAGTCATGATCTGTGTTTTCAGGTTACTAGGCACAAATTTCCTGACTATTTGATAGGCCTCAATCGCGTCCGGGAAGAACATTTTTGTTCCAGATGCCGTTCCGCCGGTTTTATACCTCCGGTTCCATTCGTCAAGCGTTGCACTTCTGAGGCTTCGCTTGACGAATGAAATCGGACATCGGTCGTAGTCCGGCCTGCGCTTGGTCTTCAGGGCGGCATCTTTGGCGAGTTTGTCAGCCCTTTCGTTGCCCTCCATCCCTGCGTGTGCCTTTATCCAGTGCAGGGTGACAACCTTGCTCTGGGCGAGCGCAGATCGAAGGTTGTCCCTTGCTTCTACTGCGAGAGGATGGGGGCATCCGTGGTTGGTAACCGTTTGCAGGGCTGCCATAGAGTCACTGTATATGCCAAAGGTGTTTGCAGCGTGTTTCCTGGCGGTTTCAGTGGCTTTGCAAAGCGCTAGAAGTTCAGCCTGATAGACCGTGCAGTGACTGGACAGGGCAAGCTTGCAGGACTTGGTTTCGGCATTACTGTTCCAGATTGACAGTGCCGCCCCCACTTTTCCCTCGATCTTGCTCCCGTCCGTGAAGATGCGGATGTTGTAGTTGCTATGGGCATCCACTTGCTCTTGGTCTATCAGTCTGATAATTTCCAGGTGACTGCGCTTTGCGGGGTGAGGAGCTTCTGCGGCTGGAGTCATTCGCTCTATATCCCTGTCACCCATGCATGGCTGGCTCAGTCCCCTCCTTGCCTCATAAAGCGATGCCGCCTCTCGGACTCGGAGGTCCAGGGGGAGCAGTCCCGACAGAATTAGGGCTGAGTTTAGGGACACTGTGCGGTATGCCTTGCACATTTTTTGAGCTATGCCCCGCTGCACCACCGCCAGTTGTTTGATAACGCCAAGTTTTTCTGCTGCTGGTGCCCATACGCTGGCTGCGTACAGGATTATGGGTTCGACTGTGGCAATGTAGATGGTCTTGATAACCTCCGGGTGGAGTCCCCAAGTGGTTTTTGCTGCCCTCGCTAGCTGTTTGTGGACTCCTATTGCTTTCCTGCAGACATTCGCCACGTGCGCGTTAAACGTTAGCTTATCGTCGATGGTGACTCCTAACATCTTTACTTCTCTGGACATTTCAATAGCCGTCCCGCCCATGCTCAGACGTGGGGCATCGAACTTCAGGCGTTTGGTTATAACCATTGCACTAGTTTTGTGTGGGGCAAATTTCAGCTTGTTGTCGATACCCCACCTCTGAACATGGTCGAGTGCGGCGTTAGCCTTTTGTTGAATATCCAGAGTCTTCTCACCATCGAAGACAAGGACCACGTCGTCTGCGAATGCCTGGCAGTATACTCCTTTAGCTTCTAGGCTTCTCAGGAGTGGGTCCAGCAGGAGATTCCACAATGTGGGGCCACCTATCGAGCCCTGTACGCAACCCTTGCTCGTCTCCGTGGCGTATTCCTCCCCGGCAAACCTGACTCTTACCATCCTGTCGCTCAGGTAACTGTCAATGACTCTCCTCAAGTCGAGAGGACAGTTCTCCTCTGCCAGGCGGACTCTAATGGCCGGCCACCAGGCGCAATCAAAGGCTCCCTCTATATCCAACGATATTAATGTAACTATTTTCTTTTCTTTTAATTTGTTGCGAATGTGCTGCATCATGATATAGAGGGAGTCTTCGGTGCTCCTTTGTGGCATAAATCCGAACTGCTTGTCACTCGTTTTCGGGACCAAATAAAACTTAAGTCGGGCCACGAGGAGCTTCTCATAGATTTTCCCCAGTATCGGAAGCAGCCCGATTGGACGGTAAGACTTGGGCTTCGTGTAATCGTCTTTGCCCGGCTTCCTCAAGATGACAACCGTGGCCTCCTTCCAAGACCTGGGAAAATGGTGGAGTTTTAGGCACTTGTTGAGGAGCGCTAGGAAGGTCTCAGGGCTGCAGTCAATAGCATGGCGGCAGATGTCGGCTGTAAAGCCTTCCGCTCCCGGCGCTTTTTTAGGGTTGAAGGACTCGCTCGCCCATTTTAATTCCAACATTGTGAATGGTGGTTCGCAAGTGTCATCTTGTTGGCCCTCATTCACACGCGTGGCCATGTGTCTGATGTGGCGGTGGTACTCATTGTCGCTATTAACGGGATCCTTCGGATAGAAGGTCTCCGCTAACAGTCTCGCCGAGTTCACCGCACTCAACATTTTTCCCTCGTGTTCGAGCGGTAAGTCCTCTTCCCTTTTCGTGACCCTCCCGATCACCCTGTAAATTCCCTCCCAAACGCCCTCTCTATCCTGCTTTCTGCAGAACTCCTTCCAGCTCTCAACCTGCGCTGTAGCTGCTTTCGACTCATACTCGTTTTTCTTTTCTAGGTACTCGTCGACTACTCTGGCCCTGCGGACTGGAGCTGCACAACGGATCCTGCGTTTTCTGGTGGCGACTTCCTTTTTCATTTTCTCGAGTTCCTCGGACCACCACGGCAAGGTAAGTTTGTGTTTATTTCTCTTTTTAGGTATTGTAAGGTTGCATGTGTCGGTGATTGTGTTTGTTAATTTATTTATGACTGACTCTAACTGGTGTGGTGTGTATATGTTCTCTATTTCGTCTGTAGTCGGCAGCAATTGTTTGAGTTTCAAATGAAACTCGTTCCAATTGGCCTTTTTTGTGTTATAAATACGTGTGGTTCTAGTGATTTGTGTTTGTGTAGATTTTATAAGGTGTACTTTAAATAAAATGCCGTTGTGATCCGAGCTCGTGAGACTCTCATCTACCTTCCAGTCGTTCACCAGGTTAAGGATGTTCGTTGAGCAGGTTGTTATGTCCACATGGCTACTGTACCGCTTACCTCCTCTAATGGTGTCGAAAGTAGGTATTTCTCCTGTATTGAGTATGTTTAAGTCTAGTTCTTCGAGTGTTTGCAGCAGAGTTTCCCCTCTATAATCGGTGTCTGGACTTCCCCACCACGTACTTTTGGCGTTGGCATCTCCTCCGACGAGCCAACATTTTTGTGAGCCTATTTCGGTTTTGATCCTGGTGAGTTGATCTAGGTATGGTTCTATGGGCTGGTCAGGCTCAAAGTAGAAGGAGACGAGCGCGATGTCCCAGGCTCTTGTTTTGACCCCCACCACAGCGATGTTGTTTGTGGTGAGTTTCGGGTACTGTGTAATTTCAAGGTCGCCATCAAAAATTGCAATGGCGGCCTTGACGTTACCATCACCTGTCATGGCGTTTTGGTATACTCGTACGCCTCTGTGACTTTTCATTGCTTTGGCGCCTCCCACGTATGGTTCCTGTAGGAGCGCCATTGCAATTTTTCGTCCTTGCGCCTCCACAATGAGCTCATCCAACGCCAATTTCTTCCTTTGGAGGTTTGCTTGTACTGCCCGGTAGGGGGTGTGTTCACTGGGGGAGCCCTTAGCAGTATGCAACGGTGGACCTTGCTATTTGGTCCCACTTTTTTCTGACTGGGCATACCGCGTCGAATGCATTGTGTTCTGCGTTCTCTATACCTGTCTTCGTGCAGTTCCGACACTTGGGTTGAACTCCGGCAAGCCAATCAGCGCACTCTGTTCTCAAGTGGGGACCACCGCAGTGACCACACATGTCCACCGTTTCATTACAGAAACGCTTGCCGTGCCCGTATCCAAGACAGCGGGTGCACTGGAGCAGTGGAGTCTGGTCTTCGACTCTGACTCGCTGGAGGTCGATGTGCAAACTCCCCAGACGGATGGCCCTCTGCCATACCGTGGGTGAGACTCCCACCACGACGTGGCTGGTGTGAGGGTTCCTTGCCCTGCGCCTGAATCTCACCTCCAGCCTGTCATCTCCCTCAGCCAAGTCGCGAAAAACCTCCCGATTCTGGTTCCTAAGAGCTTTTATAATGTCTTCGTCCGTGTTGACGGAGAGGACACTCTTAAGAACCAGAAGCGGGTCCTTATTCTTCACTTCCTCGACCGCGAGGTCAGTTTCTCCGCTCCCCAGTTTCTCTTTAAATTTATCTCTTTCTCCCTTTGTTTTGAAACCCATGATTATTTTTCTGTTTTTGGCTTTCCTGACTTTCTCAACCTGTATCCATCCTTCTTTTGCATCCACAGCCCTTCTCACTTTTTCCAACACTTCTTCACCGGTCTCCTCTTCGTTTTTGGAGGTTACAACGACAGAATGCAGAGTGCTCCTTTCCGGTTCCGGCCTGTTGAGTTTGTTAGCGGCCACACTCGCGTATGTAATTGTCGTTGTTTCCCTCTCCATGGCCTCCTTTTGTCTGTCTATGACTTGCTTTAGTTCATCTATCTTTTTGTTACTTTCAATTAGGAGTTTTGTGTGCTCCTCTATCCGATCTACCAGGGTATTTGTGTGTTGGTTCGTTGTGGGATTGCTTGTGGAGGTCATGGACCCCTGTTTTTGTGGTGCTATCATTTCCACTTCGTCTTGTTTTTCAGGGGTTTTCTTTTTCTGTCCTCGTTTCAGGTCTAAAAGTTCGGCTTCCGATTCTTTTACTATCTGATATAGGCGTTCTATTGCAGTTGTAACCTCGTGTTTTATGTCTGTCTTTAAGTTTCTGGAGTTTGACAGGTGTTGTTTGGCTTTGTTGTTGCAGGCTCTGGCTTCGTCGACCCTGGTTTTAAATTTGGTGCTCTTCGGGGATGGTCCGGTTGCTTCTACTGACAGTCGGCGAGCGGAGACTTTGCTCTCCTGGGAGAGTGCTGGTTTCCGCGTTGCCTTTTGTGTTAACACTGTCGTCTTTGCCGAGGGTGATGAGGGGCCAGGGCCTACTTCAGGTCTGCCCTCCCACTCTCCTATACTACGTCTCACGTTGGAGGTTTGAGTTACTCCCTTGTTTGGTGAGGTTTGGGAGACTCCATTTTCGTCATTCTTCCTAATGGGCGTTCTTATTCCAAACATCTTGTAGATATTGTTTTTGTCAAATTGCTAAGCCAAAGGTTTGTATAAGTTGTAAAAGTATGCTTACAGAATTTGACAATATGTAATTTTGTAGAGTCACTCTACCGTCTCTTATATTATACTATAAGGTCAATACACAATATTAAAATAAAACAGTAAAGTAATGAAGTTGACTCTATGTAGAGTCAGTTAATTTAAATGTTGTAGGGGGTCCTGACCCTTTGTAAGACTATAATATAATAGAATACGCAAAAAGGAAAAAAGAACAAATTGTAGAGTCACTGACTCTACCGTCTCGTATATAGTATAAGGTCAATATACAGTTATATTTGCACACAATGCAATCATAAATAAAATAATTTTGAATTAAAATTTAAACTCTATGTAGAGTCAGTTATTTTTATAATTTTTACACTTAATTAACTTATGTTTATATACTAAGAATTTCCTAATTTTAAATTTTCAATATTTCGA
Organism: Polylopha cassiicola; assembly: GCA_038024825.1. NCBI lineage: Eukaryota > Metazoa > Arthropoda > Insecta > Lepidoptera > Tortricidae > Polylopha > Polylopha cassiicola. The sequence goes on from CP149057.1 coordinate 11,846,849, forward strand.
ATAAAAAATTTTTCGACTCTACGTAGAGCGCTGCTCTACGGTCCAAATTGTAGCTCTACTACTGTGGACCCCTTTGTCGAAAGCCCCGTTTAAATCGGTTCAGCGGTTCCCAAGATACGGCTTACCTACTTTTTCACTCGGGGGGTCACGCTTAGGCTGGTCGGTTGGTTTTATGGGGGTAGGGGGATGGGAGTGGGGGGGATGGGTCCGGGAGGGTCGGGTTTGTTCGGAGATGGGGGGGTGTGTTTGAGAGGGGGGGGCCGAAATTTGGTTAGTTTTGGCCTAGGGCGTACCGTTCCCGAGATAAATGCAGGTTTTCTAAAAACGCTTATCAAAACAATCTTATCTTTTGCCGTTGGGAAGGTTCCTAAAATCCACTGTAGGGGCTGAAGTTCTGGATGGATTTCCACGTAGTAAAGTGCTACGGCAAGAGCTGGTCCAGTCCCACAATGCCTCGTGAAATCCTCCACGGAAAAGTCGCGCGGTCTGTACTTTTTCCCGACGGGAATACCGGGAGCTGCACTTTACCAGCTTTAAAAAGATTGTTTGGGTCTTAGCGGCTAGATTTTATTGTCGTGAAAATTTAAGGGTTATCGGGCAGGGTCCAAATTTATTTGCAGGACTGCGAATGAAAATCCTGGACGCCGGGAAACCCAAAAATTTTCACGATTTCCACAAAAATCTTCCCGTGGGAACGTTTTGGGGGTAGCTATATCTAAGTTGCCCTTACAGTCGCTTCTCGTCAGAGATCCGATTTGCTGTTAGTTTTTGGCTATCTAGCACCGTTTCCGGGATAACAGGATGACAAACTTAATCGGTAATGCCGTCTGTGGGACAAGTTCCCGAATAAAATTCCTATAAAATACAATATTAATCTAAACTTAATTCTAAAAATACCTAAGTCTAGCTGAGGAGTTGCTCTTGCGTCTTGGGCCCCTCTGGTGGTTGCTGGCCGGTCCGCTGTCTTCCAGGAAATTCCGGGAATTCGGGCGGGCTGACAACTTTCTGCAAATGGCTCCTGGAGCAGGCGGTAGTTGTCAGCGGGCGATGTTCCACGGTTTGTTCGCTCCTCCGTGAGGTTCCCGAAAAGGTAACCTGGTGGTCTGGATCCGGGATGGCGGGGTTCGCAAAGTTGAAATTTGCCACTTTATATTTGCGGCTGAGCAAATTTACTCGCTCGGCTTCGGGAGTCGCAGTTTCTTGGTTTTTCAGCCGATTTCAATAATTCGGCCCTCGGTCTATTCGTTATAAGCTGCACTATTTTTTAACACTTTAAAAGTATTGGGTCACAGATATTGTTCTCCCGTAATTAAGTCCGAAACTAAACTAAAATTATTTTACAATTGTCATCACCTTGTAATCCCGTTTGAGTCCGTTATAATTGTCCAATTTTCAATTTGAAAACGCCTCCGGGATGGTCTCACTATCTGCTATGCGGGCCCACTTCAGCCTTCAGCCGCACTCCTGAAACGGCTGAAATGACCGCCACGTGTTTTTCAGTTTTTCGGCTGTTGTGCCTCGGGTCCTCACCGGAAAATTCCGGGAGGGGTCTCCGAGGGTCCGGGCAGTTCAGGCGGTGATCCGTGCAGTCCAAAAACACTAGGTCACAGATCACTTTTCGGGGTTTTGACCTCCGAAGTGTTCACCACAACACTATTTTCCACCACGTGTTAGTGAAAATTTTCACAAAGTATCACTTGTGATACATCAAAACACGCGTCTCACGAGCGCGATTCTAATGATATATCGCACTTGTATATTTGCGTTAAAAATACCACTTTTGTGAATTTTTTCGTGCGGAGCGACGCGGAAACAGTGTTAGTCGGACGGCGGGTGAGGCGCGACTGGTTAGGTTAGGTTAGGTTAGGTTAGGTTAGGTTAGGTTAGGTTAGGTTAGGTTAGGTTAGGTTGGGGTGCTATGTCGGGTAACCTCCTCGTGTGCCTTGGTGCTGCGGTTCCCCTTACGCAATTGGAGGTGCGGGGGGAAGAGCAGTACTTGGGCCGGTGCACCCTGGGCATCGGTCAACAATTTCTATTTTAGAGATATTGTTGGCCGATGGCTAATAACCCGACACGGGGGTGTCTCTCCGCGTGTCCCTCTTTCTAGAGGGCACTGTGGATGAGACCAGGGGGGGAAGTGTGCTGCCTACTTGTCGTTGCCCAGTGATCTTTCGGAGCTATGCCGGCAGGGTTTCCCACACCGGACAGGTCCAAAGTGAGGGCAGCGGTCATAGGCAGTCACACGGCGGGCCCAGCAATGGGCCTGCCTGGAGGGTCAGGCTTGCCCTTTTCAGGGCGAGCCTGTTCTGCGGGTGCGCCCTTCGGGGTGCTCTGCCTGGGCGGCGGCTTGTTTCGGCAGGTCGTCGGCCAACTCGTAACCCTTACTCGTAGAGTTTGGAGCGAGGGCCGCTACCCTTCGGGGTGGGGGCTGCGAGGAGAAAACCTCTATAAAAAATCCATGAGGTTGGGTAAGGGGAGGGGCTAAGCGTGTCTGGCTCTCTTTCCCCCCTCCTTTTTTGTGCGGGTGCCCGCTAGCGGGCTTGCCGGGGGTCGTCGCGGTGGCTTATGGCATATCCCGTGGCGTCCCCACTAACGGCAGTGACGGACACGTCGGAGTGGTTTTAGTGGGTATGACCGGGAAACCGGGTGAGTCCCACATAACCCCCACACGGCAGAGGGCCAGGGGGTATGCGTAAATGCATTTCCACTCCGTCAAAAAAAAAAAAAAAAAAAGGTTAGGTTAGGTTAGGTTAGGTTAGGTTAGGTTAGGTTAGGTTAGGTTAGGTTAGGTTAGGTTAGGTTAGGTTAGGTTTTTTTTTTTTTTTTTTTTTTTTTATGTTACTTTGGTTTTGAAAACCATCAGTCCTCGCTTAGAATACGGGCGACTGCTGGTTTATTACTAGGATATATGATCTTCTGGGTCTCTCTTTAACTATGTTATTTTATTATGTTCAGATTTTCCACTAGGTTATTTTCGACTGTGTTTTATTTTATTCTAGGTTTCCAGGTTTTAACAGCGGCCTCTTCATATGTGGCGGCGCTGTAGCAGCTTCGGCGACATCTCGCGGCGTTGTGGGCTACCTTTTCGTTTGGCAGCGGCGTCGGCAGCGTCGGTCACATCTGCTTGATGGTGGTGAGTTGTTTTCTCAGGTTTATGTATCAGGTAATGTATTCATGTTGTTGTTCTTTGTGTTTGGGTGTTTGTGTTTAGTGTTGTGTTGGTGTTTGTAGGATTGTTTTGTGTTGTCGGTATTTGATTATTAAATTTCTTTAGACTGTTTACTATAGTGGTACAGAGTTTGATAAATGAAGCGGTGGTGGTTTCTTTACTTATAATATCTTTTAAAGTGTATGGCGAGACGCTTAAGTTTTCGCATAAAATTTCATGGTCGAGGCGAATGTTTCCGAATTTTGGGCATGATTTTAATAGGTGTTCTATGGTCTGTTCAGAAGTGTCGTCGCATGGACATGTGTCATTGTCTGTAATTTTGAATCGGTGTAGGTACTGTTTGTGGTATCCGTGTCCTGTGAGTATTTGTGTGAGTTGGAATGTGATTTTTGCTATGTTTCGAAATTCTTTAATATCGTTGAGAGTGGGAAGCCAGCGTTTTAGGGGGGCACCTGTCACTGAGGTTGTGTAAATAGTGTCGCTGATGTCGTGTGTTTCTTGTTTTCGTAGGTGTTTGAAGTGACTGAGAGGAAATTTGGCGTAGTCCGGGGCTTTATGGAGTGTGGCTGCTTTCTTGGCTTCAGTATCGGCTTCCTCGTTACCGGTTATGCCTGCGTGCGCTTTCACCCAGAATAGTGTAAGATGTCCGTTTTCATTTATTTGTGTGATGTGTTTGTGTATGTTGTTGACTAGTTCGTTTGTGCTGTTGGTGTTTGTGATTTCTTGAAGTGTGGACATAGAGTCTGAGAATATAGCGGCGTTGGTGATATTTTTAGACACGCAGTGCAAGCAGGCCCTCTCTATCGCTAGACATTCCGCCTGAAAGACGGAGCAGCTGCTGTGTAATTTTAGTTTGATTGTTGTTTTCTTGTTGTCTAGGTGGTGTATGACTACGGCTGCTCCTACTTGACCGTCGTGTTTGCTTCCGTCCGTGTATATACGTGTTGCTTGTGGGGGACAAAGTTGTTCGATTTCTTCTTCTGTGTTTACTTTTTCAAATGTGATGCTTTTTCTCAGACTCGGGTGTGCTAGTTGTGCAGAGCGTATTCTTTGATCTAGGGGGATATCGTCTGGAAGGTATTTTGATGTTTTTCTGCGCTTTGTGTGTTCGATGTCGGCAGTTTCGTTGATTTTGGCGTCTAGTAGGTTAGGTTAGGTTAGGTTAGGTTAGGTTAGGTTAGGTTAGGTTAGGTTAGGTTAGGTTAGGTTAGGTTAGGTTAGGTTAGGTTAGGTTAGGTTAGGTTAGGTTGGGGTGCTATGTCGGGTAACCTCCTCGTGTGCCTTGGTGCTGCGGTTCCCCTTACGCAATTGGAGGTGCGGGGGGAAGAGCAGTACTTGGGCCGGTGCACCCTGGGCATCGGTCAACAATTTCCCTTTTAGAGATATTGTTGGTCGATGGCTAATAACCCGACACGGGGGTGTCTCTCCGCGTGTCCCTCTTTCTAGAGGGCACTGTGGATGAGACCAGGGGGGGGAAGTGTGCTGCCTACTTGTCGTTTGCCCAGTGATCTTTGGAGCTATGCCGGCAGGGACTCCCATGCCGGACAGGTCCAAAGTGAGGGCAGCCGTAATAGGCAGTCACACGGCGGGCCCAGCAATGGGCCTGCCTGGAGGGCCAGGCTTGCCCTTTTCAGGGCGAGCCTGTTCTGCGGGTGCGCCCTTCGGGGTGCTCTGCCTGGGCGGCGGCTTGTTTCGGCAGGTCGTCGGCCAACTCGTAACCCTTACTCGTAGAGTTTGGAGCGAGGGCCGCTACCCTTCGGGGTGGGGGCTGCGAGGAGAAAACCTCTATAAAAAATCCATGAGGTTGGGTAAGGGGAGGGGCTAAGCGTGTCTGGCTCTCTTTCCCCCCTCCTTTTTTGTGCGGGTGCCCGCTAGCGGGCTTGCCGGGGGTCGTCGCGGTGGCTTATGGCATATCCCGTGGCGTCCCCACTAACGGCAGTGACGGACACGTCGGAGTGGTTTTAGTGGGTATGACCGGGAAACCGGGTGAGTCCTACATAACCCCCACACGGCAGATGGCCAGGGGGTATGCGTAAATGCATTTCCACTCCGTCAAAAAAAAAAAAAAAAAGGTTAGGTTAGGTTAGGTTAGGTTAGGTTAGGTTAGGTTAGGTTAGGTTAGGTTAGGTTAGGTTAGGTTAGGTTAGGTTAGGTTAGGTTAGGTTAGGTTAGGTTAGGTTGGGGTGCTATGTCGGGTAACCTCCTCGTGTGCCTTGGTGCTGCGGTTCCCCTTACGCAATTGGAGGTGCGGGGGGAAGAGCAGTACTTGGGCCGGTGCACCCTGGGCATCGGTCAACAATTTCCCTTTTAGAGATATTGTTGGTCGATGGCTAATAACCCGACACGGGGGTGTCTCTCCGCGTGTCCCTCTTTCTAGAGGGCACTGTGGATGAGACCAGGGGGGGAAGTGTGCTGCCTACTTGTCGTTTGCCCAGTGATCTTTGGAGCTATGCCGGCAGGGACTCCCATGCCGGACAGGTCCAAAGTGAGGGCAGCGGTAATAGGCAGTCACACGGCAGGCCCAGCAATGGGCCTGCCTGGAGGGCCAGGCTTGCCCTTTTCAGGGCGAGCCTGTTCTGCGGGTGCGCCCTTCGGGGTGCTCTGCCTGGGCGGCGGCTTGTTTCGGCAGGTCGTCGGCCAACTCGTAACCCTTACTCGTAGAGTTTGGAGCGAGGGCCGCTACCCTTCGGGGTGGGGGCTGCGAGGAGAAAACCTCTATAAAAAATCCATGAGGTTGGGTAAGGGGAGGGGCTAAGCGTGTCTGGCTCTCTTTCCCCCCCTCCTTTTTTGTGCGGGTGCCCGCTAGCGGGCTTGCCGGGGGTCGTCGCGGTGGCTTATGGCATATCCCGTGGCGTCCCCACTAACGGCAGTGACGGACACGTCGGAGTGGTTTTAGTGGGTATGACCGGGAAACCGGGTGAGTCCCACATAACCCCCACACGGCAGAGGGCCAGGGGGTATGCGTAAATGCATTTCCACTCCGTCAAAAAAAAAAAAAAAAAGGTTAGGTTAGGTTAGGTTAGGTTAGGTTAGGTTAGGTTAGGTTAGGTTAGGTTAGGTTAGGTTAGGTTAGGTTAGGTTAGGTTCTCCTTCTGCGAGACCGTCATGTCCCAGAAGGAGGCCGCGGAGCGGGAGCGCGAGAATGCAGCAGATGCGCTCCCGCTCAGGCGCAGACGAAGGGGAGTTAGGCGTTCGCGGTATCTTGCCGCGAATCGCCAGATTCCCCTGTAAGGCCGGAGGGTTGGGGACCCTCGTTAACGGCCTTCGTCTGGGGGGCGAGTCGAGCGTACCGACTTGCCCCCCCATGGCGCGGGAGCCCCGGTGAGATAGACCGGGGCGGCCGGGGGACGTCATGGTGAAATTCACTAGATCCCATGCGTCCCCTTAACGGCAGAGCGGGAAACGCCGGAGTGGTTTTTAGTGGGTAGGCCCGGGACTAGCCCGGGAGAGTCCCACATACCCCCAGGTCGCCCCAGGCCTGGGGGATGCGTAAAGCATTTTCCACTCCGTCAAAAAAAAAAAAAAAAGGTTAGGTTAGGTTAGGTTAGGTTAGGTTAGGTTAGGTTAGGTTAGGTTAGGTTAGGTTAGGTTAGGTTAGGTTAGGTTAGGTTAGGTTAGGTTGGGGTGCTATGTCGGGTAACCTCCTCGTGTGCCTTGGTGCTGCGGTTCCCCTTACGCAATTGGAGGTGCGGGGGGAAGAGCAGTACTTGGGCCGGTGCACCCTGGGCATCGGTCAACAATTTCTATTTTAGAGATATTGTTGGCCGATGGCTAATAACCCGACACGGGGGTGTCTCTCCGCGTGTCCCTCTTTCTAGAGGGCACTGTGGATGAGACCAGGGGGGGAAGTGTGCTGCCTACTTGTCGTTGCCCAGTGATCTTTCGGAGCTATGCCGGCAGGGTTTCCCACACCGGACAGGTCCAAAGTGAGGGCAGTGGTCATAGGCAGTCACACAGCGGGCCCAGCAATGGGCCTGCCTGGAGGGCCAGGCTTGCCCTTTTCAGGGCGAGCCTGTTCTGCGGGTGCGCCCTTCGGGGTGCTCTGCCTGGGCGGCGGCTTGTTTCGGCAGGTCGTCGGCCAACTCGCAACCCTTACTCACAGAGTTTGGAGCGAGGGCCGCTACCCCTCGGGGTGGGGGCTGCGAGGAGAAAACCTCTATAAAAAATCCATGAGGTTGGGTAAGGGGAGGGGCTAAGCGTGTCTGGCTCTCTTTCCCCCCCTCCTTTTTTTTTGTGCGGGTGCCCGCCAGCGGGCTTGCCGGGGGTCGTCGCGGTGGCTTAGAGCATATCCCGTGGCGTCCCCACTAACGGCAGTGACGGACACGTCGGAGTGGTTTTAGTGGGTATGACCGGGAAACCGGGTGAGTCCCACATAACCCCCACACGGCAGAGGGCCAGGGGGTATGCGTAAATGCATTTCCACTCCGTCAAAAAAAAAAAAAAAAAAAAAAAAAAAAAAAAAAAAGGTTAGGTTAGGTTAGGTTAGGTTAGGTTTGGTTAGGTTAGGTTAGGTTAGGTTAGGTTAGGTTAGGTTAGGTTAGGTTAGGTTAGGTTAGGTTAGGTTAGGTTAGGTTAGGTTAGGTTAGGTTAGGTTAGGTTAGGTTAGGTTCCCTCCCGACGTGCTGCCACCTTGTCGTGGTGGGGGGGCTTGCGTGTCTCGATGATACCCAAGGCTATGCCGGCAGAGTTACTCATACCGGTAGGCTTGGGAGGAGAGACCAGACTAAGAGCAGCACAACTGGCGGGACCCGCGAGGGCCTGTCTGGCGGGGTGAGTGCGCCCACTAAGGCGTTACTGACGGTAAGGGCGGCGGCGTGCATTGGCATGCTGTCGGCCGACTCGCAATCCCGACTCGTGGAGTTGGGGGCGAGGGCCGCAACCCTATTGGGTTGGGGCTACGAGGAGTAAACCTCTTTAAAAAATCCAACGAGGAACTCACCTCATTAAAAAAGAGGAGAGTTTCCCGTCTCTTTAAAAACGGGAGCCGGTGCCGGCTTATACAGCACAGTATGCGTGGTTGTAAAGAATTGTTACCCCAGGAGGGTACCAGCCTTACCAAGGCTGGAGAATCCCTCGGCGTCGCCTCGGCGGCGTCCCGCCTCTCGTATTCTGGGGGAGGCAACAACCACTCCGGTGACCGGCAGACCGCCGGTCGCCGTACCGACGACCCATATGAATTCCTGGACTCTGATGCAAGCGATTTGGCATGTGACGACACGGCGGCGGAGAAGTGGACCCCGAAGGTCCATTTCAAAGCTATTGACCTCGGCACTGGGGAGCACACCCCAGGTGGAAATAAAGTGACGACGATGTGGAGCATCGGAGAGGTAAAATGATGAGTGCAAAATTAAAGAAGATTTTACCCCAGGAGGGTACCAGCACTGCTGGAGAATCCCTTCTCAAGCCTCAGGGCTTGGGCCGCTCCACGTATTCTGGGGGGAGCAAAATTTTGCCAAAACCGACGACTGAAAGCGATAACACAAAGGACACCGATATGCATTGTGATATGGATGATGGACGTACCGGCCCCATAGCAGTGGAGGCCCCTGGAAAGATGTGGAGCCGAGTTGACAGTGACTCCGATATTAGCATCTCAGGCATGGTGGAGACAGTTGCGGATTCGGACATGACGCGTCCGGCTGAGAAGCGGTCTCACACGGGGGACCTGGAGCCGGTGGTGAAGGCCAAAATTGGCAGTTCCAAGCGCGGAGGGAAGGCCAAGAGGGCCCCGGGGGCCCACATTGGCCTCGCCAAGGCAAAGGCCCGCCTCAAAGACAGTGAGTGGAGTGATTTCGAGGCGGAGGCCGATGGAACGACTGGGACCGTTTCCAGGACGTACTCGAAACGGCCAGCGAGGCAAGCGGGTAGTACAACCAGCCCCATGGAGGAGGACTCTATCGAGACCTATGCGGACCCGATTGAGATGGCACGACTGGCGGCCCAGACTGTCCTGGCTCAGGCCGGCAAGTCCGGCAATCTGAACGGACGAGTCTGGGGCAAAATCAACGAGGCATGTAGCAGCATAACTGCTGCGATGGACCGCCTTGAGGCTCGCGAACAGGCTGAGGAAGTCCGCATCCTCAAGGCGGACCAGAAGCGGCTGAGGGAGGAGTTGGCCCTTGCTCGCGCCGAAACCAAGGCGCTCCGCCAGGCCTTCTCGGAGAGGAAGTCCTCTCCAAACTCCGGGGAAGGAGACCTGGCGGGCCAGGTCATGTCGGCGGTGGCGGATACACTGGCTGCCTTTAAGGAGGAGCTCACTAGGAGCCTCTTCGTCTCTCTGGGCGGGATGGTGAACGCCCGCCTAGATGAGGTGAGGAGCCTCCTCCCGCCGGCACCAGTCCTCCGTCCGCCACTAGCGGCCGACAAGAGGAGGGCCGCAGAGGCCGAAGGCCCCAGGGAGGGAGAGACCTCCCGTGACCCTGCGCCGGCGCCGAAGGGGCCCAAAACGGCCCCGGCTAAACCCCCCCGTGGGGCTAAGACGGTGACTCCAGGTCAAAAGGCCACCACCGGGAGCACCCTAGCCCCCCCGGCAAGGCCAGCGCCGGTACCGGCACCGCGCCGGAAGAAGGCCACCTCCGGGCCTCAACCGGGCCCTTCGTCGGCGCCTCATGTACCCTTCCATGAGGCGTCCCCCCCAACCAACCCCGCCCAGTCCTCCTGGAGCGAGGTGGTTGGGAGAAAGAAGAACAAGAAGAGGAAGGCGAAGGCCTCTCCTCCAGCGGTGCAGGCTACAAAGCCCAAGCCGCCGGTTCCGGCACCGAGAACAAAGAAGATTCCGGTGCCGAAGACGGCAGCCGTTGTTGTGGCCCTGAACCCCGGGGTGGAGGCGACCTACGCCTCCATAATGACGAAGGCCTCCACCGCCTTCAAACTTGAGGAGGTGGGAATCAACCACCTCCGGATAAGAAGGACGGTGGATGGAGCCCGCATTTTGGAGGTGCCCGGGGCGGACAGTGGTCGCGCCGCCGAGGACCTCTGCGCCCGGCTCGAGAGGGTGATCGGCGGCGAGGCCAAAGTCTACTGCCCCGTGAAGACGGCTCGGCTCCGCATCACGGGGCTGGACGAGGCTGCCACCCCGGAGCTGGTGGCTGGCGCCTGCGCCATGAGGGGGGGTTGCCCACCTGAGCAGATGAAGGTGGGCAACATCCGCCGGGGTTTCGGCGGCTCCGGCTCGGCCCTTATTACGTGCCCGGTCAGAGCGGCCAACGAGCTGCTGGCTGCTGACCGGGTATGTATAGGGTGGTCGGTGGCCCGATTCCGGGCACTGGACCCGGAACCCCTCCGGTGTTTCAGGTGCCTGGGCATCGGCCACACCCGGCCCACCTGCCCGTCGCCGGTAGAGAGGGGGCACCTCTGCTTTAGATGCAGCAGAGAGGGGCACAAAATGGCAGACTGCCAGGAAACGCCGTACTGCGCAGTCTGCCATCAGGCGGGAAGGCCTTCTGCCCACAGCATGGGGGGAGAAAAGTGTTCCCCCCCCAAGGCCAGAGGAAACAGTGCCCCCTCCACGGCACCGAGAGGAGCCGCAGGTGCCGGCTCCGCAAGAACTGCCGGCACCGCCAGAGATGCCACGGAGGGCCCAACTAGCATGGAATGCTAAGAGGCCCTCCTAAGCCCGTCGAGGTACTGCAAGCCAACGCCAACCACTCCGCTCGCGCCCAGGACCTGTTCATACAGGTCATGGCCGAGTGGGGGGTTGGCGTTGGCGTCATATCGGAGCCGTACGCGGTACCGCCCCAGCCCAACTGGGTTGGGGCCTCGGACGGGACAGCGGCACTGGTGGTGCCCACAGGTGGGGAGTCCCCCCCTCTCGAGGAAGTGGAGAGGGGCCCGGGCTACGCGGCGGCAAAGGTGGGGGAGGTAACACTCATTGGAGTTTACTTCTCCCCCAACCAGCCGCTGAGGGCCTTCGAGGTCTTCCTCCAGAGGCTGGGGACTCTGGTCGGAAGGATCGCCCCTGGGCCAATGATGGTGTTCGGGGACCTCAACGCCAAATGCGTGGCTTGGGGATCCCCCAGCACCGACCCAAAGGGGGCGGTCCTGCTCGACTGGACGGTGGCGATGGGCCTGGTTGTCCTAAACCAGGGCCGCGCCGAGACGTGCGTACGCAGGCAGGGGGGATCCATCGTGGACATCACGTTCGCGACCCCCGCCATTGCTGCGCGCGTCCGGGACTGGCGCGTCCTGGAGGACGAGGAGACCCTCTCCGATCATCGTTATATACGGATGAGGGTCTCCCCACGCCCATCGCCACCCGGGAGGGGGCGGGCGAGGACCCGGTTCCCGAGGTGGGCGCTGACCCGCCTGGATCGGGACCAGGCGGAGGAGGCGGCCATAGTGGAGGCATGGTGCGCCTCCCCGGCGACCTCCTTGGGAGTGGAGGAGCGGGCGGTGTGCTTCGAGGAGTCCCTCACTGCGGTGTGTGACGCGGGCATGCCTCGGGTGAGGAGGATGCCCGCTAGGCGGCAAGTCTACTGGTGGACAGCGGAGATTGCTGCCCTCCGCACCACCAGTAATGCAGCCCGCCGCCGATACACGCACTGCAGGAGGAGGAGGCACACCGCTGAGGAGGAGGAGCTCCTCCACCGGGAGCTCAGGGAGGCCATAGAGGCCCTCAAGACGGCCATCGCGCGGAGGAAAGATGAGGCGCGCGAGGAATTCCTGGCGACGTTGGATAGAGATCCGTGGGGGCGTCCGTACAAGCTTGTACGCAGCAAGCTAAAGTACGCCCCCCCAACGGACTCGATGTCGCCGGAACTCCTCCAGAGGGTCGTCGAGGGCCTCTTCCCACCGGCGGGGGACTTCGTCCCGCCGGTAATGGCGCTCCCTGAAGACGAGGGAAGCCCTCTCGATTCCGCCGTCCCGCCGCTCACGGACGGCGAGATGGAGAGGGCTGTGGAGAGGCTCCGGGCCTGGAGAAAGGCTCCGGGCCCGGACGGAGTGCCAGGTAAGGTCCTGCACCTGGCACTGAAGCACCTCGGGGACCGCTACAAACTCCTCCTTGAGGATTGTCTCAAGGAGGGGCGCTTCCCGGGGTGCTGGAAGAGGGGGAGGCTAGTCCTCCTCCGGAAGGAGGGTCGGCCGCCGGACTCTCCTTCGGGGTACCGCCCCTTGGTGATGCTGGATGAGGCCGGGAAGGTGTTCGAGAGGATCCTGGCCTCCAGAATCCAGCATCACCTGAGAGAAACGGGCCCGGACTTGGCCGACAACCAGTTCGGGTTCCGGGAGGGCGGTCCACGCGGGACGCTGTAGCTCGGCTGAGGGAGTACAGCGTCCAGGCGGCGGGAAGGGGGGAGGGTGTCGTGGCGGTGTCTCTGGACATCGCCAACGCATTCGGCACTCTCCCCTACGGGGTGGTGAGGGAGGCACTCAGATATCACGGAGTGCCTCCCTACCTCAGGAGGGTTGTAGAGCACTACCTGCAGGACCGGGTAGTGCTCTACGACGACAGGGACGGCCGAAAGCTGCGCCCCATGGCCTGCGGGGTTCCACAAGGGTCCGTGCTCGGACCCCTTCTGTGGAACCTCGGCTACGACTGGGCCATAAGGGGGGTGCAGCTCCCCCGTATGGTCACCATCTGTTATGCTGACGACACGATGGTGGCTGTGCGGGGCGCGGAGCTCGGGGAGACCCTCAGGCGGGCGGCGGTGGCCACAGAGCTCACCGTCGCACGCATTGGTCTCCTCGGGCTAAAGGTGGCCCTCCCGAAGACTGAGGCCGTCGTCTTCGGGGGGAGGGGATGGCGAGTGCGAGCGGGCCTCACCATCCCTGTGGAGGGGGAAGCGGTCCGGGTTGAGCCCCACATCAAATATCTTGGGCTCATCCTGGACCGCAGGTGGGACTTCGGGGAGCATTTCCGGCGACTTGCTCCCCGGGTCGTTGGTGCAGCGGCGGCACTCAGCCGTCTGCTGCCCAACGTGGGCGGCCCAAACGCCCCGTGCCGCCGGCTCTTCGCCAATGTGGTGAGGAGCATGGCCTTGTACGGGGCCCCAATTTGGGCCGACCGTCTGTCGGCGGCCAACCGAGCGCAGCTCCGGCGGCCGCAGAGGGTGGTGGCCCTGCGTATCTGTAGGGCGTACACCACCGTCTCGCATGCGGCCGCGTGCCTTCTCGCCGCCACCCCTCCCTGGGAGTTGGATGCCCAGGTGTTGGCGGAGAGGCACCAAAGGAGGGTAGAGGCCCGGACTCTAGGGGAGAGTCTGGGCCCGGAAGAAGCGGAGAGAGCGCGCCGGTTGGCCGTCGACAGGTTGAGGGACCGGTGGAAGAACGACCTGGAGGATTCCCTCTATGGTACCCGAACCATAGGGGCCATCCTCCCGTCGTTCGACCGCTGGTTGGAGAGAGGGCGCGGGGCCTTGAGCTACCGCATGGTGCAGGTATTGACCGGGCATGGTTGCTTCGGTCATTACCTGCACCGCATCGGGAGGGAGCTCGGCCCCGGATGCCACGAGTGCGGCGATCCCGACGACACCGCCCAGCACACCGTGGAAGAGTGTAGTCGCTGGGCGGAAGATCGCCGCACCCTGAGGCTCGCCCTCGGGAGGGAGGACCTCTCGCTGCACAGCATCGTCGCCGGAATGCTGTGCAGCGACAGGGGGTGGGAGGCGGTGGCCTCCTTCTGCGAGACCGTCATGTCCCAGAAGGAGGCCGCGGAGCGGGAGCGCGAGGATGCAGCAGATGCGCTCCCGCTCAGGCGCAGACGAAGGGGAGTTAGGCGTTCGCGGTATCTCGCCGCGAACCGCCAGATTCCCCTGTAAGGCCGGAGGGTTGGGGACCCTCTGACGGCCTCGTCTGGGGGGTGAGTCGAGCGTACCGACTGCCCCCCCATGGCGCGGAAGCCCCGGTGAGATAGACCGGGGCGGCCGGGGGACGTCATGGTGAAATTCACTAGATCCCATGCGTCCCCTTAACGGCAGTGCGGGAAACGCCGGAGTGGTTTTTAGTGGGTAGGCCCGGGACTAGCCCGGGAGAGTCCCACATACCCCCAGGTCGCCCCAGGCCTGGGGGATGCGTAAAGCATTTTCCACTCCGTCAAAAAAAAAAAAAAAAAAAAAAAAAGGTTAGGTTAGGTTAGGTTAGGTTAGGTTAGGTTAGGTTAGGTTAGGTTAGGTTAGGTTAGGTTAGGTTAGGTTAGGTTAGGTTAGGTTAGGTTAGGTTAGGTTAGGTTAGGTTAGGTTAGGTTAGGTTAGGTTAGGTTAGGTTAGGTTAGGTTAGGTTAGGTTAGGTTAGGTTAGGTTAGGTTAGGTTAGGTTAGGTTAGGTTAGGTTAGGTTAGGTTAGGTTAGGTTAGGTTAGGTTAGGTTACGCCTTTGAGCTTTTTAGTTTATGGGCGTATTGCTGCGGGATTTTGTGGAGTTTTGCGGACGCGACTTTTGAGTGCTTTTTCGACGTTGGAACGGATTAATTTGACGACCTTGGCTAGTTTTTTGGACTCCGAAATTTCGATTTTTTGGCAAATTTGTCATAAAATTGAAAATTTTTTCCGGAATTTTTTCCGGGCACTTGCGCTGGGATTTCCGGCCCCAACTTTTGGTGGTAGGTGTATCTCGGCGCGGTCTGTGCCCCGGAATTTTTTCCGGGAAAATCGGTTGGGTGGTTTGGAAGTTATCGGCTTCCGAAAATCAAATTTTCGGCGCCTGATAAAATTCGTATAGCAACGCCTACGGGAAATCGATTAGCAATTTTTGAAATTGCTAAATCGACCGTGGGCGGGAATTTTGTCGGGCTAGAGGGCTGATTTTTGGAAGTCTGGTGGGGGTCTTCTATCCCCACCTTTTAGTTTAGGTTTGGGGTGGGTACCTCCCCCCCCCACTTTTTGGGGAATTTTTTGAGTTTGGTGGAAAATTGTGCGATTTCGCGTAATTTTTCGCCTAACTTAATAAATTCGTTACGAGGCCCTCAGTGGGTATTTTGAGGTCCGGCGCCCCCCCCGCGATGGCGGACGGCACGGGCAAGAATTGGAGCCGTATTCGGCCCCTCATGGACGGCAGCAGCTCGGACGAGGACTCCGAAAACGAGCTGGAGATGGAGGTAGGCTCGGAGGAGAACCGTCCGGCCGAGAAGCGGGCCCACCCTGGGGACTCCGCGCCGGCCGTGGAACCCAAGGTTCCAACTGCCAGGAGGGGCGGTAAGGCGGGAAGTGCCCCTGGGGCCTACGTAGGACTGTCGAAGGCCAAGGCTTGCCTCAGAGCAAGTGAGTTGGCCGATTTCGAGTTAGATGCGGACGAGGAGGCCGGGTACACCCCTCCCTCCCCCTCTAAGGCGTTTCTTAAGCGCCCGGAGAGGGAGGTGAGGAGGAAGGCCCTCGCCCCCATGGAGGAGGAACCGGCCAACTCAGAGGAGCTGGGGGACCCCATCGAGGAGGCGCGGCAGGCGGCACAGACCGTTTTGGCCGAGGCCGGAAAATCCGGCAATTTGAATGGGCGGGTCTGGGGCCGCATCAAAAAGGCCTGTCATAGTGTGGCGGCGGCCATGGACCGGCTGGAGGCTCACTCAGTGAGTGACGAGCTCCGGGCTATGCGGGCGGACCAGAAGCGGCTCCGGGAACAGCTGGCCCTGGCCCAGGCGGAGACAAAGGCCCTCCGAAAGGCCTTCTCGGAGAGGAAGTCCTCTCCGAATTCTGAGGGGACCGACTTGACGGGACAGGTCATGTCTGCCGTGTCGGACACCCTGTTGGCCTTCCGGGAGGAGCTCACCAGAAGCCTCTTCGTATCCCTAGGCGGGATGGTAAACGCCCGCCTAGACGAGGTGAAGAGCCTCCTCCCGCCAGCCCCAGTTCTCCGTCCGCCGCTCGCGGCCGATAGAAGAAGGGCCGCAGAGGCTGAGGGCCCTAGGGCGGGAGCGACCGCCCGAGGACCTGCGCCGGTGCCGAAGGGGCCTAAAACGGCCCCGGCTAAACCCCCCCGCGGGGCAACAACGACGGCGGCCCCAGGGCAAAATGCTACCAGCGGGAGCACCCTGGCCCCCCCGGCAAGGCCAGCGCCGGTACCGGCACCGCGCCGGAAGAAGGCCGCTTCTGGGCCTCAACCAGGCCCATCGACGGCGCCTCACGTAGTCCACGAGGCCTCCCCCCCGACCCCAGCCCAGTCCTCCTGGAGCGAGGTGGTCGGGAGGAAGAAGAAGAAGGCGAAGGCTTCCCCTCAGGCCTCTCCTCCGACGGCACAGGCCTCGAGGCCTAAGCCGCCACCCCCGGCACCGAAGGCCAAAAAGGTCCCGGTGCCGAAGACGGCGGCCGTAATTGTGGCAATCAACCCAGGGGCGGAGGCCACCTACGCCTCCGTAATGGCGAAGGCCTCCGCCGCCTTTAAGTTGGAGGAGGTGGGCATCCACCACCTCCGCATCCGGAGGACGGTGGATGGGGCCCGCATATTGGAGGTGCCGGGGGCGGACGGCAGCCGCGCTGCCGAGAACCTCCGCGCCCGCATGGAGGAGGTGGTCGGCAGCGTGGCCCGGGTGTACTGCCCCGTCAAGACAGCCCGGATCCGCGTGACCGGGCTGGACGAGGCAGCGACACCCGAACTGGTGGCGGATGCGTGCGCCATCCAAGGCGGCTGCCCACCAGACCAACTCAAGGTGGGCAGCATCCGGAGAGGGTTCGGCGGCTCTGGCTCGGCACTTCTTACGTGCCCAGTCAGAGCGGCCAACGCACTGTTGGCTGCGGACCGGGTGTGTATTGGCTGGTCGGTGGCCCGGTTCCAGGCGCTGGACCCGGAACCCCTCCGGTGCTTTAAGTGCCTGGGCACCGGCCACACCCGGCCCACCTGCCCGTCGCCCATCGAGAGGGGGCACCTGTGCTTCAGGTGCAGCGGGACGGGCCACAAAATGGCGGACTGCGCGGAACCGCCGTTCTGCGCAGTCTGCCACCACGCCGGCAGACCCGCTGCCCATAGCATGGGGGGGGAAAAGTGCTCCCCCCCGAGCACAAGAGGGAATAGTGCCCCCTCCACGGCACCGAGAGGAGCCGCAAGCGCCGGCTCCGCCAGAACTGCCGGCACCGCCAGAGCTGCCACGGAGGGCCCAACTAACATGGAATGTTAAGAGGCCCTCCAAAGCCCGTCGAGGTACTGCTGGCCAACGCCAACCACTCCGCTCGCGCCCAGGACCTGTTCATACAGGTCATGGCCGAGTGGGGGGTTGGCGTTGGCGTCATCTCCGAGCCGTACGCGGTGCCGCCCCAGCCCAACTGGGTTGGGGCTTCAGACGGGACAGCAGCGCTGGTGGTGCCCACGGGTGGGGAGTCCCCCCCTCTCGAGGAGGTAGAGAAGGGCCCGGGTTACGCGGCGGCAAAGGTGGGGGAGGTAACACTCATCGGAGTTTACTTCTCCCCCAACCAGCCGCTGCGGGCCTTCGAGGTCTTCCTCCAGAGGCTGGGGACTCTGGTCGGGAGGATCGCCCCTGGGCCATTAATGGTGCTCGGGGACCTCAATGCCAAATGCGTGGCTTGGGGATCCCCCAGCACCGACCCAAAGGGGGCGGTCCTGCTCGACTGGACGGTGGCGATGGGCCTGGTTGTCCTCAACCAGGGTCGTGCCGAGACGTGCGTACGCAGGCAGGGGGGGTCCATCGTGGACATCACGTTCGCGACCCCCGCCATTGCTGCGCGCGTCCAGGACTGGCGCGTCCTGGAGGACGAGGAGACCCTCTCCGATCACCGCTACATTCGGATGAGGGTCTCCCCACGCCCATCGCCACCCGGGAGGGGGCGGGCGAGGACCCGGTTCCCAAGGTGGGCGCTGACCCGTCTGGATCGGGACCAGGCGGAGGAGGCGGCCATAGTGGAGGCATGGTGCGCCTCCCCGGCGACCACCTTGGGAGTGGAGGAGCGGGCGGTGTGCTTCCAGGAGTCCCTCACTGCGGTGTGTGACGCGGGCATGCCTCGGGTGAAGAGGATGCCCGCTAGGCGGCAAGTTTACTGGTGGACAGCGGAGATTGCTGCCCTCCGCACCACCAGTAACGCAGCCCGCCGCCGATACACACACTGCAGGAGGCGAAGGCACACCGCCGAGGAGGAGGAGCTCCTCTACCGGGAGCTCAGGGAGGCCATAGAGGCCCTCAAGACGGCCATCGCGCGGAGGAAAGACGAGGCGCGCGAGGAGTTCCTGGCGACGTTGGATAGAGATCCGTGGGGGCGTCCGTACAAGCTTGTACGCAACAAGCTTAAGTGCGCCCCCCCAACGGACTCGATGTCGCCGGAACTCCTCCAGAGGGTCGTCGAGGGCCTCTTCCCACCGGCGGGGGATTTTGTCCCGCCGGTAATGGCGCTCCCTGAGGAGGAGGGAAGCCCTCTCGATTCCGCCGTCCCGCCGCTCACGGACGGCGAGATGGAGAGGGCTGTGGAGAGGCTCCGGGCCTGGACAAAGGCTCCGGGTCCGGACGGAGTGCCAGGTAAGGTCCTGCACCTGGCACTGAAGCACCTCGGGGACCGCTTGAAACTCCTCCTTGAGGACTGTCTCAAGGAGGGGCGCTTCCCGGGGTGCTGGAAGAGGGGGAGGTTGGTCCTCCTGCGGAAGGAGAGTCGGCCGCCGGACTCTCCTTCGGGGTACCGCCCCTTGGTGATGCTGGACGAGGCCGGGAAGGTCTTCGAGAGAATCCTGGCCTCAAGGATCCAGCATCACCTCAGGGAAACGGGCCCGGACTTGGCCGACAACCAGTTCGGGTTCCGGGAGGGGCGGTCCACGCTGGACGCTGTAGCTCGGCTAAGGGAGTACAGCGTCCAGGCGGCGGGAAGGGGGGAGGGTGTCGTGGCGGTGTCTCTTGACATCGCCAACGCATTCGGCACTCTCCCCTACGGGGTGGTGAGGGAGGCACTCAGATACCACGGAGTGCCTCCCTACCTGAGGAGGGTTGTAGAGCACTACCTGCAGGACCGGGTAGTGCTCTACGACGATCGGGACGGCCGGAAGCTGCGCCCCATGGCCTGCGGGGTTCCACAAGGGTCCGTCCTCGGACCCCTTCTGTGGAACCTCGGCTTCGACTGGGCCATAAGGGGGGTGCAGCTCCCCCGCATGGTCACCATCTGTTATGCTGACGACACGATGGTGGCTGTGCGGGGCGCGGAGCTCGGGGAGACCCTCAGGCGGGCGGCGGTGGCCACAGAGCTCACCGTCGCACGCATTGGTCTCCTCGGGCGCACGGGGGCCCTCCCGAAGCCGGAGGCCGTCGTCTTCGGGGGGAGGGGATGGCGAGTGCGAGCGGGCCTCACCATCCCTGTGGAGGGGGAAGCGGTCCGGGTTGAGCCCCACATCAAATATCTTGGGCTCATCCTGGACCGCAGGTGGGACTTCGGGGAGCATTTCCGGCGACTTGCTCCCCGGGTCGTTGGTGCAGCGGCGGCACTCAGCCGTCTGCTGCCCAACGTGGGCGGCCCAAACGCCCCGTGCCGCCGGCTCTTCGCCAACGTGGTGAGGAGCATGGCCTTGTACGGGGCCCCAATTTGGGCCGACCGTCTGTCGGCGGCCAACCGAGCGCAGCTCCGGCGGCCGCAGAGGGTGGTGGCCCTGCGCATCTGCAGGGCGTACACCACCGTCTCACATGCGGCCGCGTGCCTCCTCGCCGCCACCCCTCCCTGGGAGTTGGATGCCCAGGTGTTGGCGGAGAGGCACCAAAGGAGGGTAGAGGCCCGGACTCTAGGGGAGAGTCTGGGCCCGGAAGAGGTGGATAGAGCGCGCCGGTTGGCCGACGACAGACTGAGGGACCGGTGGAAGAGCGACCTGGAGGATTCCCTCTATGGAACCCGAACCATAGGGGCCATCCTCCCGTCGCTCGACCGCTGGTTGAAGAGAGGGCGCGGGGCCTTGAGCTTCCGCATGGTGCAGGTCTTGACCGGGCATGGCTGCTTCGGTCATTACCTGCACCTCATAGGGAGGGAGCTCGGCCCCGGATGCCACGAGTGCGGCGATCCAGACGACACCGCCCGGCACACTGTGGAAGAGTGCAGTCGCTGGGCGGAAGATCGCCGCACCCTGAGGCTCGCCCTCGGGAGGGAGGACCTCTCGCTGCACAGCATCGTCGCCGGAATGCTGTGCAGCGAGAGGGGTGGAGGCGGTGGCCTCCTTCTGCGAGACCGTCATGTCCCAGAAGGAGGCCGCGGAGCGGGAGCGCGAGGATGCAGCAGATGCGCTCCCGCTCAGGCGCAGACGAAGGGGAGTTAGGCGTTCGCGGTATCTCGCCGCGAATCGCCAGATTCCCCTGTAAGGCCGGAGGGTTGGGGACCCTCTGACGGCCTCGTCTGGGGGGCGAGTCGAGCGTACCGACCGCCCCCCCATGGCGCGGGAGCCCCGGTGAGATAGACCGGGGCGGCCGGGGGACGTCATGGTGAAATACTCATGATCCCATGCGTCCCCTTAACGGCAGTGCGGGAAACGCCGGTGTGTTTTTAGTGGGTATGCCCGGGAACTAGTCCCGGGAGAGTCCCACATACCCCCAGGTCGCCCCAGGCCTGGGGGATGCGTAACGCATTTTCACACCGTTAAAAAAAAAAAAAAAACTAACTTAGGTTAGGTTAGGTTAGGTTAGGTTAGGTTAGGTTAGGTTAGGTTAGGTTAGGTTAGGTTAGGTTAGGTTAGGTTAGGTTAGGTTAGGTTAGGTTAGGTTAGGTTAGGTTAGGTTGGGGTGCTATGTCGGGTAACCTCCTCGTGTGCCTTGGTGCTGCGGTTCCCTTTACGCAATTGGAGGTGCGGGGGGAAGAGCAGTACTTGGGCCGGTGCACCCTGGGCATCGGTCAACAATTTCCCTTTTAGAGATATTGTTGGTCGATGGCTAATAACCCGACACGGGGGTGTCTCTCCGCGTGTCCCTCTTTCTAGAGGGCACTGTGGATGAGACCAGGGGGGGGAAGTGTGCTGCCTACTTGTCGTTTGCCCAGTGATCTTTGGAGCTATGCCGGCAGGGACTCCCATGCCGGACAGGTCCAAAGTGAGGGCAGCGGTAATAGGCAGTCACACGGCGGGCCCAGCAATGGGCCTGCCTGGAGGGCCAGGCTTGCCCTTTTCAGGGCGAGCCTGTTCTGCGGGTGCGCCCTTCGGGGTGCTCTGCCTGGGCGGCGGCTTGTTTCGGCAGGTCGTCGGCCAACTCGCAACCCTTACTCACAGAGTTTGGAGCGAGGGCCGCTACCCCTCGGGGTGGGGGCCGCGAGGAGAAAACCTCTATAAAAAATCCATGAGGTTGGGTAAGGGGAGGGGCTAAGCGTGTAGGCTCTCTTTCCCCCCTCCTTTTTTTTGTGCGGGTGCCCGCCAGCGGGCTTGCCGGGGGTCGTCGCGGTGGCTTAGAGCATATCCCGTGGCGTCCCCACTAACGGCAGTGACGGACACGTCGGAGTGGTTTTAGTGGGTATGACCGGGAAACCGGGTGAGTCCCACATAACCCCCACACGGCAGAGGGCCAGGGGGTATGCGTAAATGCATTTCCACTCCGTCAAAAAAAAAAAAAAAAAAAAAAGGTTAGGTTAGGTTAGGTTAGGTTAGGTTAGGTTAGGTTAGGTTAGGTTAGGTTAGGTTAGGTTAGGTTGGGGTGCTAGGTCGGGTAACCTCCACGTGTGCTTGATTGTTGCGGTTCCTTTCTGGATACGTCCGGGGGGAAGAGCAGCACTCGGGCCGGTGCACCCTGGGCATCGATCAACAATTTCTCCAAGTGGGATATTGTTGGTCGATGGCGAATAACCCGACGTGGGGTGGGGGGGTTTATGTGCTGCCTAAAGGTAGTACTGGGCGGGGGCTCTTTGGGATAGAAGAGCATTGCGGGCCTGCGAGCACTCACACTGCCGCTAGGCAGGTGACAGGGGTTTCCTCTGTTGCCACCGCCGAAAACTCGTAGACCTTGGAGGAGTGTCGTGGACATGTCTCGCGGCTTCGAAGAGGAACGAGGGTCTTGCCTTAACCGGCTGGACCACGAGGAAGAAAACCTCTATAAAAAATCACCCTAATCCCAAGTTTGGAGCACGACGATGGGATGAGTGGCTGGAGGGAGTCCAGTCATTAGTGCCTCCCCCCGTTAAAGTACCTGCCGAAACTTTAACGGGGTTACGCCTTAGGCTTGTCTAGGTAATAAGGCTCTGCCTAGATGGACCGTTATTTCCTGTGTTCTCGTGGGATTCAAATATGAGTGAACTTTTAAAAAACCAAACCAAAACAAGATCTAGAAGTAGAAGTATGATGGACGTAAGCAGACACCTGTCTGAGGCGAGGTGTTCAGATGAGGATGACCTTCCAGAGGTCAATATGGATGTTGAAGAGGGAGAGAGTCGCCCTGGCGACAAGAGGGTCCATTCGGACGCATTCGAGGTGCCATTGCCTGTTATTGACTCTAAAGTCAATACGTCTAAGAGGGGTGGGAAAACCAAAAGTGGCCCCGCAGCAAAGAAAGGACTACCCAAGGTTAAGACGAAAGGCTGTCCTAGAGATAGCGATGCTGAGGTATCTGAGGTCGAGTCTGGTAGTGTGGCCGGCAGCACCTGCAGTTCACTAGTGCAGGAGTTCCGGAAGCGCACGAATTCTGAGGGTGAAACATCTAAATCCCAAAGACCAACGGTGGATGTTCGTTCGTTTCCGGTTGAGGAAGACGAAATTATTGAGGGTGCAAGACATGCGGTTCAAACTGTGATCGCTCAAGCTGGGAAATCCGGTAATCTCAGCGGCCGTGTGTGGGGTCGTATAAACGAGGCCTGCCGGGATATCACGATAGCCATGGACCGTCTACAGGCTCGTGAGCAGGGAGAAGAGCTGCGTATTCTTAAAGCCAACCAGAAACGGCTGAAGGAACAGCTGGCCCAGTCGCAGGCAGAGACTTTGGCGCTTCGGAAGGCTTTTTCTGAGAGAAATACTGCGGTGACTCCTGATAATCTTGGTGCCCCTAGTGTTTCTCAGTCTCCGTCCACCGCTCCAAGCCAAGTGGACATGGGGAACTTGGCAAGTCAGATTATGACAGTGGTTGCGGACACACTAGCGGTGTTCAAAGAGGACGTAACGAGAGAGCTCTTCGTTTCACTAGGAGGAATGGTGAATACCCGTCTTGACGAGATAAGAAGCTCTCTTCCTCCTGCGCCCATTCTGCGGCCACCGCTAGCGGCCGATCGCAAGAGGGACACTGCAGCTGCGGCGGCTGTAGATCAACCAGTAGGGATGGCTCTTCAGCGCCCACCTACATCGAGGACAAAGACTTCTGCCCCAGCTAAGCCTGCTGCTGTAGTCAAAGCAGTTGCAACAACTGTGGGAGCAAAGATTGCCACCGGGTCAACTTTGATGCCCCCTGCAAGACGGGGTTCTTCTGCCGCTGCACCGCGGCCCAAGCAGAAACCTGCGAGCCAAGCTTTGGCCTCGACATCGACGGCTCCACCTGTCACCAATGCAAGTCCTGACCAGGAGACTTGGACCCAGGTGGTTAAAGGCAAAGGGAAAGGAAAGGGCAAGGGAAAGAAAACCACACCTGCCACCTCCATACCAGCAGTTCAAGCTGCTAGGAAGCCGGTTTCAGGTCCAAAAAAGGTCGCTGTACCAAAGACCTCTGCTGTCGTAGTGGCATTAAAGCCTGGCGTTGAGGCCACCTATGCCTCTGTCCTGTCTAAAGTGACCGCAACCTTTAGCTTGCAAGAGGTTGGATTGGAGCAAGTAAAAGTCCGGAAAACAGCTGATGGAGCTCGGATCCTGGAATGCACAGGGTCTGATAATGGCAGGGCAGCAGACGAACTCCGTGAACGCATGGAGAATGTTATCGGAGATGTAGCCAGGGTTTACTGCCCTGTAAAGATGGCGAGGCTCCGTATCTCTGGCCTTGATGAGGCGGCTACGCCTAAGGCAGTAGCTGATGCTATTGTGGCCAAAGCCGGTTGCCCACTTGATCAGATCAAAGTGGGTAATATCAGGACGGGCCTCTACGGATCTGGAGCGACGCTAGTCCAGTGTCCGGTCAAGGCAGCCAACGTTCTTATTGCTGCAGGACGTTTGCATGTTGGCTGGTCAGTGGCCCACATAAAGGCATTGGAGCAGGAGCCGTTGAGGTGCTATAGATGTATGGGCATTGGACATACTCGCTCAACCTGCCCGTCTCCTGTCGATCGAGGACAACTGTGCTTTCGGTGTAGTAAATCGAAGCACAGGATGGCAGAATGCAGTGCGGATCCGTTTTGTGCTGTTTGCCATCAGGCGAAGCGCCCAGCCGGCCATATAATGGGGGGACGCTCGTGTAAGCCCCCCAAATCCAAGGGATTGAGTAGCCCCACTGAGACCCTGGGACACTCATCACAGGAGGAACAGCCAATGGACCAAGATGCTGAGACACCCAAATAGAAGCTATTTGGAGGTACTGCAGTGCAATGCCAATCATTCTGCTCGTGCGCAAGACTTGCTAATGCAAGTTATGGCGGAGTGGTGTATTGGCGTTGCAATTGTGTCGGAGCCATATCTGATCCCTCCCCAGTCCAACTGGGTCGGAGCTCGTGATGGCAGCGTAGCCTTAGTGGTTCCAGCAGTAGGTGATTTCCCTCCTCTGGCGGAGGTTGAGAAGGGTCATGGCTATGCGGCGGCCAAATGGGGAAATATCACACTAATAGGTGTGTACTTTTCCCCTAACAGGCCGCTCATTGCGTTTGAGGTGCGGGGGGAAGAGCAGTACTTGGGCCGGTGCACCCTGGGCATCGGTCAACAATTTCCCTTTTAGAGATATTGTTGGTCGATGGCTAATAACCCGACACGGGGGTGTCTCTCCGCGTGTCCCTCTTTCTAGAGGGCACTGTGGATGAGACCAGGGGGGGGAAGTGTGCTGCCTACTTGTCGTTTGCCCAGTGATCTTTGGAGCTATGCCGGCAGGGACTCCCATGCCGGACAGGTCCAAAGTGAGGGCAGCGGTAATAGGCAGTCACACGGCGGGCCCAGCAATGGGCCTGCCTGGAGGGCCAGGCTTGCCCTTTTCAGGGCGAGCCTGTTCTGCGGGTGCGCCCTTCGGGGTGCTCTGCCTGGGCGGCGGCTTGTTTCGGCAGGTCGTCGGCCAACTCGTAACCCTTACTCGTAGAGTTTGGAGCGAGGGCCGCTACCCTTCGGGGTGGGGGCTGCGAGGAGAAAACCTCTATAAAAAATCCATGAGGTTGGGTAAGGGGAGGGGCTAAGCGTGTCTGGCTCTCTTTCCCCCCCTCCTTTTTTGTGCGGGTGCCCGCTAGCGGGCTTGCCGGGGGTCGTCGCGGTGGCTTATGGCATATCCCGTGGCGTCCCCACTAACGGCAGTGTCGGACACGTCGGAGTGGTTTTAGTGGGTATGACCGGGAAACCGGGTGAGTCCCACATAACCCCCACACGGCAGAGGGCCAGGGGGTATGCGTAAATGCATTTCCACTCCGTCAAAAAAAAAAAAAAAAAAAAAAAGGTTAGGTTAGGTTAGGTTAGGTTAGGTTAGGTTAGGTTAGGTTAGGTTAGGTTAGGTTAGGTTAGGTTAGGTTAGGTTAGGTTAGGTTAGGTTAGGTTAGGTTAGGTTAGGTTAGGTTAGGTTAGGTTTTTTTTTTTTTTTTTGCGTGGGAGGAGGAAATACTCATGTATACTGCCAGGACCGTTCCTGACAGCATGCCCGACTCTACTGGGAATGGTGCCCAGTAGCCTACGGACTAAAACCTCCCCCCTTGTAGAGTGTAATACGTTGGACACGCGGCGCTAACGGAATACGCTTTGTGCCCAACAGTGTGGTGTAGGGTTGGAAGGATAGAAGGGTTTAGGGGTTAGAGTGTATGTGATTTGTGTTGTGTTTTGTGAAGTGTACCTATGTGTGGGTGGAGAGTGCGGGGTATAAAGGGGTTGGATGGGAGAGGACGGATGAAATTTGGAAGCCCGATGGGCGGGCAGGCGAATTCTGAGAACTTCCTCAGCCTTCGCCCGCCCTCCCCGCGGGCAAGTAAAAGAGAATAAGAGTGAAAAATAAAGTGTCTAGCCCATGATGCGAACCGGCGTCGGCCGCGAGATCGTCGCCCGCTCGCCCCATGGCCGATTAGGGAAATTAAGACTTTAAACAAAAAGTGATTGGGAAGGATAGGATAGGGAATAATTTGATTAAGTGTTGTTGAAGGATTTTAAATTACTGATGATTACTTTTAGGAAAGTATAGAAGGATTTCTTGGTGGTTTCTTTGGAAATTACATCTTTGAAAATCTTTGGGTCGATATTAAAGAAACTGCATTGTGTTTCGTGTTCAGATCGGGCTTTAGCAAAACGGGGACACTCCAGCAGCAGATGGTTAAGCGTTTGGCGTAAATTGGTGGCTGAGCACGGGCAATGATCATTTGCAGTGATTTTAAAGCGATACAAGTATTCTTTATGATAACCGTGGTTGCTGAGATGTTGAGTGGAGCTGAAAGTATGTATATGATTGTTTAGAAATTCGTTTAGTTCTTTGTAGGTCGGAAAAAGAGTTTTGGTATATTTGCAGTTATTTGGATCGTCGTAGAAGTCAGCCCTGTCTTGGGCCATAATGAGTTTATTTCGGTATTTAACATAGCTGATAGGAATATTAGAGTAGTCAGGTTGCTTGTGTAAGTTTGCTGCAGCTTTGGCGGCCTCGTCAGCAAGCTCGTTTCCTATGATGTTGTTGTGTGCTTTAACCCAATGGAGAAATATTTGAGTGGATTCTTTGCAGCTGTCTATGAGATTATGGATTTTATTGGCGAGATTATTGTATGAATTGGGATTCAGAACTTCATCAAGCCCTGATCGGCTGTCGGAAAAGATCAGAAGGGTGGATGGTGGGTGGGAGCTGTTAATAGCGTACTCAATGCATTTTTGAATAGCAAGTAGTTCAGCTTGATAAACTGAACAACAGTCGTGTAGTTTAAATTTCTTTGTGATGTTGGCGCCGTTTGTTTTAAGGATGACGAAGGCCGATCCGACTTTGTCGTCGTGTCGGCTTCCGTCAGTGTAGGCTTGCCAGATGTTAGACGTGGATTGGGAGCACTGAGCGAGTGTGTCAGATAACTGCTGATTGTTTGTAATTTCAGAATAAGGAATAGTGCGGCGGCGGGAAGGGTGAAGGAGACTGGACGGGGAAGCAGGGGTTTCGATTTTCAAATCCCTAGGGAGATATGAAGAATATCCTTTAAGTTTGGAATTTTCTATGTCGGCTACTGCTTTGATTTTGGAAGTGAGGGGAGTTAGTTTGGCTAAAGTAATGGATAAGGGAGTATTTAGGGTGCGAAAACCATGAATCATTTTAATAGCGAAAAGTCTTTGTAGTGATTTAAATTTATCCTGTACTTTTTTAAAATGAATTGATCGAGACCAGATAGCTGCAGCGTAAGTAATAATCGGCTCTATGACATGTGTGTAAATAGTCCGGACATTATCGGGATGTATGCCCCAGGTGGGACGGATGAATGTTTGGAGTTTATAGTATAGTTTTTTGGCTTTTTCAATGATGTATGAAGTGTGTGGAATGAAATTTAATCTATTGTCGATGATAACTCCGAGGTATTTGAGGTGCTTTACGAATGGGACTGGATAATTTTTGATATTAATTTTGATTTTATTAGCTTTGGGTGTAAAAGTGATGGCTTGGGTTTTATCTTGACCAAAGTCCAGTTTGACTGTGTCGCCCCACTCAGTGATTTTGTGAATAGCGGTATTAGAAATATTCTCGAGTTCTGTGACTGAGTGAGAGTGGCATATCAGAAGAATGTCATCGGCATATGCTTGTAGATGGCAGCCCTTAGGCATGGGTGCCTCCAGGAGCTCGTCAAGAATTAAGTTCCACAACACCGGACCAACGACGGAGCCCTGGATGCAACCCCGAGTCATGGTCTTCTCCAAGCAACAGTCAGCAAACGCAAGCCTTACCATCCTGTCAGTAACATAGCTCCTAAGCATCTGATAAATGTTTCTAGGGCAGTCGATACGCTTAAGCCGACGAAAAATAGCAGGCCACCAGGCGTTGTCGAACGCAGCGCGTATGTCCAGAGACACAGCGAGTACCAGCTCTCCACTCCGCCTGGCAGCTTCAATGATATTCATCGCATGCTTGATGGCCTGAGTGGTGTTTGTTTGCAGTCTGAAGCCAAATTGTTTTGGTATTACATTATTATGTAAGTACATATGGTGTGTGAGACGATTGATTACCAGCTTCTCGAGCAGCTTCCCGAACACCTTCACCAGGCCGATGGGACGAAAGGAGGCCGCTTTAGTATAATCCTCCTTGTTGGGCTTTGGTATGATTTTGGTAGCGGTGACCTTCCAGGTGTCCGGAAAGTACTCGAGCGCTAGACATCGGTTCATAATTGATGTGAAGGTTTCCGGGAAGATTTTGGCAACTTGAAAACATATATCGGCCGTCAGATGGTCTAGTCCCGGTGCCTTCTTGGAACCAATGGTCTTTAAGGTTTCCAGGACCTCAGTGGTAGTGAATGGAGGTTCATTTTGTGTAAGTGGTGGGACGTCTGTCTGCTCACGAATGGTTTTTTGACTAGCAGAATCGTTGCAGTTATTGTCATCAGGGTAGAAGATCTGAAGTAAGGCTTTAGCAGATTCGCTGCTGCTGCGGGTGTGATTGCCGTCCGGAAGTAGAAGTGTGGCAGGAGGTTGTGTGATGGGTCGCGTCTGGATGAGTCTGTTCGTGACAGACCACACATCCTCCTTCTGCTGACGTTCGCAGAATGCTCTGAAAGCATCGGTAGAGGCAGAGCAGCAAGCATCCGAATATTCCTTCCTGAGTTTGACTCTTTCTGCAACGATGTCTGCCAGTGGAAGATGTTGTCGCACTGCTTTCCTGAGCTTGTGATGGTTTTTAATGACTGCCCTCTTTTTCTCCTCAAGCTCATCATTCCACCATGGCGGTCCTCTAGGTGGGCCCTCCGAGGGTGGAAGAAGGTCACGACACATGTCTTGGATGTTTTTGGTGAGAAACACTATGACCATGTCAAGTTGTTCCTCAGTACATGCATCAATATAAGAGCTATCCGGGATGTGCTCCGAGAGGGCCTCCTTGATGTCATCTGTGATCATATCCCATTTGACTCCAGCAGTGTTATATAAGTAAGTCGATAGTTTTGCTTTTCTCGTGAAGTGTGATGATTTCTTTTGAGATGTGGATATATTAAAAGTAATGGCGTTGTGATCTGAAGATGGGCAAATGTTTGTGTCGACTTTCCAGTCAACTACCTGCAGTTTGTGATTCCCACGGTTGGAATGGTTATGAAAAAGAGTTACATCAACTATTGAGGTGCGCACCGATCCATGAGTAACTGTTTCAAATGTGGGTGCGTTTCCGGTGTTGCAGACAGAGATGTTATTTGTAATAATTATATCAGCGAGTGTGTCACCTCTCGAGTTGTTACGCGGGCAGCCCCAAAGGCTGTGCCAGCCGTTGAAGTCACCCGCTAGTATTTGTGTAGAACCAGTGGTGTCACGGAGAAAGGTGTCAAGGGTTTCCAATATATTGGAGGGGTCCCTGCGGGGCTCCACATACGCAGATATAAGGTGAACTTTTCCGCCGGATTTGTCGGTGAGTTGTACTATACATAAGTTGGAATTTGAGTATTTTGTTAATCCTAGGGTACTAAAGTAGTTCTCCTTTATAAGAATTCCAGCCTTGACTGGCTGATTCGAAGATGGATATTGGTAGATGGTGTAACCAGGAATGGATTTGATGGTGCTATTGTTGCCGGGTGTATACGGTTCTGTGACAAAGACGAAATCGTATTTTTGGTTATTTAGGGATACGACCATTTCTTGATGCGCATTCCGGCCGCGCCCGAGGTTAATTTGCAGACAATTGAAACTGTATTTAGAAGTGGATTGATTGTTCTGTGGAGTGCGATTATCCATAATCGATTCGGGATTTGATATTGTCGTACATGAGGGTCATACGTGGGCATTCGGTTGATGTTGCACTGTGGTTGGAGTTACCTTTCTTAATGTGATTCTTAGTAAAGTGTGTG
The DNA here is from genome assembly GCA_038024825.1 of Polylopha cassiicola. Taxonomy (NCBI): domain Eukaryota; kingdom Metazoa; phylum Arthropoda; class Insecta; order Lepidoptera; family Tortricidae; genus Polylopha; species Polylopha cassiicola. Next base: position 11,876,910 of record CP149057.1, read on the forward strand.
ATGCAGTTGTGGCATTTGGATTTCTCAGGATTGTCTTTATGCGGGCAATTCCGGAACTCGTGTCCGGATTGAGCGCAGTGGGAGCAGATGGTGGACGGTGAGGAGCATCTCTTGCGGGTGTGTCCGTATTGCAAACATTTGAAACATTGCAAAACGGGTAAGTATTCACAGGCATGTATTTTTTGATGGTCAATATTTATTTTCATAGTTGTGATTATTTGTTTGAAGACACGAGGGCTGGTTAGAAATACTGCATTGTACAGTTTGGGGTTTCTGTTTCCTCTTTTGAAGTGGAAAGTGAGGTCATTCTCATTCGTGACGCATGCTCCAATGCTTTCGTTTTGGTTTAGTATTATTTCGGTTAGTTTGTCTTCCGGTATGTCCTCGGTGATACCCTTAAGCACGACCATAGGACGCAGAGTTTTGGATGTTTCGGCGCAGACATCTCCATTAACAAAGTTTGTCTTATCAATGGCCTTGTCGCGTTGGGCAGCGTTGTCAAATTCGACACGGACTTTGTTATTCGAGACAAATCTAGTGGCCACTGGGGCAAAGTTGGTGTCCTTAAAAGACACCAACTTTCTCCACGCCTGGAGGGTGTCTGCGGGGCTCTTGACTGGGTTTTTGGGGGTGATAATAAGAGCGGGCTTGGTGATGGGTATAGATGGGGGTGTGGGGGGAGTCTCTGTCTGAATGTGGCGGCTGGCGGCTGCCGCGTATGTTTTAGACCCGGAACCTTGCTCCGGCCTTTTGTTGGTATTTAGTTTGTGGAACTCTTCTTTAATGGTTTTCCTTATGGTGGTGGTGATAGATTCGGTTGCAGATGATTGCATTGCATCCAAGTCGGTTTGAGTGGACGCAGTGCGTTGGTGAACCCGCATGCTGGAAGGTGATGTCCGGAGGGCGTTGATGAAACGTTCCGTTTCTTTCTGTATTAAAGCAGTGAGTCGTTCGATTTCTTGTTTGTTCGGTTTAGTAAGGCTCTTATTCATATGAATCGCCGAGAGGATGCCACTTGCACTATTGAGGATGAGAGACTGAAATGCATCCGCCGGACTCTCTGCGTCAGCATGGGTCGGTTCTTCATCGGACTGGCTATAGTGAAGTGCCATGTTAGGCGTGAATGAAGCTTCTGACATTTGAGAGAGCTGCGGGGGCTGTGAGATTTGTCTTGCCGCTTTGATCACCGTTAAAGTACGGTCAAAGGCCGGGAACGCAGAGGAGGTGGTTACAGTGGTGGTTGTGGTCGAAGCGATTGATGAGGACGTGGAGAAAGGGATGGTGAAGGATATTGGCTGAGGAGGAGTGGTGGGTAGTGAAGGTCTCGGTTCCAGTGCTTCGGTGGGATCGGGGTCAGCGATGTCCAGCAGCGCGAAGCTGTTGTCGTCGCTGCCCGGGGAGCGGCTTTGTGGCTGGCTTTCCTGCTTACACTGTTGCTTTTTGCGGTCCTTCCTCTTACGCTGCTTCTTAGGTGTGGGAGGGGGGGTAGGTTCCGGTGAGTCCGACTCCGACTTGGATGGGCGGGCTGGCCTGTCACGTAAATAGAAGTCCCTTGAGGGCGGCGGTGAGCGATGGAGAGGCATTGTGTGATTCTAAGGAAATATGAACTTTAAAATAAAAATTAAAATAACACGGAGAGCTGTTAGATATGACAATAAGTGTCTATATCTGATCAGTACGAAGTGTACTATCGATTAAGAAGATAAAAGTTTTTTAAATTTTTTAAATTTTATGTTTCAGGTGAAACCGGGAAAACTAGTAAGTCGATTTGGAAGGGTGTTGGGGGGGATGAAAGGGCTCGCCGAGACGAATCTTTAGACGTGCCACACTCTTGGGTGAGTATGATTTTTTTTTTTTTTTTTTTTTTTTTTTTTTTTTTTTTTTTTAAAGTCACAAGGACGTCGGTTAGGTTAGGTTAGGTTAGGTTAGGTTAGGTTAGGTTAGGTTAGGTTAGGTTAGGTTAGGTTAGGTTTTTTTTTTTTTTTTTTTTTTTTTTTTATGTTACTTTGGTTTTGAAAACCATCAGTCCTCGCTTAGAATACGGGCGACTGCTGGTTTATTACTAGGATATATGATCTTCTGGGTCTCTCTTTAACTATGTTGTTTTATTATGTTCAGATTTTCCACTAGGTTATTTTCGACTGTGTTTTATTTTATTCTAGGTTTCCAGGTTTTAACAGCGGCCTCTTCATATGTGGCGGCGCTGTAGCAGCTTCGGCGACATCTCGCGGCGTTGTGGGCTACCTTTTCGTTTGGCAGCGGCGTCGGCAGCGTCAGTCACATCTGCTTGATGGTGGTGAGTTGTTTCGCCAGGTTAATGTATCAGATGATGTATTTATGTTGTTCTTTGTGTTTGGGTGTTTGTGTTTAGTGTTGTGTTGGTGTTTGTAGGATTGTTTTGTGTTGTCGGTGTTTGATTATTGAATTTCTTGAGACTGTTTACTATAGTGGTGCAGAGTTTGATAAATGAAGCGGTGGTGGTTTCTTTACTTATAATATCTTTTAAAGTGTATGGCGAGACGCTTACGTTTTCACATAGGATTTCATGATCGAGGCGAATGTTTCCAAATTTGGGGCATGATTTTAATAGGTGTTCTATGGTCTGTTCAGAAGTGTCGTCGCATGGACATGTGTCATTGTCTATAATTTTGAATCTGTGTAGGTACTGTTTGTGGTATCCGTGTCCTGTGAGTATTTGTGTGAGTTGGAATGTGATTTTTACTGTGTTTCGGAATTCTTTAATATCGTTGAGAGTGGGAAGCCAGCGTTTTAGAGGGGCACCTGTCTCTGAGGTTGTATAAATAGTGTCGCTGATGTCGTGTGTTTCTTGTTTTCGTAGGTGTTTGAAGTGACTGAGAGGAAATTTGGCGTAATCCGGGGCTTTATGGAGTGTGGCTGCTTTCTTGGCTTCAGTATCGGCTTCCTCGTTACCGGTTATGCCTGCGTGCGCTTTCACCCAGAATAGTGTAAGATGTCCGTTTTCGTTTATTTGTGTGATGTGTTTGTGTATGTTGTTGATTAGTTCGTTTGTGCTGTTGGTGTTTGTGATTTCTTGAAGTGTGGACATAGAGTCTGAGAAGATAGCGACGTTGGTAATATTTTTAGACACGCAGTGCAAGCAGGCCCTCTCTATCGCTAGACATTCCGCCTGAAAGACGGAGCAGCTGCTGTGAAGTTTTAGTTTAATTATTGTCTTCTTGTTGTCTAGGTGGTGTATGACTACAGCTGCTCCTACTTGACCGTCGTGTTTGCTTCCGTCTGTGTATATCCGTGTTGCTTGTATGGGACAAAGTTGTTCTATTTCTTCTTCTGTATTTACTTTTTCGAATGTTATGCTTTTTCTCAGACTCGGGTGTGCTAGTTGTGCAGAGCGTATTCTTTGGTCCAGGGGAATGTCGTCAGGAAGGTATTTGGATGTTTTTCTGTGCTTTGTGTGTTCGATGTCGGCAGTTTCGTTGATTTTGGCGTCTAGTGGCGTTAGATCTGCTAGTGCGATTGCGGCTGTGGTGGAGATGGTGCGGAAACCGCGGATGATCTTAATGGCGAAACCCCGTTGCATTGCTCTTAGAGATCTTTGTACTTTCTTATAATTCGTTGCTGTGTGCCATATTTCAGCCGCGTATGTAACTATTGGCTCTATTACTTGCTTGTAAATTATGGATACGTTTTCAGATTGGACTCCCCATGTAGGTCTTATGAATTTGGTAAGTTTATTGTATATTTTAAGTGATTTGGCTATTGCATGTTCGCTGTGTTTAATGAATTTGAATTGATGATCTATTATGACGCCTAGTAGTTTAATGTGTGTGTTGAATTGTAGTGTTGTGTTGTTTATTTTTATTATTGCTTTATTGGCTTTGGGTGTGCATGTCATCATTTGTGTTTTTTCAGGTCCGAATTCCAGTTTATTGTCCTTACCCCAGTTCATGATTATATTGAGAGCACTGTTTGCTGTTCTTTCCAGGTCTGGTATTGTCTTGGCGCTCGACACGAGGAAAACATCATCTGCATAGGCTTGCATATGGTTGCCTTCTGGGAGTGTGGTTTCCAGTAGTTGGTCCATGATGATGTTCCAGAAAATAGGTCCGAGGACAGATCCCTGGACACATCCACGTGAGACAGTTTTCGTTGAGGAAGCGTCCGCGTAGTTGAGGGTGACCGTTCGATCACGCGTGTAGCTCTGGATAATTTTATAGATATTGGCTGGACAGTTGATTTTCTGTAGTCTGTTCATGAGAGCTGGCCACCACGCGTGATCGAAAGCACCCTTGATATCTAGGGAGATGGCAGCTACGAGTTTCTTGTTAGTTTTAGCGTGTTTCATTCGGTGTATAGCTTCTCGTAGTGCGTCGGTGGTTGTAGTTTGTTCTTTGAAGCCGTATTGTCTTTGGCTGTCGGTGTTGGTAGTTTGCATGTGGTAGGTGAGTCGCTTAGCAATTAGTTTCTCCAAGAGTTTGCCAAATACGTTGATAAGGCCAATCGGGCGGTATGAATTTATGTCTGTATAATCGGTTTTGTTTGGTTTAGGTATGGTTTTAATCACGGCGTTTTTCCAGGGAGTCGGGAAATAGGATAGGTGAAGACAGCGGTTAATGAGTTTGGTTATTAGTATAGGGTAGCATTTAATGAAGTGGTGGCAGATGTCTGAGGTGAGATGATCTTCTCCAGGGGCTTTATTTGGGTTCATGTTTTTTATGCTTTCGATTATTTCCTCTTGTGTAAAGTCAGGTTCATTGCAGGTGTTGGGTGCTGTTGTCGTGTTCAGTCGGATAGTTTTTTGTAGATCATTATCTACAGTGTCGTCGGGAAAGAATTTACTTATGAGTGTGTCTGCCGAATCTTGGCTGGAGTTTGTGTAGTGGTTGTTTCCTATGTGCAGTGTAGTAGGTGGTTGAGGTTGTGGAGTGTGTTTCAGGAGTCTGTTGGTGAGCGACCAGACATCTTCTTTACCTTGCTTTGAGCAGAAATCTCTGAAGTGTTCGGTAGATGTTTTAGAGATAGCCTCAGTGTATGTTTTTCTGGCTTCTTGTATTTCTCTTAGGATGTTGGTAAGGTCTTTGTTTCCTCGTTTCAGGTCTTGCAGTCGGTGGTGAAGGTGAATAACTTTCTTTTTCAGGGCTTCGAGTTCGTCGTTCCACCAGGGAAGACGGTAAGTACAATTTTTTCTTGGTAGTGTTTTGTTGCAGGCTTTTTCTATTGATCTTGTTATGTCGGTTATGAATTTGTCAATCTGATTGGTATTGAAGTTTTCGAGTTCGAGCTGGTCTAGTTTCAGGTCTGTTATTTCTTGTTTTATTGCAGCGGTGACTTCGTCCCAGTTGGCGTTTTTGGTGTTATAGCGGTAAGTGGAGTTACTCTTTTTCTTTTTCAGGGTATCCTTTTCCAGGTTGAATTTAAATTCTATAGCGTGATGGTCAGATGAAGGTATGATGGAGTGATTTATTTGCCAGTTGTGTAATTTTGATTCAATGTTACTTGATGAGAGTGTGAGATCTACTATGGATGTTCTTACTTGTCCGTGTGTTACTGTCTCGAAAGTTGGTTTATTGCCGATGTTGCAGATAGAGAGATCGTTAGCTATTATTAGATCCATAATTTCTTTGCCTCTATTGTTGTTGCGTTGGGAACCCCAGGTGATATTCCATCCGTTGAAGTCTCCGCCAATAATGTATTTCGAACCGTCGGTGTTTCTCAGGAATATTTCTAGGTGGCTTAAGGTGTTTTCTGGGTCATTTTCAGGTTCGACGTAGATGCTGCATAGGTAGAGTTTGGTGTTTTGAAGATTGATTTGAACTATGCTCAGGTTGGGAGTGGAGTATTGGGTTATGCCGAGAACTGCCCCTATGCCGGTTTTCGTTAGGATGCATGCTTTTGTGTGTTTGTCTCTGGGAAATTGGTGTATGTCGTATCCGTTAATAGTGTTGAGTGTGTTGTTTTTGCCTATGTATGGTTCTGTAATGAGTGCTATGTGGTGTTCGTTGGTGGATATGTATTGTTTGAGTTCGTGTGTAGCTGCGAAACTTCGCCCCAGGTTGCATTGAACGACGGTTAGGTCGTTTTTTCCCCTTCGGGAAAATGATGATGGCTGTGCGTATCTCAGTGGGAGGCCTTTAGCAGTACCGAATGGCTAAGCGGGCAATCCGATCCCACTTTTGCCATTCAGGACAGTCACGGCTGTATGCTGGGTGGTTCGTGTCGCAGTCTGCTTTGGCGCGACAGTTGGTGCAGCACTGTATTTTGTCGTGCCTGGGGCAGCTCCGGGTGTCGTGTTCTTCTGCACAGTAACCGCACTGGGTTTTAGCTGTGCAGGTTGCAGAATTATGGCCATAACCTAGGCATTTATAACATTGGTGAATTGGGGAATGATCTGAGGCCATGATGACTTGGTAACCAATTTTAATCTTATTATCGTGCAGAGCATTCCAGATTTGCGGGCTGACTTCTAGGGTGATGTTGTTGACGGCATCGTTTCTTCCTTTGCTGCGGCGCAGGACTTTCATCTTCATCGCCTCCTTAGGAATTTCCGCCAGCAGGTTGGTGTTTTGCTTTTCAATAGCCTCCACGATCTTTTCGTCTGTGAGATTCGGGGTAACTCCTACGAGACGCAGAAGGGGATCGCGCATTTGCGGGGATGTTACCGTGATTCGGGGGGAATTTTGCTTGATAGCTTCACTAAGCTTTGCCCGATCCTTGTCTGTGTCGCAGCTGATGGCAATTTTCTGTGTTTTCGTTTTGCGCACTCCAGAAATGCCGATGCCGAGCTCCACAACATCGACTTTTTCCTTCACTTCCTTTATGATTTCCTCGCTGGAGGTTCTGGGGTCAATGGATTCGAGCATCACTGTGTATTTTGTTTTGGGTGGTTGGTATGTCGGAGGCTTAAAGGCGGCAGTTGTTTTGTTTGATTTCTTGGACTTGGTCTTCTTGTTTACAACGGTTGTAAATCCATCATCATCGCTGACTAATGTTTCTTTTTCTGTTTCAGATGGCGAGGCGGCATTGGCGGTACCTGCGGCACCTGGGGAGTAGGCTGGAGTATTACGTTTGGAGGCAGCGGGGTGAGTAATACCGATTCCGGGGAGCGGAAGAGATCGCATTTTTTCGAACTCTTCTCTAATGGTAGCTTTGATTATTGCAGCGGTTTCATTCTGGGAGATAGGGTCAGTTTGAGTTTCAGCTGAGACTGAGCGAATGGATGTGTGTGCAATATGGGCGGATGGCTGATTGGACCTGCTAGTGAATCGTTCGGTGTCGCGCTGAATAATTTTCACAAGTCGACTGATGTCATTTTTGTTGGTCTTTGTGACACTTTTGTGTTCGTAGAGGCTGGCAAGAATGCCTTGTGTGTGTTTCAGCATGCGGGCCCTGAAAGTGTGTATATCGAGTCTTGCGGATGGGGCCTCGAATTCCTCATCCTCGGACAGGCTGTAGTGAAGATACATGTCTTGGGTGCAGGCTTCTGAGTGTTGCGGGGACACTGAAGTCGCACTTACACCAGCGTAATCTAGGCGAACGGGTTTCAGTCCGGGTGGTTTTGTGAGTGGCAGTGTGTTACTGTAGTGTGTGGATGTCATTTTTGACGGTGCAGCCATGGGGGCGAGTGAAGCTATAGCAGTACCAGCTAATGGACAGGGAGCGAGGGTGAGAGGCGCCGCGGGCGGCGGCGGGGACAGGGCTAGTGGGTCTATAGTTGGTTGTTGTACGGAAGGGATCGGGGTTATCGTGCGATAGACGAACAGGGGAAATGTGGAAGAGGTGATGGTTGTGGTGGTAGAAGTGGGGGAGGAGGCTGTCAGTGGGATTGTGAATGAGACTGGGGGGCGGGGGATGGTTTCTAGTTCGCGAATTGGGGATTGGGAGGGCTGGGTGGGCGGGGGTGTTACAACGTTAGCTGTTGGGCTGGGGCTGCGAGCTCTGGGTGTATCATCCTGTTGTTTCTTCGTTGAAACAGTCTTTTTGTGGGATTTCTTGGTAGGGGTGGCAGGTGGAACTGCCTTGGGGGACTCAGATCTGGACGAGCGGGCTGATCGCTCGCGCAAATTGAAGTCCCTTGGACGTACAGGTGATCGTTGTATAGGCATTTTGATGTGTATTTTCAATTGAGTCTAAAAGGAGGAATGAGCGTGTTGACTGTGGGTGATAAGTGTATATATTGAAAGAGGAGGGTGAGTACTGTCGATTGGGACAATAATAATTTTTGAGGTAAAAGAGTGCGTCTGGGCCCCTTTCTACTGTACAGTGGGCGGGTGGGAGGGGCAAATTTCGCAAAAATTTTGTCGAAATCCGGTGTTTTGAGTATGCAGAAGGCTGAAGGGTAGCTAGTAATGAAATATAAACGAAAATTTTGTAATAAAAATATTGATATTTTGGAAGATATGAATTTTTTGAAATAATTAATTTTTAAATTTAATGTTTCAGGTGAAAACGGGAAAACTAGTAAGTCGATTTGGAAGGGAGTTGGGGGGGATGAAAGGGCTCGCCGAGACGAATCTTTGGACGTGCCACACTCTTGGGTGAGTATGATTTTTAAAAGTCACAAGGACGTGATGTATGAAGAAATTGTTGCACTTAGGTAACCTCGGTTCCGTAAGCGCAAAAATTTTGTCGAAATCCGGTGTTTTGAGTATGCAGAAGGCTGAAGGGTAGCTAGTAATGAAATATAAACGAAAATTTTGTAATAAAAATATTGATATTTTGGAAGATATGAATTTTTTGAAATAATTAATTTTTAAATTTAATGTTTCAGGTGAAAACGGGAAAACTAGTAAGTCGATTTGGAAGGGAGTTGGGGGGGATGAAAGGGCTCGCCGAGACGAATCTTTGGACGTGCCACACTCTTGGGTGAGTATGATTTTTAAAAGTCACAAGGACGTGGTTAGGTTAGGTTAGGTTAGGTTAGGTTAGGTTAGGTTAGGTTAGGTTAGGTTAGGTTAGGTTAGGTTAGGTTAGGTTAGGTTAGGTTAGGTTAGGTTAGGTTAGGTTAGGTTAGGTTAGGTTAGGTTAGGTTAGGTTAGGTTAGGTTAGGTTAGGTTAGGTTAGGTTAGGTTAGGTTAGGTTAGGTTAGGTTAGGTTAGGTTAGGTTAGGTTAGGTTAGGTTAGGTTAGGTTAGGTTAGGTTAGGTTAGGTTAGGTTAGGTTAGGTTAGGTTAGGTTAGGTTGGGGTGCTATGTCGGGTAACCTCCTCGTGTGCCTTGGTGCTGCGGTTCCCCTTACGCAATTGGAGGTGCGGGGGGAAGAGCAGTACTTGGGCCGGTGCACCCTGGGCATCGGTCAACAATTTCTATTTTAGAGATATTGTTGGCCGATGGCTAATAACCCGACACGGGGGTGTCTCTCCGCGTGTCCCTCTTTCTAGAGGGCACTGTGGATGAGACCAGGGGGGGAAGTGTGCTGCCTACTTGTCGTTGCCCAGTGATCTTTCGGAGTTATGCCGGCAGGGTTTCCCACACCGGACAGGTCCAAAGTGAGGGCAGCGGTCATAGGCAGTCACACGGCGGGCCCAGCAATGGGCCTGCCTGGAGGGCCAGGCTTGCCCTTTTCAGGGCGAGCCTGTTCTGCGGGTGCGCCCTTCGGGGTGCTCTGCCTGGGCGGCGGCTTGTTTCGGCAGGTCGTCGGCCAACTCGCAACCCTTACTCACAGAGTTTGGAGCGAGGGCCGCTACCCTCGGGGTGGGGGCCGCGAGGAGAAAACCTCTATAAAAAATCCATGAGGTTGGGTAAGGGGAGGGGCTAAGCGTGTCTGGCTCTCTTTCCCCCCCTCCTTTTTTGTGCGGGTGCCCGCTAGCGGGCTTGCCGGGGGTCGTCGCGGTGGCTTATGGCATATCCCGTGGCGTCCCCACTAACGGCAGTGACGGACACGTCGGAGTGGTTTTAGTGGGTATGACCGGGAAACCGGGTGAGTCCCACATAACCCCCACACGGCAGAGGGCCAGGGGTATGCGTAAATGCATTTCCACTCCGTCAAAAAAAAAAAAAAGGTTAGGTTAGGTTAGGTTAGGTTAGGTTAGGTTAGGTTAGGTTAGGTTAGGTTAGGTTAGGTTAGGTTAGGTTAGGTTAGGTTAGGTTAGGTTAGGTTAGGTTAGGTTAGGTTAGGTTAGGTTAGGTTAGGTTAGGTTAGGTTAGGTTAGGTTAGGTTAGGTTAGGTTAGGTTAGGTTAGGTTAGGTTAGGTTAGGTTAGGTTAGGTTAGGTTAGGTTAGGTTAGGTTAGGTTAGGTTAGGTTAGGTTAGGTTAGGTTAGGTTAGGTTAGGTTAGGTTAGGTTAGGTTAGGTTAGGTTAGGTTAGGTTAGGTTAGGTTAGGTTAGGTTAGGTTAGGTTAGGTTAGGTTAGGTTAGGTTAGGTTAGGTTAGGTTAGGTTAGGTTAGGTTAGGTTAGGTTAGGTTAGGTTAGGTTAGGTTAGGTTCGGTTAGGTTAGGTTAGGTTAGGTTAGGTTAGGTTAGGTTAGGTTAGGTTAGGTTAGGTTAGGTTAGGTTAGGTTAGGTTAGGTTAGGTTAGGTTAGGTTAGGTTAGGTTAGGTTAGGTTAGGTTAGGTTAGGTTAGGTTAGGTTAGGTTAGGTTAGGTTAGGTTAGGTTAGGTTAGGTTAGGTTAGGTTAGGTTAGGTTAGGTTATGTTAGGTTAGGTTAGGTTATGTTAGGTTAGGTTAGGTTAGGTTAGGTTAGGTTAGGTTAGGTTAGGTTAGGTTAGGTTAGGTTAGGTTAGGTTAGGTTAGGTTAGGTTAGGTTAGGTTAGGTTAGGTTAGGTTAGGTTAGGTTAGGTTAGGTTAGGTTAGGTTAGGTTAGGTTAGGTTAGGTTAGGTTAGGTTAGGTTAGGTTAGGTTAGGTTAGGTTAGGTTAGGTTAGGTTAGGTTAGGTTAGGTTAGGTTAGGTTAGGTTAGGTTAGGTTAGGTTAGGTTAGGTTAGGTTAGGTTAGGTTAGGTTAGGTTAGGTTAGGTTAGGTTAGGTTAGGTTAGGTTAGGTTAGGTTAGGTTAGGTTAGGTTAGGTTAGGTTAGGTTAGGTTAGGTTAGGTTAGGTTAGGTTAGGTTAGGTTAGGTTAGGTTAGGTTAGGTTAGGTTAGGTTAGGTTAGGTTAGGTTAGGTTAGGTTAGGTTAGGTTAGGTTAGGTTAGGTTAGGTTAGGTTAGGTTAGGTTAGGTTAGGTTAGGTTAGGTTAGGTTAGGTTAGGTTAGGTTAGGTTAGGTTAGGTTAGGTTAGGTTAGGTTAGGTTAGGTTAGGTTAGGTTAGGTTAGGTTAGGTTAGGTTAGGTTAGGTTAGGTTAGGTTAGGTTAGGTTAGGTTAGGTTAGGTTAGGTTAGGTTAGGTTAGGTTAGGTTAGGTTAGGTTAGGTTAGGTTAGGTTAGGTTAGGTTAGGTTAGGTTAGGTTAGGTTAGGTTAGGTTAGGTTAGGTTAGGTTAGGTTAGGTTAGGTTAGGTTAGGTTAGGTTAGGTTAGGTTAGGTTAGGTTAGGTTAGGTTAGGTTAGGTTAGGTTAGGTTAGGTTAGGTTAGGTTAGGTTAGGTTAGGTTAGGTTAGGTTAGGTTAGGTTAGGTTAGGTTAGGTTAGGTTAGGTTAGGTTAGGTTAGGTTAGGTTAGGTTAGGTTAGGTTAGGTTAGGTTAGGTTAGGTTAGGTTAGGTTAGGTTAGGTTAGGTTAGGTTAGGTTAGGTTAGGTTAGGTTAGGTTAGGTTAGGTTAGGTTAGGTTAGGTTAGGTTAGGTTAGGTTAGGTTAGGTTAGGTTAGGTTAGGTTAGGTTAGGTTAGGTTAGGTTAGGTTAGGAAAGGTTAGGTTAGGTTAGGTTAGGTTAGGTTAGGTTAGGTTAGGTTAGGTTAGGTTAGGTTAGGTTAGGTTAGGTTAGGTTAGGTTAGGTTAGGTTAGGTTAGGTTAGGTTAGGTTAGGTTAGGTTAGGTTAGGTTAGGTTAGGTTAGGTTAGGTTAGGTTAGGTTAGGTTAGGTTAGGTTAGGTTAGGTTAGGTTAGGTTAGGTTAGGTTGTTAGGTTAGGTTAGGTTAGGTTAGGTTAGGTTAGGTTAGGTTAGGTTAGGTTAGGTTAGGTTAGGTTAGGTTAGGTTAGGTTAGGTTAGGTTAGGTTAGGTTAGGTTAGGTTAGGTTAGGTTAGGTTAGGTTAGGTTAGGTTAGGTTAGGTTAGGTTAGGTTAGGTTAGGTTAGGTTAGGTTAGGTTAGGTTAGGTTAGGTTAGGTTAGGTTAGGTTAGGTTAGGTTAGGTTAGGTTAGGTTAGGTTAGGTTAGGTTAGGTTAGGTTAGGTTAGGTTAGGTTAGGTTAGGTTAGGTTAGGTTAGGTTAGGTTAGGTTAGGTTAGGTTAGGTTAGGTTAGGTTAGGTTAGGTTAGGTTAGGTTAGTGTAGGTTAGGTTAGGTTAGGTTAGGTTAGGTTAGGTTAGGTTAGGTTAGGTTAGGTTAGGTTAGGTTAGGTTAGGTTAGGTTAGGTTAGGTTAGGTTAGGTTAGGTTAGGTTAGGTTAGGTTAGGTTAGGTTAGGTTAGGTTAGGTTAGGTTAGGTTAGGTTAGGTTAGGTTAGGTTAGGTTAGGTTAGGTTAGGTTAGGTTAGGTTAGGTTAGGTTATGTTAGGTTAGGTTAGGTTAGGTTAGGTTAGGTTAGGTTAGGTTAGGTTAGGTTAGGTTAGGTTAGGTTAGGTTAGGTTAGGTTAGGTTAGGTTAGGTTAGGTTAGGTTAGGTTAGGTTAGGTTAGGTTAGGTTAGGTTAGGTTAGGTTAGGTTAGGTTAGAGGTTAGGTTAGGTTAGGTTAGGTTAGGTTAGGTTAGGTTAGGTTAGGTTAGGTTAGGTTAGGTTAGGTTAGGTTAGGTTAGGTTAGGTTAGGTTAGGTTGTTAGGTTAGGTTAGGTTAGGTTAGGTTAGGTTAGGTTAGTTTAGGTTAGGTTAGGTTAGGTTAGGTTAGGTTAGGTTAGGTTAGGTTAGGTTAGGTTAGGTTAGGTTAGGTTAGGTTAGGTTAGGTTAGGTTAGGTTAGGTTAGGTTAGGTTAGGTTAGGTTAGGTTAGGTTAGGTTAGGTTAGGTTAGGTTAGGTTAGGTTAGGTTAGGTTAGGTTAGGTTAGGTTAGGTTATGTTAGGTTAGGTTAGGTTAGGTTAGGTTAGGTTAGGTTAGGTTAGGTTAGGTTAGGTTAGGTTAGGTTAGGTTAGGTTAGGTTAGGTTAGGTTAGGTTAGGTTAGGTTAGGTTAGGTTAGGTTAGGTTAGGTTAGGTTAGGTTAGGTTAGGTTAGGTTAGGTTAGGTTAGGATAGGTTAGGTTAGGTTAGGTTAGGTTAGGTTAGGTTAGGTTAGGTTAGGTTAGGTTAGGTTAGGTTAGGTTAGGTTAGGTTAGGTTAGGTTAGGTTAGGTTAGGTTAGGTTAGGTTAGGTTAGGTTAGGTTAGGTTGGGTTAGGTTAGGTTAGGTTAGGTTAGGTTAGGTTAGGTTAGGTTAGGTTAGGTTAGGTTAGGTTAGGTTAGGTTAGGTTAGGTTAGGTTAGGTTATGTTATGTTAGGTTAGGTTAGGTTAGGTTAGGTTAGGTTAGGTTAGGTTAGGTTAGGTTAGGTTAGGTTAGGTTAGGTTAGGTTAGGTTAGGTTAGGTTAGGTTAGGTTAGGTTAGGTTAGGTTAGGTTAGGTTAGGTTAGGTTAGGTTAGGTTAGGTTAGGTTAGGTTAGGTTAGGTTAGGTTAGGTTAGGTTAGGTTAGGTTAGGTTAGGTTAGGTTAGGTTAGGTTAGGTTAGGTTAGGTTAGGTTAGGTTAGGTTAGGTTAGGTTAGGTTAGGTTAGGTTAGTGTAGGTTAGGTTAGGTTAGGTTAGGTTAGGTTAGGTTAGGTTAGGTTAGGTTAGGTTAGGTTAGGTTAGGTTAGGTTAGGTTAGGTTAGGTTAGGTTAGGTTAGGTTAGGTTAGGTTAGGTTAGGTTAGGTTAGGTTAGGTTAGGTTAGGTTAGGTTAGGTTAGGTTAGGTTAGGTTAGGTTAGGTTAGGTTAGGTTAGGTTAGGTTAGGTTAGGTTAGGTTAGGTTAGGTTAGGTTAGGTTAGGTTAGGTTAGGTTAGGTTAGGTTAGGTTAGGTTAGGTTAGGTTAGGTTAGGTTAGGTTAGGTTAGGTTAGGTTAGGTTAGGTTAGGTTAGGTTAGGTTAGGTTAGGTTAGGTTATGTTATGTTATGTTAGGTTAGGTTAGGTTAGGTTAGGTTAGGTTAGGTTAGGTTAGGTTAGGTTAGGTTAGGTTAGGTTAGGTTAGGTTAGGTTAGGTTAGGTTAGGGTTGGTTAGGTTAGGTTAGGTTAGGTTAGGTTAGGTTAGGTTAGGTTAGGTTAGGTTAGGTTAGGTTAGGTTAGGTTAGGTTAGGTTAGGTTAGGTTAGGTTAGGTTAGGTTAGGTTAGGTTAGGTTAGGTTAGGTTAGGTTAGGTTAGGTTAGGTTAGGTTAGGTTAGGTTAGGTTAGGTTAGGTTAGGTTAGGTTAGGTTAGGTTAGGTTAGGTTAGGTTAGGTTAGGTTAGGTTAGGTTAGGTTAGGTTAGGTTAGGTTAGGTTAGGTTAGGTTAGGTTAGGTTAGGTTAGGTTAGGTTAGGTTAGGTTAGGTTAGGTTAGGTTAGGTTAGGTTAGGTTAGGTTAGGTTAGGTTAGGTTAGGTTAGGTTAGGTTAGGTTAGGTTAGGTTAGGTTAGGTTAGGTTAGGTTAGGTTAGGTTAGGTTAGGTTAGGTTAGGTTAGGTTAGGTTAGGTTAGGTTAGGTTAGGTTAGGTTAGGTTAGGTTAGGTTAGGTTAGGTTAGGTTAGGTTAGGTTAGGTTAGGTTAGGTTAGGGTAGGTTAGGTTAGGTTAGGTTAGGTTAGGTTAGGTTAGGTTAGGTAAGGTTAGGTTAGGTTAGGTTAGGTTAGGTTAGGTTAGGTTAGGTTAGGTTAGGTTAGGTTAGGTTAGGTTAGGTTAGGTTAGGTTAGGTTAGGTTAGGTTAGGTTAGGTTAGGTTAGGTTAGGTTAGGTTAGGTTAGGTTAGGTTAGGTTAGGTTAGGTTAGGTTAGGTTAGGTTAGGTTAGGTTAGGTTAGGTTAGGTTAGGTTAGGTTAGGTTAGGTTAGGTTAGGTTAGGTTAGGTTAGGTTAGGTTAGGTTAGGTTAGGTTAGGTTAGGTTAGGTTAGGTTAGGTTAGGTTAGGTTAGGTTAGGTTAGGTTAGGTTAGGTTAGGTTAGGTTAGGTTAGGTTAGGTTAGGTTAGGTTAGGTTAGGTTAGGTTAGGTTAGGTTAGGTTAGGTTAGGTTAGGTTAGGTTAGGTTAGGTAGGTTAGGTTAGGTTAGGTTAGGTTAGGTTAGGTTAGGTTAGGTTAGGTTAGGTTAGGTTAGGTTAGTGTAGGTTAGGTTAGGTTAGGTTAGGTTAGGTTAGGTTAGGTTAGGTTAGGTTAGGTTAGGTTAGGTTAGGTTAGGTTAGGTTAGGTTAGGTTAGGTTAGGTTAGGTTAGGTTAGGTTAGGTTAGGTTAGGTTAGGTTAGGTTAGGTTAGGTTAGGTTAGGTTAGGTTAGGTTAGGTTAGGTTAGGTTAGGTTAGGTTAGGTTAGGTTAGGTTAGGTTAGGTTAGGTTGATTAGGTTAGGTTAGGTTAGGTTAGGTTAGGTTAGGTTAGGTTAGGTTAGGTTAGGTTAGGTTAGGTTAGGTTAGGTTAGGTTAGGTTAGGTTAGGTTAGGTTAG